>CM076673.1:4175356-4925356 GCA_038501925.1 Xenopus petersii | reverse complement strand
AATGAGATTCAATGTTGATAAATGTAAAGTCCTGCACCTGGGATGTAACAATATCCACTTATACCCTTAATGGGACTGCACTAGGCAAATCCATAATGGAGACGGAGCTTGGAGTCCTTGTAGATAATAAACTTGTCTGTAGCAAGTAATGCCAGTCAGCAGCATCAAGGGCAAATAAGGTCTTGAGTTGTATTAAATGGGGCAGAGAGTCACGGGAGGAGGGGGTCCCACTGTATAGAGCACGGGTAAGGCCCCATCTAGAATATGCCGTACAGTTTTGGTCTCCATCACTCAAACAGGACATTATTGTATTAGAGAGGGTACAGAGAAGGGCAACTAAGCTGGTAAAAGGAAAATCTTAGCTATGAGGAAAGACTGGCCAAATTGGGGATGTTCACGCTGGAGAAGAGGCGCTTAAGGGGAGATATGATAACTATGTATAAATATATAAGGGGATCACCAGCTGACACAAGGTCACCCATTCCGATTAGAAGAAAAGAGGTTCCAGCTAAATATTGGGAAGGGGTTTGTTACAGTGAGAGCTGTGAAGATGTGGAATTGTCTCCCTGAATCAGTGGTACAGGCTGATACATTAGATAGGTACAAGGAAGGGTCGGATGCTTTATTCACCAGTAGCTCCTCCCAGCAGACAGGAGGGAGCCAATGAGATTAGAGGAGGGAAAGGGGTGTTACAGGGAGAGCTGGGAAGTGAATCAGTGGTACAGGCTGATACATTAGATAGGTACAAGGAAGGGTCAGATGCTTTATTCACCAGTAGCTCCTCCCAGCAGACAGGAGGGAGCCAATGAGATTAGAGGAGGGAAAGGGGTGTTACAGGGAGAGCTGGGAAGTGAATCAGGGGTACAGGCTGATACATTAGATAGGTATAAGAAGGGGTTGGATGGTGTTTAGCAAGTGAGTGAATACAGGGATATGGGAGATAGCTCATAGTACAAGTTGATCCAGGGACTGGTCCCATTGCCATTTTGGAGTCAGGAAGGAATTTTTCCCCCTCTGAGGCAAATTTGAGAGGCTTCAGATGGGTTTTTTCCTTTCTCTGGATCAACTGTCAGTTAGGCAGGTTATATATAGACTTAAGGTTGAACTTGATGGACGTGTGACTTTTTTCAACCCAACTTACTATGTTACTATGTGCAGCAGAAAAGATGGGGAGTTAGTGGGGGAATCTGTGGAAGTGCAGATCTTTACTGTTAAAGGCCTGTGGTGGGTTTGGGCTGGTACAAAAGCTAGACTTATTCTAGACATATTTGTATGAACTGTGTCCATCCTTATTAAATAAAACCATTGGCTGCAACTCTTACTTTACCCTTCCTGTAAATGACATGGGTTTTTTCCTGACATCAAACCCCCTCCGACACATACTGTACCCCTAAGAATCAGGTCACTCACATTAGGAACAGAACTTCTAAAAACCATCTTTGCAACAGTCAGAGTTACAGTTTTCAGACACGTTAATATATAGTCCAGTTGAGACTTTGCCCTATATTTGCCTGTATTTTGGGGTTGTTCCTGTTGCAGTTGGACAACGTGAGACACAAATAATTGCAGATTTGGGGGTGCAAGGTGGAGGTTAGGCTGTCTTATGTTAACCGAATATAACCCCACAGCCAAGGCAGTAGACAAAATATCTTTCATTTCCCATTATATAGTGGATAATGTACCCCTATTGTAAAATATGAGAATATTTAATGATCCCCCACCTTAAAATCCTATTAATCTGGTCAGACTTTCACTTGTACCTTTACTTTCTTATCCAGGATTCCTTTTTCCTTGCCTCGTGCCCTCATGTTAATGCAATTTACACTCGGGGGTATGTGAATAGGTCACAGGCTTAAAAGCTTTACCATCAGCAGTGACATTTCAGATCAGTACCGACAGCTGGAAATCAATAGCAGGTAGAGCTGGAGAGAGAGTCACTATCCTGTCTCCCCAATGAATTGTGCGGTGACGCCGGGCAAACGTAAGTACAAGTGATGTCTGACATCAGGACGGGGAGCTGCCAGCGAGATTTAATGTGGGATCTTGTCAATAATGTGAAAATTGCTCAGCTTGCACCTACTATTCATGTTGGCAGGTCTCGCTCTTTGACATTTCCTTCTGGCCTTTCAAATTAAAAAGATAATTTTTTTGCTGATGCTGAAATATTGATAGTTTAAATGCCACTGGCTTGTCATCAGGCACAACTGGGCAAGAAATGATCAGGGGGACGTTGAATGGAAGATACAGAGGTCAAGGTAAGAGTTACGGGTGGGACTGACACTTATGCTCTTAAAAATCACATTTGCCCTTTATTGGCTGGGCCTCCTTAGTTCATAAGATTACATATATAGAAAAACATTGGGGTAACAGTCACCCTGCTATAGTTCCAGGGGTACCCAGGGCACAAATAAACACTCACCCCAAATCTCCCCCTAACTGACCTTCAGACTGGGCCCCCTTAGCTCATAACAAGGTTACAGATATGTAGAAACATTGGGGTGTCACCCTGCTATAGTTCCAGGGGTACCCAGGGTACAAATAAACACTCACCCCAAATCTCCCCTAACTGACCTTCAGACTGGGCCCCCTTAGCTCATAACAAGGTTACAGATATATAGAAACATTGGGGTGTCCCCCTGCTATAGTTCCAGGGGTACCCAGGGTACAAATAAGCACTCACCCCAAATCTCCCCCTAACTGACCTTCAGACTGGGCCCCCTTAGCTCATAACAAGGTTACAGATATATAGAAACATTGGGGTAACAGTCACCCTGCTATAGTTCCAGGGGTACCCAGGGCACAAATAAGCACTCACCCCAAATCTCCCCCTAACTGACCTTCAGACTGGGCCTCTTAGCTCATAACAAGGTTACAGATATATAGAAACATTGGGGTGTCACCCTGCTATAGTTCCAGGGGTACCCAGGGTACAAATAAGCACTCACCCCAAATCTCCCCCTAACTGACCTTCAGACTGGGCCCCCTTAGCTCATAACAAGGTTACAGATATATAGAAACATTGGGGTGTCACCCTGCTATAGTTCCAGGGGTACCCAGGGTACAAATAAGCACTCACCCCAAATCTCCCCCTAACTGACCTTCAGACTGGGCCCCCTTAGCTCATAACAAGGTTATAGATATATAGAAACATTGGGGTGTCACCCTGCTATAGTTCCAGGGGTACAAATAAGCACTCACCCCAAATCTCCCCCTAACTGGCCTTCAGGCTGGGCCCCCTTAGCTCATAACAAGGTTACAGATATATAGAAACATTGGGGTGTCACCCTGCTATAGTTCCAGGGATACCCAGGGTACAAATAAGCACTCACCCCAAATCTCCCCCTAACTGACCTTCAGACTGGGTCCCCTTAGCTCATAACAAGGTTACAGATATATAGAAACATTGGGGTGTCACTCTGCTATGGTTCCAGGGGTATCCAGGGTACAAATAAGCACTCACCCCAAATCTCCCTCTAACTGACCTTCAGACTGGGCCCCCTTAGCTCATAACAAGGTTACAGATATATAGAAACATTGGGGTGTCACCCTGCTATAGTTCCAGGGGTACCCAGGGAACAAATAAGCACTCACCCCAAATCTCCCCCTAACTGACCTTCAGACTGGGCCCCCTCAGCTCATAACAAGGTTACAGATATATAGAAACATTGGGGTAACAGTCACCCTGCTATAGTTCCAGGGGTACCCAGGGTACAAATAAACACTCACCCCAAATCTCCCCCTAACTGACCTTCAGACTGGGCCCCCTTAGCTCATAACAAGGTTACAGATATATAGAAACATTGGGGTGTCACCCTGCTATAGTTCCAGGGGTACCCAGGGTGCAAATAAGCACTCACCCCAAATCTCCCCCTAACTGGCCTACAGGTTGGACCCCATTAGCTCATAACAAGCTGCTATTCCAGGAATTCTAATAGGAATTGTTCGGAACAAGAACTATATTACTAGTAATATATGAGATTGACAAGTTTGTGAGCAACGAGTTCTGCTTGATCCTGTAGGTCCTGCTCCAACTCCAGGTGCTGAATCATCTCCTTCTATTTCCGGGAGACCTTCAGAGAAGCTGCACCAGGGAGAAGAAATGTTCCTCAGTACAAATGAGTTATTACAAGTGGGTCAGAGGCATCATTGGGATATGAACATGTAAACCTCTCTAGTCTGCTCTCTATATTTGTATTTGTACATATAGATGAAAGCTGCCGCATTCTTTTCCTTACACAGCATGGGTTGAAGGTATTATTATTATTGTAGAGCTTGCAAATAACACAAGTTTATTTATCAGATACATAAAGGGCCTGTCCCATAGACTTTACTTTACACTGCCTGGGCCACAGTCATGGAAGCCCTGAGCCATTAGTTATATGGAGAGACCCCTCTGGATGATGCCGCTGAGCATGGGGAACTGTTCCTGGACTTTACTTTAGCGGATTAATAAACCCCTATAATCCCTTGGCATTAAGGCTTCCATTAGACAAATGGCTAGCGTGGCAGGTTGCAGCTTTTATAGCCGTGGCTCAGTGACTGACAGATGGGCTCCTTTTGTCTAGGTTGCCATAGTAAGTGGAGGATTAAATAATATGTAAACTACTAAATGAAAAGGCAAATACCAATCTATCCATTGAAAGCTGCCCAGAGTATGTAGCAGGGATTCTGGAACATCATTAGAGACAATCCCTGAGGGCAGGGGAGTAACAACGGAGGAATCAGACCAGGAGGTATAGGGACCCCATGAGACCCTAATTCATGTACAAATCTTAGTAAATATTCATAACACATTTTAGGGGCCTGAAAAATGATTTGCTGTGGGGCCCAGTAATATGTACTTCTGCCAGTGCCTGAAGCTATAAATGTAGGGAATCCCCTCACCTTTGTTTAACTGCAGCAATGTCCTCTGGTTCTGCTCAAGTGACACCGCAAGGGAGTTTGTTTCTATCAGATGTTAAAGACCCTCTTTGAAGCACCTATAGACTCCCAGAACATCCTGGTATCATCAAATATATTTCATATAAAAGAACATTTCCCAGCATGGACTAAACCGTCACCAGTAGCTGATCTTTAATGACAGTTGGACCAGAGACCGTGGCCCTTCCACGGGGGAGTGAGAGTGAAAGAGCCCTCGGAAAACTTTCACTTCTCCAAATGATGAGAAGAAATGGCCGCCCAGCCCATCATTTCACTTCTACAAAAAAGCACAGGCCTCTCGAATCCCAGAGCTCCCCTGACCAGGAGGATTGTGCAGCAGTCATGCAGGTAATGCACAGTCACACGGGTAATGCACAGTTACGCGGGTAATGCACAGTCACGCGGGTAAACGCACAGTCACGCAGGTAACGCACAGTCACGCAGGTAATGCACAGTCACACGGGTAATGCACAGTCACGCAGGTAATGCACAGTCACGCAGGTAATGCACAGTCACGCGGGTAATGCACAGTCACGCAGGTAATGCACAGTCACGCGGGTAATGCACAGTCACGCAGGTAATGCACAGTCACGCAGGTAATGCACAGTCACGCGGGTAATGCACAGTCACGCAGGTAATGCACAGTCACGCAGGTAATGCAAGGCTCCCTGTACTGCAGCCGATAGACAGATGAGCACCAATAAGCACAAATACTTTATGGCTGTTCTGTAGCCAGTTTTGCACCTTGTACTGTACCCAGTAACTTTACTCATTGTGCCCCAGTCTACTAACAAAGCTGAACTTCATTGTCTATTCTATTGTACATTCAATTGTGACAGACAATAAAATGCTGCTTCTTTAAACCAGTTCCATCTATTTCCCAAGGGTTTCAGAATTACTGAAGCATCGACCAGACACAACTTCTGTCTGACACCAGCAGTCTCTTACTGTCTCTTACTGTCTCTTACTGTCTCTTACTGTCTCTTACTGTCTCTTACTGTCTCTTACTGTCTCTTACTGTCTCTTACTGGCAGGGACAGAGGGACACAACGTTTCTTTCACATCCATTAAGAGCTTTAACATCATTTCTCTTTGCCTGACTGAGTTATGTCTGACACCAAGATCTCACCAACATCAACAACTCACTCGTGTCCTAGAGATACAAACTCCCCAACATTAAAATATTGGATATTTTGGGACACAATAGATTTTCTATTTTTTCTTACAAGACAACAGTCCTGTCCTGCTCTGAGACGAGAAAACTTAGTAAGGCAAATGAAACAACTCCACAACAGTTTTAAAATATGACATTTTATGAAAACTGTAAATTTAGCTATAATACTTTCCCTTTAATAACAAGATGTGTTGGACACTGGTGGTTTTTCATAATTATTTTGTCAATTGCTCTGTAGATTTAGATTTCTGTGATAATTCCACAGATTGTCTCCCCCCTCTAGTGAACTGCACAATTCAGCAGGAACAGCCCCTAAATTTGCTCATAGTCTGTACAGAGAGATCCCATAAAACTATGGCAGCATAGGTATTCCCTGTACTAAGCACAATTCAGCAGGAACAGCCCCTAAGTTTGCTCATAGTCTGTACAGAGAGATCCCATAAAACTATGGCAGCATAGGTATTCCCTGTACTAAGCACAATTCAGCAGGAACAGCCCCTAAGTTTGCTCATAGTCTGTACAGAGAGATCCCATAAAACTATGGCAGCATAGGTATTCCCTGTACTAAGCACAATTCAGCAGGAACAGCCCCTAAGTTTGCTCATAGTCTGTACAGAGAGATCCCATAAAACTATGGCAGCATACGTATTCCCTGTACTAAGCACAATTCAGCAGGAACGGCCTAAGTTTGCTCATAGTCTGTACAGAGAGATCCCATAAAACTATGGCAGCATAGGTATTCCCTGTACTAAGCACAATTCAGCAGGAACAGTCCCTAAGTTTGCTCATAGTCTGTACAGAGAGATCCCATAAAACTATGGCAGCATAGGTATTCCCTGTACTAAGCACAATTCAGCAGGAACAGCCCCTAAGTTTGCTCATAGTCTGTACAGAGAGATCCCATAAAACTATGGCAGCATAGGTATTCCCTGTACTAAGCACAATTCAGCAGGAACAGTCCCTAAATTTGCTCATAGTCTGTACAGAGAGATCCCATAAAACTATGGCAGCATAGGTATTCCCCTGTACTAAGCACAATTCAGCAGGAGCAGTCCCTAAGTTTGCTCATAGTCTGTACAGAGAGATCCCATAAAACTATGGCAGCATAGGTATCCCCTGTACTAAGCACAATTCAGCAGGAACAGCCCCTAAGTTTGCTCATAGTCTGTACAGAGAGATCCCATAAAACTATGGCAGCATAGGTATCCCCTGTACTAAGCACAATTCAGCAGGAACAGTCCCTAAATTTGCTCATAGTCTGTACAGAGAGATCCCATAAAATTATGGCAGCATAGGTATTCCTCTGCACTAAGCACAATTCAGCAGGAACAGCCCCTAAGTTTGCTCATAGTCTGTACAGAGAGATCCCATAAAACTATGGCAGCATAGGTATTCCCTGTACTAAGCACAATTCAGCAGGAACAGTCCCTAAGTTTGCTCATAGTCTGTACAGAGAGATCCCATAAAACTATGGCAGCATAGGTATTCCCTGTACTAAGCACAATTCAGCAGGAACAGTCCCTAAGTTTGCTCATAGTCTGTACAGAGAGATCCCATAAAACTATGGCAGCATAGGTATTCCCTGTACTAAGCACAATTCAGCAGGAACAACCTAAGTTTGCTCATAGTCTGTACAGAGAGATCCCATAAAACTATGGCAGCATAGGTATTCCATGTACTAAGCACAATTCAGCAGGAACAGTCCCTAAGTTTGCTCATAGTCTGTACAGAGAGATCCCATAAAACTATGGCAGCATAGGTATCCCCTGTACTAAGCACAATTCAGCAGGAACAGTCCCTAAATTTGCTCATAGTCTGTACAGAGAGATCCCATAAAATTATGGCAGCATAGGTATTCCTCTGTACTAAGCACAATTCAGCAGGAACAGCCCCTAAGTTTGCTCATAGTCTGTACAGAGAGATCCCATAAAACTATGGCAGCATAGGTATCCCCTGTACTAAGCACAATTCAGCAGGAACAGTCCCTAAATTTGCTCATAGTCTGTACAGAGAGATCCCATAAAATTATGGCAGCATAGGTATTCCTCTGTACTAAGCACAATTCAGCAGGAACAGCCCCTAAGTTTGCTCATAGTCTGTACAGAGAGATCCCATAAAACTATGGCAGCATAGGTATCCCCTGTACTAAGCACAATTCAGCAGGAACAGTCCCTAAGTTTGCTCATAGTCTGTACAGAGAGATCCCATAAAACTATGGCAGCATAGGTATTCCCTGTACTAAGCACAATTCAGCAGGAACGACCTAAGTTTGCTCATAGTCTGTACAGAGAGATCCCATAAAACTATGGCAGCATAGGTATTCCATGTACTAAGCACAATTCAGCAGGAACAGTCCCTAAATTTGCTCATAGTCTGTACAGAGAGATCCCATAAAACTATGGCAGCATAGGTATTCCCTGTACTAAGCACAATTCAGCAGGAACAGCCCCTAAGTTTGCTCATAGTCTGTACAGAGAGATCCCATAAAACTATGGCAGCATAGGTATTCCCCTGTACTAAGCACAATTCAGCAGGAACAGTCCCTAAGTTTGCTCATAGTCTGTACAGAGAGATCCCATAAAACTATGGCAGCATAGGTATTCCCTGTACTAAGCACAATTCAGCAGGAACAGTCCCTAAGTTTGCTCATAGTCTGTACAGAGAGATCCCATAAAACTATGGCAGCATATGTATTCCCCTGTACTAAGCACAATTCAGCAGGAACAGTCCCTAAGTTTGCTCATAGTCTGTACAGAGAGATCCCATAAAACTATGGCAGCATAGGTATTCCCTGTACTAAGCACAATTCAGCAGGAACAGCCCCTAAGTTTGCTCATAGTCTGTACAGAGAGATCCCATAAAACTATGGCAGCATAGGTATTCCATGTACTAAGCACAATTCAGCAGGAACAGTCCCTAAATTTGCTCATAGTCTGTACAGAGAGATCCCATAAAACTATGGCAGCATAGGTATTCCCTGTACTAAGCACAATTCAGCAGGAACAGCCCCTAAGTTTGCTCATAGTCTGTACAGAGAGATCCCATAAAACTATGGCAGCATAGGTATTCCCCTGTACTAAGCACAATTCAGCAGGAACAGTCCCTAAGTTTGCTCATAGTCTGTACAGAGAGATCCCATAAAACTATGGCAGCATATGTATTCCCCTGTACTAAGCACAATTCAGCAGGAACAGTCCCTAAGTTTGCTCATAGTCTGTACAGAGAGATCCCATAAAACTATGGCAGCATAGGTATTCCTTGTACTAAGCACAATTCAGCAGGAACGGCCTAAGTTTGCGCAATAGGTTTTCCAGAGCCGTTAAATACACACCCTGCAATTAAGAATACATACATAAAATTAAATTATTTCTGACATCCAAAATCCGCCATGTCTCATTTTCCAAAGCCACACCCCTTCTACGCTAAGCCTGCCCTGATCTAACCTAGCCCCTCCCCTTTCCAAAGGACAATTACCTGTGTGCCAGTGCCCTAAGGCAATAGCTGAATAGAACTTGGCTTTATAAAGAAATCAAGGCAATCACCAGTCGCTGCCAGGGGTGGGGGTCTGTGAGTTGTAATTCAACAACATACTGGTTACAAATACACTGAGAGATCTGCTTTTGGACCTGCGCTGCTGCCCCTCCCTGTGTCCCTTGCCCGGCTGGGTTATCCCAGGTCTGTCAGTACTTGTCACAGAAACATCTGACGGGGAGATTCAATGAGCATGAAAGGTCAGTAACCATGGGAGTCTTATGTCCCCGTGTCACATGATGAACATGAAAAACCCCAAAATAAAAGGATTTAGAGTCTGTGCGTGGGGATTAATCCAGCCGAGGCCTAAACAAGTGCCCAGAGATTCCTCACAAAGCAAATGTAATCACTATGGAAAGCACTACCTGTCTGTCACTTTCTGTTCTGACTCTTGAAACAATGTAGTAGAAGTCGGTTCACCTCCAGGCCTTTTAATCATTAGGAAAAAAAAATGCAGGCACTGAGTTGCCCTTTAATGTTGTATTACTCTATAGTGACAGTAGGTGGCGATACTGCAGAGTGTGCAGCCAGGTGTAGAATAAGCACCATTATATTATATATATATATTTTATCATAGGGACAGATATCTGATTATTTGTCAGGTCATTTGTCATCTTATTATACTCACAATTTCTCTACTCTGAGAAGAGGGAATTAGCATAGGCGCTGGAAGGGCTCATTGCTAGAGTGCAAGCTCTTTAGACTGACAAAACAACCTCCTATCTTTTATCTAGTATAGGTCAATCTAAAAACAACTGGACTTGCTGAGTAATCAATCTTTTGGGTATTGTTTTTTTAGTGTTTCTCTTTGCAGTTATACAGAGGGAGCTGCCATAATGATTTCCCAGCAAACTGACAGTCACTGAGTAGCATCTTAGTTAAAGGCTGAACAAGTGAGCAATGGCCAATAGATGGGGCCAGAAAGCACAACTGGCAGCCTCAGCCCAACTATTGGCCTCTATAGCACAGGGGTAACATTCTGTCTCCCCTTATTTCCTATTATTGCTGGATAGTTTGCTGGAAGTACTGCACCCTGGGTATAATGATGGAAGGAACCAGGAACCAAGTCTTTAGGGCCCCAGTCACCTTTTTCCCTGCTGTCACCTTCTTGCCCTACTGTTTCCATCTTCCCTACTGTCACTTTATTTCCCTACTGTCACTTTATTTCCCTACTGTCACTTTATTTCCCTACTGTCACTTTATTTCCCTACTGTCACTTTATTTCCCTACTGTCACTTTATTTCCCTACTATCACCTTCCTTCCCTACTGTTTCCATCTTCCCAACTGTCGCCTTCTTTCCCTGCTATCACCTTCTTTCACTATTGTCTCCTTCTTTCTCTACTATCATCCATCTTCCCAACTGTCACCACTGTCATCACTTACCCACTTGCCATTGGTCAAATGGCACTGGAAAAGGACCCTGCGATTGCAGGGGAGCCCAGTAGAAATAGGGGGCCCCAAGAGCCCCTAAATTATTCAATATATATTGTCATCTCTGGACATTTTGGGGTCCCTAGAATTAATTTGCTGTGGGGCCCCGTAACATCTAGACATGTGACTGTCATCTTGCTACTAAATGTCTGTGAGTGCCCCTCCTGCCCACAATGACACCTAGTGCTTTGCATTTCTGCCCATTTTGGAATCCTTCACTTTTCCTATAACAGTCCTTTGTCCAGCATCTCCGGCTGTTGCTGAACTAGAACTAGCACCTTCCCAAGACATCCCTCTGCAGCAACTGCCAGATCTGCAGCCTTAGGCAACCAGTGGATCTGTCACAGTTCTGGCAGTTGTAGTTCAGCCGTAGCTTAAAGGCATATTTGCCACGCTTGGGTTAGTCATACACACCCTTTCCTTGCCCGCACTGCACACGTGTACAACGTTCAGAGTCTGGACTAGGGGATTATTTTGTAACCTGGAGAAACAACATTGGACAAACTGTAGCCCCAGATGTGTGGGGGCCCTCCAGGATACAGTGCCCCCCCCCCCAGAAGTCCTGCAATGAGGGAGGAATAGAGAGAATTTCTGTGCAAAAGAAATACAAGAGACGCCGCTGCCCTCTGGTAACTAGAGAGTCCTGCCAGGAAGGGAAATAATCTCCTCCTAATTAGCCGCCTCCCACCGACCTATAATTCACTTTATTTAGAGAAGCTTTTAGCTGCTGCACAAGGGGAGTTACACACAGGCAAATAATTGGCTCTTTTTTTTCTCTGCTAAATTTCTATTTTGAACATTTTCATGTAATTGTCTGATATTTAATGTGGTTGTTACAGGGGGAAGGGAGGGGCAGCAATCTCTGCCCAATTGTATGCAACAATCATAGGGAAAACATGTCTTTAGCATTCATTACATTTGGGCTTTAAAAGTGCTGTTTTAAGTTTGGAATTTATACAGCCATCTGGTTGCTATGGTCAGTGAGCTTAGCAACCAGTTAGTGGTTTCAAGGATAGAGTAGAGAAGGGTCTCAATATAAGTTTGACTTCCCCTTTATAAAAAGGCTGAAATAGAAGAATCTTAGCATCAGCTTTGTTTTGTGAAATAAAAGGTTTATTATGGGAAAGAAACCCGTGCTGATTGGTGCAACACCGTGTCCATTAGGGAACATGTTGCACTTGCACCTCCCCTTGCAGCAAATGCCCTTTAGCTTATTCCTGAAAGGATAGAATGACAGGCCTGGCTAGGATTGGACAACTCCTCTGGGGTAAGTTGGATAGGGGGCAATGAATATCTATTATTGATTTCTTATAGTTGCAGTGCTCTTCCCCCTCCAGCAGGTGGAGCTACTGATATATCCCAGTCCTTGCAGGAGAGACCATTTGATTTGTTAATGACTTCCTCGTCACACAGTTATACACTATGTACTATATACTATGTACTATATACTATACACTATATACACTGCGTATCTTGACAGCGCTATATAAATAAATGATGATGATGATGATGATACTATACACTATATATACACAATATAATATACACTATGTACTATACACTATATATACTATACACTATATATACTATACACTATATATTATACACTATATATTATACACTATATATACTATACACTATATACTATACACTATATACTATATACTATACACTATATACTATACACTATATATACTATACACTATATACTATACACTATGTACTATACACTATATATACGATATACTATACACTATATACAATACACTATATATACTATACACTATATACTATACACTATATACTATACACTATATATACTATACACTATGTACTATACACTATATAATATACACTATATACTATACACTATGTACTATATACTATACACTATATATACTATATACTATACACTATATACACTGCGTATCTTGACAGCGCTATATAAATAAATGATGATGATGATGATGATACTATACACTATATATACACAATATAATATACACTATGTACTATACACTATATATACTATACACTATCTAATATACACTATATACTATACACTATATATACTATACACTATATACTATACACTATATACTATACACTATGTACTATACACTATATATACTATATACTATACACTATATACTATACACTATATACTATACACTATATACTATACACTATATATACTGTACACTATACTATACACTATGTACTATACACTATATAATATACACTATATACTATACACTATGTACTATATACTATGTACTATATACTATACACTATATATACTATATACTATACACTATATACACTGCGTATCTTGACAGCGCTATATAAATAAATGATGATGATGATGATGATACTATACACTATATATACACAATATAATATACACTATGTACTATACACTATATATACTATACACTATATATTATACACTATATATACACTATATACTATACACTATATATTATACACTATATATACACTATATACTATACACTATATATACTATACACTATATACTATACACTATATACTATACACTATATATACTATACACTATATACTATACACTATGTACTATACACTATGTACTATACACTATATATACTATATACTATACACTATATACAATAACTATATATACTATACACTATATACTATATACTATACACTATATACTATACACTATACACTATATACTATATATACTGTACACTATATACTATACACTATGTACTATACACTATATACTATACACTATATATACTATACACTATATACTATACACTATATATACTATACACTATATATACTATACACTATATACTATATACTATACACTATATATACTATATACTATACACTATACACCATATACTATACACTATATACTATACACTATATACTATACACTATATACTATACACAATATATACTATACACTATATACTATGTACTATACACTATATAATATACACTATATACTATACACTATGTACTATACACTATATATACTATATACTATACACTATATATACTGTACACTATGTACTATGCACTATGTACTATACACTATATACTATACACTATGTACTATACACTATGTACTATACACTATATACTATACACTATATACTATACACTATGTAGTATATACTATATATACTATATGTAACAATGGTTAATATGTGTCCCATTCATTTACATCTGTGCTGTCCCCAAAGGGCCCTGGACTGGAGACATTCCCCCATTTAACTGGGCAGCCCCCCTTTATGCCAAACTCTATTCCTCCTGAAGCCAATTGGCCCCCAGCGCCAGATGCAGCACATTTAGTCCCTGTCTGAGCAACATTACACGCCTCCTGCAGTGGGATTAACCCCTCGCTGATCATGAATTCACATTAACTCTCTGTTCCCTGCGACTCCCCACGACCCACGTTCCCCGCATGTCCCCTGAGACAGGTGTCCCCAGAATTCGCAGGTTGTTTTCTTGGCATCGATCCCAGATGTTCCTTCAAACACCTGCGGAGACCGGGGGCAGGAGCCCAATTAGTGGCAATTAGTGCGGATTAGAGGAGGCGCGGCGGGGGCCAATGCAAAGCCTAATGTGCAGGGATTTAGGCTGGGGGTCGGGGGTCGGGGGGGGTCAGACATTTCCTACACTGCACCCTCTACCGCTGGGAAAGCTTTGCCCAACTTTCTGGTCACTTTCAGCTTGCCGGCAGCGAAGGGGTTAAAGCATTTCTACATTATTGTGCGTCATTTAACCCCTTCTTCTCTGGCTGTGTGAGTGGAACGAATGAATGAAAGTCTATTTACCCCCTCACTAGTCTCAGACACCACTTATTAACCCCACTCTGATAAAACGGGGCATTAAAATATAAAAAGGAGAATTGCTCCCATTCGCGTGCAGTTAGTGAATGAGGCCCTGTCGTTATCCCAGCGTTAACCAATCATCACCTGCACTCGGGAATGACACTGAGAAATGCAGATTTGCCCCAGGGCAGTAGCCAATAGGGTTCCCTTGTTGTCACTTATTTGATGATGCCAATATTATCTGTATTATCTGTAGTGGGCACAGGTTAGAGGTGCGTTCACCTTTAACTTAACATTTAGTATGTTATGGAATAGTTTAAACAACTTTTCATTTATTTTTCATTGTTTTTTAATTATTTGCCTTCTTCTTCTGACTCTTTCCAACTTTTAAATGGGGGTCACTGACCCCATCTAAAAAACAAATGTTTTATTGCTACTTTTTATTACTAGTCTTTCTATTCAGACTCTCCTATTCATATTCCAGTCTCTTATTCAAATCAATGCATGGTTGCTAGGACAATTTGTTCCCTAGCAACCAGATTTCTAAAATTGCAAACTGGAGAGCTGCTGAATAAAAAGCTAAATAAGTCAAAAACCACATATAATAAAAAATGAAAACCAATTGCAAATTGTCTCAGAATATCCCTCTCTACATCATACTAACAGTTAATTTAAAGGGAAACAACTGTTTCTTTATAGCGCCCCTAATGCCAATATTTTATGTGTAGGGACAGAGGCATAAAGGCTTATGCCCCCCCCCCCATGCTCAGACTCATTGGGTTTCCATGGATTCTGCTCATATAAATGAAGGTCTCCTTGCAGGGGCCCGGAGCAATCACTGGGGTCAGTGTAACTCCGGGGGCAGAGAAATTCGTGAGGAAGTCGAGGAGCAAAGAGTTTGTATAAGGGAAATATCTGACACCCCCCTTGGGTTTCATTAGATCCGTGTGTTGGGAATGTGGCGGCACCGAGGCTCTTGTGTGTCAGGAACTAAAGAGATCAGGTCTGGGTGTGATAAAGACTTAAGCAGCTTCTGGCTCGGCTCTGAGGCTGACTCTCTAATAGGATTACAGGGGTCTTGGAAAGGTCTCGCTGGGATTAACCAAGAGATGGTTGGCCGATTGCTGGGAGAGATCCTGAGCTGATCAGCTGGGCTGGCAACCTCTGCACTGTGATTGGCTGTGGGAGACCAGAGAGTGTATGTGGGACCTGTCAGCTTGGGGGAATGGCTCCAGTCTGGAGAGAGCTCCTCACTGGCCTGGATATCCAGCCTCATATTAATGATACATGAGGGATCAATTGGGCGCTCTCCTGCCCCATATCCTATATTCTGCAGCACCAGATGTCCGGGACCTGCTTTCTGGATATATTAAATGTTAAAGCTTGTCCAGGGTCCTGTTCATACAGATCTCAAATGCTTCATGGCGTATTGACAAACACTGTAGTCTGCAGCGTGTACCTCTGCTAATGACCCTGTATATGTAATGTAATATAATGTAATGTAATGTAATATATGTAATGTAATATAATGTAATATATGTAATGTAATATATGTAATGTAATATAATGTTATATATATTATATAATATTATTATATAATATATATAACATTATATATATTATTATATAATGTAATGTAATATAATGTAATATATGTAATGTAACATAATGTATGTAATGTAATATATGTAATATAATGTAATATATGTAATGTAATATAATGAAATATATGTAATGTAATATATGTAATGTAATATAATGTAATATATAATGTAATGTAATATAATGTAATGTAATATAATGTAATATATGTAATGTAATATATGTAATGTAATATAATGTAATATATATTATATAATGTAATGTAATGTAATATAATGTAATGTAATGTAATATAATGTAATATATGTAATATATGTAATGTAATATATGTAATGTAATATAATGTAATATATGTAATGTAATATATGTAACATATGTAATGTAATATAATGTAATATATGTAATGTAATATAATGTAATATATGTAATGTAATATAATGTAATATATGTAACATATGTAATGTAATATAATGTATTGTATGTAATGTAATATATGTAATATAATGTAATATATGTAATGTAATATAATGTAATATAATGTAATATATGTAATGTAATATAATGTAATATAAAGTAATGTAATATAATGTAATATATGTAATGTAATATATGTAATGTAATATATGTAATGTAATATAATGTAATATATGTAATGTAATATATGTAATGTAATATAATGTAATATATGTAATGTAATATAATGTAATATATATAATGTAATATATATAATGTAATATATGTAATGTAATATATGTAATGTAATATAATGTAATATATGTAATGTAATATATGTAATGTAATATAATGTAATATATGTAATGTAATATAATGTAATATATATAATGTAATATATATAATGTAATATATGTAATGTAATATATGTAATGTAATATAATGTAATATATGTAATGTAATATATGTAATGTAATATATTTAATGTAACATAATGTAATATAATATAATGTATGTAATGTAATATATGTTATGTCATCTAATGTAATATATGTAATGTAGGGATGGGCTACAGGCCGAGCAATAATCTGCAGTGTGTTACCTGGACAATGGCTTTAGTCCCTGAAACCTCCCGGACTTGCCCGAATTGTATTATCGGGTATCATGAAGTTGACGATTTCTGCATATTGGGCAAACTGCCGGGCAGTAGCAGAGAAGGGAAGCAATTTAAAGATATAGGGGGTTATGCAATAAAAGGCACTACGTTTGCACAGGGGCAATAACCCATAGCAACCAATCAACAAGTATCTGGTCACCTGTTTAAAAGCTAACTTATTAGTTGCTATGGGTTACTGCTCCTGGGCAAACGTAATGCCTTTTTATTACATATGGGGGATATTATTATATAAAGACAAATACAGCCCATGAATGCGCCATGTCAGTGTTACTTTAGCTGCAAACCTGCTATAGAGGTTATATCATGTGTTGATAAGATATGACAGTACAGGTATGGGATCCGTTATCATTAAAACCCGTTATCCAGAAAACTCTGACTTATGGAAAGTCCGTCTCTCATAGACTACATTTTATACAAATAATCCAAATATTTAAAAATAATTGCCTTTTCCTGTGTAATAATAAAACAGTCACTTGTACTTGATCCCAACTAAGATATAATTAATCCTTATTAAAGGCAAAACCAGCCTATTGGCTTTATTTAATGTTTATATGATTTTCTAGTAGACTTAAGGTATGAAGAGCTAAATTTAGAAAAGATCCGTTATACGGAAAACCCCAGGTCCTGAACATTGCGGATTACTAGTCCTATACATGTTTATATTCAATATGAAATGTGTTATTTTACGTATATATTATATGGAAGTTACTTTATGGGGCACATTTACTAAGGGTCGGATTTCGAAGTGGTAAAACTTCAAAATTTGACCATCAATAGTCAAAGTTTTTTTTTTGATTAAATTTAGCTGTTTTCGATCTAATTCAAAGCGTTCAATCGAACGTAGAAATAGTTCGAAACGTTCGATTCGAATGATTTAAATGACCGATCGAACTATTTTCCTAAAAAAAAAACTTCGAAAAACTTAGCAAAATACTGACTATAGGTTCTAGGAGGCCCCCATAGGCTAACATAGCAATTCGGCAGCTTTAAGGCGGCAAAGTGTCGAAGTCGAAGTTTTTTAAAGAGACAGTACTTCGATTTTCGAATGGTCGAATATTCGAAGTTTTTTCAATTCAAATCTAATTTTGGCCTATTGAATGGTCGAAGTTCCAAAAAATTACTTTGAAATTCGACGTTTTTGAATTCAAAAATTCACTTCGAATTCACTTCGACCCTTAGTAAATGGGCCCCTATGTGTATAAATGATACAGAATTAGTTTGGAAGTTTCTTTATGAATAAACAGGTATGGGACCATTATTCAGAAACCCGTCATCCAGAAAGCTCCAAATTGACGGGAAGACCATTTCCCATAGACTCATTTTTTTTTTTTCTAATAAAAAATAATTTACTTTAGCTCTATAATACAGTATTTAAACAATACCTTGTACTTGATTCTAAGATATAATTAGTTCTTACCGGAGACAGAACAATCCTATTGGGTTTATTTAGCATCAAAATATTTTTTAACAAACGTAAGGATATGGAGATCCAAATTATGAGATAATTATGAAATGAGACCCCTTATCTGGAAAACACCAGGCTTTCTGGATAACAGGTCCCATAAGATATGAAAGTTACCGCTACTTTTTTTGGATCTGATGCCCGAATATTGCAACTTTTTTTGGATTTGACACCCGAATACCACGACTTTTTTTTGGATTCGACGCCCAAATACCTCAACTTTTTTGTATTTGATGCCCAAATACATCGAATTTGGATGACCAAATACTGCAAATTTTTCAGATTTGACACCTGAATACCGTGACTTTTTTGAATTTGACTAACCGAATATCGCAACTTTTTTGTATTGACGACCGAATACCACGACTTTTTTGGAACTGACGCCCAAATACCACAACTTTTTTTTGAAAACCCAGCGCAAATCTGGATATCTTTGGTACATCTGCCATTAACTTCTACACGAACTCGGCAGGTCTGAGTTGGAGGACTTTTTTATTCGGACTTTTAACACCATCGGGGTTTAATAAATCACAAAAAAAGTGAGGTTTTTTTTTCTCATGAAAAAAATCTGACTTTAATAAATAACCCCCTAAGTGTCATGCGTAAGATTTGTTAGTATTGTCCCTTTGGGAAGCCAACAGTCCCTGTGTAGGTAGAAGAGCTGACAGTCCCTACACAAGAAATACACTCAGCAATTGGTTTTTCCCTGGCCAACAGAATAAGCCCCTAATATCCCCATTGTGCCCGGCTTTGGAGAGAGGCTAATTCTGCCCATATAATCTGTTGTACAATTGAGCTGAATCTGGAGAGTGTGTTTAATAAGATTACCAGCTGGTACAGAGTCATCAAGGCTGTTCATTTTCCTGCAGATGATATTGTTGGTTAGTAAGTGAGACTAACCAACAATATCACTACCAGCAACTAAACTCCATTCCAAACTGAAGAGAAGAAGTACAACAGTTTGTCATCGTAAAGGGATGGCTCTCCCTTAAGTAAACTTTTAGTATGTTATAGAATGGGCAATTCTGAGCAACTTTTCAATTGGTCTTCATTGTTTATTTTTCATTGTTTTTTAATTATTTGCCTTCTTCTTCTGACTCTTTCCAGCTTTAAAATGGGGGTCACTGCCCCCATCTAAAGAAATGCTCTGTAAGGCTACAAATGTATTGTTATTGCTTCTTTTTATTCCTCATCTTTCTATTCAGGCCTCTCCTATTTATATTCCAGTCTCTTATTCAAATCAATGCATGGTTGCTAGGGGAATTTGGGCCCTAGTTACCAGATTGCTTAAAATGCAAACAGGAGAGATGCTGAATAAAAAGCTAAATAACAATAAAACACAAATGATAAAAAATGAAAACCAATCGCAAATTGTCTCAGAATATCCCTCTCTACACTGACAGTTAATTTAAAGGTGAACAACCTCTTTAAAGAATACGAAATAAAGACCAACTGCAGACAATAAATACCACTGTCAGTGAGTACATAGTAGACGTTCATTTCAAGGTGAACTGGGCCTTTAGTTTAACAGCACAGTGTAAAGTTAAAAAAAAAATATGAATCTTATTTGTTCCTTAGAGTATTAACCCCATACAATGTGAGCAACACGAGTGCATTTACTGCTACATTGTCTCGCACACTTTACAAGGAGGATTTTCCCTCCTTCTGTTCAATGGCTCATTAAACTTCAGGGAAGGCTTTCCTCGCACTATTATTATTATTATTATTATTACGTTGCTTTGCTTGAAAGCTCGTGATTTAAATGAGATCCTGTCACCCAAAACTTCCACATTTCACCAGGAATCAGGGAGACGGGACCTCCAGCCCTTTCTTTTGCTCTTTCTTCTCCATCACAGATGAGCTTTTTGTTAGAAACAAGTGAAACAATGAATAGTCTGAATAAGTTGCAGTTATTAGCACTGGTACTGGGCTATATTCATTCTTGTCTTTACTGTCCCTTTGACACAAATACAGCAGCTCAGCATTGCTTTATGGCAGAGATTCATATACTCAGGGGCAGGACATTTCCCCAGGATCTCAGTCAGACATTCACAGTCTTTTCAGTTAAATACTTCTCTGTACCTTAAAGGGATCCTGTCGTCAGAAAACATGTTTTTTTCAAAACACATCAGTTAATAGAGCTGCTCCAGCAGAATTCTGCACTGAAATTTATTTCTCAAAAGAGCAAACAGATTTTTTTATATTCAATTTTGAAATCTGACATGGGGCTAGACATTTTGTCAATTTCCCAGCTGCCCCCAGTCATGTGACTTTTGCCTGCACTTTAGGAGAGAAATGCTTTCTGGCAGGCTGCTGTTTTTCCTTCTCAATGTAACTGAATGTGTCTTAGTGGGACCTGGATTTTTACTATTGAGTGTTGTTCTTAGATCTACCAGGCAGCTGTTCTCTTGTGTTAGGGAGCTGTTATCTGGTTACCTTCCCATTGTTCCTTTGTTTGGCTGCTGGGGGGAAAAAGGGAGGGGGTGATATCACTCCAACTTGCAGTACAGCAGTAAAGAGTGATTGAAGTTTATCACAGCACAAGTCACATGACTTGGGGCAGCTGGGAAATTGACAATATGTCTAGCCCCATGTCAGATTTCAAAATTGAATATAAAAAAATCTGTTTGCTCTTTTGAGAAATGGATTTCAGTGCAGAATTCTGCTGGAGCAGCTCTATTAACGTATGTGTTTTGGAAAAAAAAACTGTTCCCATGACAGTATCCCTTTAACATTATCCAATACAACCAGAGACTACACACTGTCCCATAACCTACAGGGGGAAAAAAATATTTTAGTAAAATGAATATATAATAAAAGTACATTTCTAATTCTAAACCAAATAATAAACTCTTTGCCTCCAGTCGGTTGATAACAAGTCTACAGTCTGGTTTATTGTTCCAAAGTCCTTTATGAAGTCTCATGACTCCCTGTCTTGTATAACTCAGCCTGCAGCCTTGTGCCTTTATATGGTCACAGAACAACCCCTCAGTGACTTCTAATATCCTTATCATTTACAGTAGGGGGTACATTATCCCTTATAATACATGAGTGATACTCAGAGTTCCCTGTATAACTCAGCCTGCAGCCTTGTGCCTTTATATGGTCACAAAACAACCCCTCAGTGACTTCTAATATCCTTATCATTTACAGTAGGGGGTACATTATCCCTTATAATACATGAGTGATACTCAGAGTTCCCTGTATAACTCAGCCTGCAGCCTTGTGCCTTTATATGGTCACAGAACAACCCCTCAGTGACTTCTAATATCCTTATCATTTACAGTAGGGGGTACATTATCCCTTATAATACATGAGTGATACTCAGAGTTCCCTGTATAACTCAGCCTGCAGCCTTGTGCCTTTATATGGTCACAGAACAACCCCTCAGTGACTTCTAATATCCTTATCATTTACAGTAGGGGGTACATTATCCCTTATAATACATGAGTGATACTCAGAGTTCCCTGTATAACTCAGCCTGCAGCCTTGTGTCTCTATATGGTCACAGAACAACCCCTCAGTGACTTCTAATATCCTTATCATTTACAGTAGGGGGTACATTATCCCTTATAATACATGAGTGATACTCAGAGTTCCCTGTATAACTCAGCCTGCAGCCTTGTGCCTTTATATGGTCACAAAACAACCCCTCAGTGACTTCTAATATCCTTATCATTTACAGTAGGGGGTACATTATCCCTTATAATACATGAGTGATACTCAGAGTTCCCTGTATAACTCAGCCTGCAGCCTTGTGTCTTTATATGGTCACAGAACAACCCCTCAGTGACTTCTAATATCCTTATCATTTACAGTAGGGGGTACATTATCCCTTATAATACATGAGTGATACTCAGAGTTCCCTGTATAACTCAGCCTGCAGCCTTGTGCCTTTATATGGTCACAGAACAACCCCTCAGTGACTTTTAATATCCTTATCATTTACAGTAGGGGGTACATTATCTCTTATAATACATGAGCATCTTTACCCTCCGAGTAGCACCCCTATTTATATATATATTTATATATAAGAGAGAATAGTTGTTGCCTCAGTTCAGCCGTCACTTGCAGTACCACATTCAGCCTGGCGTTGGCAGCAGATCCCTCTGACAGACAGCCTATATCATCACTTGTAGATAAGGGGGTGTCTAAACATTGATTTCCCCTTTAAAAGTTGCAGTTTTGAGTTTAGTTTGGCCAATTTCAGAGAATAGCCGGCACAGCTAGGTCCCCTGCTGATTCAGAGATTGGGAGGGAGGAGTCTTTTAGAAAATTAAACACAATCCCAAATAAGTCACCGCTTCACCCCCGCCCTTCTCACTTGCCCTTTGCCCCCTGTGCATTGTTGGAAGTGTCAGATTGGCTAATGCCCCGGCCAATCAGAAGCCACAGCCCTTGTTAAAGTCTCAGTGGGAAATCTCACACTATTCCACTAATTACAGCCCAGCACTGGGTTCCCATAAACACCTGCAAGATCATGTGAGGGAACTGGGAGGAAAAGAAACTCTCAAATAAAAGCCGGACCGGCCAAGCATGAAGGGGGGGGGGAGGCTGCGATAGAAATGGGAGACACAACAAGGGCCCCGGGTGCTGCCTCCCAACACAAACCCTCAGCCGGAGATGCTCCAGGTTTTCTTTCCCATTGATTTGGAGGAACAGATTAATTTGCAAGTGTTGTCACTTCTTTTGTCACTCGACTTATGTGTTGCCCTTGCCTGGGACCCCTCACATACAGACCCCTCATGTACAGACCCCTCACGTACAGACCCCTCACGTACAGACCCCTCACGTACAGACCCCTCACGTACAGACCCCTCACGTACAGACCCCTCACATACAGACCCCTCACGTACAGACCCCTCACGTACAGACCCCTCACATACAGACCCCTCACATACAGACCCCTCACATACAGACCCCTCACATACAGACCCTTCACATACAGACCCCTCACATACAGACCCCTCACATACAGACCCCTCACATACAGACCCCTCACATACAGACCCCTCACATACAGACCCTTCACATACAGACCCCTCACATACAGACCCCTCACATACAGACCCCTCACATACAGACCCTTCACATACAGACCCCTCACATACAGACCCCTCACATACAGACCCTTCACATATAGACCCCTCATATACAGACCCTTCACGTACAGTCATATGAAAAAGTTTGGGAACCCCTCTCAACCTCTCGACTCCACTTTCAACAAAACAGATAACAGTGGTATGTCTTTCATTTCCCAGGAACATCTGAGTACTGGGCTGTTTTCTGTACAAAGATATTTAGTGAAGCTGTATTCAGTTAAATTATATCAAATGTGAAAAACTGGCTGTGCCAAAATTTGGGTACCCTTGTAATTTTGCTAATTTGAATGCATGTAACTTCTCAATACTAATTACCGGCAACACCAAATTGGTTGGATTAACTCATTAAGCCTTGAACTTCATAAGCAGGTGTGTCCAATCATGAGAAAAGGTATTTAAGGTGACCAATTGCAAGTTGTGCTTCTGTTTGACTCTCCTCTGAAGAGTGACAGCATGGGATCCTCAAAGCAACTCTCAAAAGATCTGAAAACAAAGATTGTTCAGTATCAGGGTTTAGGGGAAGGCTACAAAAAACTCTCTCAGAGGTTTAAACTGTCAGTTTCAGCTGTAAGGAATGTAATGAGGAAATGGAAGGCCACAGGCACAGTTGCTGTAAAACCCAGGTCTGGCAGGCCAAGAAAAATACAGGAGCGGCATATGCGGAGGATTGTGAGAATGTTACAGACAACTTGAAAAGAAATAGGATGAAGGACCCTTAATAACTCATTTAAAAGTTCACTTCCTGCAGAAAAAGAGGTATTGCTTACTCAACTGAGATTTATTAATTGAAGAAAAATAGTAAAAACTCCTTCTCTCCACCGCTTATTCCAATATTAGTGTTGCTCACTGATCAACTGCTAGAAAGCAACTATTAATCCAAATTACCATGTACTAATAAATATAGTTCATTACCAATTAGTCAGAACCTTGATCATTACAAAAAGTGCTTGTGCCTAATTAATGTGAATTGTCTTAAAAGTGCAACGTGTCAATTAATAAATTGAACTTAGTTCAAATTCATCAATCACAATTTCATACATTAATTACAATATAGTACATTCTGAATTAATTAAAAAAAGTTATTTCCTAAAGTGCTAGTGCTGCTGGTGATTGCAATTACCAATTGGCCAGTGATTTAAAAAAAAAAAAAAAAATTTTAAAAAAATTATTTTTTTTCCATTACCTGCATTTAAGAAATAAAGTAGGAAGATGACAATAGTATAGAGGCGGAGACGTCCCAAGAAGTTACTGTATATTTTCTAGGCCCTGGGACCCAACACGGGGAGAAAGTAGAACACTGGGGACTGTGGTCTCAAAATGACCTTTCGATCTCAAAGAAGAGCTGCTTATCCCTACTAAACCATAAATCACCCAGTGCCATATAGTAAAACGAGTTTTGGAGAGTTAAATGCGGTATAGCAAAAGGCTATCACATTAATCACATTAATTAGGCACAAGCACTTTTTGTAATTATCAAGGTTCTGACTAATTGGTAATGAACTATATTTATTAGTACACTGTAATTTGGGAATGGATTAATAGTTGCTTTCTAGCAGTTGATCAGTGAGCAACACTAATATTGGAATAAGCGGTGGAGAGAAGGGGCTTTTACTATTTTTCTTCAATTAATAAATGGTTACAGACAAGCCAAAGATCATCTCCAAAGACCTGTAAGATGGTGTATCTGTACATCGTTCTACAATTCAGCACAATTTGCACAAAGAACATGTGTATGGCATATCAACAAATTCTTCAGGATAATGTTCAAGCATCAGTCACAAAGTTGAAGTTCCGCTGCAGGGGTCGGATATTCCAACAAGACAATGAGCCTAAACTCACTTGGAAATCTACAAAGACATTTATGCAGAGGGACAAGTACAATATTCTGGAGTCTCCCGACTTGAATATCATGGAAAATCTATGGGATGATTTGAAGCAGACTGTCCATGCTCGGCAGCCATCAAATTTAACTGAAATGGAGAGATTTTGTATGGACCAATGGTCACAAATAGCCACATCCAGAATCCAGACACTCATCAAAGGCTATAGGAGGCGTCTAGAGGCTGTTACATTTGTAACTAAGTATTGATGTAATATCTCTGTTGGGGTGCCCAAATTTATGCACCTGTCTGATTTTGTTATGATGCATATTGCATATTTTCTGTTAATCCAATAAACTTTATGTCACCGCTGAAATACTACTGTTTCCATGAGGCATGTTATATATTAAAAGGAAGTTGCTACTTTGAAAGCTCAGCCAATGATAAACACAACTCCAAAGAATTAATATAGCATGGAATATAGCATAGAACATAGCATGGAATATAATATGGAATAAAGCATGGAACCTAGCATGGGATATAGCATGAAATATAGCATGAAATATAGCATGGAATATAGCATGAAATATAACATGGAATAAAACATAGAACATATCATGGAATATAGCATGGAATATAGCATGGAATATAGCATGGAACATAGCACTGAATATAGCATGGAACATAGCATGGACTATAGCATGGAATATAGAATGGAATATAGCATGGAATATAGCATGGAATATAGCATGGAACATAGCATTGAATATAGCATGGAATATAACATGGAATATAGCATGGCATATAGCAGGGAATATAGCATGGAACATAGCACTGAATATAGCATGGAATATAGCATGGAACATAGCATTGAATATAGCATTGAATATAGCATGGAACAGCATGGAATATAGCATTGAATATAGCATGGAATATAGCATGGAATATAGCATGGAATACAACATTGAATACAGCATGGAATATAGCATTGAATATAGCATGGAACAGCATGGAATATAGCATGGAATATAGCATTGAATATAGCATGGGATACAGCATGGAATATAGGATGGGGGTCTAGACATACAGTAAGAATCAGACAACCATCCCACAGATTCCTTGGGAAAAGCAATTGTATCTAAGAGATTCCCACATGCAGTGCTGCTGGCAGGAGAGAACTTAGACTAAGGACTTGACACTAAGGATTTATACAATGAATGTAAGAGCTCTAGACTCTAAAAAAAGACTTTGAGAAGAAACAGACATTTCTTGGTGTTTTTGAATGATCTCACCTCCCATTTCTTGGGGCAAAGGTACTTGGAGGCCCAGGGTCAGACTGGAGCAAAACACCTGGAAAAACCCAGTGACGCTGCCAACCCTGGGCCTTGGGGGAGTGTGGGGGCTCCTGAGACAGACCCCCAGTCAGGTCCAATAGCCCTGAAAGTAAAGACCTGATATAGAAACATACAGCGATATTGTTTGTGGCTCCCTACACTCCCCCACCCTGGTACATATTAAATGTTTCCATGGAGGGTCCGGCACAGGGAGTCTATGGTCACAATTTACATTCATCACATTCAGTCCAGATGGACATTGTTTGCCGGGGAGAGACAAAGGCTGAACTGGGGCTCCATGCCAAATCGGGGGGCTGCCAAGCTGCGAGAACTTGCCAAGTGGAGCTGGGGACAAGTACCAGGAATCTATTGGAGCAATGACTTGTTTGTATGTGACGGGGCAACAGACGACTCCGGCAACTCTCCACTCTGGCCCAGTGCAAGGCATTCTGGGAATTGCTGCCATTATTCAATAGGGAATCATCAAAGGTACAAAATAATATTCAACTAAACATTTATAGGGAAGAGAGATACAGGGGTGATTGGGTAACTGATGCAGGGGATGGTGGGGGCCTGGAAAACTCATACTGATTTGCAAACAATGGGCACAAACCACCCTTGATTTTACCCCTATGAGTTGTCCCCAGCATGCCGCACTCTGCACTTCTAAATTAAATTCTGCACTCATTGCAGGAAGGCTATGGGCATCATGTGGGCACCCCCTTGAATCAGTGGTCTGTATGAGGAGAGTTCTGTATGTGCTGCCCACCAACGGCACATTCTCTAATCTTTAGCACTTAAATATATTGATGTCCAAAGTGCTTCTTTTATTATAGGGCTATGTATTCTATATTTATTCTATATTTCTACATTTATTTATTCAATATTTCTATATTTATTTATTCTATATTTCTATATTTAGTCTATATTTATGCTATATTTATATATTTATTTATTCTATAGTTCTATATTAATTTATTTATTCTATATTTAATTCATATTTATTTCTATATTTATTCTATATTTATTTATTCTATATTTATGCTATATTTATTCTATATTTATATATTATATTTTTATGCTATATTTATTCTATATTTATATATTTATTCTATATTTATATATTTATTTAACCTATAGTTCTATATTTATTTATTCTATATTTATTTTATATTTATTTCTATATTTATTTATTCTATATTTATTCTATATTTATTTATTCTATATTTATATTTTTATTTATTCTATATTTATATATTTATTCTATATTTATATATTATATTTTTATGCTATATTTATTCTATATTTATATATTTATTTATTCTGCATTTTTATATTTATTTATTCTATATTTATATATTCTATATTTATGCTATATTTATTCTATATTTATATATTTATTTATTCTATATTTATTTATTCTATATTTATATATTTATTCTATATTTTGTTATTTATTCAATAGGAAGGAAGTCGCTTCCCCAAAGATCTGAGAGGGGTGTGAGAGGGGCAGGAGGATCACTCAGGAGGTGATTCAGGATCAGTCGGGTGTGAGGGGCTGTGTAAGTCTTCACGCCTGTGAGAATGGGGGTCAGTGGGGTCAGTAGCACATGACTGTGGGACAAAAGGGAATGCTCTGCGTCTTGTCCGGATCTCTAATTGTCATTGTTAATGGCCTCTGTCATGATTCCTGCCGGACAAAAAAGGGAGTTTGGTTTGAATCCCTGAGCCCTTGCCAGAAAAATAATTAGGAAATCAATAAAAGCCAAGAGCAGAGTTTTCAGAGGGAAAAAGACAGAGTCATATTCAGTGAGAATATTCACACTTTATACACAGACTCTTCCTACTCCCAACAGACACTTTATTGCTCATGGATTTCAAAGAAAATAAAGTGGAGATGATTCATATTGTTTCATTTCCCCCAAAACTCAGGGCTGGTCGGTTCTAAACATCTGAGTACCATTGGGCTGCTCCGACTACCCCTTTCTGCAACTTTGGTGCGGCCCTAAACTAACTGCCACACCTGCAACTGCCACTGAACAGGCTTATTGCTTCTATCGGTTTTATACATAGTATTCGTAAATATTAGTATCATTATTATTATATCAGGGTTTTTATTTTTATAAAATTATTTTTAATTTTATTTAGCCCTTTTTTACATAAGAAATTTTGTATTTTTATTTTTTTCTAATTTAATTGAAATTCACTTTTGTTATTTATACAGGTATGGGATCTGTTATCCAGAATGCTCGGGACCTGGGGTTTTCCGGATGACGCATCTTCCTGTAATTTGGATCTTTATACCTTAAGTCTACTAGAAAATCAAATAAACATGAAATAAAGCCAATAGGCTGGTTTTGTTTCCAATAAGGATTAATTATATCTTAGTTGGGATCAATTACAAGCGGCTGTTTTATTATTACACAGAAAAAGGAAATAGTTGTTTTAAATTTGGATTATTTGGAGATGGCCTTTACATAACTCAGAGCATTCCAGATAACGGGTTTCCAGAAAACAGATCCCATACCTGTATATAATTACTCTAATGCTAATATTTAAATGTTTTTTTTAAAAAAATCCTCTTTAATTATAAATATTTATAGAATATAAATATTTGGATTATTTGCAGTATTTTTTTTACTTGTGCAAAGACTATTTTGGGTAATTATTATTATTGGCAATGGGGAGGAGGTTTCTGGGGGGGGGGGGTTCTCACTGCGCTGACCCAGCAAGAAACCTAAAAAGTACTAAATAATAATAATATTTGCCAAAAACTTTGAAATGTTTTTCTGAAAGCGCACTCACTGTTGATGGGCCAAGAAGGGTCAAGAAGGGTAAAGAAGCGTAATGAGTCGCTAATCATTTTCACACCCGTCAGACATGTTATAGAGGAGCCCAGCCGCCCAACCCCAGGAGCAGCTCTTTCTATAGGAATTATGTCACTTACAATCAGATCTGCTTGAGGTCACCCAGATAACACACACAGCTGCGGCCCAGGCCCCTTCAGATCTGGGGACACCTGGATCTGAATTTTATGCACAAATCCAACCACAAAATAACTGTTAATTAAGGGTTTGGGGTCAATAAATATTGAAATGTTTTTCTTGTTTCTGTGTGAAACCCCTCCGGCTGCCTGTTCATTGGGCTCCTTTTCATTTCCCTTTATCTGATCTTTGTTTCTAATTAAAAGGATGGAATTGTTATAGTGGACCCAAAGTAATTGCTTTATAGACTGTTGTTCTTAATAGGATCAGTGAGTTACCCGGGAATAATTAGATACACAGGGGGATCAGTCAGTAACACGGGGGATCAGTCAGTAATACTGGGAATAGTCAGTAACATGTGGATTAGTGATGGACACAGAATCAGGGAATAATTTATATTATTGAGCTTGTGAAACCCAAGAGCAGTGATCTCCAACCAGTACCTTGTGAGTAACATGTTGCTCTCCACCACTTGGATGTTGCTCCCAATGGCCTCAAAGCTGGTGTTTATTTTTAAATAAGTTTTGGTTTACAAGTTTTGGTTGTATAAAAACCAGGTGCACAGAGCCTCAATGTATGTTTTCAATCCACATAGGGGCTACCACATGGCCAATCACAGCCCTTATTTGGAACCCCAAGAACATTTTTCATGCTTGTGTTGCTCCCCAACTCCTTGTACTTCTGAATGTTGCTCACGGGTTCGAAAGGTTGGGGATCCCTGCCCTAGAGCATTGGCTTATGTATATTTCCCCTTTAAAAACAGAAACTGGTTTATTCGGCTGGATTCTCATTGGGCAGAGAGTTAACCTGTAAGAAGTCAGTTGGGGCAGGCGCTACAAGGCACAAGCAGTGGAAGGGATACACAGAGTAGTTACACAGAGTATGTAACACCTATTTGGGCTGCATAGCACACAAATAGTTAAAGTGTCCAGCTAGCAGTAGAAGCATGGGTTACACTGCGACTTACACAACAGGGTCAGGGCCTTCGCCATGTGGAAGTGTTCCCTCTATGGTGTAGGGCAACTACATCCCCCAGGCTACTGTGCATACAACAAAAGATGAGCGCCAGGAGGTTCTTGCAGTAAAACAGAAACGGTTTATTAAACTATGCACGAGGCAAGTGACCACAGGTTTAGTAGTCACGCAGGAGCTGAGGCAATAGCACATTTCTCACACAGAGCTGCAGGCATTAGGCATTTCTCACAGAGGAAAGGTCTCCATTAGGCATTTGCAGTATTACACACATTCCCTCCTGGAAGTTGTCAGGCAAGCAGCTTGTACCCTACAGTCCCTCTTCACTGAGGTCCCTGACTGGAGGCAACACACAGAGCCTCTGGGAAGCTCCTCCCTTACTGCAAATCCTTGTTGGAGCTTCAGCTGCTCTTTCTCTCTCACCTCTCTGCCTTTCTCTCCTAGAGAGACTATGACAAGTCTGCCCTAGTGTAACTATTCCTCATTCACGGGGTTACCTGCTCCCCGACTTCTTCTCCAAAAGCACATGGGCCTTTCTGGGCCTAACTGTACCCAGGCTCCCCTGAGCTCACCCAGCTGGATCACCATCCACAGGCCAAAGAGGAAGTGGCCACTCCCTACACTCACTATATAGCAGTGTAGCAGGGGCGTGTCATTCTCTCCTGGCAGTTACACAGAGTAGTTACACAGAGCGATTCTCACCTGGTTCCCATGTAGCGGCGCAGAGTAAGGACAATTATTATTTAGCAGCTGTAATTAAACTCAAGGCTTCCCAAAAAGTAAATGACCAGATGGTGCTCTGCTTAAATAGCCCCCCCCGAGGCTGTTAATGAATGATACGTGTAATAGAGGGTCTGGGCCCATCTCACAAATGATTGGGGGGGGGGTTTAACTTAAAGGGAATCTGTCGTCATTTTAAACTTTTTTTTTTTTTTGCATTTTTATAAAAAACACACATTCATAAACACTGTCTGGCAAATAAAATGTTAATCCACAAATCCATGCATAAGTTATTTTAGTTTGTATTTTGTCATGGGGGCTTCCATTTTTGCTCATTACACATTCATCCTGTGCTGCTCTAACAGCAGGCGCAGCATTACCTGTGTGCTTGGAGGCAGCCACTCTGTAATGAAAAGCCAGGTTGCACCACAACATGAGAATCCAGCTGTACCCTCCCCCTCCCCTCTCTGCCCGTGTGTGATGTTTGGAGGAGAGAGGTCACATGGTTTGCAGGGAAGCAATTACTTTCACTTTCCTACGTCCTGCTCTACAGCTGCACTAGCAGCCCCTCCTCCCACAGACACTATCAAAGCTCCTCCCCTTCTGTAAGTTTGTTCTCTGCTTTCCTTTGGAGGGGGGAACTTTCTCTCCTTGCTGCCTTCCTAGTTAGTTTTACTGGTTACTAGATGAGGTAAAGGAGCTGTGAGTTCCCTCTGCTTATCCACCTCACACACACTGCGCTCCTTTCCTGCCTGCAATACTTCTGGGATTCGGTTCGGCCGGGCAGAAGGATTCGGCCGAATCCAAATCCTGCTGAAAAAAGAAGAATCCTGGCTGAATCCCGAACCGAATCCTGGATTCGGTGCATCCCTATATTCTGCACAATGTCTATGGATATATAAGTATATATATTCATAAAGTTCAAGTGTGTCAGGACAGTTTAACGGAAATAAGTGTCTTGACTCGACACCTGCTTCAAGATGATACTTTTTATTTTACTCTCATATAATCTGTCTCTCTCTCTTGATTAATGTCAGCATTGCATTACCGCTGTAATCATCATAGCTTGTCGTCTTCCTAAATAATCAGAAGCAGCCCCAGTGAGTGGAGAGCAGATGAACTGAAGGAGGGAGAAGATGGTGCCAATAAAGCCTGAAAAACAGTTAGAATGAATTATTTTAGTGCTATATCACATTACCGTTCTTTTGATTCAACTGTTGCAGAGTTGGAATAGGATTAATCCCACCAAAATAGGGAATTAACGCACAAAGCTTCTTCTTCTCAAGTTAGTAACTAAAGCAAACGTCCTCATGGTCAGCATCAGTTTGAGACTTTAACATTAGCAAACTTATGTAACTGATTTAAAGTGCCCAAAAAAGTGTTTTCTGATTGTTATTACTGCCTTTTCTATGGAAAATATAGACATATGTAGAACTAACTGTAATTACAAGATAGGTAAATCTAAAACAACTGGACTTGCTGAGTAATCGATTGTTTTCGATTTACCTACACTATACCATGATCTGGACGAATGAAAATCTTCATAGTCATATGTAATTACAAGAGGGGTATGGCCCCAAATGGGTATGGCCCCAATGGTGACGATTCATGGCCCTAACATAGGCTACATTTCATGGGCTGTTCTTACCACAAAGTAAAGCGGTTGCCAAACGAGCGGATCTCTCCCCGATATACCCATCTTGAGGTGGGTGATATCTGGCTGATCCTAGGGCCAAACGATCTGATCATAACGAGGAGAAAATGGGCGGTTGGATTGAGGACCTCATCAACTAACCGATGTGGTCCTCGATCCGATTTTTAAGCTGACCAATCGACATCTGCCCGACTGTAAGACAGTTATTGATTGGAGAAGCCGGTCAGAGTGCCCCATATACTGGGTAATAAACTGCCAACTTAAAGGGATACTGTCATGGAAAAATTTTTTTTTTCAAAATGAATCAGTTAATAATGCTGCTCCAACAGAATTCTGCACTGAAATCCATTTCTCAAAAGAGCAAACAGGTTTTTTTATATTCAATTTTGAAATCTGACATGGGGCTAGACATATTGTCAATTTCCCAGCTGCCCCAAGTCATGTGACTTGTGCTCTGATAAACTTCAATCACTCTTTACTGCTGTACTGCAAGTTGGAGTGATATCACCCCCTCCCTTTCCCCCCCAGCAGTCAAACAAAAGAACAATGGGAAGGTAATGAGATAGCAGCTCCCTAACACAAGATAACAGCTGCCTGGTAGATCTAAGAACAACACTCAATAGTAAAAGCCCATGTCCCACTGAGACACATTCAGTTACATTGAGAAGGAAAAACAGCAGCCTGCCAGAAAGCATTTCTCTCCTAAAGTGCAGGCACAAGTCACATGACCAGGGGCAGCTGGGAAATTGACAATATGTCTAGCCCCATGTCAGAATTCAAAATTGAATATAAAAAAATTTGTTTGCTCTTTTGAGAAATGGATTTCAGTGCAGAATTCTGCTGGAGTAGCACTATTAACTGATGTGTTTTGAAAAAAACATGTTTTCCGATGACAGTGTCCCTTTAATCTGTCGGCCTGGGGGCCTTTCTGTGCAATCTTCATTTCCTGAACTAGAGAAGCATGTCAGACAATGAAACTGGCTGTGGACAAATGTTTTTCTCCTTATTCAAACATATCATTTCCAATATTCTACACAGATGGATAAATAAAAGTAGAAAGGTTTGCACCAGGTCTTTTAACCTATTAGAACCGATTATATGATTGATTGACCCCAAAGTCATGTAAGACATGTAAATTGTTATAAGCCCTCAGTTATTTAAAATACTCCCTATGACACTGACGATAGGATAAAGGTTCAATAGAAAACATTTGTAAAGTTCCAGCGCATTTGTATAAATGTTGTGCATCACTGCACACAATCATTGTCACCAACTTCTGCTTAAATACAACATGAAATGGGATTATTTTTGGTAGCTGAATAAAAAAAGATACAGATACGCCAAATCCTCAATGAAGTGCCTTCTTCGCGTCAGTTCCCTTTCATTAAAAGGGGGCATTCACCTTTATTTTTGTATAATGTAGACAGTAGTACAGGTATGAGACCTGTTATCCAGAATGCTCTGGGTCCTGGGACTTTCCTGATAACGGATCGTTCCATAATTTAGATCTCCATACCTTAAGACAACTAGAAAATAAACCCAATAGGCTGGTTTTGCTTCCAATAAGGATTAATTATATCTTAGTTGGGATCAAGTACAAGCTACTGTTTTATTATTACACAGAAAAAGGAAATCATTTTTAAAAATCTGGATTATTTGGATAAAATGGAGTCTATGGGAGACAGCCTTTCCGTAATTCGGAGCTTTCTGGATAACAGGTTCCCGGATAATGGAACGGCATAATATCCATCAAACAAGCTGTTAGGGTGAAGATACACAGAGCAGTGGCACAACTAGACATTACTGGGCCCCACAGCAAATAAATTTTAAGGCCCCCAACATATACATAGGTTGTCCTGTTTTACCAATATATGTTGATATTACTCCTTCATTACTCCTCCTTCACCTCCTGACAGGGTCGGACTGGGGGGACCGGGGCCCACCAGGACTGCTGCTGAGGGCCCCCCTCCGGCCCCCCTACTGTCACGCGCTGGCTCAGCGAGGGAGCTGCTTAGCGCACATACGCAACAGTGTTGCTCGGCGCGCATGTGCAGGCGGCACTGCGCAACTCCGGGATAATTTTTTTTTTCCAAATAGAAATATTTGGAGAGGGACACTGCTGTGACTGCAGCGTCGGACTGGCCGGGCCGGGCAGTCGCAGCGTCTGCTTCCTCTATAGTTCTGCCCCTGACACAGAGCTACTAGTAGCAGCTACTTGTGATAGTGATAATTGGCTTTGCTAAGACACCATGGGGCAAATTCACTAAGCGCCGAAGCTCCGAACGCTAGCGTTACTTCGCTAGAGTTTGGCATTTTCGTTACTGCGCAAATTCACTAACGAACGCTGGTGTAGTTTCGCTAGTGTTACTTCGCACCCTTACGCCTGGCGAAGTTTCGCTAGCGACGTAACTACTCAAATTCACTAACGCGCGCAGTGTACTGAACGCTACCTTTTACGCTAGACTTCCTTCACCACCTCAGACCTGGCGAAGCGCAATAGAGTAGATAGGGATTGCTTCAAAAAAAGTCAAAATTTTTTCGAAGTCCCAAAAAACGCTGGAGTGTTTTCTACATGATGGGTGATAGGCTGAAAAAGATCGAAACATTTTTTGGGGCTCCCCTCCTTCCCCCCTACATCTCCTGACTCATGGCAACTTACCTAGACAGTGGGCACATGTGTAGGGCAAAATAACATTTTTATTTGATGTTTTGAAGCTTTTCTAGCCATTTGTAGTGCTGATACGTATTCCTCCAGTGAAATTTGAATTTGGCGCCGTATGCAAATTAGCCTTCGCTAGCGTAACTTCGCTTTACTTAGCGAATCAACGCTAGCGCAACTTCGCAACCTTACGCTACCCCTGAGCGCAACTTCGGATTTTAGTGAATTTGCGAAGCGCTGGCGACACTACGCCTTGTGAAGTGTGGCGAAGTGCGGCGAAGTTACGCTTGGCGCAACTACGAATCGTAGTGAATTTGCCCCCATGTGTGTTTTAGCAGAGGTTGTTCTCAGTATTGTCTATGGCAGGGTATTTTTTTTGCATTTTGTAGCCACAACAAGTAGCTGCTACTAGTAGCTAGTAGAAGGCCCTCATACAAAGGCCAATAAACTGTGTCAGTAAGTTACCTTCCCATTTAGACTGTAAGCTCTATGGGGCAGGGGACCTCCATACTTTTGTCTCCTTGACACTGAGCACTTAATCTTTATTGTAACTATACTTTATATTTATGTGAATTGTATTTTAATGCTGTACTATCTATTATTGCAATGACCCCGTTAGTTCTACTAATTTATTGTTCTGCTGTACAGTGCTTTGCCCTCAAGGAACGCTATACAAACAAAAATATACAGACATACAACTGGAAGTGCCAGCAACTTTTATTGTCATGTGTATGGCAACATTAAAACAAGCAAGCCTGGCTTGACTAAGGCTTTATGAATCAATACAGGTATGGGATCCGTTATACAGCAAACACGTTATCCAGAAAGCTCTGAATTACAGAAAGGCCGTCTCTCATATACTCCATTTTTAAACCCAGGTGCCGAGCATTCTGGATAACAGGTCCCATACCTGTACAACATAATCTACACAAAGGGATATTGGTCACTTAATATCTAGCTTTCTGTGCTTTGGCATTACACCAACAGATGCATTTTTCCCAAATGAAAAGTACATGAGGCTCAGTATGACTTCCTATTGATGAATAGAGCAGGGGTGCCCAAAAGGTAGACGGGGATCTACCAGTAGATCTTTAGTTTGGTGACCAGTAGATCTCAAGTCACGGTCAACAAACAGCTTGTCTATATCATCCTCCTTAAGGTTACATAAGGAATAGTTTGTTAAATATAGCAATATAAATTCTCTCATAAATCAATATAATATTTAAGTAATGTTTTCCATGGAACAGAATGCTAACAATGATTTTATGGATGTAGATTATTATGGGACAACATCACTAAAAGTAGACCTGACATTAGTAAAGTATGGGCACTCCTGGAATAGAGAATCAATTCTTTGGTACTTTCTACATCACAGAAGTTGCAGAAAAAGGCACAAGTCCTTCTAACACTGCAGCGCAATATTCCAACTGGTTGGACCAACCTCATGCAGTCTGACTACCAGCATCAGAAACATAAGAGGTAACATCTTGTGCTTGCGATGTATTGCACTTATTGACAGGCTATTATATTAATATTAATACTCACGTCAGACTTGCTGAAATGCTGCAGAATAGAGGGAAGAAGGGGGAGTATCAGAGTGAACCCTAATAAATCAATCAGAAGAGTCACAAACACTACAGAGATGACTCTGGGAGATCAGTGATTGGTTGCGGGTCGCGTCTCTGCTGTTTTGCTCGCCATCATCCTCTCTCTACAGCAACAGCAGCCTGAAAAATAACCAAAGCAGCACGTCAGTCTTTTTAGTTCTTCCAAAGACTCACCTCCCACATTTACTGTGAAATAGGAAGAAAATTAGTGCTGACTCATGGCCTTGAATACAACTCTGAAACAACTTATTGGGCAACATTCCATGGCAGAAGTACCATAAAAGCAACTTCCTTGTATTGGCTGCACTTGCTTTTTACAACTGAAATGTGCATCATTCACGGAGATTTTGGCAACTAATCGCTTTGACTTCTGGGCGACAATCTCCCCGAACTGCCTCCTCGTGTCTTCCCATCCGCTATGATGAAAAGTCACCTGCGCTAAAGCATACACGGCGAGGCGTTTTCCGAAGTCGCCATGAGGAAACTTCGGGGCGACTTCGGAAACCGCTGTGCCAACTCCCAATCTCCATTACCTTATTTATGAATAAAATAACTTGAAAAATTAGGTTCGGGAAAAGTCTCTATAAACTCATGAAATTTTTTTTCTTCACGTTATCACCCAAAAAGCACAATTTTTTTGGATTATCGTACGAAACCCAGTGCAGACCATGATATACTTTACATTGTAAATGGGACATCTGACATTGACTTCTACAGGACCTCGACAGGTTGCTTCCGGGATACTAAAGCAGAGGTTTTTTTTCTTTTTTTCTTCCCCTTTAAGAGTCTTGCCAGAAAAATTTGAGCTTTAATAAATAATCACCTTAAAGTACAGGTATGGCACCTTTTAACCATAATGCTCGGGACCTGGGGTTTTCCAGATAACAGATCTTTCTGTAATTTGAATCTCCATACTTTGTCTACTAAAAAATAATTTAAATATTAATTAAACCCAATAATTCTGCTTCCAATAAGGATTAATTATATCTTAGAATCAAGTACAAGGTATGGGAGGCGGCCTTTCACTAATGCGGAGCATTCTGGATTATAGGTTTTCGGATGACGCATCCTATAACCGTACTTCATTTACTCTATTTGGTTTCTAAAGAACATATTAGGGCAAAATAACAAGTAATAAAATAACAAATGTGAAAAAAATAACATTTCAAGACCTGTTTGTATTGTTTTTATTAAATACTCTGGGCACAGGTGCAAACCAGAAAATGATCAGTTTTTTTCATTGGCTCATTTTGCTGGTTGACAAAACCTTTATTATATTTACACAAAGGAAAAATGGTTCACATTGTACATACACATTCAGCACACAACTTGTTGATCAAGCAGTGAACACAAGATAAGGGGGTTATTTAGGAATGAAATGTAATGTGCAATTTTGTTTTTATTTAACCCGTAATGCTATCCCCCCCAACATAAGCCCAGCATAATTACGGCCACTCTCTGAGTTGCGTCGACTTCTACTAGGGTTGCCACCTTTTAAAATAATCTATACCGGCAGGTGGAGGGGGCGGTGTTAAAGGGGCGGGGCCAGGACAATAAAGGGGGCGGGACCGTGACACGCTATTGGCTGACCGTGTTGTGACGTCAAAGTAGGCGGAGCAAATTTGTCAAGAAACCCAGGAAAAAGGTACGTTTGGAGCAGGCTGGGGGCAGGCCACGGGATTTTTTTAGGTGTATTATAAATTTACCGGCAGCTACATTGCCGGTAAATTTGTAATACGAGCCTAGGCCGGGTTGGTAAAATACCAGCCGGGTGGCAACACTAACTTCTACTGACAGATTTTTTTTTGAACAAATGTGGCACAAGTTTTATCTGGCATTTTCAGAGTGGGGGTTGTGTCACAATCCTATGGGGCATGGCTTCAAAATGCTGTAATGTCCAATTTACTAGGCCAATTTCTGGTGTGTCTACTGATACAACCTGGGGAACCTAGAGTGACAGACACCTCCAGGGTGGGGGTAGAATTCAAAAGACTTTACAAGGCAGAAACCCCCAATGCCTCCTGTGGCTCAGCGAAGTAGAGCACAAACCTATTAGTTTAAGGTCAGATTCTAAGCCTAACAACCTGCATTCAATTGAACTTCTAAAGGTGGCCATAGACGCAAAGATCTGCTCGTTTGGCGACATCGCCATTAACGAGTATGGTTATATCGGGGGTAATCTGAACGTTCGGGTGTACGGCCGAACGATCCGATTACGACGCGCAAATGGGCTCCGGCGGGATCGGTCCAGTCAAAATCAAACCTGTCCGATCAACCAAACGACCGATCTCCGCCGGACGAAAGATGTCGCCACTCTCTACACACGATCAGAAAATCGTGCGAATCCTCGATTCGTACGATAGGATCTGTGCGTCTATGGCCAGCTTAAAGGTGGCCATACACAGTCGACATTGCCAAATGACCGGATCTCACCCCGATATGCCCACAATGATCGGATCATAATGCCGGCAATACAGGAGGTCGGATCGCGGGACTGCATCAAAAAACAGATGAGGCCGTGATCCGACGGGATTTTTTTACCCTGCCTGATCGACATTTGGGCGACTTTCAGCCAGATATCGATTGGGGAAGCCCGTCGGATGGCCCTACACACGGGCCAAGAAGCTGCCGACTCGGTCTGTCTGCAGCTTTTATCAGCCTGTGTATGGGGCCTTAAGGGTAGAGACAAATGGGAAGATTCAGGGAGATTTAGCCGCATCAAGAGGCAATTTGTCGCCGGGCGACTAAATCTCCCTGAATCTTATCATGTGTCTCTACCCTTAAGGCCCCCATACACGGGCTGATAAAAGCTGCTGACAGACCGAAAAGCCTACCCACTAGCACTCGAATTGCTTCGTTTTCCGAAGTCGCCCAAAGTTTCCTTGTGAGTCAACTTCAGGTGACTTCAGAAAACAAAGCAGTCCGAGTACCACCCTGCTGGTGATTTAGATATTAGCCGGCAGGAATGCTTTTCGACAAATCGCCCGAAGTAGAGGCGATTTGTCGCTAGCCGTCTTAATCTACCCAAATCTTACTATGTGTCTCTACCCTAAATGACACCAAAAAAAGCTCCATACAGATTCCTCTAACTCATGTCACCAGGGGCGATCCTGCCCATTTTGACGCCCAAGGCAGCCTTGGTTTTGCCGCCTGTAGTGTTATGGTAGCCGAGAATACGTAGAATATAACAGTGCTTTATTAGCAGGTTCATGCAGCCATTATACATCAGCAGTAGCTTTAACTCTGTCACCTTAAGGAGCATAGAAAGCAATGGCAAAACTCTCCAGATAGATTTTTTTTATTTGGTCTGTCCCAGTTTGCCTCTCTAGCTCACCTTAGGAAACAGAGCAGAAATGAATAATTACACACAGAACGTCAATGCTTTCTATCAGTGAATGGGTAAATGGAGGGACCACATACCACACAGGAAGGGAGGGGGTGAAAATACATTTTTACTTGGTGACCTGGGGCTGTAAAGTTACACCTGTGTTCAATCTGATGGTATCATAGGAGCTTCAGGGCTCTTACTCACTGGCGTTCTGACCTGCGCTCCCCTGCGTTCCGTTTTTTGGCGTTCAGCCGCAGGGGAGCGCAGGAATAGACGCATGTCATTATTTCAAATGGGGCTGTACTCACTCAGACGCGTGTAGGCGCCGAACGTAGGAAAAATGCAGCATGTTGCGTCTCAACCTGCGTTCGGCACCTACACGCGCCTGAGTGAGTACAGCCCCATTTGAAATAATGACATGCATCTATTCCTGCGCTCCCCTGCGGCTGAACGCCAAAAAACGGAACGCAGGGGAGCGCAGGTCAGAACGCCAGTGAGTAAGAGCCCTCAGTCAAAGCCGGCCTGTATTTGGTCACTTTTATTCTAATACTTCAGCTCTGGGAATCCTCCAGAATTCCATTACTTTAGCTACAATAAAACTCTGTCTGCTGGAATATTAGTTCCCCATAAATCCATCCTAGCAGAGCTTCTCCCTTGAATCTGTAAGCTTCCTTTTGTTGTATAGGTATCTAAGCAGTGTGTAGGTAGAAATACACATTAAAGGAGAACTAACCCCTAAAAATGAATACCGCTAAAAATACCACATTTTGTATAATGATCTTATTGCAGCAGCCTAAAGTTTCAGCTTGTCAATAGCAGCAATGATCCAGGACTTCAAACTTGTCACAGGGGGTCACCATCTTGGAAAGTGTCTGTGACACTCACATGCTCAGTGGGCTCTGATTGGCTGTTGAGAAGGGTAAGCTTAGGGCTCGTCACTAATTATCCAGCAGAAAATGAGCTTCCCTGGCTGTAAAATAAGCTGATGCTACAGGTTTGCTGATTATTCAATTCTGATGCTAATTGCACTGGTTTCTGTGCTGCCATGTAGTAATGATCTGTATTAATTACTAATCAGCTTTATATTGTGACATTTCTATTCTATGTGTACTGTATATTGTGAGTGGGTCCCTAAGCTCAGTAAGTGACAGCAGCACAGAGCATGTGCAGTGAATCAGCAGAAAAGAAGATGGGGAGCTACTGGGGCATCTTTGGAGACACAGATCTTTACTGCTAAAGGGCTGTGGTTGCCTTGGGCTGGTACAGAAGCACAAAACATCATGTACAACATTTCTAGCTAATTCTTTAGTTAGGCTTTAGTTCTCACTTAAATGCCAAGCCATGAGACAGTAGGGACGTTATAAGGGTATCCATGCCCTTTGAGTAAGACATCAAGCCAAATGGTTAGATGTGGTTATAAATAGGCCATTTACAAAAAATGCAACCAACCTGCACTGAGTTTTGAGGAATCCCCTGCTCAGAATGTCACTCCTTCATTTGGACAATCATTGGCATAACTAAAGAGGAGCTGTGGCAGCAATATCATATCAGAACCTGCACAGGATTTTATCTGAATGTTCTGGGTACTAGTCATATCCTTACAGTTTGCTAGTGCTGAGTATGGTCATCACCTGGGTGGTATTTTACTGTCCTGGCAGCTAAACATTACGCTTGATGCCACTTTTATTAATAGGGAAAAAGAGAAGGCCAGTAACCACAAAAAATGGCAACCCTGGCCCTGAATTCTACTTTGGTGGTGCAGCAGTGAGGAGAGACAGTGTCGGACTGGCCCACCGGGTAGGGGTTGCCACCTTTTTTTAAAAAATTTACCGGCCAGTGATGGGGGGCGGTAACGCCGTGGTGTAAAAAGGGGCGGGCCATGGGTAAATGGGTGGGTTGTGAAAAGTTGTAAAAAGTGGCGGAGCCACATGTGTTGTGATGCAAAAGGGGGCGGGCCCCATGGCAAGAGGGGCAGAAGACGAAGGAGTTTCTGCCGGAGGACCAAGGGCTTTTGTTATAGGTATTACAAATTACCGGGTGGCAACCCTAAGTGGATACCAAGAAAACTCCCGCTGTGCCCAAGTGTCAGTGGCCTCTTGCTTCTAACCATTTAGCCTATTTCATGGCCATTCCCTATGTCTTTATGGGAAAAAATGTGTAATAATGGAAGACTAGAGTATAGTAAGTAGATATAAAAGACTAGGAGAATAAAGAGGTTGAATGAGGAGAGGAGGAGTAATAGTTTGGAAAGTGGGCCCACGGTGTTCGCTTTTCTGGTGGGTCCCTGGGATCCCAGTCGGACACTGAGGAGGGATGAGGATGGGGAGTATAGTCTGGGGAACACAGCAGCCATCGCACTGAGCTCTCATTTGTTCACAAACAATTAAAGTTTCTTTTTGTTGAATAAAAAAAAAACAAAGTGAGAAGAGAGTGTGGGGACTGGTGGTGTGGCTTCATGTGTGAGAAGAAGGGCTGCTCATGGCTGCAGTGAATTGGAACAGAGACAAGAGACACAGAGAGCCATGAGGGGAATGAATAGAAGAGACAGGCTCTTGCCCCCACAGGAATGTGCAGTCAGGAAAGAGACAGTGAGGGAAGGATTCTGGGAGCTAATGGCAAGGCCTGTAATGGCGGCAGTAACAAAGCCTCTGCCCTTATGTTTATGTACATATGATTTCTGGTTTCAGAAGGAGACCTGGCAGTGTTGTGAAAGTTACATAAATGCCGTAAGTTACATATTAAATTACATTTAAATCCTTTAACTGCCAAGAACGTAGGTACAGGTATAGGATCTGTCATCTGGAAACCCGTTATCCAGAAAGTTGTGAATTACGGAAAGGCTGTTTCCCATAGACTCCATTTTATACAAATAAGCTAAATCTTTAAAAATGACTTCCTTTTTCTCTGTAATAATAAAACTAAGATATAATTAATTCTTATTGGAAGCAAAACCAGCCTATTGAGTTTATTTAATGTTTACATGATTTTGTAGCAGACTTAAGGCATGAAGATCTAAATTACAGAAAGATCCGTTATCCAGAAAGCCCCAGGTCCCGAGCATTCTGGATAACAGGTCCCATACCTGTACTACGTTCTGGCAGGAAAATGCTCAAACTCCCAAGCACATAGTACCTAGGTTTTTGCAGTAAATATAGATTCAGTGCAATGTGTACTTTCCGAAAATATATGGTTATCTGGGGTGAACGTACTTTTTTTTCTACCTTTGCCCCCCAAAAATTGCTGTAAATGTGCTGATTTTGCAGTACAGGTATGGGATCTGTTATCTGAAAACCCGTTATCTAGAAAGCTCCAAATTACAAAAAGGCCTAGTCCATTTTATCCAAATTTTTGAAAATGATTTCCTTTTTCTCTGTGAAATTAACAGATTGATTATTTTAATAGCGGCAGCGCGCGATGCTACATAATTTGAAGATTACACTACCCCAATTATGGGTGGTGCGTGAGATAAATAAATTCAAAATTGTACCATAAAAAGTATCTATTTCTCGCACACGGTAATTTTACTTCAATTGTATTTTGATTTGATTTTCGCTTTTTCACATTCATACCTATTGTTGAGATCTCCTAATTCATTGATTAACAACAATCACACTAAATGAATTCATGGATATTACACTAATCACAATAATAAATAGCATATTATATTGCACATTTAGATGTCTCTGTTGTGTGAGCAGAGTACACTATTAAATATTAATTCATGATGTGTGGAAATTAATTATCACAATTCATGTATTATAAAATTAATGTGAAATCAGAAATCATGTTATACAATCCAATTAACTACTATTAAAAAACATCTCATGGAGGTATATATTAGCCTGATCTATATCCACTGTGACCTTATATATTCCAGCTTAGAGCAGTGAAATACATAACGTCACAGTGAATATATATATATATATATATATATATATATATATATCTATATATATATATATATATATATATATTTAGTTTATACAGTATATATGTATATTCCACTCATCATGAATTAATATTTAATAGTGTACTCTGCTCACACAACAGCGACATCTTAGGGGCAGATTCACTAAGGGTCGAATTTCGAAGTTAAAAATACTTCGAAATTCGACCCTCGAATTGAAATCCTTCGACTTCGAATATCGAAGTCGAAGGATTTAGCGCTAAACATTCGATTAACGAACGATTCGAAGGATTTTAATCAAACGATCGAATGAATATCCTTCGATCAAAAAAAGCTTAGCAAGCCTATGGGGACCTTCCCCATAGGCTAACATTGACTTCGGTAGGTTTTATCTGCCGAAGTAGGGGGTCGAAGTTTTTTTTAAAGGGAAAGTACTTAGACTATCGAATGGTCGAATAGTCGAACGATTTTTACTTCGAATCGTTCGATTTAGTTCGATTTCGATCGTATTCGAACGAATTTAACCAATTCGATGGTCGAAGTACCCCAAAAAAAATTCGAAATTCAAAGTTTTTTTCATTCGAATCTTTCACTCGAAGTTAGTGAATCTGCCCCTAAATGTGCAATATAATATGCTATGTATTATTGTGATTAGTGAGATCTCAAACAATAGGTATAAATAAGAAATACACAAAAATAACATTTAAATAAAATTGAAGGAAAATTACAGTGTGCGAGAAAGAGATACAATCTCTGTGATAATAAAACAGTCACTTGTACTTGATCCCAACTAAGATATAATTAATTCAAATTGGAAGCAAAACCAGCCTATTGGCTTTATTTAATTTTTAAATGAATTTCTAGTAGACTTAAGGTATGAAGAGCCAAATTACGGACAGATCCATTATCTGGAAAACCCCAGATCCCGAGCATTCTGGGTCCCATACCTGTATCTGGGATTAAAGAAAATGGGGTGTCTATATTTTAGGGGCTCCTATATGCCACATACTTAGGTAAACTTATACATATCATACCAAAAACTGCTTTCATATTTGCATGGTGTTATATTGGTAATTAATAGTATGTGGGAGATAAGATGCTGCAAGGTGAAAGTTTTGAGGTGATTTTTGGAAATGTCACTAAAATCGCCAAATTTAGGAAAAGTTTTCCAGCTTGGTGCTTTGGATTAGAAAGACATGCATAACCAATTTGGATTCAGGTGAATATGTACTTTCCAAAAATATATGGTTTTCGGGGGAGAACGGACTTCTTTCTATCTTTGCCCCTGAAAAAATGCTGTAAATGTGTTGATTTTGCAGTACAAACGATACTCTGGCGTACCAGGCGCTGATCCAGGACACCATGTGAGGACACAAACGTTTGTGTTGAATTGTGGACTTTATTAAAACAAACACACAGGGAGGAATCTAGCGGAGGGTATGCTGGGCTGACTCAGCAGCAGGAGCAGCGCAGATATTTGTTATTATGTAGTCGGATATCTCTGCTAATTTGCTGCTCGTCAGATATGGAGCTTCTGTCTTTAATGAAAAACACCAAAGCCCATTTGTACTTTTTCTGATTCCTTTCCCATAGAGAAGAAAGCATCATGGGAGTCATGACGTGGGATTCTGACTGCTGCCCCACAGAAGCTATAATATTTGGGGAGCTTTCCTAAGTTCAACCACAACTGCACAAAACACCAATGGTACCGCTTCTCCTTTCTATAAACTTTAGATATATATATATATATATATATACACAGGTATATAGGTGAACTTCACATACAGAGTCTATGACCTGGGTAACTATAACAAACAAGGGAAAGTTGTGCTCACCACTAGTTTTTAAAACCATTAGGCGGGGGTGCAATGAGGGTGTGACCACAAAATACATATAGTCAAACACAAGAGTCCTCTGCACTCAACCCATTATCAATATATTTAAGACAGAGACATTTTGTGCTACTGCTACTAAAAAATGCCTTACCCTTTAAACAAAACAGGGATTGTTTGTCCATATATTGCAATATATTTAAGCTGAACAACTACGTCACAGTCATCCCATATCTGGCCAGTCCTACGCTCAATTTTATCCCAGATATGGGATGACTTTGACGTAGTTGGCCAGCTTAAATATATTGCAATATATGGACAAACAATCCCTGTTTTGTTTAAAGGGTAAGTCATATTCAGTAGCAGTAGCACAAAATGTCGCTGTCTTAAATATATTGATAATGGGTTGAGTGCAGAGGACTCTTGCATTTGACTATATGTATTTTGTGGTCACACCCTCATTGCACCCCCGCCTAATGGTTTTAAAAAATAGTGGTGAGCACAACTTTCCCTTGTTTGTTATAGTTATACAGGAGCAGTGACCAGCTCCATGTTGTAGCTCCCACCCTTCCCAGCTATAGTCATGTGATCCCACTGGTGTCTAATAAAAGGGCAGCCAAGTATGGGGGTTTACTTTGAAAGCAGCAAGTAAGTTGCAGGTAAAACTTAGTCCCTTTGTAAAATGTATAATGAAGCAATAGAATTCTTAATGAATCAGATGAAAATTAAGCGTAGGACTGGCCAGATATGGGATGACTTTGACGTAGTTGGCCAGCTTAAATATATTGCAATATATGGACAAACAATCCCTGTTTTGTTTAAAGGGTAAGACATTTTTCAGTAGCAGTATGCACAAAATGTCGCTGTCTTAAATATATTGATAATGGGTTGAGTGCAGAGGACCTCTTGTGTTTGACTATGACCTGGGTGCCAAGTGACAAATATGTAAAGCAAAATGTAAAGACTGGCACATTCATGCAAAAAAAAACGAGAGTTTATTTAACGTTTCGGGTCCTAAGCCAGGACCTTAAGGTGGCCATACACGGGCAGATAAAGCTGCCGATATGGGTCGTTTGGATCGATTTGACAGCTTATCTGCCCGTGTATGGGGGCTTCCGACGGGTCAACCCTATCGATATCTGGCCACGATATCGATCGGGAAGGTTGGATTTTTACCCGACCGACCCGTCGGAGCCGCTTGGCGCATCGTAATTCGATCGTTCGGCCATACGGCCGAACGCTCGAATTACCCCCGATATAGCCACGCAGTTTAGTGGCATATCGGGGAAAGATCCGCTCGTTTAGCGATGTCGCCAAACGAGCGGATCTTTAAGTCTATGGCCGCCTTTAGTCAGGAACAGCAAACAAACTTTTGTTGTTTGTTTGCTGTTCCTGGGGAAGGTCCTGGTTTAACTAATGGAACTATTTATATGAACTAGTTATTGGGCCCCTAAACACAGTGGCGGAACTACCGGGGGAGCAGGGGGTGCGAGCGGGCCAGGGCCCCCCGGCAGCCTGCGTGCCACTGAAATGCAGGCAGTACGGAGGGGGACGGGGGCCCTGCTGCGCGTCATGCACCAGGGCCCGCCCCTCTCTAGTTACGATATTGCCTAAACATTGGCAATAAGACATTTTCCATGAACATCTGTGGCAACTGCTTATCAGTTCCATGGGACCCCCCTATATTTCCTGGGTCCCCAACATTTACAGTTTCCTCTACAGTTACGCCCCTGCTTTTCAGTAAAATGATTGGTGGGTTTGTATCTCAGTAGCTGTGGTGAAAAAAAAATTCATCCAACAATTTCAACCTGCTAGTTGATCATTTGTGTTGCACACACGAGGTTCACGGGCAAAACTGTTAGTGCTGCACAATTATAAATAACTTGTATGGGGATGATTTTTAGGCAAAAGGCACAAGCAATCTTACAGTTTTCTTTTAAAAAAAGTGTAAATTTAATATATGTGTGTTACACACTCCACATGCATTTTTAACTGCACAAAAAGTGCTGTGTATAAGAAATAACCGTACAAGAATATGAGTGTAATATATACAAAGAGGAAATAAACTGACATTATAACATTATGAGCCATTGACTAATAAAGTGTTTTTGCAGGCAGTGAATCGGGAGGTGGAAGTCCTGTGGACATTGTGTGAGACATGGACAACATTGTGCTGGGGAGGATAAGCTTAGGTCAGGAATCCATGCTGTGTGGGACTAAGCTGCGCTGCACATGTAGACCGTCACCCATTGGTATGTTTCTTGGTGCACAAGTATTGTGAGTAAACTGTAGTAATCCTGACCAAAGCATCTGAGTGTTCCATTCTGAAGTTTTCCAGGCCTACCTACATGATGTGTGGACACTGTACCAGGCTGAGCTTGGGGAGAGGAGAAGGAAGACATCAAGCTACTCAGGCCTTCTAAGTGCAAAGGAGCTCATTGGCCAACACACACACAGTAACATTGGGTGGGACAGACCAGCAGAGGTCCCCATGCAGAGGTGGTGCAGAGCTGAAATACATCATTTTATATAAAATATTATAGTTCCATTAAAAGAGAAGGAAAGCCATGCTATACTTGACACACCAGGCTGGTGCTCCTATCACTGGGCCAGGGTTATACCAGCGAGCACCACGGAGCAATAGTCTTCCTGCTTCTTCTTTCTTCTCCCGGCTGCCTGTGTGCAGTAGAGTTCAGTAAAGCTGAATGTTCATGAAAAAGTCAGCTATTTTGTTCTACTGCGCATGCATCTGCCCCGGGAAATTTGAAGAACGAAGAAGCAGGAAGACCATTTCACTGCTATCCCTTGTACTTAAGCTAAATTGGTTTAAAGGAGAACAAAACCCTAAACGACTAAACATACTGAGGCTCATTTATAAACACTGGGCAAATTTGCACCTGGGCAGTTACCCATAGCAACCCATCAGATGATTGCTTTTAGTGTTCACCCTGCAGCTGACAGTAAAAAGCTAATCACTGATTGGTTGCTATGGGTTACTGCCCAGGCGCAAATTTGCCCAGTGTTTATAAATGAGCCCCGTTGTATTTTATATACTGAACGTCACAGGGCTAGGTGTTCAGCAACCCCATAGTTATATTTAGCCTTTCATAGTTATGTACAGGAGCTCACTAACTTGGATTTTGTTAGGTCATTTTATTAGTGATTCTGTGTCAGCACACAACTCCTCCACTGTTTCAGGAGCACGTTCAATGGTGGCCACCCCACACCGTAGACAATTCAGTATAAACGAGAACAGCACCTTCTTAATATAATAAAAAGGCCTTTATTCAAACATGGCACAGACCAATAGTAGCAACGTTTCAAGCCTTCTCTGGCTCTTTATTAGGTCATTTTATGCCAGTGGCACCGTAGTTAAGCATAGGGGTTGTCATAAGTCATCAAGCAGAAAATTAGGTCTGTCATAGAAACTGATGCTACAGCCTACTTAATGCACCAGCCCCATAATTACATCCGGGCTTCCATAGTTGCGTATGTTAAACTTGGAGAACCGTATCAGAGATGGAGAAATTCCAAAATTTAGGGCTCACGCAGAAATGAATGAACAATAAATAGTAAAATCCATACTATTCAAATAAACACATACAAAGGCCACTGCAGTGAGAAACATACACATGTATATGGCACAGAGAGGTGTGTTATTACAGCTTCCACCCTTAATCTGGCCATAGACGCAAACAACCAATTGTAAGAAGGTTAAAAGATTGGCTGCAGATATATCTCTGCATGTATTGCCGATCTGATGATATCAGTGGGAGACTGTCACCAGCTTTTGTTGGACATAAACTTTCGTACGATTGCTGTCAGGGGCAGAACATCATTTGATCTGTTCTTTTACTACTTTATTTTAATCTTAAAGGTTAGTGGCAGGTCGGGAGATGGGGAAGTCTGATCGTTCGTCCGATATTGCAGGTGAACCAGCACGTCTATGGCCACCTTTATACGTAAATACATGTAATGTCCTGTCAGCAGGAGAACTATGGCAGCTCCCACTTCTATTATAAATACAAAGAGATTGAATGTTTTGTGCGCATAGTAGCTGTACCTTTATTACTATATTGTCTAAGGGAAACACTATGGCAGCTCCAACCAACCTGTATTAATACAAATAAATAGCCAAGGGGTGTTTCACAGAGTAATAAAAAATTACACATGTATGGAAAATCATTTTTAGGTATAAAAAACAGGAAATTAATTAAAAATGGAAGTTAAAAGCACAGATAAACTCCTGTATAAAGGCAGAAAAAACACAGGGAATGAGGACTGATATGGTCGTGTTTAAACTGATGTGGCCCTCAAGCCTCCCTTATTTTCTGCTGATATCGTCCGTTTTGTATGTGTAACAGTCAGTATTTAATAAGAGAAAAACATTTGAGCTCATTAGAAGCATCAGGGTCATTTATATGATGTGCAGTTAAACAGCTGTTTGCAGCTTTGGGAAGCTGGACATCAAGTCACATGATGCGCCATTATGACATCACCAGCCACCGTGTGATGTGAGTAAATAAAACACACACATTAGGGGATGACTTTTCCTGTAGCTTCAAACTGTATTTGTCTTGTTTCTTTCTTTTCTCTTTTTATTGAGCAACGTGAGCTTTGCACAGTAATAACTCTCCTTGCACAGTTTATTCAAAATTCAAATTGAATCCACAGTGAATTACATTCAGTTGCCTTACAGCAGTCCCACTGTGAGGTCATCAGTTAGCAAGTAAACACCATCAGAAAGTAGGTCAGTGTCATTGTGACATCACCAGCCACCCTGTGATGTCGGTTGAAAACATAATAGGAATCAGTTTTCCTGTGACTTCACATCGTGTTGCATCGCAGGAAAGCTTTCCCATAATTTCACCCATTTTTTTCAGATTTTTACTCTTTTTACTAACTAGGTAAGTGAATAAATCTTAAATTTTAATACATTTGAACATTTTTCAATAATGAGACCGAAGAAAAATATTTTTTTAAGCGTTAAAATGATTTTCCACTTAGACTCACTTTCCTGTTTGTTCGTTTGCTTTTTAGTATATTAAGATGAATCAAAAAACAACATCAATGGAAAAAGTCCAAGCTACGCTTGAGTATTCATTACATCTAGAGCAATTCCAGAATCCGATTTCTCTGCGAAGTGGGTAAGTGTGTCTTAAGGCTTTAAGGAGTCCCATTAGGTTAAATTTCTGAGTTTAGATGAATCCAAATACTTCAATATGGCAGCTTCCAAGGCATTGCTCTCAGATACTTAGGGGCAGATTTATCAAGGGTCGAAGTAAATTCGAGGGAATTTTCAAAGTAAAAATACAAAATTCAAAGTGATTTTTTGGATACTTCGACCATCGAATGGGATACTACGGGGCCCATTTACTTAGTTCGAGTGAAGGAATAGAATAAAAAAAACTTCGTATTTCGAATGGTTTTTATGGCTACTTCGACCATCGAATTGGCTACTTCGACATTCAACTATGACTTTGACTTTGAATCAAACGATGCAAACTAAAAATCGTTCGACTATTCGACCATTCGATAGTCGAAGTACTGTCTCTTTAAAAAACAACTTTGACCCCCTAGTTCGCCACCTAAAACCTACCGAAGTGAATGTTAGCCTATGGGGAAGGTCCCCATAGGCTTAGCAATCTTTTTTGGGTCGAAGTAAAATCGTTTGATCGATGGATTAAAATCCTTCGAATCGAACGATTAGAAAGATTTAATCGTTCGATCAAACTATATCGGTAAATCCTTCGACTTCAATATTCGAAGTCGAAGGATTTCCATTCGACAGTCGAATATCGAGGGTTAATTAACCCTTGATATTTGACCGTAAGTACATTTGCCCCTACGACTTCGAATTCGATTCGAAGTAAAATAGTTTGAATATTCGACCATTAGATAATCAAAGTACTGTCTCTTTAAAAAAACTTCGACTTCAATACTTCGCCAAATAAAACCTGCCAAAGTGCTATGTTAGCCTATGGGGACCTTCTAGAGCAGCCTTCTAAGTTTTTGGAAGTCGAAGAAAAATTGTTCGATCGATCGCTGAAATCCTTGGAATCGTTTGATTCGAAGGATGAAATCGTTCCATCGAACGATTTTACTTCGACCGCAAATGTCCAAATTCAATGAAAAAAACGTCGACTTCGATATTCCAAGTCGAAGTAATTCAATTCGATGGTCGAATTTCGAAGTATTTTCAACTTCTAAATTCGACCCTTGATAAATCTGCCCCTTAGAATATCCTTTGATATATAGAAGCATTCAGGCAAATGTCCAGTGATGGATGAATTTGTCCCGTTTCACTAAAAAATTTGTGAATTTACAACGAAATTTGCGAAACAGCAAAAAGTTTGTGAAATGCATTGAAGTCAATTGGCGTCAAAACTATCTTGACCTGCATCAATTTTGATGCCCGCGGCAATTTAGACGCACAATAATTTTTATTTGCGCGACTATTCTGACGCGCACCCATGTTTTTTGACACTGCGAATTGCACCTGGCGAATTTATTCGGTCATCACTAGTCCCCTTTAACAGAACGTGTTTATGAGGCTCAGAGAGAGTTGCATTTTAATGTCACATTTTAAATATTGATATTGAAAACGTTGTTTTTGTTTGTAGATGTTGGCAGATTAAGACATCCTTTGAGGTTCTGACGAGCATCCCTCACACAATTGAAGCAAGGATTTTTCATACTAAAGGTACTTGTTACTTATACCCTCGTTACCTAGTTCTGCATATGGAGTTTACAGGTCCCGTTCAATGGATTCAGGTGCTTCGTACGGAAAGATTTATTTTCCTCTTTCCAGGCACTGATTCTGATCAACATTTAGACCCAGTTTTCCTAAAACAATGACTATCCCAAGTGTTGTTATCACAAATATTATGCTTTGGGGCAGATTTATTAAGGGGCACATTCACCAAGCTCTGGTGAATGAATAGAGGGAAAAAAACTTGAATTTCGAGTAGTTTTTTGTGCTCCTCGACTATCGAATTGGAGTAAATTCGTCTGAGTAGAATGATTCGAATAGATCGAGCGCAAAAACGCTACGAATATTCGTCCATTCGATAGTCGAAGTACTGTATCTTTTAAAAATCATTTGACTGCTTAATTCGCCAGATTAAACCTACCGAATTGCTTTAAAAGCCTATGGGAAAGTCCCATAGGCTTGTTTTCTAAGTTTTTGATCGAATAAAAAGGCATTCGATCAAATGAAAATCCTTCGATCGAATATTCGATCGTGCGACTATTCGTTGGGCGAATATTCGCCCATTTGACTATTAGCCAGCGCGTAAATTCGCCCGAATTTCCTATTCGATTCTATTCCCCAGTCGAATTTCAAGGGATTTAACCTCTCAAATTTCGACCCTTGATACATCTGCCCCCAAGGGTCAAATTGAAAATGTAAGCTTTTCTATGGTCAAACTCTAAAATTCGACTAGGGAATTATCCAAACCCAATTTGAGTTTTTTAAAGAAATTCAGATTTGATTTTCGATATTTATCGCCCAGGGATCAATTTGGAGTTGTTTGTAGCCTTCCTGACATTTTTTTCGGAGAATTGAGTTTGGTCGAATTTGATTCGAGTTTTTCAGTCTGTAAAATTCATCTGAGTTTTAAATATTCAGTGCTAATAATAACTAGTCAAATATTCATATTTTGAGACAAATCGTATTTATGTAAGTTAAAAAAACACATGAATTTGAAATTGGGCCCTTGATAAATGTGCCTCTATACGTTATTATTGTTGACATAGTCTTCGTTCACACTGTTGTGTAATCGTTTGGTAAATTGTGCAAAACTGTTCTGTTTTAGATGATCTGGCATATCCGGCTACAGTCGACGGCAGTGTCCTCTCCAGCAGTGAGTTTAAAATATTTACGACCAAACACGCTGTTACAATTGACGACGTTGTGATCTACAGAGTTAATATCCTCCTGGATGAGAGTAAAGTAAGTGATAAAAAGTCTTTTAGATCAGGTTTGTGTTTCTTGGTTCCCTATACCGTATCTTACGTTTCTTTTATTTTCTCTGCAATGACAGATTGAAGAGACTCTGAATTCCCTGGAGAGCAAGATGAAATTTGACATATACTATGCAGAGTAAGTAACTCCTTTCTTTCCCATTGCTCGAATGTTTTTGCTTTTCTGGAAAATGTTTAGATTAGCCCTTGCTAAATGATGGGACTTCACCCAACCACCCTTGTATTAGCCAGTTAGACTTACATATAGAAATAGATTTTCTACCTGAGCCGTTAAAGGATTGTTCACCTTTAAGTTAACTTTTAGTTTGTTATAGAATGGCTTATTCTAAGCAACTTTTCAATTAGTCTTTATTATTTATTTTTAATCTTTTTTTAATCATTTGCCCTTTTCTTCTGATACTTTCCAGCTTTCAAATGGGAGGTCACTGATCCCATCTAAAAAAACAAATGCTCTGTAAGGGTTCAAATCAGGCCTGGACTGGCAATCTGTGGGTTCTGGCAAATGCCAGAGGGGCTGCTATAAGGTGCCATAAAACTATTTAGTGGGCTGGTGGGGGCTATTTGGGCCTCTGTGTGGGCTGATTGGGCCTCTATGTACCTGAAATGCCAGGGCCTATTTTAATTCTCAGTCCGCACCTGGTTCAAATGTATTGTTTTACTATTTTTTATCACTGGTCTTTCTATTCAGGACTCTCCTATTCATATTTCTTATTCAAATGCATGGTTGCTAGGGGAATTTGGACCCTAGCAACCAAATAAATTGCATACTGGAGAGCTGCTGAATAAAAAGCTAAATAACTCAAAATCCACAAATGATAAAAAATTAAAATCAATTATAAATTGTTTCAGAATATCACTCTCTAAATCATACTAAAACTTTATTTAATTGGCATGAATGATTTTTTTGTCCTGACACAAGGACAACAGAGAACAGATTATATAGTTACATAATTAATTTGGTTAAAAAAAATACAATAGTTCCTAAGTTTAACCCTATTTAGTGATCCTCAGTGCGTATATGTATATTCATACACACGTGTATAGATCTAGCAATAGACTTGGTTAAGTGGCAATACTGTTCCATAAATTAGGATATAATTCATTCTAATACACGAAAGCTAACAAGACTGATGGGTTAGTGAAATCTGATTTGTGTTTAATACATCGATCTTCTGATTTTATCTGAACAGATTAAACGAACGTAAGAATTTGACACCAATCTGCAGCGAGGACATGACACTGCACTTTAACCTGCATCGAGGGATTCATGGCCACATGAATATTGTATTTAAGACACTTTCAAAGCTCTCCGTCAATGTTCATGGCCTGTTGGTTGTATTACAACCCCCACTGAAGAAGTAAGTACACGGATTGTTATTGTCAGATATAGATGATGACATTTTTTATTATTCGATTAAGAAATCATATCAAATTCAAGATAATACATCCATCTATATTTGTTATTTTTATAGCTTTCCCGAGAAAAGCTCAGTATTCAAAAGGCTTCTTCCTAACCGGTGGACAAAGGCTAAAATACCGACGTTGGAAAGTGTCATTTTTGGCAAAGACTTCAAAAAGAAATTGGCAGCAGACGTAAGTAAAAAACATGAATTTGTATGTGAACCTTCCAGAGGGTAAAAACAATTATGTCAGTGGAATTTTAAATAAGAACAAAAGCTCACAGTCAACCCCAGGCCCCCCTAACAGCCAGGGCCAGAACTAGGGGTAGGCAGAGTAGGCACATGCCTAGGGCGCAAAGCTGAGGGGGCGCCAGGCACGTACCTGCTCTTTCGCCTACCCCATGTCCGGTCCTGTGTCTCCCTGGCTGCCGCTGGTAATTTGCATTTAAATGCGCTTGCGCGCATGTGCGTACTTTCACGCATTCGCACTGGCGCGTACTTTCGCGCATGCGCAATTGAGCACACACTAAGCCGGCGCCGTGGCCGGCCGGGTTGGCCCGGGTCTGCTAACAGCATTCCTCCCTCCTCGTGAACCCCAGCACTTTGCACTTATGTCTGTAACTGGCAAAAGAAAGCAAAGTAGTGCTGTGGGGTAATAGGGCACCATATTGTACTGCTTTGTGTCCTCTGCTTTCTTTATTGCTTCATGCCTCTGTTTCTCTATTTTAGGGTAAAAGCTTTGTGATCGAAGAGAAATACTTGCAGCATGCCTACCGTTTCCTCTCAACGCTACGATCCTGCTTGCTGCTTTCCTATGATGGACTGTACAGTTATTTCACCTCCATATCAGAAACGCTGCCTTCCTCACTCAAGCTGGAGCTCGGTATGTGATTGCTTCTACTTTGTGCCATGTATTTGGCCTGTTAGGTTCTTTTCAACTTAGTTCATTTAAACATTGATCTTTCTCTGAGCGCCCGACATCCCAAATTTATAATAGATATTGATGAGTCAATTAACACATTCTTTCCTCTTGGAAGTTTAAAGATAATGGGTATTAACATACAAAGTGTACATTAAGGTGTCCCAAAGTGACTGTTAATTTACACACTGGCCTTTCTAGTTTCTTCAATATTAGATCAGTGGCGAATGGGGCATTTTGGTTGTAAAACTCATCTCAGGTAACTCACCATCATTAGGAAGCACTGCGAGTAGCTGGGCATCTACAATTATTGCCTACAAATCTAACAAGACACTTCTTATTCATTTTATTGGTGGGTAACAGGTGGTTACATTGCTGCTACAAGTAGTAGTGATCATGACTCACAGTATGCCGCAGCCTTTAAAGGCAAAGGTAAAGAATTATTACTTGTAAAAAGACGTGTGGGTTGATATAATAAAAGATGCTCATTTTGAACCATGTCTGGTAACCTAAGTAATCACAGGCTTGTTTTTTAACTGGTGACCAGTGAATTGTACCTTTTCATTGGTTACTATGGCTTAGTAGACCCGGTGGCATAAGTTTTATTGCATTAACCCTTTGCTTTCTAAATCCCCCTTGGAGAATTACATTGGTCATCTGGACAATTCCCAAGAAGTCTCAGCATGTTGTGTCCTTAGATTCTTCTGTCACACCATTGTTATATCCTAAGGGCTCTTAGTCCTTTCCAGTCTGATCCACTACATTTTTTTCATCACAGCAGCAAAGTAACCCACGAGGGAAAGGGAATATGAAAAGCTTCTATTCTTAGATATAAAAAACATTATAGTGAATTGTAATATAATGCTGTTGATTCACTGCTCATTTGCATTGTCTTTGTTTCCTCCTCAGAAAAACTTGATATGAAAGCCCGGCTCAGTGAGTTATCTGACAAAGTGACGGTAAGTTTGCTTTCCATATTGGGTTATTAAAAAAATGGCTTTACATACTGTATTCTCCATGTTTACACAATGTATTGATTATTGAATATTTTAACCATAGGAAATAGAAGACGCCAATGATCTGCCAGAAGCAATAAATGGCAGCCTAATAGAAGTGTCAGCTCAACTTCTCAATCTATGGGGAATATTTCTTCAATCCTCCTTGGAGAGTAAACCAGAAAAGCAGCAAATAAAGGTAAGGCAGATGCAGCTTTCCTCTTGTGCCCTTCATTCGTCAGTGTGGCTGCATTTATTGTTTTATACTGTTGTTTTCTCTCAAGATTGTGCTTATGAACTGTGTCTATTTTTATTGTTTAATAGGAAGAAAAGTTCGAGAAGTTGTTCTTTTCTACTGACCATCCCCGAGAAGAAGCTATTTTATTTGATGAGAAGATGTGAGTACAATGGGTTTTTCTTCAAATATTTAAATTTAGAGAACGTCAGTTGTTCTCTGATTGGGGAATATTGCATTTACACACTTTTATGCACATTGGAATAATTTACTAAACTCTGAATACAAAATAAAACAAGACTTTTACAAAAATTATGAATTTTCAGAATTTATTAAAACCTGAGGATGGAAAAGTCAGAATCTAAAAAATCTGGCATCTCAGACCTGTCGAGGTTACATATAAGTCAATGGGAGAAGTCCAAATGATTTTTTGATGTGCGCTGTGTTTTCGGGTGAAAATTCCAAAGAGATTGTGAAAATCGGATGGAAAAATCATGAATATCTGATTTTTTTTCCCACAAAGCAAATTTTCGGGAAAATGTAATGATAAATAAGCGTAAAAAAACAGAGCGGATTTGATTGGAGTTTGTAGCAGAAAATATTAAGATAAATTTGGACTTTGATAAATAACCCCCTGAATGTCCTTTACATTTTTACCTCTAAGAGATACTTTTATATGAAAATGTCATACTTTTGTCATGCTAATGTAATAAATGGTACAAATTTACTACAAGTCTGGTATCCTTAGCAACCAAACAGCAGATATTATTGGTCTGATTATTAGGTGTTTAAAATCATGTGATTGGTTGCTTTTGGATACTACAGCTTTTTTATGATAATAATAATGATTATTAAGATAAGATAATTATTTATAAGAACCCGTTTCCAATTGCAGCGCTCAAAGGCATAAAGAAATTTATGAAGAAGTAAAAAAATCTCCAAAAGTCAGTAATTCTCTCGAGTGCCCGGACATGGACATTGTATCGAAATCTGCTCCAGTGATCTTTGAAGACCGGTACTTAGAGCCTGACGAAATTGGTACGTATGGAAAGAATCCACGGGTGTTCATCCAGAACTCCTTCCATTCATTATTATCTTTTAAATACGTATTTAAAGTGCCAACATTTTCCTACTAACATTAAAAATTTTGATTTTATAGATTGTTCAGAAGATGTTAAATCTTCCCCTGTTGCCTGTACTAAAGATCCGCGCAAGAAACATAAGTCATTCCGTACTATCATGGCAACAGATGGAAATCCTGATTTAAGTGCCTCCTTTCATGACATGCCATATCCTCTGAGGAAGGGGTAAGTGTTTTCACCCGGAATTTTAGATTTCCCCCAGTGGTGTAAGTTCTACAGATTATTCGTATTAACCTAAAATATATATCTTTTGGTTTTGTTTTTTAGATTGTTTGAGGCTAAAAAAGAACTGAGAGAATGGATACGTCGGTTCTTTTCCAACAACCGTTCCAAGAAGTTGACTCTGAGCATGGAGCTAGTCAACGACTCAAACGAAGGAATATCTGTGCAAATCAGGATGAGACCTATTTATTGTAATTACCTTTTTACTATATATTCTCCTATGGGAAATATGAAGATAACATAGATTTTACCTTAACTTGAACAATAACCATGGACTTATTTCTACCCTAGGTACAACAGATGAGCAAGTAATAACTACCTTTGTATATGGATGTCGCGGTGGAAGAACTGCTGTCATCGGAGATCTAGGAAACAAGGTACAGTATGTTGCCGGCACTTGGAACAAGATCAATAACTGAGGGAGAAATGATTACGGGATATATTGTCCGCTTGACCCTTGCTATTTGCTGCATAGCTGGTTCTGACTATTGAAACAATAAAAATGTTGAAGCCATATGATTATAGGAAATCTAATCTGGGGGAGGGCTGACCCTACTTTGTCGTGTCAGAGTCCTGAAAGAGAGTTTAAATTGTTTTATTAAATTTAGCCCCTATAGGTTGCTAGAGGAAAGGGGCCTTAAAAATATAGTCTTTAGAATGCCCAAGGTATTAAGTCTCTGTTGTTCTTCTGATTCTTAGGTTTTCAAGGCAATGCTGTATTTATTTCAAATTACTTATAATATTTTTTCGTTTTGCTTATAGGATGAAACTCTGGCTGAATATGATTCTTTGGCAAATCGTCTATTGAGCCAAATTGCAAAACTCATAGAATTGAACAGTCTGACAATATCCAGGATCAGGTAAAGAATGTGATATTGTACATACAGAAATTCTATCTTTATATCTCTCTATCTACAAATATACATACAGCAGTCAGGGCACTTACTATGCACAATATTACATAGAAATAGTTGTTCATTTTCCACCAGGACCAGTGACTTTGAGTAACCAATCAGCATCTGGTTGCCTGTTGGAAAGGGAGAATCTCATTGGTTGCTGTTGATTACTGGGGCTGGTGCAGTAGTATTTACCCCACTGGTGCTTTGTACAGATTGTTATTCTTAAATAAAATGAATTATCTCTGATGCAATCTCATAAAATTAAATGCAAATACTGTATATCTATACAGGTCTTCCAACAAACCATGAATAAATTGACATGAGGCATCATATACTCTACATATGTCTAATTATATCATTATATGTAACAAAGATGAAGATATTAACTTTTCTTCTTTAGTGGGTTAAAACTGAGCTACAGTTATAAAATGTACATCAAGCAATGTGAGACCCAACAGTCTTATTGAGACCCAACAGTCTTATAGGGCAGGGCCTACGTTACCCCTTGTGTTTAATGAGAAATGCATCATATCATTTTCTTATAATATTAGCTCATAGAGTAGAATAGCAACAACACCCCCAGTGAGCAAAGATACATGCAAATATTTCTCCTTTTATTTTGTGTTTCAATGGACAGTTTTACTTGACCCAACATTGTGTGTTCTTATTGTGTAGATTATTATCCAAAGAAAACAAACTCCTTTGGGAGCAACTTGTACCTAAGCGAAAAGTCAGAGAAAATCAGAGCAGTTCTACTGGTAAGATAAACATTGATTTTTCCATTACATTATGAAGGAAAGATGGGCATTACTTTGATTACATTGACTTATTCGATGTTATTTTATTGTAGGTTCCAACGCCAGTAGTGAAGATGACGGAACACATCTAGTAGTCTGTGTACATGGCAGAAATGGTAAGTAAAAAAACTATTTTAAGATTAAATTCTGACTCCAACATGTGCGGTTGTTTTGTCATATGCTATACCATTGCCTTGCCCTGTTAATAACACAGCTTTATTTCTACTCTAGGTTCCGAATATGATCTTGTATTTGTAAGACCTTACATCGAGTGTGGAGTGACACATGGAAAGACAGACTTCCTAATGTCTATGTACAACAAGGTACGTACGTTGACATGTCTGTGCATCGAGTTCTGAGGGGGATATCGCTATTCCTATATGAAATTGTTCAAACATTATATCCACCTCAGCTCAATGTAAACTAATAGACAATGATGATAAAATGCAACTATCCTGAGAAGTATATCATTTTATTATTAGCTTTTTATTCGTTTACTGATGATTAATATGAAACGATCAGTTGCAGTGGGGGCCCATAAAGATCATTTTGATATTTAAATGAAACAATTAACAAATTAACCCTATTATTGATCGATCAGAAGACAAAAACGTCTTCTATGGGATTTGATATCCCAAGATATATAGAAAAATATGATCACATTTCAATGTTGCAGCGACAAGTCAGGAAGTCTTATAGGTCTTAGAAGGTTATTGTTGCTGGTTGTTAGCAGATAGGCCCTTTATTATAGCTATTTTATACGCCGTTAAATAATTGTGGCAACTACAATGTTTTCATTAGTGCATGTCTTTTTTACTTCTCGTATTTTCTTTACAGGACTCCACCTCTGAAGATATTGATTATTTGGCCGGCGGTCTCCTAATTGAAATATTAGATCACATAAAAAGCAAAAAGCTCATTATTACGAGAATCAGGTACAGTAATTAGCAAGAATCTCTATACTTATTAATTAATATGTATGAATTTTCTTATAGTAATGTTACTTTTCTCTCCCCGCAGCTTTATTGGCTTCTCTCTGGGCGCTCTGGTAATACGCGCAGCTCTGTGGAGACCTGAATTTGAAGCCTACCTTGGAAACCTGCACACTTTCCTCTCCTTTGGTGGACCACATATGGGTCTTATGTGCCACGGCAGTAATCTGTTTCAAACTGGTAGGGATTTACTGGCTACATTGTTTTATTATTGACAAGTAACTGACTGATTAGAAACAACAAGAAATAAATGTAAATGGATTTAACCATGCTTAATTTACATCAAGTACAATGTAATATATCATTATTACAGGACAAAAGTCAAAAATATAAAATATTATTTTTAGGAAAGTTCACAGCTGTATTTTGAAACTTTTAAGATGCAGTGTGTTTCCTGATAATATAACTCCGTACCTTTACCTACATTTCAGTTAACTTTAGCATGTTTTTATATAATACAATTAATAAATATGTGCATGTCTTTTGTTACAGGCCTGTGGCTTGAGCAGCTGTTCGATAAATCTGTCTCCGTATCGCAGATGGCATTCACAGATCACAAAGACCCAAGACAAACGTTCCTGTACAAACTCAGCCAGAAAACAGGTAAGACATTGGGCCCGTCTTTTGTATGGATTTCATCTGTATATTAAATTGTACAAAATCCCAAAATAAAGCTACAGTTATTTGATAGTTTTATTAAAACGTTTGCAAACTATTTTATCCATAACCAGCGAGGTAGTATTTCAAGATATTTGCAGGTCTTAAAGTGCAGCCACCATGGACCTGATATGAACCCAAAACTTACATTGCAAAATAGTGATTTTAAATTTATCTTATTGAAAGTATCATCCCTTCATTTCATGGCATGTCTGTATTGATGCTTTAAACCTTGTTCTGGAATCTCATGGTGAATATTATTGTATTACAGGCTTGGAGCACTTCAAGAATGTGATTCTAGTGAGCGCGTTACAAGATCACATTGTTCCCTATCACTCCACTCGTATTGAAATGTGCAAAGCTGCTCTGAAGGGAGATGAGATAGGTAAGGGTCTCACTTTTAAACATATGTCTACTGAATGGAGTACATGCACCATTGAAGCAGGAGCCAGTTCTCCACCATCCAAGACTCCCACAATGCCTTGCACACTGCTGTGATTCTTTACAGGTTTGTTTATCACAGAACATACAACAGACGAAGGAATGTAGGCCTCTTGGCTGGAGGAGAGTTGACCCCTGCTAAATAGTTCTAGCTTTACATTTTATTTAAAACATTTCCAGCACATAAAGAAGGTGCACAAGTCTTTGCTGGATAAGTTTGTTGCTGTAATGGAAAGGCTACCGTATATTTATTAATCATGTTTTCCATCTCCATTTCAGGAACTGTTTATACTGAGATGCTCCGAAACACCCTTGAGCCTATTCTAAACAACAAGAACTGTAACTTTGTGAGATATGACGTTAGTTTCGACATGCCCAAATCATTCAACGCTTTCATTGGACGTACGGGCCACTGCGCATTCGTTTCATCTTGGCAATTTTTGGAGAACTTCTTTCACAATGCTGGCCTGAAATATTTTGAATAGAAGAATAGAAGAAATGTGATGCCCGACATGTTTAATGCTATTGAAGTGCCAGAGACATTGAGTTGCAGAATCTTTACTACCTTGTTGCACAATGAACTAACAACGCTGACTTCTCTTCTACACTATACGAGTCTACACTATACGAACTGACACCAAAGGCAAAAGAAGAAGATTCCAGAAACATCTTTAACTTACAGCGCTGCATATATCCATGTATATTTCCTTATACTGTATATACCTTTGTATGTAGCACTTTGTATATAAACATTTGTATATTCTTTCTTACTGACACCAATAAAATAAACTTTATTAAAAAAATGTTTGATTTTGTTATCATTACCAGGTGGGTCGCTGGTCACATTTGCCCATGCCCAGCACATTAGACATTGATGAAAGCTGCTGAGAACTTCAACAGGTTTTTAACTGGCCATAGACTGGCCCTTGCCTTCCCACCAGGCTTCTACCCCAGAAACATGCCACCCACATGCACATTTATCTGTGTAATTAACCTTGGATAATTTATCAACACCAGTGTTAAGGTCCCCATAGACGCGACGATTCTTCTTTGCGAAACGACCGATTTCAGCGCAGCTCGACCGATTCGTCAAATTATCGTGCGGTTAGTGGTATTCAAACGATCGAACATCTTACGATTTTTCGTCCGACATCTGCCAGGAAATTGATCGGACAGGTTAAAAAATCTTTGTCGGTCCCAGTACAATCTATGGATGTTTGCAGGGCCAAGCAGGCAGCTCCCCTTTGTTTTCCTGGTAAATTGGTCGTTTTAGTTGATGGACAGTTCGAACGTTCGTACGATGGTTCTCAGAAGATCTTGGTCTCACGATGTGGATTGGATCTGTTGAAAATCTGTACATCTATGGCCAGCTTTAGATTATTTTATTGTGATTAACAGTTACAACCAATCCGTGCAATTTGAGTTAGAACATGAAATCAAAACTTTTAGTGGTTGCAGTGAATAACCACTTTTATTGGTAAATCAGCCCCATGATCAGTGTAAGACAATGAGTCATATGATCAGTGCCTTTTAGGAAGTAAAGCAGAGAACCAAACCTGGTTAGGGTGAGATGGGCTAAAAGGAACCAAAAAGCCCTTCACTTACAAGTAGGGTTGCCACCTGGCCAGTATTTTACAGGCCTGGCAGGTAAAAATGATGGTTGATCCCAATGTTATTAATAGGGAAAAAAGATAAATATATAGGAAGGACGTTATTTTTTTCCAGAAAAGGTGGTAACCCTACTGTACAATTCAGATGAAAAGTTCTTCTTGCACTCCCTGGCCTTCGTGTTGATTGCCCGGTGCACGGTGACGAAGGGGTCGGCACCCTCCAACATCAAATGGGTAAGAAATCACTGGCACTCAAAGGGCAGATGCAAGCAGGGACAAGCCGTTGCGTTTATTCACAGAAAATGCAACGTTTTGGGGTCAGACCCCTTTATCAAGCATGCTTGATAAAGGGGTCTGACCCCAAAATGTTGCATTTTTGGTGAATAAATGCAAGGGCTTGTCCCTGCTTGCACCTACCCTTTGAGTGCCAGTGATTTCTAACCCTACTTACAAGACATGCAGCTGTGACCGGGTGTTTAGGAAACACCACTGTCGTAGAGCAAAAGGCACATAAAAGAGTACATTTAAACTCCATGTGCTGCAAAGGAATATTCGGCTCAGGAAGGGTTAATATTCCCTCTCAGCCAGGTAATTAAGTGGCAGCTGAGAGAGGATCTACCTGGCAATGTAAAAGGGCTGTGTGAGCACAACTCAGGGGTCTCCAGGGAAGTGAGGGGCTGTGAGAGACAGCAAGAGAGTTCCAGAGCTTGGAGCTTAAATCCCTTGTGGGGAAAGAAAGAGAAAAGGACTGGCAGAGGCTAGTGAGTCCCAGAAGGGTAAGCCAGCAGGGCTGAGTGTGAAGCCCAAATACTTCAAGGTACAAGAGGGTGAGCAGGGCCGGAACTAGGGGTAGGCAGAGTAGGTACGTGCCTAGGGCGCAAAGCTGAGGGGGCGCCAGGCACGTACCTACTCTGTCGCCTACCCCGTGTCCGGTCCTTTGTTTGAAATGCGATTGTGTGCCGGCGTGTATTTTCTCGCATGCGCGCCGGCGTGGAATTTCGCACATGCCTGATTGAGCGCACACAAAGCTGTGCCTAGGGTGCCTGGCCGGGTTGGCCCGGCTCTGAGGGTGAGAGTTTCCCTTGATGGTAAGCGCCAGAGTGGGGAAAACCCTGAATGTATTTGCTGAACTGTACCCTGCATGTTCTACAGTGAAGTTGTTGAACTGTAACCTGAACATTTTTTTCTGTTGCGTTTTCGTTGGGAATGCCCAGTGCATAATAAATCTGTGTTTTTGAATATGGTCTACAGTGTTTATCAAGTGTCCGAAGGCTTTTGTGTTCTTCTATATAATTATATAACTGATCTGTGGTTGCAACACTTCACATTTAAAGAGCAGTAATTAAAGTTGGACAAAATCCTTTTCTCTCTTACTCTTCCATGGCTTTAGTGTGGTGCCCACCTGCTGGCACACGACAAATCCCCATTGTGGTGTGGGGAGACAGTGGTTACTAGGTCCACTCCTATCTGGTATGATTTAAGTATTAGCAAAGGGATTACTTCACTGGGTACATTAATGCACACAAAATAATGGTTAACAAATACCTTTATCTAAAGGCAAACTAATACTTTCAGCATTCCTACTGAGACAACAGCAGGGGACCATCCAAATAATGCAACACAAATGTTAACTTCTCTAACTAACAAAAATGCACAGATTCCTTCTATAGGAATAGCTCTGTTGAATACTTCAGGCAACTTTTAGTATTATCACTTCAGAGTATTCACTTGTGGGATGATCTTCATTTATAGACTTTGTGCAGTGGGTCATTTAGCACTTGGCTCACTGCCTTCCATTAATCCTGAATTGTTGTAGGTCTCAGACTGCCAGATGAATTCAGCAGCTCATATGCTTCCCACCCACCCAGGGCCGCCATTAGAAATCACGGGGCCCCGTACAACAAAATTTTTGGGGCCCCCTGGGCCCCGCCCACACTGACGACCAAGCTCCACCCCATTTCCCGCCCACTCCACATCGCAGTTAAAAGACCACACAGACATCAGCGCTAAAAAAGTAACCCCCCCCACACAAGTTGTAAAAAGCTATTGATGGTCAGAGCCCCCTTATAAAAAATTGGGGCCCCAAAAAAAAAAAAATTAAAATTTTTTTTTTTAAAAAAAAAAACATTGGTGGCAGGGGCCCCCTTATAAGTTAAAAAAAACTTGGGGCCCCAACAAAACAAATGTAAAAAAAACTAAAAAATAAACAAACATTGGTGGCAGGGGCCCCCTTATAAGTTAAAAACAAATTGGGGCCCCAAAAAAAAATTTGAAAAAAAAAAAAACTGGTGGCAGGGGCCCCCTTACAGGGGCCCCCTTACAAGTTAAAAACAAATTGGGGCCCCAAAAAAAAATTAAAAAAAAAAAAAAACATTGGCGGCAGGGGCCCCCTTATAAGTTAAAAACAAATTGGGGCCCCAAAAAAAAATTTAAAAAAAAAAAATTTTTTGAAAAAAAAAAAAAACATTGGCGTCAGGGGCCCCCTTATAAGTTAAAAACAAATTGGGGCCCCAAAAAAAAATTTAAAAAAAAAAAAAAATTTTTTGAAAAAAAACATTGGCGGCAGGGGCCCCCTTATAAGTTAAAAACAAATTGGGGCCCCAAAAAAAATTTAAAAAAAAAAAAAATTTTTTTGAAAAAAAAAAAAAACATTGGCGTCAGGGGCCCCTTACGAGTTAAAAAAAAAATTGGGCCACCAAAAAAACATGTTTTAAAAAAAAAGATTGGTTGCAGGGGCCTATAGAATATTAAAATAATACATTGGTGGCCAGGAGATTTAAAAAAAAAAAAAATACACAAACTGGTGTTCAGTAGAATTGAACTCACGGCTTCAGTACTTCAACTTCACCTCCTTTCGTGACTTCGGGTCTTTGCGCTGCTTCAGGACTTCGGCTTCGGCTGTTTTCGTGACTTCGGGTCTTTTCGGCGCTTCGTGACTTCGGCTTTTTCCGTGACTTCGGGTCTTTTCGGCGCATCGGCTTCGGCTTTTCGGCACTTCCGCATTCGGCAGCACAGAGGCAAGACGTACGGCTCGGGCGCTCGTAAGGGGGGCCCGGATCTTCAAAAAATGCAGCGCTGCCGGGCCCCCCTTCATGCCCGGGCCCGGTACGCTTGTCCCCCCTGTCCCCCCCTGATGGCGGCCCTGCACCCACCATCCCCTGACCTGCCGTGTGGGATGTGGCAGTTTGGTGGCAGAATGGGGCCGGTGCAAAGAAAAGGAGTGGCCTCGGCCCCCTTACACTGCAGTCTGTACCTCTTCTGTTTCCCTATGTCAGTAGCTTCATGCGTTGGTAATATTGTACATCAGGAGAGGCAAGACTGAGGCAGTGATTCCGAGTATATGGAGTAGAGTAAAGTTGGCCATAGATGTTGAGATTTTTAAAAGATCAGATCCTGATCATGAGACCACGATCTTCTCAGAACGATCGTACGAATTTACCATCAACTAAAAGACCAATTTGGCAAGAAAACAAAGGGGAGCTGCTTGGCCCTGCAAACATAGATACATTGCACTGGGACCCACAAAGATTTTTTTGACCTGGCCAATGAATTTCCTGACAGATGTCGGCCGAAAAATCGTAAGATGTACGATCGTTCGAATCCCACTAACCGCACGATAATTTCGAAGGATCGGTCGGACTTCCCTAAAATCAGTCGTTCGGCAAGAAGAATTGGCGCGTCTATGGGGAGCTTTAGGAATAAATGGTGTCAACGCACGCAACAACTGCATCCTTTTTTTTACAAGACCACCAACTGTGGCTGGGGTAGTAAAATGAGCCTGTGGGTGTTTGAGGAAGAGTAAAACAATATACAAGCAAAGTATATATAGTTTTAGTGCATGTCCAAACTTTTAGTTGGGTTGTGAGAAAAACTGATTATTACAGTGCAAAATGGAATATGTTATAAGTTGATATATATAAATCAATATCCCTGCCTTGTAGTGATGTGCGGGAGCTGTGGGTATCCCTGCGGGTCAGTCAGGTTCGGGCCGACCTACCTCCCTCATTTGCAGGTCGGTTTGGGGTTGAAGTCTTCTGCCTGCTCTTCCCGCCTGCGACCTTACTCTTCTGACTTCCGGCTTCTGGTTTTATAGGCGCAAGTCTGTCCGTCCCGCTTCTTTCATGATGTCATTGGTGGGGCAGGTCATCGCAGGTCTATAAATAGAAGGCGGGTGCTGCTGAAACGGATCAGGGACACACGGGTCAGGGTCAGTGCGGGTCATCCCGAAACATCACTATTACCTGCCCGTTTGTCTCACCTTATCTATATCACCTTTGTTCTCTGCTACTTAGTGAACCACTAATAGGGATGTAGTGAACTGCCGATTTGATGTTCGCGAACGCTGTTCGCGAACACCGGCAAAAAATGCGAACGTTCGCGGACAGTTCGCGAACTTCGAACACTCGCTAAAATCGTTCGATTCGAAGGATCGAAGGATTTTAATCATTCGATCGAAGGATTTTCGTTAGATCGAAGGATTTTCATTCGAATCGAACGATCGAAACCATTCGATCGAATGCTTTTCATTCGATCGATTGCTTACAATCGTTCGAACGAATGGAAATCGTTCGATTTTTAGCGGTCGAACGAATCGAACGCGAACCCAAATTGGCGAACGTCGCGCGACGTTCGCGAACATTCGGCGGACGCGAACAGTCGAAGTTCGCGCGAACAAGTTCGCCGGCGAACAGTTCGCTACATCCCTAACCACTAACCAAACAGATCATTCTATTTAATGAAAGACAGGTGGCACTAACATTTAACAACATCAAATCCACCCCAACCAATAAACTGTAGCTAATTATATGTAGCATTCTAAACATGGATTGACTTATGTGATTAGGCTGCAGCCTCCCTTGCAATATGCAAGAAAATCTGCAGAGGGTCCCATGTGAAAAATGAAACCTATTTTGCCCTGCGCCAGGGCCTGTGTTTTTTTTAAGGAGAAAAAGCTACGTACTGTCTGCACAAGAGAAAAGCTTTATTTAAAACATAAAAAAGTAACCTGATTGCAACAAATCCAAGTGACCCGCCACCATAGGAAACAAATACTGCAATGACATTAAAAAATTAAGCCAGTTGACAATTTGCAGATCACATATAGAGAGGCAATAGGAATCTGGACAGCTAGCTATTTGATATCACTTTGGTCACATACAAATGCCAATAAGTTGCAAACAAAGTCTTAGGTGAATCAACAGCCAATATTGGGTGGCACCTTTAGGTATTAAAGTATGACTAATGATTCTTCTATTTAACTTGCTCAGTATCCCCGAGTGGGAGGAGGCCCTGGAAGCCCCCAGTTTAGTGTACTTTAATGTTAGTGGTAGGTTCTCACAGATCCTTATTCTGTACCAAGCGTTTAACACCTCTACTCACATGCACAAAGCTAAAATATGGTCTGATGACCATTGCACTAAATGCCAAATTCTGGTGCAGATTTTTTTTCCACTTAGTGTGGACCTGTCCTATAATTGCAACACACTGGACAGAGGTATGTGAAGTGCTTACTAGAATTACTAATCTACAGGGTTGGACTGGGCTTGCAGGCCACTGGGGGAAAAAAACTGTGGCCCCCGGCTCAGACCTATTCCCCCGATCGGCCGCCCCCCTTAAAGGGATACTGTCATGGGAAAAAAAAATTTCAAAATGAATCAGTTAATAGTGCTGCTCCAGCAGAATTCTGCACTGAAATCCATTTCTCAAAAGAGCAAACAGATTTTTTTATATTCAATTTTGAAATCTGACATGGGGCTAGACATTTTGTCAATTTCCCAGCTGCCCCTGGTCATGTGACTTGTGCCTGCACTTTAGGAGAGAAATGCTTTCTGGCAGGCTGCTGTTTTTCCTTCTCAATGTAACTGAATGTGTCTCAGTGGGACATGGGTTTTTACTATTGAGTGTTGTTCTTAGATCTACCAGGCAGCTGTTATCTTGTGTTAGGGAGCTGTTATCTGGTTACCTTCCAATTGTTCTTTTGTTTGGCTGCTGGGGGGAAAAGGGAGGGGGGTGATATCACTCCAACTTGCAGTACAGCAGTAAAGAGTGATTGAAGTTTATCAGAGCACAAGTCACATGACTCGGGGCAGCTGGGAAATTGACAATATGTCTAGCCCCATGTCAGAATTCAAAATTGAATATAAAAAAATCTGTTTGCTCTTTTGAGAAATGGATTCAGTACAGAATTCTGCTGGAGCAGCACTATTAACTGATGCATTTTGAAAAAAATGTTTTTCCCATGACAGTATCCCTTTAAAAACCTCCCTTGTTTTTCCATCCTTCTCTTTGTCCCCATCACTCTGTATATATTGCCCCATTCATATCCCTGACTCTAAAGCCTGTTTACACTTGCCCACCCTTAGTGAATGAGCCCCAGTGTGGGAATGATCATGCCAGTGCCCCATTAGTCAAGCACAAACCAGCTGACGCTATGCTGATCCTGCCATTGGCTCGTTAATAAAACAATACAATTACAATGTGGAATACTCTCTAGCCGTCTCCTCCTGACGCATTTCACACTGCGCCTGTCAATCCAGTTTAGGTCAGGAAATGGCCATTTTCCTCCTCTACAATAAATGTGTTGTGCTGCACTTTCCCCCACAATGTGACATCAGCCGTATCACTACCTGGGAACAGTGCGTGGGCCATGACCCAAATATCCTACTCCCTCCTCGCTGCCCTAAAGCCAATGACATCATCAGGCTGAGCAGCCAATGGGTGAGGATCTTCAAAGCGCCAACCGATCTGAAGGGTTGCCAGGGGACTGAGCGTGAGTCAAAAGGAACTGAAATACAATTTGCCAGTTTTGCAGATTAGAACCTGGCACAGGATCATTGCTTTCTGGCACAGTGACTTTATAAAGAGTGGCCCCCCTACCCCAAACACAGCGGCTACTAACCCCCCCAACTGCTGCCCTAGTAACCTATGGGGCACTTTTTAGGCAGAATAATGACCTAATGCAGCAACAGTCTATGACTAACTAACTCCATTCGGCATGAAACGCGTCTGGCATTCTATGTCCTAATACAGAGGTGCCCAAAAGATAGATCGGGATCTACCATTAGACTTTTAGTTGGTGATCAGTAGATCTAAAGACACTGACAACAAACAGCTTGTCTAACTCACACTTATATTTCATGCTTTTCATTCACATATTTATTATGTTACTGTTACATAAGAAATACCGTATTTGTTTGTTAAATTTGACAAATTTTTTCTCATAAATCAATACTTAAAGGGGTAGTATATCTTTGAGTTAACATTTAGTATGTTGGAACAGCTAATTCCAAGCAACTTTTCAATTGGCCTTCATTTTTTATTTTTTATAGTTTTTCAATTATTTGCCTTTTTCTTCTGACTCTTTCCAGCTTTCAAATGGGAGTCACTGACCCCATCTAAAAAACAAACGCTCTGTAAGGCTACACATGTATTGTTATCACTACTTTCTATTACTCCTCTTTCTATTCAGGCCTCTCCTATTTATAATCCAGTCTCTTATGCAAATCAATGCATGGTTGCTTGGGGAATTTGGACCCTAGCAACCAGATGGCTGAAATTACAAACTGGAGAGCTGCTGAATCAAAAGCTAAATAACTCAAAAACCACAAAAAATTCAAAATTAAAGCCAATTGGAAATTGTCTCAGAATATCCTCTCTACATCCTACTAACAGTTAATTTAAAGACGTATAACCCCGTTAAATCATATTCCCATGGAACAGAAAGCTAACACTGCTTTTATGAATATAGATCATAATAGGACAACATCACTAACAGTAGACCTCACATTAGTAAAGTATGGGCACTCCTGCCCTAATAAATTGCTGTTTTTTCTTTTATAATTATTTGTTTGGAACATTTTTCTTGGGGTAGCCATATTTTTGGTATTTAATTGCAGTTTGCCTTTAAGCTGGGGCTCTCCATATTGGATACCAACTATTAATTGCATTTCTAATAACTCCCTATTGGTGATGGGCGAATTTGTCCTGTTTCGCTTCACTGAAAAAATGTGTGAATTTTGCAAAACAGCGAGAATTTTGATGCCCGTTAATTTTGATGCACGTCAGTTTTAATGCACGCGACTATTTCGACGCACGTCCACATTTTTTTTACATGAATTTTTGCCGCAGTTTCGCTGCAGATTTATTTGTCAGTGGCGAAACGTGGAAATTCACCATAGTGCCTGGTGAATTTGTTTGCCCATCACTACTCCCTATTGGACTACCTGATCACCTTTAGAAGCTTATGACAGCGCTTCAACGGCATTAAGCCCCACCCTTCTGCTGGCCAGTCATCATGCAATGGGTCCCCAAACTTATTCACACTGGGGGGCCCACCTGCCTCTGGTCCTACAACCTGCCTCCTACCTGAGTGTATTCTCAGAGGCTGACTAATGCTCCGGCCCAATGTTATATTCCAAGAAGACTCTCTCTGCCATGTGGAGCTGCCCTGTCTGTTTCCATAAAGCTGCACCTGCAATTTATATCTTTTACAGAACTACAGAACTACAACTCCCAGTGCTGGAAATTGGGTAGTGCTAGAACTTGTAGCAGAGCCAGTAGGAGAAGGCGCTGAGTCTATGGCACTGTAAGAACGAGGGTCGGCGTCGCTGTTAGTTGATCGTATATATAGTACAGGCTTTATAGTGACAACAGGGCGGCCGACACAGCAGCATTGGGCACTGGGCAAAGGCTCCCTGGGAGTTTACAGTCAATAAGTAGAAGCAGGAGGTGATTGTGAGATGTGTTTGCACATTGGTTGATTGCAACACGGATGAACCAAACACAAACACTCATTGAGCAACACATGCCCAAGAGCATAGCGAGACTGCTGGAGGTTCAGGCCTAGGTGTGGGGTAATAATAACAGACATTCAGTCTTTATTTCTCTCTAGGATAAATCAGCTCAATCAATAAAGAAGGAATAATGTATTTTAAGGAATTCTCATAAAAATTTCCCCAAAATACAAATCATAATGCACAGCACAGGAATGCTCTGGGCACACACTTGCCTCTACCCACATACAGTGCTGACTAAGGGAACAATATGGCAGCCAGCCTTGCACTGGAATTCTAAATAGGCCCTGGCATTTCAAGTAAGTAATCAGTAATCAGTATATTGTGACATTTCTATTCTATGTGTACTGTATATTGTGAGTGGCTCCCTAAGCTCAGTAAGTGACAGCAGCACAGAGCATGTGAATCAGTGAATCAGCAGAAAAGAAGATGGGGAGCTACTGGGGCATCTTTGGAGACACAGATCTTTACTGCTAAAGGGCTGTGGTTGCCTTGGGCTGGTACAGAAGCACAAAACATCATGTACAACATTTATAGCTCCTTCTTTAGTTAGGCTTTAGTTCTCCTTTATGTCAGAGCATACGTGTTTTAAAAAACTGTGGTTTCCATATAAATTGTAATTGTTGGTACTCACTGAGCCTGGGGTGGGAGATGTAGTCCCTGGTCACTGCCAGCATGTGCTCCCGCGCTGCCGCCATATTTGCCTGGTGCCCTTCCACCCTCATTGCCACTTTGGAAGCCATAGCTGCAGCCTCTGCCAGTGACTCCAGAATCCTTGGCTTTTATAGGCTGGTGCCAGGGGCAGACGGGATCCATTGTTTGGGTGTCAGGGTTTCCTCTGCCGATCCGCCTGCACATGGAGTCCTATTTCCAGAATGAAGCCACCTCTCAGGCTCTGCTACCTGCTGGCAGCACTCTCTTATTTACTGTAATATCTACCAAATGTACATAAACTGCTTCTGCTCCTGGGCCATTAATTCTATTTATATGGGATCTATATAAATATATCCTGGCACTGTCAAGCCTACTGACAAAGGTTCCTTGGGTGCTACACAGATCAGGAACTATATGAGCAACTCTTATGAAAAGTATTGCTAACTGTCCATTGCAATCTAGTACATCAGCAGCTCAATAGTGTTGTTTGTTGGTGTTTCCCCTGAGGCTATTTACTTATTCCAGTTTGTTTATACCCAAAACATTTCTGCCCAAACGCCTTTTAACTGTTCTTGCAGACTGTGTTTTAAATAAAAGATAGAGGGCAGGTTTGGTATCTCCTTTAACTAGGCAGATTGCTCCTTCCTTGTAGTCATGAGAACTTCTCTCTTACCTTGGCCAACAGCTGGTAGACTGCAAAAAAGCCACCAAATCTACTGTGCCGATCTCCCTGTGGCTGATGCTGTTCTACAGCCACAAGACAGGGTAATAATGATGGGCAATAGTTCTTACAATACTTTTTTGGGGAACACCATGCACTTGTGGTGATGCTGTAGGCCATACAATTCATATTTTAGGGCACCTGGAGACACCATCGACTATCTCCTGCATTGTTAGGGACACGATGGCCGGTCTGAAACATGTTTGGGATCACTGTGAAGGGTTATATTTAGGAATAAGACGGATTTTTGTGGTCAAATTGAAAGTCTTCTTCAGTGGAGGTACATTCAGTCATTGAACAGATTGGTAGACATGCATTTGAGGTCGGAGAAGGCAATGCCAAACCAACTGTTGTTACCTTCAGTCAAGCATATATATATAATTCTGTGTCTAACCCATAGTCTTTAGTTGGTCTTGAAGGCCGTTTAAGGTGAGTTCATCTAGATACCCCATAAACACCAATATGAAGAACAGTTAGGATGAAATTTTGGGATGACCACTAGTTTCTTACCTTGGAACTGTGTTCGGATAGATGATAATGCAATGTTTTATGTTACTTTATTGTAGATTTTGGGCACACTGGCCAAATAATGGATCTCAAACTGGGGCTTTAGCCAAAAGCCTAGAAAACCACTGCTTTAAGGGGTCTTACTGCTTAACAGAAGTAATTGTAGAACATAGGACCAAGAGCTGCAAGTGGGCAAGGGGTAAGGGCCAATGACTCAGAAACCATGAATAAAACATAGAATTTACCATTCTGCTGGAAAGGCCTCAGTGACATGTGGGAAAGTCTCTTTGTTAAATCTTTGATGAGAAAACAACACAGTAGAGGGGCCTTCAAATCTGCTGAGTTCCCACTAAAACTTTCCAGACCATCATGGGCCCTATTTATCAGATCCTGAAATTGAATTTCAAATAAAATTTTACCAAAATAAATATTTTCATTCTAAAAAGTGGATTGAAACAAATTGTTTAGAATGTCGGATTCTTACTGCTCGGTAAAAAAACATTGGGAATTATAAAATTGGGAGGCATTATCTACTTTTTCTGTAATTCATGTCTTTTTTTTATTTACAAGGTTGTGATACGATACGTGGATTTCAGACCACTGACTCATTTTCAGGTGACTGTGGGCTTGAATCACATGACAGGAAGAGTGAATGAAGGAGCTTGCGTAACAGGATATTCGGAAGCAGAGAAGGTTATAACTTATTCTAAAAATTACATTTTATGAAATATTTTGATGTTCCTTGTCCATCAAACCAAAAATATATGATTTATTTTTTTCAAGTAGCCCTTTAATACTTAGGGGTGCATTGATCAAAGTTCAAGAGAAAAAGTGCCGATAACAGTCTGGATTTTCCATTTCAAAGGTACGACATTGGCTGTTAGGGCAGTGATTATTATAAATGGGATTTTTCTTTTAAAAAAATGTTGAAACGTTAATTTTCATAAGGGGGATAGTGCACAGCGTACCGATCTGAATATGCTGCACAATAACATGCACAAATGAATGACTTAGGGAAGTCCTTTATGCGCAACAATAATTGGTTTCAGCAAAAACATCCATCATTTTTAAATATGAAATTCTTGGCATGTTTTTTGGAAAAACAATCAACCCTCTAGTGTAATTGACTTTCAATAAGATAACTGACCACTGCAGTTTCATCTCACCCAATCCTCCACTCAAGCCCCCTTTAAAGAACTCCTCCAAGCCTCCTTTTGGAGTACAGAAATTGCCTCCAAGGAGGAGCACCTTAAAAGTTCCTTTTGGAGAATTGAAATGTCTCCATGGATTGGAGGAGTGTCTTAAAGGGCTGTACCTTCTTTTTGGAGTATTGAAATTGCCTCCAATGATTACAGGAGTGCCTTAAAGGGCCATATATTCCTTTTGGAGTATTGAAATTGCCTCCAAGGATTGGAGGAGTGCCTTAAAGGGCTGTGTCTTCCACTTGGATTATTGAAATTACCTCCTAGGATTAGAGGAGTGCCTTAAAGGGCTGTGTCTTCCTTTCGGAGTATTGAAATTGCCTCCAAAGTCTGAAAGAGTGTCTTAAAGGGCTGTATCTTCCTTTTGAAGTATAGGAATTACCTTCAAGGTCTTAAACGGCCATATCTTCATTTTGCAAGTGACTCTTAATACCTGTTTTCATGATAAATATGATTTATAATGGGCTAGACCAGATAATTGACCATTTTAAAAAACAGTTTTATAAACATAATCATGTAAATGCCACATTTGTTGTATTTGTGTGTATATGTGCAAATAAAAGGCCAGAGAGATAGATGCCCATCAGTTGAAAATATAAGACATTTACTTGTGCGGTGGATTTTTTTCTCAAACAACATACATAGTAGAATGCCCGTTGACCAGTATCATAACCTTGGTCTTCTGGAAGGAATCTCAATGTTTGTGGACCACATATTTCATCATCACCACTGGTTCTTGAGTCAGGTTACATCATATCATTGCACCCTCCACCCCCCAATATTAAAAGTTAGCTCTTCAGGACTGAGCGGCACACATCACAAACACTAGTGTAAGAAAATATTATTAGTAAATCTGTATATATTTGATTCCAATAGACTATTCATCATCATAACATTGCAAGAACTTTACAACAACAAAAAAACAAACATTTTCAGGGGTCCAGTCACCAGGCTAGTGCATCTGTATGGTTATTTTAGTTATCAACATAATGACCTTGGCAATCAAAGGCATTGTCCTGCGCTAAATAGAGAGGAAGCCCACAATGATCTCTCTCTCTAGGCTAAATTATTCTAGAGAACCTCATGTCATTGATCCAAAGAATGCTACATTAATGTTACACATAGATAAGAGTCATTTCAATAACTGGTAGATTTCTGCAGTGTTTTTGAGGCTTACACGGTGGTTTAGTTTGAGACCAGGGGAATAACTAGTATTATTTGAGCACCCTATTCCCATGCTTTCACCAGTCAGGCTGTGAAGTGACTGCTCTATGATCTGGTGGAGGTGTGTTCACCTTAAATAGTATTTTAGCAGTTCAGTGGTGGACTGGACCTTCTAAAGTCCACCAAAGAACTTGACCTCGGGAGCCTACTGGTATGGCTCTTGGGTGTATATAATAATGAACTGATGGGCAGTATACCACAGTGGGGAACACTAGGGTCAGGACCACCTAGATAACCCTTTGGTATCCTGGCAGGTTAATCCGCCCCTGTTGCAGTTGGTGCTGTTTCTATTTTGCTTTTTTACAACTTGACCAGAAAACTGATCACAATGTTAGGTTTTGATTGCTATTTGACATATGTTTGAGTTAATTTTGACTTCTGGTCAGATTTCAGGTGTCCACTGACTAGATGCCAGACCGTAGAGCTGCAGAAGAAAATGGAAAAACAGAAACATATAAAAGAAGACTATTTGGGAACTGTCCTGCTGTGCCACTGATAAAATCATACTGTTATATTATATATTTCCAAAAAAGTCAACTGCCCCTTTATTCCATTGCCCTACCCCCCACATTTGGCAATCTGTATACATCTGAAATAAATAATGCATTTTCATCAATTTTTTAAACACTGATCTACCAATAATCTTAGCCATAACCAATAAGCTTGCCATATAATATGGTCCCTTAACTATAATGACATTGATACCAATGTTGTATGAATGATTAAAGGGAATCTATCATCTTTTTCTGAAATACGGTCATATTTTATTGGAGTGCTGGTTTCTAAAAAAAATCCTTCTAGAACTTTCCAGCACCTGTATAATTTTTAAAGGAAACTTTAACGATGCAATGGCTGAGGAACACAAAGTCCATAATTCAACAATGGACAAAAGGGAAAGGCTAATATCAGTAACAATAATAATACAACTTGATACTAGGATGTAGCACAAAAAACTGTAAGGCTGTGCTTAGAAGGAATTAAGATTATAACATTGCTTTAATAATAGATTCCCTTTAAGGATCACTTGGCTATGAATGATATACTTGTACTTGTGCTTCCACCTGGATGTGTCTCAAGGACCTCTTCATGCCCAGTAATGAACCTCCATATATATCAGATTTTGTTACAACCGTGAAGCAAACACACACACCACTAGACACTTTTTGGTAAACAGTCTTTGACAATTCCCACCAGTCACAGAGTGTGTAGTACCAGGAAGCCAACACATCAGATTTAAACAGACACCTTCCATTCAGTTATGTGTTTAAGAAGTTGACTTCTTGCCTGAAGCAGTGTCTTTCCTATCCAGACGAGTGTAAGGCTCAAAAGCAGAGCTTCCCAGTCCATACCCTGAGGGTATTTCATGCAGACCTCCCAATAGAGGACCAGGAAAATAAAAAGGGGTCGGTAACCTTGGAGAAGATGAGGCTGCTAATGATGGAACTTGTAAGCTGAAAGCTCCTGCTCCAGGAGGTGTAGTACTGATGACTGGTGAAGTGCTTCCCGATGTCCCCAGGCTGGTTCCATTTCCCGATGAAGTGCCCATGTTGTTTTGACTAGAGATAATATTCGGTGGTGCTGGGACTGACAAAAGTCTGCCTTGTTCCAACAATCGCAAAATATTGCAAGTAGCAAAGGATTCGGAAGTGGAAGAAGAACGTTTCTCAGAGTCCCTACTCTGATCTTTTTTCTGTTTCGTTCTTCTGTTCTGAAACCAAACTTTGACCTGCAAGGGGGGGAAAACTGTTACTAGAACAACGTAAATGTAGAGATTATTGTACTCATTGCTTAACCAACTAACAAGGTTGTTGCATATATTTTTCTTATGGTTTTGGAGAAGCTATTACATGAAATTACTGTGCTACTTCAACCTAGTAATTTTAAAATTAACAATTTTCTTCTGGTAGGACCAATTGCTTATTCAATCAGCCTGTGACCTACTTGCTAGGGTGGAATGGGTGTAACCACACATTTCACATAGACAGAAAAAAAGATCCTCTAGAAAGCTGATATACCCAGTGTGTTCCTTTAATTTAATTGATCCTATGAAAGACTAGAAGTGGGAAGAACTTGATTTATTTGATAAATGAATTACTCTCCATCTATATGTTGCTCAGGAAATAGTGTTAAGCCTCCATTGAGGCTGTGATATGGTTGCTATAGTCTAATGCAGTGATCCCCAACCAGTAGCTAGTGAGTAACGTGTTGATCACCAACCCCTTGGATGTTGCTTCCAGTGGCCTCAAAGCAGGAGCTTATTTTTGAATTCTAGGCTTGGAGGCAAGTTTTGGCTGCATAAAAACCAGGTGTACTGCCAAACAGAGCCTCAATGTAGGTTGATAATCCACATGGGGGATACGAAATTGGCACCCCAGGAACATTTTTCATGCTAGTGTTGCTCCCTAATGCCTTTTACTTCTGAATGTTGCTCATGGGTTGAAAAGGTTGGGGATACCTGGTCTAATGGCACCCCCAGGCAGAGATAGAACAGGTTCTGGGGTGGCACCAGTCACACTCTGCATAGTTACCCATTGGAAAGAGGGAACAGAAACACTCCATGACAATATTTTAGTTTTTACTAATAGACACAGTCTTAAATCAATTGTGACCGCTTTATCTGGAAAGAGCCCTTGGAAAATACAGAGAACTTCAGTCTCTGCTCATCTACAAACCATTCACTGAACATCATCATTGGTCATTCAGAAGTTTCCCTGCCTCTAACACTTCCAGAAGATTACATAATATTTATCTTCAAAGTATCACCCTACATTCTGTCCGCCGACCCCTCCACCTCTCCAATACCGTGGAGTATCTTCCTGCCCTTGTTTTAGGGTATTATGTAAAAAGAGTTTGCTTCGAAACCCATAGTCTATTCATGTTATCCATCCTACCAGATGGTACCATTCTTTGGTCAATGGGATCTTATGGGAAATATATAAAAAGGTAAATTAGCAATTTGTTTTCATAGTTGTGATTGGTTGAGATACACACTGTTTTGATTGGTCACAACCCCTATCTGAGAAATCTATAGGGGTGTGCCCATCAGCCTATGAGTAAGTGCCCCAACAGGCACGAAACACGTATTCTCCTAATAAATGTATTTGAATTTGTAACTACTTTTTGGTTGATTTTTTGGAGAAAACATCACAATTTCTGTTGTTGCTGGGATCTAATGTTATCCAAGCAAACATGTTCCATAGCAATAACATATGTGTGATGGAAAGATCTTGACTTGCTTCTGCTTGTTGTGTTGTTTGTTATTGCCAATGCAGGTGAATATGTTATCATACAATGGAAGCGTACTTTAATCGTATAAGGATCTAACATCAAATTTCCAAGGGCACAAAATTATTAATTCTTTATTTTAAAAGGGATTTTAATGCCTACAAAAAAATAAACTAGGCGATTGCCTTGCAAGTCCTCCCAGCGAAGTACAAATTAAAAGACAAGTAGAGGAGCTATGGGAAGCAGCATGTAAAAAAGAATAAGTGGCTGAAGGAAATCATTCATTATATGAATAAATGCACTTACTGCTAAGCCAATGTGACAGTCACAAAAGCAAACACGAGGGCCTGCTGAGAAATCTCTCGCTATAAGCCCACTCTGTTGTTTAAGTAAATCGCTTCTACGCAGCTTTAAAAAAAAGGGGACAATTACAGTTTCCATTTTTGGCTTTTTACCCTGGGTGATTGGAGAAAAGGCCGCCATTCATCTGGCTAAAATGCAGAGGCTGGGCATTGAGTTATTAAACGCAAGCGAGAGCGCTCATATTTTCACAAACAAACACAAGTCGGACTGTGCAGAGAAGCCAATTGGGTCTGAGCATTCAGTCAATCTGATCTGAGACATCAGGAGCCTCCCTCATTTACCTCTGGGCCCGTTTTAAGGGTAACTATCGTGAAAATGAAAATTTTTTATAAGCATCATCATACTGAAATGAAAAGTTTTCTAAATACAAGCAATTGAAAATTCTGCACTGTTCCTGAAATAATCAAGTTTATCTTCACTATTCCTCTCTCAGCATCTGTTTCTCTTCATTCTCTCTTCATGCAGCAGTTGGGTGTCAGATATTCACTGACAGTTAGATCCAATATATCTTATAGGGGGGCTCCTTTTGCCTAGAAGATGTATTAGAGCTCACTCTATTAAACTCACCAGACATCATGTCTCTCTACATGCAGAATTTGTGCAAAAGGCAGTTATTTTGTTAGATTTTGTTTGTACTGGAATCAGTTATTTGAGTGAGTTCTAATACATCTGCTGGGAAAGGAGCCCCCCTATAAGATATATTGGATCTAACTGTCAGTGAATATCTGACACCCGACTGCTGCATGAAGACAGAATGAAGAGAAACAGAGGCTGAGAGAGGAATAGTGAAGATAAACTTGATTATTTCAGAAACAATGCAGAATTTTTAACTGATTGTATTTAGAAAGTTTCTTATTTCAGTGTGATGAAGCTTATATTCAATTTGCATTTTCGCCGTTATGAGATAGAGTGCAACTAGCAGTGGTTGCTCTTAGTGAAATGATCTGTTACTATTAAATAAGGTGAATAATTTATTCTAAACCAATTATTTTGGATTGTCCCAAACTTCATGTGTGTTTCCTGATAAACTCTGCTGGATGTAAGTCTCATATAGTGGATTGTTCTATGCTCCATGTGCCGTTAGTAGTTGTTTGAAATGACATTCTGCTTGCCTTCAGGTCAGTTGTGACCCTGTCTACTAGACATTTGGTTATACATAGAGCCAGACCTTCATAGCAAGTATCTCAATTAACCACATGAAAGGGTAGAATACAAAAATAGCTTTAACTGTGTAGATAGCTATACTGGATTATCATGATTAACACGTACTCTATTCTAATGTACAATGGCAATATCCAAGGCCCAGGAAGATCTACTGAATAGGACCCAACATCTGCTCTGCTTATTGTTTAACTAAAACGGCCAAATGTGATCAACTAATGGTATCCAGAACATAAAATGCCTATCAACATACTGTATAATTTGCATTGCTGCAAATTCCTTTCTAAACCCCTGTGTCCCTTCACCGAATCTAAAGTGATGAGCAGCCAAGTCTGTCTGTTGCCCCAACTATTGGGTTGGCTGGAATATGACATATACTCTGAAATGATAAGTGAATAGGAAACTTTGTAATTGGTGCAAATACTCCACAGTAGTTTAACAGTGGTTCAGCCAGGTGAACCCTAATTTGGGCAAGTGATCAGTCAAACTTCAAGAAGGCCCCTCTACTTTGAAGATGCAATAGTGCTAATGGCTTCCCTGTGTTGGTTCATCCCACCCATAGATTATTCATTAGAGGGGAGCTGGGTCAGATGTGGGTGATAAAGTAGAACAGACTTCTGGCTGGCTCATCAGGTAGTGGGTTAGAGTCAAGTTTGGTCTGAAAAACATCCAACCCAAACATCAATACTCTACAAATGTCAGCAGTACCCCTAGTGGTTATAATTAGTGATGAGCAAAATGCTTTGCCAACTTTCGACGAGAAAATGACGGCCAAAAAATTGTCACAAGTCAAAAATTTGTCTTTCCGCTGATTTATATGCAAAGAAATAATGCCCCTCACCAACTCTCTTCTTTGTGCCCAGGGCTGTATTAAAAACTCTTTGCACTTTTGGTATGGACAATTGTAAATGCCAGCATGAAACTGACAGTTGGGTGCAACTATTTGCTCTCCATACCAAAGGCACAAAGAGTTCTCTCTAGCAGTTGGGAGGGGGACATCATTGTGCTTGAATATTGGGTTAAAATGAAAGGCCTTGTGTTTGCTGAAAGTCAGGCAGGTTCGATATTTATATTGTAAGATATTGCATTGTATGGTCTATGCGTTATTGGAGCCTTGCGAGCACTGTACAAATATTATTATAATTATTACTGTTATTATATTTGCTTTTTCTTTCCTGCCTTGCACTGCCATTGTCCAGAAACAACCATAAGATTATTGAGCGGCAATAACAAGCTGACCTTTGTGTGCATTTTTTCACATGCTGTCAAGGTTATTACAGGGAAGGACCTAATCCAAACTCTCAAAAGCTTATTACATTTATAAAAAATGTAAAAAGAGAAAACAAAAAAAAATAAATTATTTTTGTGCACTATAGTAGGAGTAAATGGCAAGCAGCGTTTATTGTGCCAGTGCCGGCCTTCACATTTCAGTACGAGGTGTATTCTAGAATTTTGGCCTCTCTCCATAAAAAAATTAAAATTAGAATTCTTGCACCCAATACGGTAAATTGTGTGCGTCAGTTGGTTAAAAGGGTTTGTGGGCTCCCCGTGTCCTCACTTGACAAGGAACAATAGGGTCACCCAGGGATCTGCAGCAGAACGCAGCAGAAAGTGGCAATACACAGACAATGCAAATCCTCCGTGCAGCGCCGGTGATTGCGAGGGGACGAGTCGGCCCATTCATGCAAAGAGCTAATCCCGGTTACCAGCAATGGCCACATTCCTTTCTTTTATTTTACTTTATTTTCTGCTGTACCCAAGCAGGTGGACACAAAGCCAAGAGCAGGCGGACCACCAGCTGCAGGACCTGGACCCAATATTAAGATCTGTTGTTATACAATAAGGAAAATAATGGAGCCAAAATAACTCACTCACACCCTCTGGGGTTTTACAAAGCAACTCGCCAACTTACTGTATATTTACCAGTAGTTTGATTTTTGCTACACAGCGTCAACCGGGAACACTGATTTTAGCCTGTAGTTGTGCTACAAAAGTTTGTTAATGAGGGAGAACGTTTTCCCAGCGTTCTTGTTATATGTGCTGACTGCTGATTGGGCAAAAACTGACTTTTTAGGACAAAGGATTTTGTCCTATGAATTTCTTGATTTCAAACCCTTATTTTATGGTCTAAAAAACTCTAAATAGATATAAAGCATGAGGCCTCGTATACCAACAGTTGGGCAATGTGTAAAGTGCCCTTTGTGTATCTTGCCCCAATTGTATTGCATTGAGTTGTGACTCTTTGTGCTCCTAGAATGGGGCCTAAAGGTTGCCCCTTGCTCTGACTGGGCAGGGAAAAATGACTTACAGAAGGGACGGGAGGGTAGAGGAGAATATGGGCATCCCCTGGAAAGACACGTTTAAGGCAGGTGTTAATTATAGGGCTTTATTGTTCTTTCTGCACTCTGTGCTGTTTTATAATCTGGTGCAAAGTGCAGAGTACAGCTGTCTATACTACATGTCTATAGGTGCTCCAAGCATGTGCCGCACTTGGGCTTGAGGCATTGGTAACTAAGCCCTAAAGTTCCTGCTATGGTTCAAGGGATAGTCAAGAAGACATTAAATACCCCCCCATATTCTCAACCTGAATGACCCGCTCTTCCACTTCACTGAGCCCCTCCTCCGTTGGGGCTTCATAGTTTCAGATTACTGCCCTAGTGGAATCTCATGGAGTGATTTCTCATAGGCATGACCACACTAAATCCAAGGATGTGGTTATGTTCTTCTCAGCTAATTATTTTAGGAAGAACTATTTGGCATTCTAAAATATTAGATGCCACACAAGAGGTGTGGAAAACCTCCCTGTAAATATGAAGGTTGTGTAAAAAGAGACAGTAAGCTGGTGCCAGATGTTCTCATGAAGAATCGCCTATGATGAATGTGGCTCTTATAACTTAACTTAATGCTCATGGCTGCCAAAAGCCAAAGCCCCACACTAGACTTTAAGCTGTGCAAGTAAAATCTCGGACTTCCATTTTGGAGGACATTTAGGGCACAGCTTTCATTAACTGAATTACTTATGGGTGAAACTCCCATCCACGTTATTGCCGCAAAGATCAGCTGACATGAAGGAATTTGTGGAGCAGTGAGGGGCATCATGCCCACGAGAAAGGCCAAAGTAATGAACTACTTACCCCTGTGGTTTAACTCACATAACTCTGACCCCAGAAGTTTTATAAGTCTGACAGAATAAATAGAAGCTGATCAAACCAACTAGGTATATGCACTGGAAAGGATATCAAAGACCTCCTGCAGTCAGCAACACTGGGGTTCATCCCAGCCTCTTCCCAGTACCCCACTCCAGGGATAATCTTCCCTTATTCTGTGAGGTTGGCCAAGTGGCCACGGCCCAGCCTCAGTTCCACTGGGAGACAGACCTCTGTTCTTTCACTACAGGGCTGTAGCTTTCAGTTGTTATTGGTCAATCCACTAATAGTATCTGGTAGTGATTTTTATCTCAGGAACTGGACAATGATGTGCAGGTCTTTGATTTATACACTGAACTGGGATGGGATACCTGGACTCAAACTGGAGTCTCCTAGAATCCTGCTGGGATTGTCCCGGAGAGGGGGGAGGACAAGCTTCACTATATCTCTATAATATAAACAGTCCATGTCCATGGCAAGAGAGAAGGCATTTTCACCTGATCTCATTTTCTCTATAGCCCTCAGAGACCTTTCCAAGCACACAAGTCCCAGTGCCCTGCTCATCAGACAAACCACATACAGAGGCTTCACTGGATCCAACATTGTATTAGAGTGAGTCTGTTTCCAGAATCTCTTCTGAACCCAGTAGTGATACAGATTAACCATATCCAAGGTTTGTAGTCAGAACTAGGCAAGAACTACTCAAAGAATTGAAGAACTGTCTTGACCCTGTATTGGGACAATTTCATTTCACAAGAATCCTGCCAACCAATAAGATAAGAGACAGGTAAACCTTACCTCCCCTGCAGTGTACCTACAGATCCTACAGAAGGATGGGGTACTTGATCAGTAAGTCATCTTCCACTGATTTAACCCCATCACATTAGTGGAAGTCAAACTAGACATAAAAGAGAACGTTCTACAACCAAAGTGATCTGGATTCTGATTGGCCGTTTGTGGAGTAACTATCTAATTGTATAATGTGTGTATAATTCTGTATGTATAATAATATGTGTATAATATATGGAGGGTTTGGCTCCCTGCTGGAATTAGAAAGCAAAAGCCTTGATGGACACTATAGGATATGGACACTTATAACACTTATCAGATATATTCATATATAAACCCATGGCTGTGGTGTAACAATCTCGTTATCAGTGATGGGTGCACTCGGTTGCACAGGTTAACCACGTGGTTGCCAGTGTTCACCGACACCCTTTTGGGACCCCGCGCTTTCTGCTGCGGAAAACCAGCAAGAAAGTGCAGACTTGAGGAATAAGTCTGTAGAAAAAGATGTAGTCAGACAGGTAAAGAATAAAGGGCTGGTGGCAGGAATTGTAAACGAGGGTCAGGCAAGTAAAAAAAAATCCAGATAATCAGAGCAAACGATACGCTTGAGCAGGAACAGTAAACTGAAGCCTAGCTTGGGCATTCACAAAATGGTGGCCTTGTCCTTTAAGGCTGTTTTGGCACCAAATTCGAATTGTTGCGCCTATTCGTGACGTTCGGCGCCATGATGCTCGGCGTCAAAGCTGACACAACAGCAGGAAATGCTCGTCTGTGCACCAACTACTTAGACGAGACGCGCCGGGAGGTAAGAGATTGCCGGCATCTCCCGGCGCATCTTACATGTGGTTATTGCACATCTTTCCCTTTAATTACTCTCCACCTGACAATGGGGAAAATTAACACAATTAGCATTTTCTGGCAAACATGAGACTTCCCCACTTCCTTCCTGTAAAAATAAACTGCAGCCCTGCTTTGCTTTATGGCAGGCGTTGTCTGGATCAGAGTCTCACTGAGCTTGGAGATGAGAGAAAGCTTAGCTCAGGCAGAGTGGAGAAAACCTAAGAACTTTTATAGATATATAAAATATATCTTATCTTATCTTAACCCCCCCTCCCCCGATAAGATTAATAGATATAGAATTTAGAATGAATCGTTGGAACAAGCAATGTGTCCAGATATGGTTAAATCCAGCAGTATCTAAACCACGGTGCTCTGGTCAGATTTCTATCTCTCCATTCTGATGGTCGTGGGTAGCAAGACATTCAGAAGGGAATAAAAGAAAGATAAAAAAACGAAGTGATTTGAAACCTCCTGACAGAGCTATTAGCCCGAGTCTCGGGAAAGCACTTACTGTAAGAGGAGTGATTTTTGGGCCTGAATTGAGGGGCACGGAGGCTTGTTTTTATAAACAGGCAAAGGACTCAGCTGGCATTCCCAGCTGGCGGCCTTTCAATTATTATTATAAGCGGGGCCACCTGCTGGAACCTTCCATATTTCTGCAGCAGCAACAACGGCTAAATAAATAGCGATTGGTTATGCGCCCCATCTCTCATCTAGAAATGCAGGAACAAAAGTTGTGTGTTTTTATTAGTACAGAAGACGATGATATCAACCTCGATCATGAAAAATATTCCCTAGTTACTGCAGGCTTTAGCTCATATACATGGAACAATACCATTGTTTGGTGTTTCCAGGTTCTAAATGACAAACATGGATACCCACGTGTCACCCACCTCCCAATCCTGCTGTATGTAGCACATCTGGGTGCAAGAAGAACCTCAATAGCTGCAAGGTGCAAAAATAGAGTGATTTCAACTCATTTATGATTATTATGATTTTATAATATAATATCTAAATATCTATTAAATCTACTGAAGGACAAACATCCCATTGATAGGGTCAATCAACCATTTATTGCCACAAAACAAACATGAATGACATATAACTGCTTTCTCTTTTAGTTTTATGTGTGGGTCTGTACCAGGTCAACTGCGTATGGCCACACATATAGTATATATAGGCCACACAGAGTCGCTGCTGCAGAAAGACTGGTGGCAAGAGAGCGGCAGTAAGACAAGAGGAGAAGATGGTGTCAACGGGGCAAGATGGTAACACTAGAGCAAAATGGCAAGAGTAAAAAGAGCAAAAGGGCAGTAGAGAAAAGATGGTAAGACTTGGAGATAGTAGGTAGCACTAAGCCAAGATGGAAAGAGCATGGCAAGATGGAGACAGTAGGTAGAACTAGGCCAAGATGGAAAGAGCATAGCAGGGTGGAGACAGTAGGTAGAACTAGGCTAGGGTATAAAGAGCATGGCAAGATGGAGACAGTAGGTAGAACTAGGCCAAGATGGAAAGAGCATGGCAAGATGGAGACAGTAGGTAGCACTAGGCTAGGATATAAAGAGCATGGCAAGATGGAGACAGTAGGTAGAACTAGGCTAGGGTATAAAGAGCATGGCAAGATGGAGACAGTAGGTAGAACTAGGCCAAGATGGAAAGAGCATGGCAAGATGGAGACAGTAGGTAGCACTAGGCTAGGATATAAAGAGCATGGCAAGATGGAGACAGTAGGCAGAACTAGGCTAGGGTATAAAGAGCATGGCAAGATGGAGACAGTAGATAGAACTAGGCCAAGATGGAAAGAGCATGGCAAGATGGAGACAGTAGGTAGCACTAGGCTAGGATATAAAGAGCATGGCAAGATGGAGACAGTAGGCAGAACTAGGCTAGGGTATAAAGAGCATGGCAAGATGGAGACAGTAGGTAGAACTAGGCCAGGATGGCAAGAGCATGGCAAGATGGAGACAGTAGGTAGAACTAGGCTAGGGTATAAAGAGCAGGGCAAGCTGGAGACAGTAGGCAGAACTGGGCTAAGATATAAAGAGCAGGGCAAGATGGAGACAGAAGGGTAAAATGGAGAGTGAAGGTAAAGAGGGTATCATTATAGCAAGTCAGTGGCAGTAAAGTACTACGTTAACACCAGGGTGAATCAGTGGTGCAAGATGGAAACAGTAGGCCAAGATTTCAAAACTATGACACAATGAAGAACAACAGTGGGACAAAATGGCTAAAATAAGACACTGTGGTCTCGGCCTGTGGCCCTACAGCTACTACTGTATTATAACAACAGCTGAAAGAGCATAGTTGGAACAGTCCTATCTGGTACAAAGAATAAGCCCCACCCATGAGGAGGCCCCTCCCACAGTGTGGGAACCTCTTATTACATACCACAAAACATAAACCTCCATTTTCTGTAATCCATTCACCACTGCTGATGCCATCAATGACAATTAGAAATGACAGTCCCTCCATAAATGGGGAATTTGAATAATCGCTCACACCTCACTATCCCTGGAACCTGCACTTCATGGAAAGGGTCAGAATGCAAATAAAGCCCCTGAAGCTGATGGAGATTCACCACATGATTCATTTGTGGTCTTTACTTTGTTGTTTTTTGGAATATTTTCACAATCATTTTTTTTCAAATTATAATTTTTGTTCCAAGCATCTCCCCAGTTTTGAATCAAATTGCTGTGGTTGCGGATTTTAGCAACCGGCTGATGGTTTCAATGTGAGACTGGAAGGCGAATACGAGAAGGGGCAAAAAGAAATTAAAATACAAAAAATATATATATATTTTTAGCCTCAGAATTAACTTTATAATGGGCAGAAATCAATGGAACCAGCGACCAGATGCTAAAATAAATACCAATTTTATTTCTATTTTGAGCAATTTTAATGTTACGTTTCGACAAAAATTCCATGTTTTCCGTTTTCTTCACAACAGAGTTGTCAGCAGTCGCACGGGATTCTAAAGAATGATTTTTTTGGGCAAATAGTGATTAAAAATCAGTTTCTATAAAGAATATATTCAGACAGATAATAGTATCTAAAATAAACTCGGGCACTTATTGATGCTTTGTTAATGGGAAAATCTATTTGCAAGAAATCCAGGGGGAAAAAAGAATTCAATTAAATTTTGACGCTTCCTAAATTAAACCATTAGGGGAAAAAAAGATTTTGGTGAATTTGCCTTTAATATCTGCAATTCTGACTTTTCTTTCTGACAGATGAAAGATCTACAGCTTCAAGTGTCCCAGATCTATTGGCTAAACCAATGCTGCTTTCATTGTTGTGCCCCAAAAAAAGCTTCTCTATAGGAATATTTCATCTCGGTCTTGAGAGACTGATTGGAATTGGCCGGGTTATAGAGAAATGCTGATTTGCCATTGATCTGCTTGTGCCGTGGGCATCATCATGAGTTGAGTGGTGGGCACGGCTTTAATAGCAGTACAGCCTGCGTCTGTCCCCCCGCCCCGTGCCCTATACATGACCCACTCAGCTGCCTCACTAGTGACCTCAAATGTTTAATCCTTAAACTCTGCATTTGTCACCCCTTAGGCTAAAGGATTAAACTGTGATATGGACGGAGCTTTGCTCTCTGCCCTTGTCACTGTGTATCTGATTGTGCTGCTGTTTTGTATATTATTTATTGTCCTTATTCTACTGTATCTGCCTCATCAACTCACAGCCACCAATCAGCACTCTCTCCTCTGACACAAGGCTGCAGGCTGAGTTATACAGGGAACTCTGAGTATCACTCATGTATTATAAGGGATAATGTACCCCCTACTGTAAATGATAAGGATATTAGAAGTCACTGAGGGGTTGTTCTGTGACCATATAAAGACACAAGGCTGCAGGCTGAGTTATACAGGGAACTCTGAGTATCACTCATGTATTATAAGGGATAATGTACCCCCTACTGTAAATGATAAGGATATTAGAAGTCACTGAGGGGTTGTTCTGTGACCATATAAAGACACAAGGCTGCAGGCTGAGTTATACAGGGAACTCTGAGTATCACTCATGTATTATAAGGGATAATGTACCCCCTACTGTAAATGATAAGGATATTAGAAGTCACTGAGGGGTTGTTCTGTGACCATATAAAGGCACAAGGCTGCAGGCTGAGTTATACAGGGAACTCTGAGTATCACTCATGTATTATAAGGGATAATGTACCCCCTACTGTAAATGATAAGGATATTAGAAGTCACTGAGGGGTTGTTCTGTGACCATATAAAGACACAAGGCTGCAGGCTGAGTTATACAGGGAACTCTGAGTATCACTCATGTATTATAAGGGATAATGTACCCCCTACTGTAAATGATAAGGATATTAGAAGTCACTGAGGGGTTGTTCTGTGACCATATAAAGGCACAAGGCTGCAGGCTGAGTTATACAGGGAACTCTGAGTATCACTCATGTATTATAAGGGATAATGTACCCCCTACTGTAAATGATAAGGATATTAGAAGTCACTGAGGGGTTGTTCTGTGACCATATAAAGACACAAGGCTGCAGGCTGAGTTATACAGGGAGTATCTGAGTATCACTCATGTATTATAAGGGATAATGTACCCCCTACTGTAAATCATAAGGATATTAGCAGTCACTGAGGGGTTGTTCTGTGACCATATAAAGACACAAGGCTGCAGGCTGAGTTATACAGGGAACTCTGAGTATCACTCATGTATTATAAGGGATAATGTACCCCCTACTGTAAATGATAAGGATATTAGAAGTCACTGAGGGGTTGTTCTGTGACCATATAAAGACACAAGGCTGCAGGCTGAGTTATACAGGGAACTCTGAGTATCACTCATGTATTATAAGGGATAATGTACCCCCTACTGTAAATGATAAGGATATTAGAAGTCACTGAGGGGTTGTTCTGTGACCATATAAAGGCACAAGGCTGCAGGCTGAGTTATACAGGGAACTCTGAGTATCACTCATGTATTATAAGGGATAATGTACCCCCTACTGTAAATGATAAGGATATTAGAAGTCACTGAGGGGTTGTTCTGTGACCATATAAAGACACAAGGCTGCAGGCTGAGTTATACAGGGAACTCTGAGTATCACTCATGTATTATAAGGGATAATGTACCCCCTACTGTAAATGATAAGGATATTAGAAGTCACTGAGGGGTTGTTCTGTGACCATATAAAGACACAAGGCTGCAGGCTGAGATAGATAAATAGATGATAGACATGGAATGGATAGAAGTAATAGATAAATAGATGTTAAGATAGAGAAGTAGAGAAATGTTAGAGTAATTATAATCAGATAGTGATATAAGGTGATACACAGAGGTACAGTATAAGTCCTTGCTGTTATACAGAAAATAACATAATGAGAAGGTGGGGAGAGATCATTGCCCTGAAGAAACTGCATTCAGTGACCTACTTCTCCTGCAGCTGCTTCATTCAGCTCTATATACAGTATATAGATATATATAGATATAAGTACAGGGAGAGCAGATGCTGCAAATTCACTCCATGAACTTCTGACCTATAAGAGTATATTAACCTCTCACTGACCCTGCAGTGTAACGTATGGGGCATATTATATACGAGTCTATCAGAGGGGCCACAGGGAGAGCGGATGTAAAATAGAGCTTTGTTACTGATGCCTCTTATTCAATTACTCCAATTACTTACACCCATGGTGTGATCTTATGTATTAATTACACATACAATTATCTGTTCTTATAATTACACTGAGGATCTGTCTGTCCTGCCATTTGCTACTGCTGGAGCTTCAACAACTCATTCAGGTTTAGTAGGGAGAGATGTGTCTATAGTAACAGTGGGATAATAGTCTCTGGGAAGGGAGTGTGACTGTGGGATAGCAGGTATAGTAGGGAGAGATGGTGTCTATAGTAACAGTGGGATAATAGTCTCTGGGAAGGGAGTGTGACTGTGGGATAGCAGGTATAGTAGGGAGAGATGGTGCCTATAGTAACAGTGGGATAATAGTCTCTGGGAAGGGAGTGTGACTGTGGGATAGCAGGTATAGTAGGGAGAGATGGTGTCTATAGTAACAGTGGATAATAGTCTCTGGGAAGGGAGTTTGACTGTGGGATAGCAGGTATAGTAGGGAGAGATGGTGCCTATAGTAACAGTGGATAATAGTCTCTGGGAAGGGAGTGTGACTGTGGGATAGCAGGTATAGTAGGGAGAGATGGTGCCTATAGTAACAGTGGGATAATAGTCTCTGGGAAGGGAATGTGACTGTGGGATAGCAGGTATAGTAGGGAGAGATGGAGCCTATAGTAACAGTGGATAATAGTCTCTGGGAAGGGAGTGTGACTGTGGGATAGCAGGTATAGTAGGGAGAGATGGTGCCTATAGTAACAGTGGATAATAGTCTCTGGGAAGGGAGTGTGACTGTGGGATAGCAGGTATAGTAGGGAGAGATGGTGTCTATAGTAACAGTGGGTAATAGTCTCTGGGAAGGGAGTGTGACTGTGGGATAGCAGGTATAGTAGGGAGAGATGGTGTCTATAGTAACAGTGGATAATAGTCTCTGGGAAGGGAGTGTGACTGTGGGATAGCAGGTATAGTAGGGAGAGATGGTGCCTATAGTAACAGTGGTAATAGTCTCTGGGAAGGGAGTGTGACTGTGGGATAGCAGGTATAGTAGGGAGAGATGGTGTCTATAGTAACAGTGGGTAATAGTCTCTGGGAAGGGAGTGTGACTGTGGGATAGCAGGTATAGTAGGGAGAGATGGTGTCTATAGTAACAGTGGATAATAGTCTCTGGGAAGGGAGTGTGACTGTGGGATAGCAGGTATAGTAGGGAGAGATGTGTCTATAGTAACAGTGGGATAATAGTCTCTGGGAAGGGAGTGTGACTGTGGGATAGCAGGTATAGTAGGGAGAGATGGTGTCTATAGTAACAGTGGATAATAGTCTCTGGGAAGGGAGTGTGACTGTGGGATAGCAGGTATAGTAGGGAGAGATGGTGTCTATAGTAACAGTGGATAATAGTCTCTGGGAAGGGAGTGTGACTGTGGGATAGCAGGTATAGTAGGGAGAGATGGTGCCTATAGTAACAGTGGATAATAGTCTCTGGGAAGGGAGTGTGACTGTGGGATAGCAGGTATAGTAGGGAGAGATGGTGCCTATAGTAACAGTGGATAATAGTCTCTGGGAAGGGAGTGTGACTGTGGGATAGCAGGTATAGTAGGGAGAGATGGTGTCTATAGTAACAGTGGATAATAGTCTCTGGGAAGGGAGTGTGACTGTGGGATAGCAGGTATAGTAGGGAGAGATGGTGCCTATAGTAACAGTGGATAATAGTCTCTGGGAAGGGAGTGTGACTGTGGGATAGCAGGTATAGTAGGGAGAGATGGTGCCTATAGTAACAGTGGATAATAGTCTCTGGAAAGGGAGTGTGACTGTGGGATAGCAGGTATAGTAGGGAGAGATGGTGCCTATAGTAACAGTGGATAATAGTCTCTGGGAAGGGAGTGTGACTGTGGGATAGTAGGGATAGATGGTGCCTATAGTAACAGTGGATAATAGTCTCTGGGAAGGGAGTGTGACTGTGAGATAGCAGGTATAGTAGGGAGAGATGGTGTCTATAGTAACAGTGGGATAATAATCTCTGGGAAGGGAGTGTGACTGTGGGATAGCAGGTATAGTAGGGAGAAATGGTGTCTATAGTAACAGTGGATAATAGTCTCTGGGAAGGGAGTGTGACTGTGGGATAGCAGGTATAGTAGGGAGAGATGGTGCCTATAGTAACAGTGGATAATAGTCTCTGGAAAGGGAGTGTGACTGTGGGATAGCAGGTATAGTAGGGAGAGATGGTGCCTATAGTAACAGTGGATAATAGTCTCTGGGAAGGGAGTATGACTGTGGGATAGTAGGGAGAGATGGTGCCTATAGTAACAGTGGATAATAGTCTCTGGAAAGGGAGTGTGACTGTGGGATAGCAGGTATAGTAGGGAGAGATGGTGCCTATAGTAACAGTGGATAATAGTCTCTGGGAAGGGAGTGTGACTGTGAGATAGCAGGTATAGTAGGGAGAGATGTGTCTATAGTAACAGTGGGATAATAGTCTCTGGGAAGGGAGTGTGACTGTGGGATAGCAGGTATAGTAGGGATAGATGGTGCCTATAGTAACAGTGGATAATAGTCTCTGGGAAGGGAGTGTGACTGTGGGATAGCAGGTATAGTAGGGAGAGATGGTGCCTATAGTAACAGTGGATAATAGTCTCTGGGAAGGGAGTGTGACTGTGGGATAGCAGGTATAGTAGGGAGAGATGGTGCCTATAGTAACAGTGGATAATAGTCTCTGGAAAGGGAGTGTGACTGTGGGATAGCAGGTATAGTAGGGAGAGATGGTGCCTATAGTAACAGTGGATAATAGTCTCTGGGAAGGGAGTGTGACTGTGGGATAGCAGGTATAGTAGGGAGAGATGTGTCTATAGTAACAGTGGATAATAGTCTCTGGGAAGGGAGTGTGACTGTGGGATAGCAGGTATAGTAGGGAGAGATGGTGCCTATAGTAACAGTGGATAATAGTCTCTGGGAAGGGAGTGTGACTGTGGGATAGCAGGTATAGTAGGGAGAGATGGTGCCTATAGTAACAGTGGATAATAGTCTCTGGGAAGGGAGTGTAGATGTGGGATAGCAGGTATAGTAGGGAGAGATGGCGCCTATAGTAACAGTGGGATAATAGTCTCTGGGAAGGGAGTGTGACTGTCTGATAGCAGGTATAGTAGGGAGAGATGATGTCTATAGTAACAGTGGATAATAGTCTCTGGGAAGGGAGTGTAACTGTGGGATAGCAGGTATAGTAGGGAGAGATGGTGTCTATAGTAACAGTGGATAATAGTCTCTGGGAAGGGAGTGTGACTGTGGGATAACAGGTATAGTAGGGAGAGCTGTGCCTATAGTAACAGTGGATAATAGTCTCTGGGAAGGGAGTGTGACTGTGGGATAGCAGGTATAGTAGGGAGAGATGGTGTCTATAGTAACAGTGGATAATAGTCTCTGGGAAGGGAGTGTGACTGTGGGATAGCAGGTATAGTAGGGAGAGATGGTGTCTATAGTAACAGTGGATAATAGTCTCTGGGAAGGGAGTGTGACTGTGGGATAGCAGGTATAGTAGGGAGAGATGGTGTCTATAGTAACAGTGGATAAGTCATTTTGGTGTTTAAGCAACTATCTGCTCGCTGGGGTCTGTTATACTCTTTCAACCAGGCAGGACTTTGCATAAGAAACTGGGATTGGAGTGAATGGGAGAGATCCTAAAGATATTCTGATCTGCGCTGGGTTTCATGCAAAAATCAGAAGATTTTGTGGTTTTCAGGCAAACATCCGTAAAAATCATCTCTCGTGGAGAATCCAAAAAATTAGTATGATTCGGATATTTGTACGATTTTCAAGATTTTTTCAAGTTTTTTCCCGCGCTGGAATTTTTGTGTAAAATGTATTTTGCAAATAAGGGGAAATAACCTGTGTGGATTTGTTCAGAGTATTTTATAGAAAATAATGAGATGAATTCAGATTTTGATAAATATCCCCTAAGAGTCAACAAAAAAGGTGAATCACCTCTTTAAGGGCTCTTATTGATGAGCAGTTGAAGCTGCGCTCCCCTGCGTTCTGTTTTTCAGCGTTCAGCCGCAGGGGAGCGCAGGAATAGACGCATTAAGTTATTTTCAATGGGGCTGTACTCACACAGGCGCGTGTAGGCGCCAAACAGACGGTTGAGACGCAACATGCTGCATTTTAATGCGTCTATTCCTGCGATCCCCTGCGGCTGAATGCAGAAAAACGGAACGCAGGGCTTCAACCGCTCGTCAGTAAGAGCCATAAGGCCAAGATAGGCAATTTGTCTCCCAAAGGTAGGCAAAAACAAAAAAACACAAGTACTTACAGTCATATGAAAAAGTTTGGGAACCCCTCTCAGCCTGCATAATAATTGACTCCACTTTCAACAAAACAGATAACAATGGTATGTCTTTCATTTCCCAGTACTGGGCTGTTTTCTGAAATAAGATTTTTAGTGAAGCCGTATTCAGTTGTATAGAATGAAGTCAAATGTAAAAAACTGGCTGTGCAGAAATGTGGATATCCTTGTAATTTTGCTAATTTGAACCAAATTGGTTGGATTAGCTCGTTAATCCTTGAACTTCCTAGGCAGGTGTGTCCAATCATGAGAAAAGGTATTTCAAAAATGTTGGAGCTGTTACAAATTAAATTATCTTTATTTCTTGGGCAATTTTAGCGGCTCTGTGTCATTATAAAATATTTTTATTCTGTTATTCCACCATGCGAGGTTTGTTTTTTTTTGTTGATCTGGTTATTTAATAATACTTTATGGGTTTATTAGCTCATTATCCTAGATAATTATCTCGCTCATTTTTATATACCGTAATTATTATATACTTTGGATTTGTAAATTGCATAACATGGGCATATATGTCATTTTATTGTGTTAAACATAAACTGTTAAATTGTAAATCTTTTATGCTTTGAAAAACCCAATAAAAATGATGGGAAAAAAAAGAATAGGTATTTAAAGTGGCCAATTGCGTTTGACTCTCCTCTGAAGAGTGACAGCATGGGATCCTCAAAGCAACTCTCAAAAGATCTGAAAACAAAGATTGTTCAGTATCATGGTTAAGGGTTGGGGCACACGGGCAGATTCGGGGAGATTAGTCGCCAGGCAACAAATCTCCTCTTCTTCGGGGCGACTAATCTCTCTGATTTGCCTTCCCCTGCCTTCCGCTGGCTAAAATGAAAATCGCCTGGGGGAAGCCACTCGGAGCGCTTCGTTTTCCGAAGTCGCCCGTAATTGCCTCACAAGGAAACTTCGGAAAACTAAGTGCTCCGAGTGCCTGCCCCAAGGCGATTTTAGTTTAAACTGGCGGAAAGTTTAGTTTAAACAGGAAGTTTCTATAGGAAAGCTCAGCCAATGATACAACTCCAAAGAATTAAGAAGGGTTCCCAAACTTTTTCATATGACTGTAAATCTGTAAATCCAGATGTCAAATTATAGGTCAGGTGACCCCCCCCTCCTTCCCAGGACCACTAGAGTTAGAACATGCCTTGGAACTGAATGTATTTTATCCTCCAGCGATTTCTATTGCATCTGAGTGGCCTATAACCCGCGTGGGTTACCTGCAATCCTGACCTCCTTAAATGGTTAACATGAGTGCGGGAGTTTCCGCGTATCATTTACGTTAACCAGTTTTTCCCCAGCGTTTCCAGCCGTGACACAATAACACTCCCCTGATCACACGGCGAGTCAATAGTTCTCAGCTCCTCTGCAATTAGAGCAGGTAATTATATGTATGGAACGCGCCATTGATAAGAAGAGGAACTGCATTCAAGGTGTCCCCATATTTGTAAACAATGTCATAATTGTCCCAATGGCTAATTAAATGGTGTAGGAGTGAGACTTTCACTAAGATCATCTCATCCCTGCCAACAGCACAAAAGTCTCAGACACACGCCTGGTCTGGATTTCATATTGTGCTGAGAATGGAGCATTGAGCATGAAGATGGCAGCATCCATACATCTGCACCAACAACCCCCAGTGTTAGAGATACCGCAACTTCAACGAGAGATAAAATCTCTGTTCTGTCTCTAGACAAGTGGGGGTTTTATGTCTCTACAGTGCTCTGGGGGTGCAATAAACATTGTGCTTCAAGATCTATGTAAATGTTGTAGCCCCCCATAGATACAAAGTTGGCCAAAATCTGAGGACGTGTGATCAGGACGTTGTCATTGTCCCTAACCTTAAAATTCAAGTCTCCGACTGAAGGTTCAAAACTCATTTGTGTCATGTTATTCCTTGTGTCATTGGTCCCATCAATCCACAAGGAATCAGGACTTCAATTTCAAAAGGTTTTCCTGGGAAAGTCCCAGAAAAACTTACAATTTTCAATGGGGACTAAAAATAAAACCCCTTCCTTTAGATTGAATGAAGTCTCTGTACCTTATGATATTAAAGAGAAGAAATCGGTTTTTGTTAACGGTCTGATGAAGACCTGTTGGAGAGGTGGAGCACCTAAACATGTCTATGGAAAGCCAAGGGTCGTATTCCTTGACTGCAATACCCGTGGCTAACCTTTCTTCTTCTGTTTGGGTGCCAGGGAGCTGAAAGACTGAAATCCAAATGAAATAAGTGAGATTAAGGGGGGATTTGAGACAGGGGCTCACTGTGAGATATCAGAGGATAAATTGAGAAAACTTGCAAGATGTTGAGTGACGGGAGATAGGCGGAGAGAACTATGTGGCTAGAGGCACTGTAAAGTTATGTGGCTTGATAAGGACTGGTTGTAAACTGCAACAATTTACCCTTAAAGGGCTATGGCATATAGCAGGGGTCCCTAAACTTTTTTTCCGTGAGCCACATTCAATTGTAAAAAGAGTTGAGGAGCAACATAAACATGAAAGAAGTTCAAGGGGGTGCCAAATAAGGTCTGTGATATGACCTGTGATATGATATGTCTAAATGAGGCTTTGTTTGGCAGTACGTCTGGTTTTTATGGAACCAAAACTTGCCTCCAAGCCTGAAATTGAAAAATAAGCACCTGCTTTGAGGTTGAGGTTGGTGAGCAACATGTTACTCCTGAGCCACTGGTTGGGGATCACTGGCATACAGCATGTGTTGGTCAGCGGAAACAGGTTTAACTCCATAATAGGAAGGATTGATCTACTGTAGAAACAGCCGGGTGATGAAAGTGGTAGGTTATGAGCGACTTGTAGGTATGAATCACAAATATTACAATCATAAAGGGTGGCCAGGGCAACTGAAGTAGGCATAACCCTCTTGCCCCTACCAGTCCCCTAAGTGTATGTACATCATTCACTGTTGGACCTATGGTATGTGGTAAGGGGAGGGTTGCCTTGCACCTACTGATGCTGGGCTCTACAATGGCACTGGATGTTGTATATGATGTAAGGTGGAGGGTGCAGTCTGATCCTGGACAGAGGTTTTCCTTTGAATTAGTACTAATTGTCAGGCTTTTGCATCCCTTTTTGTTCCTGCACTTACAATGTCAATGACTCCTATTATTTTCTTGGTTTGCGAGTTGATTGGATTTTGAGTTGAATGTTTCAAGTCACCTTGTATTGGAAAAAAAACCTTCTGCGACATCTGTCCATTGATGTCTACCTCAACTAATACTCTTATTAATTCAGTAACACGGGTCAAATTGATCAAAACTTTAATAAGACTATCTAATATGTCTATTGTGCAATGTAGGTTTGCCACATTGTGCGGCTTCCTTACCTGGGTTTCTGACAGATTGAGTTGCCTTGCCAGCTCTGTCCTCTCTCTGCCAACAACATATTGGCACCTCTGGAATTCCAGCTCCAGGCGGTAAAGCTGTTCAGCTGTGAAGGATGTTCTGGTACGTTTGGGTCGATCAAGATCCAGGCCCTTTGGGAGAACAATCTCCCTGATTGTCCCTTTGGCATCTAAAAAACAAACCAGAAAGGTATGACTTAGTGATGAATGAATGTTCTTGAATGATTGGTCGGTATAGCACTGATCACAAAAGTGGGTGCAGAATTTCAGCTAAAAAAAACCTTCACTAAAGGTGGTAGTACCTACTTTGTGTGCACTGTAGTATAGGCTTTACTGACTGGAATTCCTGAGATTTCAGTAGTGCAAGATTAATTCATCTTGAAATAATATTATTTGTAACAGCGACACCTTTATATCAGAGCAATCATAAAGCTTTAGGCAAGTTAACTCTATATTTTATTAGTGTTTACTGTCTAAAGCTTTTGCAAACCATTTTGAATGCATTTTTGGGTATCTGTTGACATGATGCCTTGTTGGTTGTGTATTAATAGAATGCAGGGCTCTGGTTTATTATATAGGCTGGATGACTTTCCCAATAAATCCAGTGGATTGTATGTGTGTGCAGATACCCAGAGAACATCACAACATGGCAACTGCCAATCTATGAGATGAAGAAAGGATGATCACAATTGACAGTGCCTCAAAAGGTCTCTCAAAAGTAAGTGTAGTGGGTGACAGTTGGGGAATGACAGTTGTTGTGTTACTCATCGGACTGTAGGTCCAAGAGCATCCAAGAAGATAAACATTCGGTTCATTCAGCCTAGTTGCCCTTTATGCACCCCCCACCCCCATCTGCAGAGTTTGGGAACCTTTGCTCTACAGGAGGCATGGACCTCTCAATGTCCAAGATATTGTAGAACTTTAGTTCCTTTTATCAACTATGGGTTGCTGGTAGTTCTTTAACATCTACAATATAATGATGTTACCCTGGTGGTCCAGTGGCTTACCCTGGTGCTCTAGTGGCCGGCGGGGATGCCCGCCGCGCCTCCAGCGGGGACACCCGCCGCATGCCTCCTTCTCTTCTGTGTGCCGGTTTCCTCTATGGCAAGAGCAGCGCGCACATCCAGGTTTCATAGGCGCAACTACGCCAGCGTGAGGACATCATTGCGCAATGGCGCGAAATTCAAATAGTACTTAAGGGGAATTCAGTGCTATAGATGTGGGTGAAAGGCGGCTGTTACAGGCAGAAGCAAGAGCCAAGACCAGGAAGCCTAGCACTGGTTCTGGATTTAGGGTGCCGTTCTTGACATACAGTGCCTGAGGAGGGCTATCCCTACTCTAGGGACAGCTGTATTCTTTGTCAGTTCAGGATTGAAATAATTTATATACTCTGTACATACTGTATAGCCAGAGTCAGTTGCCCCTTATCAGTACTGGTATCAGTTTCATCTCCTGTATGTCTTCTTCCAATGAATCTCCGTATAGCAGAGACATTCCAACCTCGAAGGGGAAGAAAGTACAAGCCATTTACTCCCTCTAAAACCTAGTACTTTTTTTGATATTTGATAAAAGAATAATGATGTTTATGTCTTCAGGGCGTAACCCTTCCTGCATATAAACACCCAAATGATGAATGGAGGGTCTAACGCTGAACGTTTATGTTTGCGAATTGCTGCCTCCACTCCATATTGTAAACTACTGGAACAGCCTTAAGGTGGCCATAGATGCAAAGATCCGCTCGTTTGGCAATGTTGCCCCCATATCGGCTCTTTCCCCCATATCGGGGGTAATCGGGGGTAATCTGATGGTTCGGCCGTATGGCCGAACCATCAGATTACAATGTGCCATGGGCTCCGCCGGGCGAAAGATGTCGGCACACGCCACACATGATCCGAAAATCGTACGAATCCTCGATGTGTGTGTCTATGGCCACCTCGATGTGTGTGTCTATGGCCACCATTAGGCACAGAGCACCTTCCCAATGCAGATAGTTTTGTATGCATTGGTTAAGCAAGTTAAATACCATTGTGGGGAAGAGATCAAGTAACATATGCAGACTTTCAATTGGCCTATTGATGAAATACTAGGTCCACTGTGAAGCCATCCTTCAGCCGTCTAAGTCTGTAACTCCATATCAATACTTTCTACCTCTTGTATGTTCTATGAATCCTTAGCCAGGTTTTGTAGAACATAGAGATAAGAAGCTAGGTTTCTATAATCCTTCAATGAATCTATGGGACCCAAGCAGAATGGAGGTACCCAGCTAATATTCAGGAGGCAACACACCTATGTGTATGTGAATGTAATAACAGCCACTAAGTTTTCAAGGCAGCCAACCAGCAAGTAACATATATTAATTGCCGGCAATTTATTGATTGATTACTGTGGGTTAAAAACCTTGGTGCAAATTTTAATTCTGGAAACGCATGGCAATAATAATGGGGACAACTGAGGCACCATTGGAGACATTTAAACTCTGGGGAAGATTTTTGTGTCTAACCCAAGACTTCAATTAGGAAGTCACTGCAATAGCTGATAACGAGATGTAATGGGCTCTTTTCATCCCATGTCTCAGAAATAATAAAAAGTAGGTGTAAATTATAAACATGATTATTGAGGGGGCCCACCGAAATTAGCACATTTCGCTCTATGAAGAATGTATTGTGCAGGGCTATGTTGAAATAGGTGTGATTCTACGCTCATATGTTGATTTGGTATAACCTTATTAATATAATCAGTACATTTACTAATACAATTTGCTGGACAAGACCATTGGAGTCGTCTAAGGAAAGCTGTCATCATTAGCTACATGATTGTTCTAACCACAGTGTGGTTACAATCATGTTGCCTCTTCTAGATGAAGGATACAATACATTCCACCCAATACCCTTCCATAAAGCAGCAGTATTCCTAAATACTTGGGGGTTCAGCCCTAGATGGATCTGTTGGTTTATTTCCTGCCATAAGATTTCTACTAGAAATTTCTACAACAATACATCGTATACATTTGAGGTCTATAGAGTACAGCACATTTGTACTGTGCATAGAAAACATACACAATCCAGTTAATGTCGAATGAATATTTAAAGCTTATGTAATGCAAGGGCTGTTTTGATCTAATAACTGGGATATCATTGTTTATGCTGTTTGTGAGTTCGTCTGAATTGTACATAAGCAATGTCCTCATCTTCCACCCAGCACAGAGGGTTATTTCAGGTCGTAACTGAGTCTATTTATACCCAGCACTGTAAGTTAAACCGCTTCTGACTAGGGACCTAAATAAAGAAAGACGGACACAAGGAGCCCTTGTTTAGTGTCTGGAAAATGATAAGTAATTGCAATTATATCGGAGTTTCTCCAATCATGGAAAAAAAAACCACTACATTAATAATGATCCAAAGCCAAACATATATTTCTTTAACAAACTTTAAATTAGAGCAGTTTAGGGCAAATTTTTAAAAAATAGTCCTGACCCAACGTTGGACCATGAGAGGGGTTCAAATTAAAGTTGGAAAACCTTGTTATGTAATGTGTGCATTCCATTCCTTTCTTCAGATCTAAAAATATCACACCTGGGGTGGGTTGTATGTAAGTGTCATGTTATAGGATCAGCTCATGCAATAAATCAATTCTATATTTATAAGTAGTAATTGACTTGGGTTTGTATTTGTAGACCTTCACTGCTGTAGTCTGGTATGATTGTGGTATGGGATCTCATTATTGGAAAATAGCGTAAAATGCCCCAGGAAAGTGTAATAAAATTACCTGGTGTGCGGCGGCATGGACGGCCGCCACGCCGCCGCGCTCCTGGTCCGGCGCCATTTAAAGGTACAGGCGTGCTGGCGTGATTGCGCCAGCACGTATTGACGCTCGTTTTGGCGCCAATTTCGAAGGTATATAAAGCCCATTCTGACCCCCCAGCCAGTGCCCGTGATAGAATCTTGATTCTGGTGGTTCCTGAAGCCTTGTGCTGTCTGTTCCTGTGTATTTTGTATCAGCTAATCCGGTTTTGATCCCTGCCTGTTCCTGACTATTCTGATCTCCGAATCCTGACCTTTGCCTGCATCTCGACTACTCTTTCTGCCTGACCCCATCTGTTTGATTATCCGGTTTGACCCTTGCCTGCCTGACGATTCTTGATATCTGCCTGCCTCGACCCTGCCTGTCTGACGATTCTCTTGCCTGCTCCATTTGTACAGTGACCTTCTGCCCAAAAGACTCTGCTAACAGCCGAGCCCCTACGCCAGCCACAACATCTCGCCTTGCACCCTCGTTAAGTCCAGGTGGCACCCAAGTAAGCTGAGGGCTCCTCCCGAAGCCCAACGGTGGTCACACTACTGGTGAAGCCGAGCCGAGACCAGGGTACTTGGCACCTGTTCTGGTATTGGGTGCCGGTCGTGACAGAAAGATAAAGATTGGTATGTGTGCACAAACTGCCGCCAACCATATTACCTGCAACTGCCTGCTGCCTAGAAAACATCATTGTTCCTGTTTCAGATCAATATTGCAGCATACTAAAAGCAAAGCGTAGAACAAATCAGATGCAATCACTCAATCACCAAACATACAGTGTCAAGAACAGCCAATGATTGAGATTCCTTATTGTAAGTCCCACGGGCAAATGTAACAAAACTTTGCACTGGGTCTGGTAACCCACACCAAGGGGACCAGTAAATGCAGCCTACTGATTGGTGGCTATGGGTTACTAGACCCGGTGTGACTTTTGTCACATTACTGCTGTAGGACATTGGGCCACTGCAACAATAATGATTCCTTTCATCATCCTCTGACACAACCCTTGTCCTCTAATTAGGATTCTGCACTGCCTCAAGCTGGGAGAAGTTCAATGCACAAAAGTTAAAAAGAAAAACCAAAGCAGTCCAATTTCATTATAAATATAATTTGCTTATCTACCATGCTGCATTAAGCTGGCCATACATGGGCCGATAAAAGCTGGCGACAAGTTGGCAGCTTATTAACACGTGTGTGTGGGGCCCTCGGACGGGCTTCCTTATCGATATCTGGCCGAAAGCCTCTACATATATGGCCACCTTAAAGGAGAAGGAAACCCAGTTGGCACAAAACCCCCCCCCCCTCCCCTGTGTTGCTTCCCCTCCCTCCTCCCCCCAGGCACCATCTTCTTCCATGCGATCTTCTTCCTGCTTTGACCGGCGTTTTGGCGCATGCGCATGCGCCAAAAGTTTTCCGATTTCACTTTGTGACTTTTGGCGCATGCGCAGTAGATCTGTACCGGCGAAATGCTCCTACTGCGCATGCGCTGGTCAAAGCAGGAAGAATCGCTTGGAAGAAGATGGCGTCAGTGAACTCCGTAGACTGGACCTGCGCAGAAGGGTAAGTAACAAGTTAGGGGCATTTGCCCAGCGGGACAGGTAGGCCAGGGGGGAGGAGGGACGGGAAGCAACACAGGGGAGGGTTTTTGCGCCGACTGGGTTTCCTTCTCCTTTAACTTTACTACATCGCTTCCTAAGTTCCTGGTCCTCCATATTTTCACCTACCCCCATTTCAATTGCCATCTCTAATCTGAAACTTTTGTGCTTGCTGCTCCGTCTCTCTGAAATTTCACCCCTGATTTTCCTCAGTCAGAAATCCTCGCTCAGTGCCTCTAAAACTAAACTCAAATCCTACCTCTTGGAGCACCAACGTGGTCTGATCCAAAAGATAAAGTTCCAAGTGCTAAGAGACACAGGAGGAAGGAGATCTCTGTCCCGTAGAGCTTACAATCTTACAAGCCATTTGCCCAAACATAATAACAGTAATTATTACCACCTATTGCTGTCTGTAATCTACCCACTCACAAAGGCTGTAAGATGGAAGGAAACATGGACCTTCTTCCTCTGGTGTCTCCATCTGCCTTTTTTTAACACTTGGAAATGAATCTGGGGAAATGTATTCTTTGCATTCTCTGTCCCCCCTTGTCAGTACTAATCATGTATAGTAAAAATGTAGAGTACTGTGAATACAAGTAGGGTTATATATAAGTAGAGCTAAACATACATATACAGAGGAGCTCTGTCCCTTAGGGTAGTACAGTATGCAAGAGGTGGGGAGTCATGTGGATTACGGGATGAAAGTTTGTGAAGCTCCGACTTCAGTTGCACAAGGCAGTCACATCTCCGTCCTCATATTGTACCTGATGAACATATTCTCACTGCTCATTTCCTGGATAACCCTGTGCTAAAAGTATATTTACCTGCCCCTTATTCCAAGTCAAACAATTCTTTCACTATTGACACATATGTCATTTCCCCAAGACTAGATGACTTTCCCAAATATCCCCCTGGGTTTGAGATACACATACAGTAGGTTTTTCTTTGAAGTGTTCTCATTTATTATGAGGTAGGTGCCGCTGAGAGCAGCTAGTCGTATGGGAGATCTTTAAATGCCAGAGCAGGCAGTAACTTGTGCCTACAGGTGATCTTTTAAATGAATGGAGCTCATGTGGGTGCCCCTTACATGGCAGGTGCAATTTCAACTAGAAGTGAATAGATTTGCACTTTCCTGACAATAGTAAAAGCAAAAATAGGTTTATAAAGTCCATAAAGGGCAAAAACCATGGCACTGGCATATGTTTGGCTTTCATTTTTGTTTTTGAGGCATTACATATATGTGGTCTGATTGTAAGACATCACAGTGAGGGCAGCAAGGTTGGGGAATGCCCTGCTGGGTGATGTTGTGATGGCTGGTTCTATTAGGTGGCTTCTTGGACAATCATAATATCCAAGGTAAGTGGGATCATAGATCTAGACCAGTGATCCCCAACCAGTGGCTCATGAGTAACACGTTGCTCTCCAACCCCTTGGATGTTGCTCCCAGTGGCCTCAAAGCAGGTGCTTTTTTTTAATTACAGGCTTGTAAGGAAGTTTTAGTTGGTGTACTGCCAAACAGATCCTCCTGTAGTCAGCTAGTCCACATAGGGGCTACCATCAGTCAATTACAGTCCATAGTTGGCACCCCCAGGAACTTTTTGCATGCTTGTGTTGCTCTCAAACATACATTTGAATGTGGCTCACGGATTAAAAAGGTTGGGGACCCCTGATCCAGACTATGTAATATACTATGATGATGTCTGTGATATCTTTCACCTTCTGTTTGAAGGACATATACTGAAATGTTCTTATTGTTCTTATACAGAATGCCAAAGCATTGCATAGTTAGCTTCATGAGAAGAAGCTCTTCTCCAGCCAAGCCTCCAGTTGCTCTCTGCTACACGAGGGCAAACGCTCCTTTGAGAAACTCATTGAGAAAAGAGATATAATCTTTCCAGAAGAAGCCATGTTGAACAACAGCAGTAAATGTACGAGACAAACCTATGATTTTGCTTTCTGATTGCTGATTATAGACTACAATCCACACTTGTCTTTTCCTCCTTGCAGATAATTTCTGTTTGCTGTATGCCTGCTGTTTAGTTCTTATTTCCTGAGCTTTGATACCTTCCTTGCAGATCAAGAAAGAGAAAAAAAGAGTTTGTGATACCAGGTGCCCTTTGCAGTATATTGAAAAGGATATAAAGGGCAACTTAGAGATCCAAGGCCATAAAGCACGAGACACACCATTGGTTATAGGGCTGTAATACACAACCAAGCAAAAGCATGCTGAGGGTTGTAGTTTAATCTTAAAGGCTATGGGCAGGGCCTGTTTTGTTATTCAGATATGGCACCTGTTATCCAAAATGTTCCGGACCTGGAGGTTTCTGGATAAGGAATCTTTTCTTCATTTGAAACTCCATACTTTAAATCGCGTAAACATTAAGGGGCAAATTCATCAAGGGTCGAATATCGAGGGTTAATTAACCCTCGATATTAGACTGGGAATGAAAATCCTTCGACTTCGAATATCGAAGTCGAAGGATTTTGCGCAAAAAGTTCAATCGAATGATCGAAGGATTTTAATCCAACGATCGAAGGATTATCCTTCAACCAAAAAACTTAGCCAAGCCTATGGGGACCTTCCCCATAGGCTAACATTGGGTTCGGTAGCTTTTAGGTGGCGAACTAGGGGGTCGAAGTTTTTTCTTAAATAGACAGTACTTTGACTATCGAATGGTCGAATAGTCGAACGATTTTTAGATTCGAAGTCGTAGTCGAAGGTCGAAGTAGCCCATTCAATGGTCGAAGTAGCCAAAAAAACACTTCAAAATTCGAAGTTTTTTTACTTTGAATTCTTCACTCGAGTTTGGTGAATGGGCCCCTAAATAAATACATGAATAAACTCTTTTTTTTTCGATCCAATTTTTTCAAATTTCTTTTACAAAATTAAAGTTTTGCCTCTTAAAACATGGCGGCATTTTAAAAAATTTTCTCCCAAATGCAAACGCAAAAATGCCCCTTTGGGGTTCTTTCCTCACCGAAACATGACTGATCCCAAACAATTTCACACGGTGCTGCATAGCGTAATCATTTTGTTCGTTAAAATCAACCACTGAAGGAGCTGGAAATACAAACTTATAAATACTTGTAACAATTCAAAACGAGCACTTTAAAGGGGATTTCCATCCAAAAACAGTTTTTATTCTTTGCAAAATGGAACACCTTGTCAACGCTCATGAATTTAACATTTTCAGTGGATTGAAAGTAAATTTTTAAAGACAACTGCAACTCTGTTTCTTAAGGTGGCCATGCACGGGCAGATTTAAGCTGGCGATTCTAGTCCTCCCTGACCGATATTTGGCAAAAAATCACCCAGCTATTGATCAGACAGATTTGATTTTCTTAGTGATCCAGGACAGTATCAGACAGTTGATGCGGCCCTCGTCCTGTTGGCGCCCATTTCTATTGCTATCATTCGACAGATTGGCCCTAGGACCTGATATTAGAGTCCTGCTCGGAGCCAATTTCTAAGACTAGCCCCGAACCCGCAGCCCATGACCCGAACCGCAACCCGAATATTTACCCACTTTGATCCACTACCCGACCCAGACCCACAACTGCCTTATCCGCAACCCGACCTGCAACCCGCCAACCATCATCAAACAGGAAGTAATGTTTCTGTAAATGGAAGTGACATCATCAAAAGTGGGCGGGACAAAAACACATTTTGTAAAACTTTATAGACAATAGTACATAACATAAGAAATTTAGATGATACCCGCAGCCTACCCGTGACCCGCATCTATACCCGCACCTGAAAATCCTCCCCTTATTCCGCAGGGTGCCTGCTTTTTTTGCGGGTAACCTAAGGGTACCCGACCCGCTGCAGGACTCTATCCAATATTGCCCTGCCTTTGGTGGGCATTTCGGAAGAAAGATCCGCTCGTTCGGCAACCTCGACAAATGAGCTGATCTTAAAGTGTTTGGCCACCTTTACTCTTGAAACAACTGGCCTCTGCTACAGGTATGGGGCTGGTTATCTGGGAAACCGTTATCCAGAAAGCTCCGAATAATGGAAAGGCCATCTCATATAGACTCCATTTTATTCAAAAATTTTACAAAAATGATTTCCCTTTTCTGAGTAATAATAAAACAGTCACTTGTACTTGATCCCAACTAAGATATAATTAATCCTTATTGGAGGCAAAATCAGCCTATTGGCTTTATTTCATGTTTATATGATTTTCTAGTAGACTTAAGGTATGAAGATCCAAATTCCAGAAAGATCCATTATCCAGAAAACCTCAGGTCCTGAGCATTCTGGATAACGGGTGCCATACCTGTAACATGGTTTCTGTAGTGCAGAGAAATACCTCTATTATGTACAGAATGAAGAATATTGAAATAAGTTAACATTTTACCCAGACGGTTGAGGGGAAAATGAATGGAGTTAAGTTGTACAATGGAAATGCAGAGTAGGGAATATCTTGGGAAGCTTGTTGGGAATATAATAGAATCATCTGAAAGGAAATGTTTTTCTGTAAGTGGAAATGTTATCAAGGTGAAAAGACATGGCTATCATTTCTTTCGCATATCTAAAGGCAGGCTTCTCTTTCCCAGTTTATCAAATGATGCATTTTTCTGTATATTGGAAAAACATTGGGGATTTCAGATTTCATAATAAGATTTTACATTCAGCTACACGTTGCACCTTCTGCCCAGAACACACTTAAAATACCAAAATATTAGTATCTTACTGCTAAATGATTTTATAAATGTAGAAATAAAATACATTAAATAAATTTTATATATACAGTATATATATATATATATATATATATATATATATATATATATATATATATATATATATAAAATCTTATTTCTATCTTTATATAAAGAGCAGTGAAAAAACAGTAGGTATAGGGAAATTTGAGTTCTAGAGGTTTCCCGTACAAATTGTCACATGATTATTTCAGGTATAGCTGAAAGAATAAAATCAGGTTTCCTGCAGCAGAGCTTTGTAGTCCACACGGCACAAAGGCAAATTAGGAAGCCTCGTTGTTCCCTGAATGCTGGACTGTACCATTGAAGGAAATAAAAGAACCTCGTCCATGCCTCGTGGTCGTAGAACATCTATAATGTTCATACTGTAAACCAACGCCGACGTATGATTAGTCATTTACTTTGCAAATATACTACAGTCATCAGATCCGTTTTCTGGAGGGCTGTTAACCAGACAGTTCCAAACTATGGGAAGGTCATCTCCCATAGGGGCAAATTCACTAAGATGCGAAGTTGCGCCAGGCGCAACTTCGTCGCACTTTGCCGCACTTCGCCAGGCGTAGTTTCGCCAGCGCTCCGCAAATTCACTAAAATCCGAAGTTGCGCACAGGGGTAGCGTAAGGTTGCGAAGTTGCGCTAGCGTTTATTCGCTATATAAAGCGAAGTTACGCTAGCGAAGGCTAATTTGCATACGGCGCGAAATTCAAATTTCAATGGAGGAACACGTATCAGCACTACAAATGCCTACAAAACCTTCAAATCAGCAAATAAAAATTTTATTTTGCCCTACACATGTGCCCACTGTCTAGCTAAGTTGCCATGAGTCAGGAAATGTAGGGGGGAAGGAGGGGAGCCCCAAAAATATTTTCGATCTTTTTCAGCCTATCACCCATCATGTAGAAAACACGCCAGCGTTTTTTGGGACTTAGAAAAAATTTTGACTTTTTTTGAAACAATCCCTATCTACTCTATTGCGCTTCGCCAGGTCTGAGGTGGCGAAGGAAGTCTAGCGTAAAAGGTAGCGTTCAGTACACTGCGCAAGTTAGTGAATTTGCGTAGTTACGTCGCTAGCGAAAATTCGTCTGGCGTAAGGGTGCGAAGTAACACTAGCGAAACTACGCCAGCGTTCGTTAGTGAATTTGCAAAGTAACGAAAAATGCCAAACGCTAGCGAATTAACGCTAGCGTTCTGCGCTTCGGCGCTTAGTGAATTTGCGCCATAGACTCCACATTAATCAAATAATCCAAAAAGTTTTTAACCAAAACAATTCAAAGTTTTAAAAAACGATTTCCTTATTCCCATTTTCCCTATTGCCAATACTTGATCCAAACTAAGATACAATTAATCCTTAATGGAGGCAGCGAATGCGTATTTGATGTATAAATGATTTTTTTAGTAGACTAAGGAGATTATTTACTGAAATCCGTACTTTTCTCATTATGTCAATAAAAAAAGCCAACTAAACTCCCATCCACGATTTTACCTTCAAATTTTTCATGATACAGGTATGGGACCTGTAATCCAGAATTCTCGGGACCTGGGGTTTTCCAGATAACAGATCTTTCTGTAGACTTAGAGGGGCAGATTTACCAAGGGTCGAATATTGAGGGTTAATTAACCCTCGATATTCGACTAGGAATTGAAATCCTTCGACTTTGAATATCGAAGTCGAAGGATTTAGCGCAGAAAATTCGATCGACCGATAGAAGGATTATTCATTCGATCGAACGATTAAATCCTTCGAATCGAACGATTCGAAGGATTTTAATCCAACGATCAAAGGAATATCCTTCGATCAAAAAAACTTAGGAAAGCCTATGGGGACCTTCCCCATAGGCTAACATTGATTTCGGTTGCTTTTATCTGCCGAACTAGGAGGTCGAAGTTTTTTTTAAAGAGACAGTACTTCGACTATCGAATGGTCGAATAGTCAAACGATTTTTAGCTCGAATCCTTCGATTCGAAGTCGTAGTCGTAGTCGAAGGTCGAAGTAGCCCATTCGATGGTCGAAGTAGTCCAAAAAACACTTCGAAATTTGAAGTTTTTTTACTTCGAATCCTTCACTCGAATTTAGTGAATCGGCCCCCAAGCCTTAAGTCTACTAGAAAATCATGTAAACATGAAATAAAGCCAATAGGCTGGTTTTGCTTCCAATAAGGATTAATTATATCTGAGTTGGGATCAAGTACAAACTACTGTTTTATTATTACAGAGAAAAAGGAAATCATTTTTAAAAATTTGGATTATTTGGATAAAATGGAGTCTATGGGAGACAGCCATTCCGTAATTTGGAGCTTTCTGGATATCGGGTTTCCAGATAAGGGATCCTATACCTGTATTACTCGAAACCCATATTTTTCAGATTTTTGCACGTAACTCAATGCAGATCATGATATCTTCAAATTTGAAATGGGACCTTTACCTTTGACTTCTAAAGGACCTCGACATGTTGGAGATGGAGTATTTTCGGATTCGGGCTTTTAGCAGCCTCGGGGTATAATAAATCTTGAAAATATCAAGATTTCTAGTTTTTTCATTCAGACTTTAATAAATAAGCCCCTTTATATATGGAAATCAAAATTATGGAAAGATCCCTTAAGAGCTGCATCCCATGTGACATGAGACCTGTTATCCAGAATGCTCAGGACCTGGTGTTTCAGGATAAGGGATCCTTCTGTAATTTGGATCTCCATACTTTAATAAAAAATCATGTAAACATTAAATAAACCCAATAGGCTGGTTTTGCCTCCAATAAGGATTAATTATATCTTAGTTGGGATCAAGTACAAGCGACTGTTTTATTATTACACAGAAAAAGGAAATTGTTTTAAAAATGTAAAATTTATTTGAATTTCATTTTACATCAAGGCTGACACTTTTTTTGGGGGGTGTAAAATTCTAAAACTTGTTATAAAAAACAATCTTTCGTTTTTATCAACCGATAAAATGTTTGGATTAGGTAAGGTCTAGGAATAACATGTAAGATAGCAGCAAAAAACAAACCCTAGAGCAGATATAGTTGTGTTTTGTAGGTGATGTAGTTAATTTGGCACAGGGTTTATCCACTAAGAATGTTGCCCAAAATGGCAGATAAACCCTAATCAGAGGATAAATGCTCAAATCCTTCCCATACGGAGAATAAAAACATCAACAAACAGCACACATCTTGCTGTCACAATCACGTAGGCTTTTCCCGGCATTGAGCAGAGTAGGAGGACCCCTTATGGACATTCACATTCATATACATCAGAAAAATCCTGGGAATTTAGCACCGTGTGTAAATGGAATGGTGAAAAGGAAATTCAATTTAAGAAGTGAAAGGGTTTCCCTTTCTGTGATTCTAATACATAATATCCCAGGCTCTAGTTTTTATTCCTTTTACAAAATACATACCGGCAAAAACTCTAGATGGGATGTAGGTCCTGGGAAAACTGATGTGATGTTATGGGGTGTAAATTATTGGCGGAATCTTCTTGGCATAGTAACTGCTCAGGCTCTTTGCTTAGCCGTTTGGCTCAATATAACTCTTCCACTACATTAAACTGCTCATGCTCTGGTCTAGCAGTTCCTAAACTGAAGGGCTGATAGCGGCCTAGGAAGGAGCCAGTGTAGTTTATAGAGCTCCAACTTGAGAGTGAAAACTTTGGGTGCTCTGTGTTTGTGAAGATTCTCATTCCTCCAGGTCATGGTACATCTGTAGAAACAAGTCAAATCAATCGGACTTGCTGTGTTTTTCTTGAAGACGTTTCACCAGTCATCCAACTGGCTTTCTCAATTCAGAATGACTGGTGAAACGTCTTCAAGAAAAACACAGCAAGTCTGGTTGATTTGACTGGTTTCTACAGATATCTGGGTGCTCTGGTAAAGACCAGGGTGACAATTACGACCACCGCTTCCTTATCTATCACCTCATTATGAGCCAATGGGGGCAGTGCAAATTTTGAAGCACAGTTGAGTTGGCTGAAACCCTTGGTTGAAAAGCTTATTAAACAGCAAATTCAGCCTCTACCGTTTGCGCATCCCCCTTTCTTTTACATTTACAAGGAGCCTAATCTAAATGGTATCACACCCGCAGTTTATTTGTAGTAAAATCAACATATTTGCATCAATGTAGTAAAAACCCAATATTCCATTTGTGACTTATATCCCTGTGCTTTTTTCATTGTATGGTGGAATAATATAACTGTAGGCATCTACTTTATACAGAGTCACCGTTTTAATCCTCGAAAAGGATGCCGTCGTGGCGCAAAACGATGGCCGTTCGTAATATAACATACATTTTTATAATAATTTCAGAGTTAAAATGATCAGCCAGTGCCAGCACAAAGTTATGGTTGCGATTGGTCTACAATCCACATGGACAAAATCAAACAATACCCTAAATACAATTGTTCTAACAATGGGGACATTTTTTATGGAAGTTGCAATAAACCCAATGGGTAGTATTACAGAAACCCTGACATGAAGCTTTAATGTTATTAAATAAATGACAATGTATTGATTTAATATCAAATTTAATGCAGATCTAACCCCATTCCTTTCATGATGTGGTCGAATATATGGCAGAGAACGTAACTGTTAAAGAAATTCTAAGTGATATATATATATAAAAATCCATCTATAGATTAAATATAACACAAAGAGGCATGCATACATAGCCATAGCTACAATCATATATATGTATATATATATTTTTTTTTTTTATTATTATTATTATTATTATTTTTTAAATTGTACTGTGTCATTTTCTAAAATTGATATTGTAATGTTTGGATATTAGTTTCTATTGTAGAGATGTTTTTTTTTAAAAAAAACAAAAACATTTGTTTAAAGTAATTTTTGATGCAAAAAATTTGTACTTTTTGTTTCACTGGAATTTTTTTTTTAATAGACATTTTTTAATATAACCCCATGTCATTTTAATTTGGTACAGTTATATGCCTCCAAGTTATTTCTGCTTTCATACAACCTTAACAGGCTTTTGTTTTTATTACGAACATATTTGATATGCAGGTATGGGATCTGTTATCCAGATAGCTTGGGACCTGGAGTTTTCTGGATAATGGTTCTTTCCGTAAATTGGATCTCCATACCTTGTCTACTAGAAAATCATATAAACATGAAATAAACCCAATAGGCTGGTTTTGCCTCCAATAAGGATTAATTATATCTTAGTTGGGATCAAGTACAAGCGACTGTTTTATTATTACACAGAAAAAGGAAATCATTTTTAAAAAATTTGGATTATTTTGATTAAATTGAGTTTATGGGAGATGGGCTTCTCGTAGTTCAGAGCTTTCTGGATAACGGATTTCCGGATAACGGATCCCATACCTGTATTTGAATATCTGCATAGGGTCAGAGAGCACCCTATGCAGATATTCAAATAAATTAAATATATTCCTAATAAACAAATATACCAAAGCACAATTGTGCCCACAAATCTCATCAAATCTATGTAACTATATAGCTAAAATACATTTTTTGAAGTTCAACAGTGTTTAACACATAAAAATGAAAGGTAAGGAGATGCCAGAGATTGTATAGAGCCGTCGCTGTTTACTTGGCTACACTCATTCCCATTTACTTTAGGTTTTCTTGAATGGACCGACAAACAACTACTGACCCTTTCTGCCATATTGACTGGGAAGCCGCAACCTTAGGAACACAGTAACGCATGTGAAAATGGTGTGAAGTCAATAGACTGAAGGGCATTTGAGTGCAATGAGACTAGAGAAGTGTCAGCATTGGAGCCTAAAGAGACACACAACAGGGTACAACGTTTTGGGAACCTCCGTTTGTCAGAAGGTGATTGGTTTGTGTGCGTGAGAAAGTGTATTGTATGTGTAAAGTGAATGTTAAAGTGGGTACCCAGTCGGGGTAAACCGTGAACTTCTTTACACGTTATTTAACATAATGCAGACGACTCAGAAATAAAGAGACAAATGCAGCCTATTAATGCTGATTATACGGACCTCGAGCATGCTGGGAAACGCACACACCCCATAAGAAAAAGTGTAAAATTGTCGTTTGCTTTTTGTCCAGATCAATTATAAACCAGCAAATTATCTCACAGTTTCGATTATTATGAATTAACAGTTTAAAATGTTTAAAGGCAAAGGCCAGTCACACCAGAACAATAAAAACGACATTTTCTTTTCTATGAATAAAGTGCATTTGGTTTTAGAAGTTGCCCAACTTACTAAATACAATGAAACCTCAATTGTACCTCCCTCCCGATTTCAAGTTTTCCCTCATTTTAAATCCATCTTTGTGGTTCCATCCAAATATTATGAATAATATATTTCAATCTACGAGATTTTACACCATTTTTATCCGGTTCCCTGAAAATTGTAAGATTGTAGATGAATTCCTGAATTAATGAATCATTCAAGCTATGGGGCCGATTCACGAAGGGTCGAATATCGAGGGTTAATTAACCCTCGCTATTCGACTGGGAACTAAAATCGTTCGACTTCGAATATCGAAGACGAACGATTTTGCGCAAATCCTGCGATCGATCGATGGAAGGATTTTTCGTTCGATCGAACGATTAAATCCTTCGAATCGAACGATTTTAATCAAACGATCGAAGGAAAATCCTTCGATCAAAAAATCCCAGGCAAGCCTATGGGGACCTTCCCCATAGGCTAACATTGACTTCGGTAGCTTTTAGCTGACGAAATAGGGGGTCGAAGTTTTTCTTAAAGGGACAGTACTTCGACTATCGAATGGTCGAATAGTCGAACGATTTTTACTTCTAATCGTTCGAATCGTTCGAATTCGATCGAATTTAACCAATTCGATGGTCGAAGTACCCAAAAAATACTTCGAAATTCGATTTTTTTTTTATTCTAACCCTTCACCCGAATTTCATGAATCGGCCCCTCAGTGTTTGTTTATTTCAAAATGCTGCACTTTTAATGGAATGGAAAGAACCGTCCCATTTTTATTATTTTTTTACTGCTAAATGACTGACTACTAAAGGCGTTACTTATGTGATTGTGGAGTCCTAAAGAAGAAGCAGCCAATGGCCGCAACTCAAGCGCAGAAAAGATTGGCGGATTTTTTTTTTTGCAGTCAAATTGCCAGAATTTTAGAGTAACTGTTTCAGTTTCCAACATTTTGAAGGCATATTGATTTCTCCGCCATTAATTCCCATACTTCTTATTAAATTATCTTGGAAAAAAAACCCCACAATTGTTGCAGCCCAGTTCTAATTTGAATAAATGCTACTGCCGTCCAACACAATGTTGAATCACTACAGAAAAGCCAATATGGCTGAGGATACTATTTACGGTAATGTATGTGGAGAAGACAAGGCCGCATCTTGCTCGTATTCTGAGTGAGCGAACAATAAAGTTATGGATCTTTGCATATAAAAAAAGGCACGGTTTTCATCGGGGATGCCGGAATTTTTTTTTTTAAAGCAACAACATGTAAAAATATATTTAAAGTGCACTGTCTGTAGGGGGCTGAAGAAAGATATGCTCTTAATATATTCTATAGGAATCTTCTATATTTGCTCTAGATCATGCACAGACTGTACTGGTCCATGCTGGTTTCTTACTGGAACTAACAGATATTATACACTGAGTTCCATAGCTTTCCGGCTGTGTTTACAGAGCCCTGCAGTTGCATTCATTGTTCTCCTGCTAAACTGAAAGCTGACCTCGTTAATGCAACTTTATACATATTTCATGCTTTGTCAATGCTCGTTTCCAGCTATACTCTCCATATCGTGCCTGACATAGGAGGATTTCGTGCCAGCTGGACACCCAGAACAATAACGTGCATTGTGCAGTGCTGGGAAGGAAATATAGCTCCGAAGCTACAGTTTCTTCTGGACCTGAATGCTGGGTTTCTAGCATGGCATGGGCAACGGAAGACTGATATCGTCTAGATCTTCTGGTCATTGTTTGAATCATGTAACTTTCACATGATCACTGTGAAAGGAAAACAAGCACCTCCAGCTATGAAACGGCAATGCTCCAATAAGGGCTTGTTTACACTGATTTGTGCTCCTTACAAGTACACACACACACACATACACACACAAAGAGGCATCCCTTTCACATTTAGAAGGACACGGATGGATTATTTTGCTCATCCATTTCTCAGATGCCTCTATTCATCTATGTTCTTCCCGTGCCATCCCATTCCCTATACCCCCCCTCCTCAAGTGTTAAATCCTTACCTCTGACCAGGATCCGTCGACAGTAATCAGCTTCTCCTGGGGACTGGCTGTCCAGAACCTCTTCCTTGGATGAGCCGGGACTGGAGGTGGAGGTCACAGGAATATCCTTAAGACTGTGGCCTCGCAAGGAGCACTCCAGATCGACCCTTGTTCCCTTGTCTCTGACTCGTTCTGAACAAGATGTGGCTGATTTGCCACACAGAGGGCTTCTCTCCTCGGACACTCCATCGCCCATACTAGTGGCTTGATCAAACATCAAGAGAACCCCTACCAACCCTTAAGCTGCCCCCTCCTGCCAACAACACTTCCAGAAAAAAAAAAACAACAACAATCAACCACAGGCAGAAGTCAGCAGCCAAATGCATGTAGGGCATCAGAGGTTCCACACACATATTCCACAAAAGGTCTTGCCATGGTTGCAAGTGTAGACAGGCACATGTTCACTTCGGCAACTTACGTCTTCTTTGTAGATTGACACACAGCTCAGTGCCCAGAAATCCAAATTAAAAAGGCATGGATCTTAGAATCAATGTGCCAAATTAAGGCATCTAATGGGCTTTAAAAAGTATTTCTGATTTCTAATACCAGTTTTGAAGGAGGCACAGGCAGACCTTCTCCTTTGTGTCCAGTCATGTAACAAGGGGGAAAAGGTATGTGTGTTCCCAGGATTTTTTTACGAGGTCAGACTCTGACAGTTCTCATATCACTGTTGTCCAAAAACTTCTGAAGTCTTTCACAATACATTTAAGAATGAGTTAGTGTTCCGAAGTCGGTTGCGAGTGCTCTGGGACCAAACAGCTCATCTTGCTCCGGAAAAAAATCCTCCTTTGCATTTTTCCCTGACAGGTTGGACTTTCAAATATGATTGCCTGGGTAAAAGATCAATACTACTTAAAAAAAAAAATATATATATATATTTTGGGGAGGAAGGAGGGGATAGAGGGATGGAAAATGGGGGGGGGGCATGGAGAAAAAGGGGTGGGGAAACACAAGATTAGTACAGCTCGTCTATGTGTTCAACTCCCATTTCCTTCCTCCTAATTTGCTATTTCTGATAAACTAAAGGGAATACCTTGGGATCACAGCTACACAAATGCTTCTGTTCAGACAAGAGGTAGGTAGGAGGCATTTTTAAATTGGGTGCTTAGCCCAATGTAATTTCCTGCGTGTCAGATGCCTGCCATTGATTGGTAAACAAAGGATCTATTTTGTGGCAGGTATTTGAATACACAGGCAGAAAGGGGGGAGTGGTGGGTTGGAAAAGAACATGGAAAAATTGCCATTTTGAGTTTTGTTTTTTTAAAATCATAAACAAGGGCATGTATACAATGAGCTGGAAGGCTGGTGTATGGTTATATGTTGGCAAACAACTAAAGCCAAATACGATCTATCGCAATATAATATTATAATATAAAATAATATAATTATAGATATCCTTATTATTAGTGTCAAAGCATTGTATATTTTAAAGCTTCAGAATTAATTTAAGATAAATTGTCAGTTATTCAGACAAATCGATTGCTTTTGGGATCGGGCAGGCTTTACTGATCTCCGCATGGATCTGCCTTTCTATCCACCTCTTGGCCTTTATTTTAGGGACCTTCAAAAACGTTATTTCAGGCTGGTAACCTGCAGTGACTAATACTGATGTATCATTCTCTTCCAGCGCAGTGTAAAGATAAATACTACTATTATTTTGCACCTGGGAGCTGTAATTAAACATTTCAAAAACAGCGGAACGTTATAAACTTGAAACTGCAATTTCCATGGCTAATTATGTTGTTGGAGAGTATTATAAAGATTCCTATTTTCTCAACCATGCCTTGCTTTTTTTTTTCTCTTCAACATGGGAACACTAAATGCAACTAATCGCACCTATGTAAGAAAAACAATGTCTCCATAGGCAACTGAAATAAAATAATAGTAGTTTAATGAGTAGTTTATACAAATTCTTGCTTTGCTGTGTGAGTTCCTTACCTTATTTAAGAGTAATACGTGTTTATTATTTTCTTCCTCTTCGTTATTGTCACCAGGACGAGTCCAACCTATGGTAAAGCACAACTGGGAAGTGAATGACACTGGAATCTGAGAACTCTTTCAGCCAATAACAGCAAATAATTTGTGGGCTGGAAGTACGGAATCCCCCCCACAAAAAATACTAATCCTTATGTCTTGTCACATCTCGTGACTATTTCCTACTTTAAAAGTATCTTTAGCCGCAGAGGTTTGAAATACACAAAAGGTTTAAGTGAACAAGCCTGTGTTAATTGGATATGCTTGTCTGACTTCCACTGGGGTCTCCGAAAAAAAGGAAACTGACAAAAATTTGTTAATTAAAGGAAATTAACATGTCAAAAGGAACCAAAGAAATTAAGAAGAAGAATTAAGATAAGAAAAGAGTAATTATTCCCTTAAGTCTTGGTAAGAGCCAAATAATATCATTACTTTAAAAAAAAAAAAAATGAAAAAAGTGTTAATGTTTACTAAAAAAAAAAACCCAGCGAATTCAAATTCTCAAACTCGTATTTTCAGAAATAGAAAAATCAATAACTTACCGACAGCAAAAATATATGTGAAACTTTTCTATAATATATTTTGAAGTAGACAAAAAAAATTGTTGCATTTTGGGGTCTTCAGTCTGAATTCTTTGATTTCATATATATTTTGAATAACAACAAAGGAAAAACTTCACCCCCAACTCACAAGGTGTTGTTTTTAAATACAGCTAAAAATATATATAACGCTACGTTGGACTTTTATTGGTTTTTGTGGCAGAGAATAAATATTCAGAAATATAACAGAAATAAATTAAAAAAAAAAAAAGGATCGTTGTCTGGAAGAGCTGACAGTCTAATTAATATTTTACTGTGATTTTTGTTTTCATATAAAACATATTTTCTAGAATATCTTTCAGCAGGTTGAGATCATTATATTTGGATCTTGTAATGTATCTCTATGTTTATCAGTTAATATATCGATGTAAAGACAAGAATCTTAAACAAATGTTTTTCCTTTATCCAACTTCGAGTTGTGTCCTTTTTTTTTTTTGCACAGGATAATGCAATTCAATGAAAGGAAAAATAAAGGATAAACACTAGAATTCATTTTAATACACCCTGGCCTAGGTTTTCTAATAAAATTTGAATTAAAAAAAAAATACAAAAAGTGCAGATTAGCCAAAACACTTTTTGCAGCCTGCAGTGTCGTTGCTGAGTTTTCTCCACTCGCAGCAAAGTCTAATCAGTCTCACGTATAATAAATGGAAGTGTATAATGTAAATATAAGATGCAATAGATGAAAGTAAATATTATTATTATTTCTTCTGCTCTTACAAATGATTCCAGACTTTTATTGAACCTTTAGCCTCATATCTTGTATTATACAAAACACAGTATACTCTCACTGAATCAATGTCTTCGACATTAACACGATCAAATGTGAAAATGGAACATTGAAATCAAATGCTGAAAACAGCAGAACTAGGGTATTTAGTGCACAACGCTCTTTGCACCTGTTTCTTTAAACTTACCTTTTTGTGTGCAAGTTACATTTTTTAAAATAACCTAGTGGGTGTAAAAAAAAGCACAATTTTATCTTTAATATACAGGTATGGGACCTGTTATCCACAATACTCGGGACCTGGGGTTTTCCGGAAAACGGATCTTTCCATAAATTGGATTTTCATACCTTAAGTCTACTAGAAAATCATATAAACATTAAATAAAGCCAATAGGCTGGTTTTGCCTGCAATAAGTATTAATTATATCTTAGTTGGGATCAAGTACAAGCTACTGTTTTATTATTACACAGAAAAAAGAAATTGTTTTCAAAAATTTGGATTATTTAATTATAATGGGGTCTATGGGAGACGGCCTTTCTGTAATTTGAAGCTTAATGGATAATGGGTTTCCGGATAAAAGATTCCATACCTGTACATAAAGGGGGCGATTCACGAAATTCGAGTGAAGGGTTCGAATAAAAAAAAATTCGAATTTCGAAGTTTTTTTGGGCTACTTCGACCATCGAATGGGCTACTTCGACCTTCGACTACGACCTTCGACTTCGAATCGAACGATTCGAACTAAAAATCGTTCGACTATTCGACCATTCGATAGTCAAAGTACTGTCCCTTTAAGAAAAGCTTCGACCCCCTACTTCGGCAGCTAAAAGCTACCAAAGTCAATGTTAGCCTATGGGGAAGGTCCCCATAGGCTTGCCTGGGATTTTTTGATCAAAGGATTTTCCTTCGATCGTTGGATTAAAATCTTTCGAATCGTTCGATTCGAAGGATTTAATCGTTCGATCGAAGGAATTATCCTTCGATCGTTCGATCGCAGGATTTGCGCTAAATCGTTCGACTTCGATATTCGAAGTCGAACGATTTTAGTTCCCAGTCGAATATCGAGGGTTAATTAACCCTCGATATTCGACCCTTCGTGAATCGGCCCCCAAAACCCCAAATAGTTTTTGGGTATTTTCTCTTCCTCACTGATAACTATGTTTCATAGTACTACTATGCTGACCTTGACAGTGTGATTAAGGAAATACTAAGGGGGTTATATACTAAACTCTGAATGCAAAAATCCCGAAAAATTTGTGATTTTTTTTTTTAATAAAATCGGACTTTTCAAAAATCATGAGTTTTTCGGAATTTATTAAACCCTGAGGATGGAAATCTGAAAATCCGGCATCTCGAACCTGTCAAGGTTCCATATAAGTCAATGGGAGAAGTCCCAATGATTTTTTTGATGTGCGCTGGGTATCGTGAAATACCCCAAAGTGTACGGGGAAAAAAACATAAGAAATCGGATTTTTTGTGTAAAACATCCAAAAAAAATAGTGAAATGTGGATGAAAAATCCAAAAAAAACGTGAAAATCTGACTTTTTTTCCCGCAAAGCAATTTTCAGGAATATGTAATAAGAAATAAGCGTAAAAAACCCGAGCGGAGTTTGCAGTAGTAAATATTGAGATAAATTTAAACTTTGATAAATAACCCCCTAAGGGTCCAAAGCCAGGATAGAAAAAACTCTCTTCTATACATATATATCTCCATATCTCATATATATATATATATCTCTATATATGTATGCACATATGTGCATATGATTAAGTAAATGACATACCTATGTTCTATGCAGTGGGGATGGGATACAAGCTCTTTAAATAGTATCTGTGTGTTCAATTGCAACAGAATTACTATAGAAGATTTGCTGTGTAAAAACATATTAAATTAGATTTTCTTTTTGTATTTAAATTTTTTCTATGAAAAAAAAACAATATGCATCCTGTTAATCATACATGTCGAGTTTTATTGTAAAAAAATCTAATATACAGAAGTATAGTTCTTTAAAAAAAGAAAAAACCTTGTTTGCTTGGGGTGGTCTTGTACAAGAAGTCTCTCCAGTGCATGTCGGCAGCATTGCAGTTTTTGCGGAGCCTTCAAGAGCAATAGTCACATTTAAAACCTCAACTTTGCACTGTAAAAAGTTATTAAAAAAGGGGCCTTCTAAATTCTTTCTGCACAAAAAATGTAAAACACACTTTTTCCCATTTTTATTGTGTTATCTTCAATTAAACGAGCCACATTTGTAGATTTGCATCACCAAATAATTTTGAAGTCTAGGAATACATTTAGGGGGTTATTTATCAAGGTCCGAATTAATCGGAGTATTTCCAAGTTAGAAATCAGAACAACTCCAATTGCCCAGAATGGACCTTATTTTTGAAGAAAAAAGCCCGAAAACATAGGGTCAGGAAAACTCCAAATTGTTTGTGGTTTCTGCGCAAAAAAACTCAGAAATCTACAAAAAAATCGTAGTTTTCTGAGTTTTTTGGGCAGAAACTACAAACTCATCGGATATCTGTACGGACATCAGAGCAGACACTTGGACCTTCCCCATTGGCTTATACAGGAGCTTTAGATGCCAGGGTTTCGGATTCGGAGTTTTTAGACCATCGGACTTTAATAAATGAAGAAAAATTCGGGTTTTTTTTTCCCTCCAGAAACCACAAATTATTCGAGGTTCGGATATTCGGACCTTGATACATAACCCCCTTAAAGTTACTAAAAATCTATTTAAAGTTGTTTATGACCATGCCCCATCTGAAGAAGCCCCATCTGAAATCCCAGCTGATCTGGAGTCAAAGGCATAAGACAAAAGTTGTTGTTAAATAAGAAACAACACCATTTATTTCAGTTGAATTATATGAAGCAAAAGCAATGACTACACAACGTTTCATGTATTCTTGGTCCAGCTTAAAAGAAAATGATGTTCTGGAACTCTCGAGAAATCTGAGGCCAAAAAAATCTCTTAAAGTGCCATAAATGCAGCGCTGGATTCCATGGTGCGGTGCCCCAAGGCGCATGGTCCCCCCCCCCCCCGAAAATCCACTATTTTGAATCCCCGAATCCTTCGCAAAAGATTCGGCCAAATGCCAAACAGAATACGAATCCTAATTTGCAAATTAGGGGTGGGAGGGGGAAAACTTTTTTTTTTACTTCCTTGTTTTGTGACAAAAAGTCGCGCAATTTCCCTCCCCGCCCCTAATTTGCATATGCAAATTAGGATTAGGATTTGTTTCGGTGAGGCAGAAGGATTCGGGCAAATCTGAATCCTGCTGAAAAGCCGAATCCTGGCTGAATTCTGAACTGAATCCCTAATTTGTAGCCTTACTGAGTATTTGTTTTTTAAATGGGGTCAGTGACCCCAAGTTAGAAGAGGAAGGCAAATAATTAAAAAAACTGCTAAAAATTAATAATGAAGACCAATTGAAAAGTTGCTTAGAATTAGCCATTCTATAACATACTACAAGTTAACTGAAAGGTGAACCACCCCTTTAATTTTTCAACCCAACATACAAAGTAACTAAATTCTCTGTATTGTCTCATATCCATATATTTCACTATAGCTGCACCATTGCTAATAAAAGAAATAAATATTTAGCAGCACCGATGTAAAGATCATTGTATTACATTTCATTTCAGTCAGTTGTGTCATTATCTTTAGTCTCAAAATATAACCCCCCCCCGTCTGTGGACTCACAGGTCTGTATCTAATCATCAATGTCAATGCAAATAAATGTTCTCTGTTTCTCAAACTATTGGTATGAATGAGGGGCTAGAATTTCCCGTTGTATTTCCTTATTGTATTTTTGTATTTCTAAATAAAATATTGGTAGAGAAGCAACAGATAAATCAAGAGCATATTCAATATACATTTAACACATAGACTGGGTGTATAATCAAAACCCATTACAGCAGCCACTTTTATGTACATCTTTGAGAATTACATAACATCCTTATCATTTACAGTAGGGGGTACATTATCCCTTATAATACATGAGTGATACTCAGAGTTCCCTGTATAATTCAGCCTGCAGCCTTGTGCCTTTATATGGTCACAGAACAACCCCTCAGTGACTTCTAATATCCTTATCATTTACAGTAGGGGGTACATTATCCCTTATAATACATGAGTGATACTCAGAGTTCCCTGTATAACTCAGCCTGCAGCCTTGTGCCTTTATATGGTCACAGAACAACCCCTCAGTGACTTCTAATATCCTTATCATTTACAGTAGGGGGTACATTATCCCTTATAATACATGAGTGATACTCAGAGTTCCCTGTATAACTCAGCCTGCAGCCTTGTGTCTTTATATGGTCACAGAACAACCCCTCAGTGACTTCTAATATCCTTATCATTTACAGTAGGGGGTACATTATCCCTTATAATACATGAGTGATACTCAGAGTTCCCTGTATAACTCAACCTGCAGCCTTGTGCCTTTATATGGTCACAGAACAACCACCTCAGTGACTTCTAATATCCTTATCATTTACAGTAGGGGGTACATTATCCCTTATAATACATGAGTGATACTCAGAGTTCCCTGTATAACTCAGCCTGCAGCCTTGTGCCTTTATATGGTCACAGAACAACCCCTCAGTGACTTCTAATATCCTTATCATTTACAGTAGGGGGTACATTATCCCTTATAATACATGAGTGATACTCAGAGTTCCCTGTATAACTCAACCTGCAGCCTTGTGCCTTTATATGGTCACAGAACAACCACCTCAGTGACTTCTAATATCCTTATCATTTACAGTAGGGGGTACATTATCCCTTATAATACATGAGTGATACTCAGAGTTCCCTGTATAACTCAGCCTGCAGCCTTGTGCCTTTATATGGTCACAGAACAACCCCTCAGTGACTTCTAATATCCTTATCATTTACAGTAGGGGGTACATTATCCCTTATAATACATGAGTGATACTCAGAGTTCCCTGTATAACTCAGCCTGCAGCCTTGTGCCTTTATATGGTCACAGAACAACCCCTCAGTGACTTCTAATATCCTTATCATTTACAGTAGGGGGTACATTATCCCTTATAATACATGAGTGATACTCAGAGTTCCCTGTATAACTCAGCCTGCAGCCTTGTGCCTTTATATGGTCACAGAACAACCCCTCAGTGACTTCTAATATCCTTATCATTTACAGTAGGGGGTACATTATCCCTTATAATACATGAGTGATACTCAGAGTTCCCTGTATAACTCAGCCTGCAGCCTTGTGTCTTTATATGGTCACAGAACAACCCCTCAGTGACTTCTAATATCCTTATCATTTACAGTAGGGGGTACATTATCCCTTATAATACATGAGTGACACTCAGAGTTCCCTGTATAACTCAGCCTGCAGCCTTGTGCCTTTATATGGTCACAGAACAACCCCTCAGTGACTTCTAATATCCTTATCATTTACAGTAGGGGGTACATTATCCCTTATAATACATGAGTGATACTCAGAGTTCCCTGTATAATTCAGCCTGCAGCCTTGTGCCTTTATATGGTCACAGAACAACCCCTCAGTGACTTCTAATATCCTTATCATTTACAGTAGGGGGTACATTATCCCTTATAATACATGAGTGATACTCAGAGTTCCCTGTATAATTCAGCCTGCAGCCTTGTGCCTTTATATGGTCACAGAACAACCCCTCAGTGACTTCTAATATCCTTATCATTTACAGTAGGGGGTACATTATCCCTTATAATACATGAGTGATACTCAGAGTTCCCTGTATAATTCAGCCTGCAGCCTTGTGCCTTTATATGGTCACAGAACAACCCCTCAGTGACTTCTAATATCCTTATCATTTACAGTAGGGGGTACATTATCCCTTATAATACATGAGTGATACTCAGAGTTCCCTGTATAACTCAGCCTGCAGCCTTGTGCCTTTATATGGTCACAGAACAACCCCTCAGTGACTTCTAATATCCTTATCATTTACAGTAGGGGGTACATTATCCCTTATAATACATGAGTGATACTCAGAGTTCCCTGTATAACTCAGCCTGTAGCCTTGTGCCTTTATATGGTCACAGAACAACCCCTCAGTGACTTCTAATATCCTTATCATTTACAGTAGGGGGTACATTATCCCTTATAATACATGAGTGATACTCAGAGTTCCCTGACCTGTATATCAGCCTGAATCTAAGTTCCTATTGGTTACTATACACCTCCATTTCCTGCTCATAAGTCATGTGACTGCATTTGGTAGCTAAATGTCTGCCAAAAATGAACAGTGTCTTTCAGTTTATTTCTTGATGGGGCAAGTGCAACATTTTTAAATTTCCCATGTATGCCGGTGCATAGAGGCATTTTCTTCTTGGGCAGCACAACTCATAGAAGGTTAAGTTAGAGCTGCCACACACATAGAGTTGCCACCGGCCTTGCTTGTTTCTGTCCCCACCCACTTTTGATGATGTCACTTCCAGCTTGCAGCAGCATCACTTCCTGTTTGATGGTAGTCGGCGGGTTGCGGATTAGGCAGTTGTGGGTCCAGGTTGAGTAATGGATCAAAGTGGGAAAATATGCAGCTTGCGGATTTGGTTCTAGGAGGTCCCCCATAGGCTAAAACAGCAATTCGGCAGGTTTTAGATGGCGAATGGTCAAATTTTTGAAGCGACAGTACATCATAAATTTCGATATTCGAATTTTCACATTTTTTTCAAATTCGATTCAAATTTGGCCTATTCCCTAGTCAAAGTACACTAAAATTACCTCGAAATCCGAATTTAAAAATTCAAATTTTCACTTCGACCCCTGATAAATCTGCCCCTTATGGTTGCCACCTGGCCGGTATAATAATAATAATAATGGCTGATCCCAATGTTATTTATAGGGTAAAAAGAAAATATATGGAATTTTTTCCAGAAAAGGTGTCAACCCTATTTACACCCAAAGTCACCCTGCAGCTGCCCCAGTGCTGAGAGGCCCCTTTAGATGGGTGCTTCACCTTTAAGTTAACTTATATGTTACTGAATGGCCAATTCTAAGCAACTTTTCAATTGGTCTTCATTATTTATATATATATATTAATTATTTGCCTTTTTCGACTCTTTCCAGCTTTCAAATGGAGGTCACTGATCCGTCTAAAAAAAAAAAAACAAACGCTCCGTAAAGTTACCAGCGTATTGTATTACTATTTTTTATTCCTCGTCTTTCTATTCATTCCCTCTCTTTTATTCAAACCTGTGCATGGTTGCTAGGGTCATTTGGACCCTAACAACCGGATTGCCGAAACAGCAAACTGCTAAAATAAAAGCTAAATAACCACAAATGATGAAAAAATGAAAACCAATTGCAAATTGTCTCAGAATATCCCTCTCTGCATCATACTGACAGTTAATTTAAAGGGGAACAAACCTTTTTATATCTCGGCTCACAGAATAAAAGGCTGTGAAGGGTCAGGCATGAGTGTAACTGCAGTCCAACTGTTATTGTAGATATACGAGAGAGAACATTCGCCAGCCCTAAGTAATAGGGACAACTTACAAGTGAAGAGAGTTTGGGGTTTTACTGCAGGTTTACTTGTTGATTTGCTCCTTAAGTCAAACTACAACTCCCAACGTACAGCCCTGGGCTTTATATGTCAGTAGTTACAACAGACGATTAATCCAAGTCTTTCCCGTCCATTCTTTATAGAATAATAAAGGCCAACGGAGGTGTTTTCTTGAGCAGCCACAGCAATTGCCCTCTGACCTCGTCCCTCTATTAAAGATCCCACCCAGCCTGTAAATGGCGAGACTCTAGGGGTCGGCTACACCGCAGGGGGGGCTTTATAACCATATTGTGGCCACAGGATTTGCTGCTAAGGAAGAATGAAGGGAGCAGAGCTACAAATTGCTCTTTACAATACTGACAGTTGGCAGCTTTTGTCAGGGGGAAAAAAAGGGCAGATTTAAATTCCTGACCTCTGTGTTCCTGCGTTAAAATAATTCTCTATCTACGCAGCTTTTATTATTCTGATTTCTTTAAATAAATGTTTACTACAGGTGGTACAGAGAGTTCTATTGGCTGTGATGTCTCAGAAGAAGTGTATATATATATATATATAGCCAACAACATGTGTATATAAGACAAATACACCATGAATTCTCTCATAAGCCGCCCATAGGGAAGTCGTCAGCTGTATTGTGCTAAGTACATCAGCATAACGTAGAGTAATTCAGATTCTTAATAATAAAGCTGCCTGCTATGGAAATATTATATAACACACTAGAACCACAAATGTAAAAGATTTACAAATGTCATCCGTTCTAATCAGCGCATAAGTGATGTCGTCAATGTAACATGGGATATTAAAACTCAGGTCCAAATGCACATACAGGATCCATTATCCAGAAAGCTTTGAATAATGGAAAGGCCCTCTCCTATAGACTCCATTTTCATCAAATAATCCAAATTTTAAAAAATGATTTACTTTTTCTGAGTAATAATAAAACAGTCGCTTGTACTTGATCCCAACTAAGATATAATTAATCCTTATTGGAGGCAAAACCAGCCTATTGGCTTTATTTCACGTTTACATGATTTTCTAGTAGACTTAAGGCATGAAGATCCAAATTACAGAAAGATCCATTATCTGGAAAATTCCAGGCCTCGTGCATTCTGGATAATAGGTCCCATGTCTGCGCTAAGTTTGTAAATGTTTCATTGGTACACCTGTTTAAAACTGAAATGATATGAAACAAATAGATTTCCACTGATTATTATTACAGGTTTGGGATCTGTTATCATTTTAACATTAAAAAATCATTTAAACCAATAGGCTGGTTTGCTTCCAATAAGGATTAATTATATCTTAGTTGGGATCAAGTACAAGTTACTGTTTTATTATTACAGAGAAACAGGAAATAAGTTTCAACATTTGGATTATTTGATTATAATGGAGTCTTTCGGAGACGGCCTTTCCATTTTTCGGGTGCAGGTATAGATGCGGGTCTGCCAGTCGGGTTGCGGATCTAATATAAATATCTTTCTTATCTTGAGTTATATTGTCTATATTTTACTCCTTTTTTTCCTGCCCCCGCCCACTTTTGATGATGTCACTTCCGGTTGGCTCGACAGCACTTCCTGTTTAATGGTGGTCAGCGGGTTGCGGATAAGGCAGTTGTGGGTTTGGGTCGGAAGTGGATCAAAGTGGGTAAATATGTGGGTTGCAGTTTGGGGGTCTCATAAATTGGTTCCGCCCAGGACTCTACTAAAAGATGCCATAGAAAATAACTAATTGGGGGGATTGTTTGGCCCTCAATGTACTTGGAATGCCAGGGCCTATTTTGAATCCCAGTCCAGGCCTACATGGGGCAAACACTGATCTCACATGGGCATTAGCCACCACTAGTTCTCTGGCAGCTGGGGTTGCCACCTGGCTGGTATTTTACTGTCCTGGCCAGTAAGAGTGACGGCTGTTCCCAATGTAATGAATAGGCAACCCTTCTGGCATCGGTTTGTCCATATATATATATATATAAATGTATGTCTGGCACTGACATGATAGAAACTGTCCATAGACCAAGCTCTGAACTGAAGGCCACTGTCCTATCAGGATCCCCTCGGAGTCTGTGTTGGTGGTCCTTAGGAACTGAATTTGAAAACAGGAAAATAAAGCGATTTCATCCCCTTTTCTACCCCACCCGGCCCCCTGGTGTCAACTATTGTCACGTGGAAGTAAAGAAGGAGCCTGTGCTTTTCTATTCAGCTTCTTATTATGGCCCTAAAGAACCACGACACCCCGTGACTTGACATTGTGCTCCCTATTATGCCCGTAACATGATTAGTGACTGCTCCGGTGTCAGGGCATCGGCACAAGTCTGGGGATGAATTCAGCACTGATTTCTGCTTAAAATATGTCTTCTCTTGGAAAGGAAAAAGTGCTCTATTGACTCAGCAGGGATTTGGTTGAGTGCACCTAAGGAAACGCTCTACATATTGTTGTAATTACCCAAAATGTGAATTTAGTAAAAAAGCAGAGGTTGGGCGACTCCCTTTCCATCTATTGGGCAATGCAGGTTTGGTGACCCCTTATGTCACTAAAAAACAATTGCCATTCAGTAATCATGGGTGCCCAGCACTTCATTTCTGCTAACGGTCACTACTATTCATCAGTGTCCTTTATCCAGAAAGCTCCGAATTACCGCAAGGTATAGTTCCGATTTTTAAAAATCGATTTCCTTTTTCTCCGTAATGATTAAATAGTACCTTGTACTTGATCCCAACGAAGATATCATGAATTATATATAAGGATTTTTTTTTAAGTACACAACATATGGAGATCCAAATTACAGAAAGACCCTTCGTCCGGAAAACCCCAGGTTTCCGAGCATTCTGGATAACAGATCCCATACCTGTGAACCCTAAAATAAAGGGGTAATTGTACTTGATCCCAACAAAGATATCATTAATTATATATATAAAGCATAAACAGTGATGGCACTCATAGGATTTATACAAAAATAGGCAAATGAGAGTAAAGGAAAAAAGGTTTATTCGTCCAATATTTCGGTCCCACACAGGAACCTTTATCAAGGATATACGTTCCTGTGTGGGACCAAAACGTTGTACAAATACAACGTTTTTTCTTTACTCTCATTTGCCTATTTTTGTATAAATCCTGTGAGTGCCATCACTATTTAAGCTGTATTTACTATTTTTTTGCATGAGCACTCAGGTTTCAAGTGCTTTCAGGTTCAGATTAATGTTCCATTAATTACTGTATATACTCGAGTATAAGCCGTCCCGAGTATAAGCCGAGGTACCTAATTTTACCTCCAAAAACTGGGAAAGCTTATTGACTCGAGTATAAGCCTAGGGTGAGAAATGCAGCAGCTTCTGGTAAGTTTCAATCAAAAAATTGAGGGTTTCTGCTCCCATTGGAGGTGCCGGCGTCTTATTTTTGGATGCCGGCGACTATTCTTGGACGCCGGCGAATATTCTTGGAGACTATTCTTGGACGCCGGCGACTATTCTTGGACGCTGGCGTCTAAGGATAGTCGCCGGCGTCCAAGAATAGTCTCCAAGAATATACGCCGGCGTCCAAGAATGGCGACCGTTTTTGCGCTTGACCCGAGTATAAACCGAGGTAGAGTTTTTCAGCATATTTTGGGGGCTGAAAAACTTGGCTTATACTCGAGTATATACGGTATATATAAATATTTTTTTTAGTAGACTTCACATATGGAGATCCCAATTAGGGATGCACCAAATCCACTATTTTGAATTCGGCCGAACCCCTGAATCCATTGTGAAAGATTCGGCTGAATACCGAATCGAATACGAATTTGCATATGCAAATTAGGGGTGGGAAGAGGAAAACATTTTTTATTTCCTTGTTTCATGACAAAAAGTCACGAGATTTTCCTCCCTGATCCTATTTGCAAATTAGGATTCGGATTCGGTTCGGCCGGGCAGAAGGATTCAGCGAATCCGAATCCTGCTGAAAAAGGCCGAATCCTGGCCGAATACCCAACCGAATCCTGGATTCGGTGCATCCCTAATCCCAATTACAGAAAATTCTAAAAACCCCAGGTTTCTGAGTATTCTGGATAAGAGATGCCATACCTGTAAACCATAAAATAAAGTATTAAAGGAGTTGTTCACCTTTAAATGAACTGCTATTATGATGTACAGAGACAATTTGCAATTGGTTTTAATTTTTTATTATTTATGGTTTTTGAGTAATTTATCTTTTTTTTATTCAGCAGCTCTCCAGTTTGCAATTTCAACAGTCTGGTTGCTAGGGTCCAAATTGCCCTAGCAACCATGCATTGATTTGAATAAGAGACTGGAATATGAATAGGAGAGGCCTGAATAGAAAAAGAGGAGTAATAAAAAGTAGTAATAACAATACATGTGTAGCTTTACAGAGTATTTGTTTTTTAGATGCGGTCAGTGACCCCCCCCCCATTTGAAAGCTGGAAAGAGTCAGAAGGAGGAGGCAAATAATTCAAAAACTATAAAAAAAAAAAAAAAAGGAAATAAAATGAAGACCAATTGAAAAGTTGGCCATTCTATAACGTACTAAAAGTTAACTTAAAGGTGAAGCACCCCTTTAATGAGGTCGGAGTGCTACATTTAGGTAAGGAATTTGGAATGTTCCAAATAGGAAAAAACTGATTAGTGACTCAAAACCTTTGTTATTAGAGAACTCTAGTTCTAGTTTATTTGGTGCCATTACGAGATCCAAGACTTGGTTCTCTTGTGACCAAGGTTATGAGTCACAACCCCAAGGGTTTCTTACATACGAGCGTTTTTAGCTGCGCTCCCCTGTGTTCCGGTTTCATGCGTTCAGCCGCAGTAGACGCACTGAATTCTTTTCAATGGGGCTGCACTCACACAGACGCATGTAATCGACGACGCAGGTTGGGACGCAGCATGTTGCATTTTACCTGCGTTCAGCGCTTACATGCGTCTGTGTAAGTACAGCCCCATTGAAAAGAATTCAGTGCGTCTCCTCCTGCGCTCCCCTGCGGCTGAACGCATGAAACCGGAACACAGAGGAGCGCAGCTAAAAACGCTCGTCTGTAAGAGCCCTAAAATGAAGCTGACTATACACATACAAGGTTCTATTCTATTCTGGGATGTGTCCAAAGAGCGATCATAAAAGACATTCTTTACACCTCTCCAAAACTCTGGAATTTCCTTATTCTCTCTCCTTGACACAATGTCACGCCGGAGCTCAGTATCCGTGACCCTGCAACATCTCATAACATTGTGTAAGCCAATGAGATTCAATCACGCGTGGCTGACGAATTGTAAAAGCCCTTTCCTATGCCCAGCAATTAGCCTTGATTAATACACTAGTGGGTGTTAATTAGGGATCCTGTAATGACTTGCTGGGGCTGAGGCTGTGCCGCATTCATGAAACGCCACCGCGCACTAACACCCGTGATGCTAATAATACACATTCCACTCCAAGTTAATTGTTGCATCTACAGATCAATCAATGACTGGAGACGTTAATAAAATCCTCAAAGCTATTTAGAACATCCTTCTTTTCCAATAAAAAAAAAAAGAGAGAACCGGGTCTAAACTCTATATTGTATATTGAATTTACAGAGCGGGGATTACCTCAACATTCTCTAAACTCTGGAGGATGTTTAGTCAGTCTGTTTGGGTAATCACCTTTATTAATGATTAAAAATGTTTTTCCCCGTGCTAAAAATTGTATATTATACCAATTACTAAACCTTCGAAATGTTGTTATTTATTAAAGGAACAGTAACACCAAAAATGAAAGTATTTTAAAGGAATGACAATATAGTGCAACTATAGTTGCCAGTGGTGTACACCTGCAGTCGCACGGGGGCCCGGGGAACAGGGGGGCCAGGATTGTGGGGTGCTCCCTCTATAGCTAACAAGAAAAAAACCCTCCCCAGCTGCTCTATTACCTACAGCGAGGAAGGGGTGCAAGCCGTAAGCCTTGGGAGGACGGCGATCGTAGTGGTGTTGTAAAGCCACAAGCGCTAATCGCTGAAAAACATGCGCATTTAACTGCGCTGGACAATTACTGGCGACTCATATACACTTTGAATGGGGGGAAATTTGGATTGTGTTGTCCACTTCTAATTGAGCTACAAAATTCTGGGTGACAAAACACTAAAGGGCTCATTTCTTGAGCAATCAGATAAGCACAAGGCTATGCACATGTTAATGCTATAAATTAAAGGTACTTGAATCCAAAAGTGTCATTGTTGAACTGAGCACCAGTTTATTTGTATTAATATATTAATACGAGGTAACCCTAGAGCTTTGTCAATAGCTGCAACATATTTGCACCCAAAGAGTCACATGCTAATGCCAAATGCTGTATCAACATTTTAGCTGCATGTGCCAATTAACAGACAAACATTTCTGCAATTACATTGAACACAATTGTGACAAACTTGAGGCTGCTCTTGGCTGCAATAGTGAGAACTGTAGGGAAATAATGCTGCCTTGTGGGTAAAAAAACATTGTGCCTTGCGTCCCATAATGCACTACGTACACTGCACTCGTGGTTGGAAAATTGCCCTTGAAAATGCAAAACACAAGAAAACGATCATCATTATCAATTCCATAGAATATAAAGAGAAAAACTATTTTAGTAACTGCAGGAGATGCCTTCACCCAAACGTATCTGTGACCCCTGGTGTCCTGTGATGTGCAAAATGCTTCCTCGGCACTTGAATCCCCCCCCCGATTGACAAGTGTTAAGAAGGTCACAGGGCAATCTCCGAATAACAAGAGAACGGGTCACAAGTTTACACAGTTATGAATTAATAAAGGCCCGATTTATCCATTCCACTGGGCCAAAGAAATGGAGGCTGGGGATTGAGAAGGAGGGATACGGTCTTCTAAGTAGCAATCAAGGAGTTTCTGGTTTTAGGATATCCCATTAACATGCAGCACTAATGGAATATGTAGCACTTTGAGCATACGAGGTTAATTACCATTTAATGGACAGCCTTACTTTTCTGCTTTTTCTAGTTCTTTGGAGTCCTGGGACCATTGGAAGTTACTGCTCATGTCAATCCTCCTGTGATAAACATTGGAATGGATTATGGTCTAGCCAGGGGCACAGAACTGGGCAATAAGAGCAGAAAAGTCAATGACAAGTAAAGATTGTCTCTGTTTATAGAAGAGATGGGGAAAGTGATAAAATAAGTAGAAAGTTTGGGCAGAGACACATGGTCAGATTCGGGGAGATTAATCGCCCGGGCGACAAATCTACTCTTCTACAGGGCTACTAATCTCCCCAAACTGCCTTCCCGCCAGCTAGAATGAAAATCGCCCATTACAATCAGAGCACTTTGTCTTCCGAAGTCGCCCAAAGTTTCCTCATGAGGCACCTTCGGGCGACTTCGGAAAACAAAATGCTCTGAGTGCCATCCCATCGGTGATTTTCATTCTAGCCAGTGGTAAGGCAGTTCGGGGAGATTAGTCGCCCTGAAGAAGAGGAGATTTGCCACCGGGCGATTTATCTCCCAGAATCTGACCATGTGTTTCTGCCTTAAAGGCTGTAATGGTGAGTTGGAGGCTAGAAACTAGATAAAGGAAGGCTGCAGACAAGGGTACATTGGCTTGATTTAGGAACAGGCAGTTGGCAATAGACAGGGACAAAGACAACTCTCTAATGGTGGCCATAGATGCAAAGATCCGCTCGTTTGGCGATGTTGCCAAACGAGCGGATCTTTCCCCGATATGCCATTAAAAGGCATGGCTATATCGGGGGTTATATCGGGGGTAATCTCATTGTTCGGCCGTATGGCCGAACGATCAGATTACGATGTGCCATAAGCTCCGGGGGAATCAGTCGGGTCAAAATCAAACCTGACTGATCGACCAAACGACCGATCACCGCCGGACGAAAGAAGTCGGCACATGCCACACACGATCCTAAAATCGTACGAATCCTCGATTCGTACGATCGGATCTGTGTGTCTATGGCCACCTTAAGGCAAGGTTTCAGCCAATAGTATTTGCCAAGCCAAGAAGAAGAGACAGAAATGAACTCATGGAAAGAAAACTGAAGGACAAAGCAGGAATCCTCAGGCACATGGAAAAGAGAACTCAGGAGCATGGTAGCAGAGACTTAAAACAAAGGAGACTTTAGGAACAAGACAATGGATCAGGAACATGGCAGAAATGACTCATGAACAAGGTAGAGAGTAGTGATGTGCAGGTCAGGAAAAACTCAACTTGCACCTTACCCTAAACCATAAAACCTTAACCTGCACATGACCCTAACCCTCAAAAAGTTGACATTAAAGGACCCGCATCCAACGCATAGCCACATCTTCTTGCTCTGTATGCTACTTCTGTAGACAGGGAATCTTCAGTAGCAGAGGAGGAGTGCACTTCCCTACACTGACCCGCACCCAACCAAAACCAACAACGGTTGCCCTAATTTCAACATAATGGGGGACGTTTCGAAGAAAAATCTTTTTAGAGCCACAATTATCCCAAAAACATAAAAGATGACAATATGGTTCCCAAACATCCCCAAATGTTCTGTTGTAACAACGGCTTCAACAGTAAAGTCACAATAGTGCCTAAATGAGCCCCACTGCTGTTTCATAGCTTCATAGCAGGTATCAATATAAAACTACTAAACAGTGGTTGAGAAATAGATGTAAAGCTTTGTACAAGAATAGGAAATGTTTACCTGTAATCCAGACACTGGTGTGACTCTCAGCAAGCACCCAAACAAGCGTCTGCCAGCAGGAGAACAATAGGCCTCAAATCCTTGTATCCATTTTATTGAGCAATTATTTGCCCCAGGAAATAAAGAAATGACAGAAAGAATAGAAAAGGGCAATTAGTGGTCCAGAAGACAAACACAGACGCACATAGACACCAGGGTGGAGTAAAGAAAGTACCATTGAAATTGCTCATTGATGGGAATAATGGACCTCAGGAAGGGAAAGGCCACAGTAACATCCATTGTTGGTGGCTAGAGGTGACAGTTGGGAACTTTGGCAGTTTTATTTTTTTCAAACCTGTAGGTTCATAACTATAGACATAGACTGAGCTAACAAACCTGCATCTTGTGTAAATACAACTACAACTAACTACCCTACAGACTGGGAAATAAGTACTGTATATGATACAGCCTCCAGACATTGTGCAACCTCACACTGCCAGTTGGGTCTTCTTTCAGGCCAATAACTATGGCAACAAATCTACAAGTTAATGCTGAAGTGGAACTTGGGAACGTGAGAGTGAGGATAAAGTCACAGTTAGTAACATCTGAAACACGGATATCTAATGGCACTGGATGTGATATCAAGGGAAGGCAATTACACTGAGGGCATAAGAAGGAGCAAAATGACTCAGAGTGGGAGAAAATAAAATATGAGTACGTTATTACTACACGGTGGTTAGCGATGCTGCCTTGTATTGCTGGAGACCTGGGTTCAATTCCAGCCAGGGCACTATCTGCATAGATTGTATGGTCTCCGAGGGGCAAATTCACTAAGATGTGAAGTTGCGCCAGGCGCAACTTCGCCTCACTTCGCCAGGCGTAATTTCGCCAGCGCTCCGCAAATTCACTAAAATCCGAAGTTGCGCACAGGGGTAGCGTAAGGTTGCGAAGTTGCGCTAGCGTTGATTCGCTAAGTGAAGTGAAGTTACGCTAGTGAAGGCTAATTTGCATACGGAGCCAAATTCAAATTTCAATGGAGGAATACGTATCAGCACTACAAATGCCTAGAAAACCTTCAAATCAGCAAATAAAAATGTTATTTTGCCCTACACATGTGCCCACTGTCTAGGTAAGTTGCCATGAGTCAGGAAATGTAGGGGGGAAGGAGGGGAACCCCAAAAAATTTTTCGATCTTTTTCAGCCTATCACCCATCATGTAGAAAACACGCCAGCGTTTTTTGGGACTTATAAAAAATTTTGACTTTTTTTGAAACAATCCCTATCTACTCTATTGCGCTTCGCCAGGTCTGAGGTGGCGAAGGAAGTCTAGCGTAAAAGGTAGCGTTCAGTACACTGCGCGCGTTAGTGAATTTGCGTAGTTACGTCGCTAGCGAAAATTCGCCTGGCGCAAGGATGCGAAGTAACACTAGCGAAGCTACGCCAGCGTTCGTTAGTGAATTTGCCCAGTAACGAAAATGCCAAACGCTAGCGAATTAACGCTAGCGTTCGGCGCTTCGGCGCTTAGTGAATTTGCCCCCATGTGTCTGTGTGGGTTTCTTCCAGGTCCCTGGTCCAAAAAAATAAAGCATGTTAACTGACCCCAGTGTGTTTTATAAAAGTGATAGGAACTGTAACTCGCCTGCTTTCATCATGTGACCTGCTTGTGCCACTGCACCCCACAGGCTTCAGAATTTGGAGCCAGTTTCCCGCAAGAAGTGGTAAGATTCTCTGAAAAGGTTAGAAAAAGGCTGACAGTGTGAATTACCTGCAGTGGTGTTGTTATTCCCGGAGGGACTTGTGCTGATACAGATTCACAATTGACAACCTTGAAATTGTTGGCTTTTTCTACTCACTTTCAAGAATTCCTTTAATATAAAGGGGCTTTAAAGGGAAACTGGTGCTACAGTTCAAAGTGAGGCAAAGGTGGTGATTAGAATGAGGCTGCATTTGCAAACCTCATAGGGTGCCCTAAATAGTGGCTACCCATATAAATAGTGGCTACCCATATCCCTCTGTCCAATCTTTACTTACTACTGCTCTCGGGTACTAGGTTCAAATCCAGCCAGGGCACTATCTGCAAGAAATATATAAATGGAATGGAATTTTTAGATTTTTTTCCCCCAATCTGGATATCCAGATTAGTTTGGTATTTTTCCAAATCTTTTGTGTTAGATTCAATATCCTGAATCCATAAACAATGGCTTTGGTGTAGTCTGAAGTAACAGACACTTTTGGATAATATACAATGTCCTCTATTGGAAAGGAAATGTCAGCCTTTTGGTATCAAGTGACGTAACTGGTACTGGGCAAATAGGCTCAAAGCTTGAGGTGCACAATGTTCTTGGATCAGTGACCCTAGGGTGCCCAAAAAAAGCAGTGCCCCTTTAGGGTGCCATAGGGTGCCTATGGTGGCTGACAGAGTATACATTGTTTATCCTCAGCAATTCTGAGTCTGGGACAGAAGGAGCTATCCTAGCTCTTGTTTGAAGATTCGGGGTTTATGGCCATGTTTGGAAGCCTTTATGATTTACACCCTGGTGCAAGCATGAGCACTTTGGTGGCATTTCAGTCAACTATATTCAGAACACGTGTACTAGGATTTAAGGCATTAGAGAGAGTATATTCACGTTTCCAAGCTGTTTGCCATTGTCTCACCCTCAATCCCTCAGCAGGAAGCTTGGGATGCAAAGGGCAAATTGGTTTCTGGTTCTGACTGGGTGAAGGGAGTCTCTAATGCAGTGATCCCCAACCAGTGGCTCGTGAGCAACATGTTGCTATTCAACCCCTTGGATGTTTCTCATAGTGGCCTCAAAGCAGGTGCTAATTTCTGAATTCCAGGCTTGGAGGCAAGTTTTAGTTGCATAAGACCTAACGCGTTTCGTGCCTATTGGGGCACTTACATACAGCCTATGAGTAAGTGCCCCAATAGGCACGAAACGCGTTAGGTCTTCATGTCCTAATCAATTTTCAAATTTTTAACATAATTGCTTCTTCATTATTGGAGGTCCTCACATCTTTTTTGGATATGGTGTTTTGGACTTGCACCTTGGGACTGGGGCGAACTGTGAGTAAATCCTCTATAATTAACTTAAAAATTTGTATTTTGGATTTACTAATTATTTTTTAGAGTAGTACCGTTTCTACTTCTTCTTATGTGGCATTAGCACAAACCTTGTTATAATATACATTGACCCCTGCTCTAATGCATATTTGAGAATGGGGGAAAAAGTTCTTTCCTATGAAAATCATAAGTAACTATGGTTCTCCTTTAAGATTGCAGCTGCCCTTCCTCTCTTCTTATGGTACATTCTGGCACACGCTTCTCACCCTCCCGCCCAGACACTCCTCGGCTTATTTACCTCCTGCTGGGGGAGAGGTAACTCTGTTCATCTGATATAAAGGGCTGCCAGTCTAGACACTTTTCACTGCAGGGATTATAAGTAACTAGTAGTTTAAGTCTTAAAAGGAATACAAAAAAATTCACTGGGTGTGAAAGGAAAATTGTTTCAAACAATGAAAATGTATTTCCTCACTAAGGGCCGGAACACCTGCCACCTGGGAGAGAGGGACCTCCGAGATCTGTAACTATGTGGGCACCCCCACCCCCCACTGCTCTACCCCCTCCTGGGTTATCATGAAGCCTTAGAATTATTCAAAGGATTTAGCCTGAAAGGCTCACATACTGATGGGTTCTGGCACATAATGTTATATTAAGTGTTTACATAGTGCTGGTTTCTTACAGAAGCAACTCACATACATTTCACTTGCAACATGTTTACTCTTATTAGGACATTAACACAATCAGAATGTAGGGCTTTCTCTCTGGGAAGGGAGTGTGACTGTGGGATAGCAGGTATAGTAGGGAGAGATTGTGCCTATAGTAACAGTGGATAATAGTCTCTGGGAAGGGAGTGTGACTGTGGGATAGCAGGTATAGTAGGGAGAGATGTGTCTATAGTAACAGTGGATAATAGTCTCTGGGAAGGGAGTGTGACTGTGGGATAGCAGGTATAGTAGGGAGAGATTGTGCCTATAGTAACAGTGGATAATAGTCTCTGGGAAGGGAGTGTGACTGTGGGATAGCAGGTATAGTAGGGAGAGATTGTGCCTATAGTAACAGTGGATAATAGTCTCTGGGAAGGGAGTGTAACTGTGGGATAGCAGGTATAGTAGGGAGAGATGTGTCTATAGTAACAGTGGATAATAGTCTCTGGGAAGGGAGTGTGACTGTGGGATAGCAGGTATAGTAGGGAGAGATGGTGTCTATAGTAACAGTGGATAATAGTCTCTGGGGAGTGTGACTGTGGGATAGCAGGTATAGTAGGGAGAGATGGTGCCTATAGTAACAGTGGGATAATAGTCTCTGGGAAGGGAGTGTGACTGTGGGATAGCAGGTATAGTAGGGAGAGATGGTGCCTATAGTAACAGTGGGATAATAGTCTCTGGGAAGGGAGTGTGACTGTGGGATAGCAGGTATAGTAGGGAGAGATGGTGCCTATAGTAACAGTGGGATAATAGTCTCTGGGAAGGGAGTGTGACTGTGGGATAGCAGGTATAGTAGGGAGAGATGGTGTCTATAGTAAAAGTGGATAATAGTCTCTGGGAAGGGAGTGTGACTGTGGGATAGCAGGTATAGTAGGGAGAGATGGTGCCTATAGTAACAGTGGGATAATAGTCTCTGGGAAGGGAGTGTGACTGTGGGATAGCAGGTATAGTAGGGAGAGATGGTGCCTATAGTAACAGTGGATAATAGTCTCTGGGAAGGGAGTATGACTGTGGGATAGCAGGTATAGTAGGGAGAGATGGTGCCTATAGTAACAGTGGATAATAGTCTCTGGGAAGGGAGTGTGACTGTGGGATAGCAGGTATAGTAGGGAGAGATGGTGCCTATAGTAACAGTGGATAATAGTCTCTGGGAAGGGAGTGTGACTGTGGGATAGCAGGTATAGTAGGGAGAGATGGTGCCTATAGTAACAGTGGATAATACTCTCTGGGAAGGGAGAGTGACTGTGGGATAGCAGGTATAGTAGGGAGAGATGGTGCCTATAGTAACAGTGGATAATAGTCTCTGGGAAGGGAGTGTGACTGTGGGATAGCAGGTATAGTAGGGAGAGATGGTGCCTATAGTAACAGTGGATAATAGTCTCTGGGAAGGGAGTGTGATTGTGGGATAGCAGGTGGGTAGTAGGTAAGACTAATAGTAGAGTAAAGCAAGAGTAGATAATAATCAATGCACTTTATATCATAGTTGCTCGGCCTGCCTCCTACTAACAGCCAATGAATAGTAAGGAGGGGTTTGTGAAGGGCAATAAGATGGACGGCCCCTGTATATAAAGAGTTTCCTCAAAATATTTGCCCTGTTGCTGCCAGAATGACAGATAACCAATCACAGAACCTTAATAACATGAATCTTGTGCCGCATTAATTACACCTTGGCCGCTGGCTGCAAGCAGTTGTATTTATAAGAAATCGTTTCTGGGTCAGTACAATGCAGCGGTGCCTCCTAGTGGTGCAGAGAGAACATGCGACGGAGCAAACTCATCATTCAGTTCAGCTTTATGGAAATTGGGCTAAATAAGGTCTCGCCCTGAAGCTGATTTGCACCTCACACCTGCGGAAGATTCTGTTTAATCAAAGAGAAATGTAAATAATGTCAATTAAAACTGAAGTTTGTTCTGCAGGCCGAGCGGTGAGATGTCAGGATCGAAAACAAACAGTGTCCTGAATCCCCCCAAAATGCACAGCTATCAGATCATACCGGAATCTCTGCCCCCCACATTAGGGGGCAGATTTATGAAAGGTCGAAGTGAATTCGAGGGAATTTTCGAATTCGAAATTCTAAGTAATTTTTTGGATACTTCGACCATTGAATAGGCTACTATGACTTCGACTTTGAATTCGATTCGCAGTTACAATACTTTGAATATTCGACCATTCGATAATCGAAGTACTGTCTCTTTAAAAAACTTCGACTGCAAGACTGCGCCAAATTAAACCTGCCGAAGTGCTATGTTGGCCTATGGGGACCTTCCAGAGCATTTTTGTTTTTTGAAGTCGAAGAAAAAACGTTCAATGAAATACTTTGAATTGTTCCATTCGAAGGATTTCAACGTTCGATCAAACGATTTTACTTCGACCGCAAAACAGTCAAACAGTGAAAAAAACTTCAACTTCGATATTCGAAGTCAAAGTAAAGCCATTCGATGGTTGAATTTCAAAGTATTTATCACTTCGAAATTCGACCCTTGATAAATCTGCCACTAGGTGTAGAGACTTATGGGAAATGCATTGTGCAGGGCTGTAGTCTCACCAGTAAGTAACCCTTTGTGCAAGGTGAATAGCTCCGACCTGTACATTGACTGCTGAGCTAACAATCGCTCCTGTGTAAAGCCCCTTGTCTATTCGTTGTGTATATTCCAGTGTTTGCGCCAGTTCTCCCTTCCACCCACAATTAGTGAAGAATAATTCATGTCTGGAGCTTCCCATTAATTATGACACCTGCAGATGTACTTAGAGTTTTGCTGAATTAACGTTTCATTATCAAAAAAAAAAAAACATTAGGCGTAAATTAGTCTGATTAAACATTAAATCATATCAAAATTGTGCTAATTTTGGGTGGGGGTGCATAAAGCATATTTAATTACATTAAGGCTGATCAATACCCGACAAGCCGGGGGGGGGGTAAGATTTATGGAGCGGTGCTGAGGTTGCGTTGTCTGTTACAAGACTGTGCGTTGCAAGATTGTGCGTTGCAAGATTGTGCGTTCCAAGACTGTGCGTTGCAAGATTGTGCGTTGCAAGATTGTGCGTTCCAAGACTGACTGTGCGTTGCAAGACCGTGTGTTGCAAGACCGTGCGTTGCAAGATTGTGCGTTCCAAGACTGTGCGTTGCAAGACTGTGCGTTACAAAACTGTGCGTTGCAAGATTGTGCGTTCCAAGACTGTGCGTTGCAAGACTGTGCGTTGCAAGACTGTGCGTTGCAAGACTGTGCGTTGCAAGACGGTGCGTTGCAAGACTGTGCGTTGCAAGACCGTGCGTTGCAAGATTGTGCGTTCCAAGACTGTGCGTTGCAAGACTGTGCGTTACAAAACTGTGCGTTGCAAGATTGTGCGTTCCAAGACTGTGCGTTGCAAGACTGTGCGTTGCAAGACTGTGCGTTGCAAGACTGTGCGTTGCAAGACTGTGCGTTGCAAGACTATGCGTTGCAAGACTGTGCGTTACAAAACTGTGCGTTGCAAGATTGTGCGTTCCAAGACTGTGCGTTGCAAGACTGTGCGTTACAAAACTGTGCGTTGCAAGACTGTGCGTTGCAAGACTGTGCGTTGCAAGATTGTGCGTTGCAAGACTGTGCGTTGCAAGACTGTGCGTTGCAAGACTGTGCGTTGCAAGACTATGCGTTGCAAGATTGTGCGTTACAAAACTGTGCGTTGCAAGATTGTGCGTTCCAAGACTGTGCGTTGCAAGACTGTGCGTTACAAAACTGTGCGTTGCAAGACTGTGCGTTGCAAGACTGTGCGTTGCAAGATTGTGCGTTGCAAGACTGTGCGTTGCAAGACTGTGCGTTGCAAGACTATGCGTTGCAAGATTGTGCGTTACAAAACTGTGCGTTGCAAGACTGTGCGTTCCAAGACTGTGCGTTGCAAGACTGTGCGTTGCAAGACTATGCGTTGCAAGATTGTGCGTTACAAAACTGTGCGTTGCAAGACTGTGCGTTCCAAGACTATGCGTTGCAAGATTGTGTGTTACAAAACTGTGCGTTGCAAGACTGTGCGTTGCAAGACTGTGTGTTACAAGACTGTGCGTTGCAAGATTGTGCGTTCCAAGACTGTGCGTTGCAAGATTCCTATAGATGGTGCGTGATGTGTGAAGCCTCCAATGCCTAATGGAGAGAAATAAGATTTTATTATATATATATATACAGTACAGGGATACACAGAATCCAGGATTTGGTTCCGGATTCGGCCAGGATTCGACCTTTTTCAGCAGGATTTGGATACTGCCAGGCCGAACCCGAATCCTAATTTGCATATGTAAATTAGGGACGGGGAGGGAAATGGTGTGACTTTTTGTAACAAAACAAGGAAGTAAAAATGTTTCCCAGTCATCTCACTAACAGGTGATTAAGTTCTTATTCACAGAACCCGATATACAGTAGGGACCTCTCTTCATTATCTCAGTCCTTTGTCTGAGCTATTTGTTTCCTTATGTTACAATAAGCCCAATACACATGATGTTACCAGACCAACGTGAATTGGTTCTTACTCAGTCCTGACTATGTAACGATTATCTGAACATCCTTCAATAAATACAAGTTTGAAAAAAAAAAAAGTTTTCCCCTTCCCACCCCTAATTTGCATATGTAGATTAGGATTGGGATTAGTTTTACTGCTGATTATACCCACGTTTTGGCCACAGATCTCACAGTCTAATCAATTTGTGTCCAACACTGAGCACTTTCTGATCACTGTAGCATCAGTAACTATTGTATCAAGTCTAACAGTTGCCTGTAATGAAACTCAGGGATTCTGCTCAGCAGGGACAAAGATAAGAAATGGATCAACTAAATGTATCAATTTAGAACAGTTTACAGGGTCGGCGACCCCCCTCCCACAGCTGCTTTAGAAGTTGAAAAAATACACTTTACACTTCAATATTAGAAAAACTGTGACACATAGAAAATAGAAAGTCATTGGAAAAAGTCGTTATTTATGCTGATCTATCTGGAAACAATTATTTGTTTGAAGGTGAACCACCCATCTAAAACCCTGAACGACCCCTTTAAGACCCTTGCTGCCCACGAACTGCTTTTCCTCTTCCCCCCGACCCCAGAGAAGGACAATCTAAAGGCTCAACGTGTATCTCCAAAGCTTCTATTTTACACCTGCAGCATCTAATGAACTGAAACATCCCAGAAAGCCGCCCACTTAAGAATTAAACTGATTAAATTGGAGCTAAATTTAAAGAAAAAAATAATTTTTTTTTGGAGGGGGATGGGGTGAATATTATGAATTTAAATAACTGATTTCAATACGGCATTTATTATTTTTTTTTTTTGTCTTTTAAAATCTAATGTTAATTTTTTTTTCCAATGTATAATCCATGTGTGATGAGGGGCCCTCGTTGCAGGTGCGGGGGGTTATGGGACGTGCGATGCAATCAGCGCTAATGTGGGATTTATTTATTTTAATTTTGATATATCAATAAAATATGAGGCAACTTCAGCTGTCTCTCCTCTGCTCTGATTGGGGGATAGTCGCTGCCTTTTAACCCTTGCCAGTTCCTCAGGGACAATGACACAAGTCGGCTAAATTTGTTTTTTTCAATGTTTAAAGGGACATTGCCAATAGGTAAATTAACCTTTTATTCTCTTTCCTGAACTCTCTTCATGGTTTTCATGCAGTCTGATTGGTCAGGGACTGCACCCCATGAGCCAATGAGATCTTTAAAATCGCCTGGTCCCCATGTTGTTAAAGGAGTTGTTCACCTTTAAATTAAGGGGCAAATTTACTTATGGTCGAATATCGAGGGTTAATTAACCCTCGATATTCGACTGTCGAAGTTAAATCCTTCGACTTCAAATATCGAAGTCGAAGGATCTAGCGCTATTCATTCGATCGAACAATTAATTCCTTCAAATCATTCGATACGAAGGATTTTAATCAAATGATTTTTCTTCAACCAAAAAAACATTGCAAAGCCTATTGGGACCTTCCCCATAGGCTAACATTGGCCTCGGTAGGTTTTAGGTGGCGAACTAGGGGGTCAAAGTTTTTTTTTAAAGAGACAGTACTTCGACAATCGAATGGTCGAATAGTCAAATGATTTTTTGTTCGAATCGTTCGATTCGAAGTCGTAGTCGAGGGTCGAAGTAGCCAATTCGATGGTCGAAGTAGCCAAAAAAAAATTCAAAGTTTTTTTTATTCTATTCCTTCACTCGAGCTATGTAAATGGGCTCCTAACTGTTAGTATGATGTAGAGAGAGACGAATATTCTGAAACAATTTGCAATTATTTTTTATTAGTTGTGGTTTTTGAGTTATTTTTGTTTTATTCAGCAGCTCTCCAGTTTGCAATTTCAGCCGTCTGGTTGCTAGGGTCCAAATTCCCCTAGCAACCGTGCACTGATTTAAATGAGAAACTGGAATATGAATAGGAGAGGCCTGAATAGAAAGATGGGTAATAAAAAGTAACCATAACAATACGTTTGTAGTCTAAGGGCTGATGTTATACATTGGCCAGTTCTAGGCAACTTTACAATTGGTCTTCATTATTTATTTTTTATAGTTTTTTTTAGTTACTTAACTCCTTCTGAATTTTTCCAGCTTTTAAATGAGGGTCACTGACCCCATCTAAAATAAAATGCTCTTTAAAGGCTGAACTCCACGGTGCGGCTTTTTCCGGTGGGATGCGAGGAAGCGCATGTGACGAGACAGATGTGGCGAATATAAGGTAAGTAATAGAAATAAACTCCTCTCGTTCCTGCACTAAACTCAAAGGGAATAAAGTTTCTTAGAAAAATGTCGCCTTTAAAGGGCTCGTTCATCTTCCAAACACCTTTTTCAGTTCAGCTGTTTTCAGATTGTTCCCCAGAAATAAAGACTTTTTTCAATTACTTTCCGTTATTTCTTTTTTACAGTTTTTCCAAAATCTAAGTGTAAAGTGTAATGTCGGTGTCTCTGGTGTTTGAGTGACAGCTCAGTAATTCAGGTGCAGATTCTGTTATAATTTCACAACATTGAGTTGATCCATTTCTCAGCAGCATCTCTGGAGTATCAGTAACTATTGTATCAAGTCTAACAGCTGCCTGTAACGAAACACATAGATCTGCCCAGCAGGGACAAAGATAAGAAATGGATCAACTAAATGGATCAGTTTAGAACAGTTTACAGGGTCGGCGACCCCCCCTCCTAGAGCTGCTTTAGAAGGTGAAAAAAGACACTTTACACTTCAATATTAGAAAAACGGTGACACATAGAAAATAGAAAGTCATTGGAAAAAGTTGTTATTTCTGTCTGAAAACAACTATTTGTTTGAAGGTGAACAATCCCTTTAAGACCCTTGCTGCCCACCAACTGCTTTTCCTCTTTCCCCCGACCCCAGAGAGGGACAATATAAAAGCCAAAGTGTATCTCCAAAACTTCTATTTTACACCTGCAGCATCTAAAGAACTTAAACATCACAGAAAGCTGCCAACTTAGGCATTAAATTAAAATAAATTACATTTAGAACAGGGTCGGCGACCCCCTCTCCCAGAGCTCCTCCTAAGGGCTCTAAGGGCTCTTACAGACGAGCGTTTTTACCTGCGCTCCCATGCGTTCCGTTTTTATGCGTTCAGCCGCAGGGGAGCGCAGGAATAGACGCATTACATTTTTTCCAATGGGGCTGTACTCACACAGGCGCATGTAGGCGCGAACGCAGGAGAAATGCAGCATGTTGCGTCTCAACCTGCATTCGGCGCCTACACGCGCCTGTGTGAGTACAGCCCCATTGGAAAAAATGTAATGCGTCTATTCCTGCGCTCCCCTGTGGCTGAACGCTGAAAAACGGAACGCAGGGAAGCGCAGGTAAAAACGCTCATTTATGTGTAATCTTGTTATTATTATAATAATAAATAATTCTGTGTATTCTAGGGGAGGGACACATTCTAAAGTGATTTTGACTTCAGAAAATGGTCGGATTGTGAGACAGGATCCTTTTACCAATCACTGGGCAATTTTATAAAAAAAGTTGGGGTATTTGCTGCTTCATACTGATACTTTACGGTATATTCAACAGGAAAATCCAGTTCTGCACTGTATTAATTATCAAAAATGTCATCACCTTCATCATTATTCATATTAACGGTCATGGCTAATAATAAGCAATTAGTAGTGCAGGAGTGCCACCTAGTGGTCAACACAACATTTTACAGCTGACAGTATAGATTCCCTGAGCCAGGAGGCACAAATATAAGCTTTCTGTCCCACATGTTTCTCTATTGCACATATATATATATATATATTACACACATATTCCATTGCGCCATTGTGATGTGTCAATGCTCTCCAGTTGGTCGGCATAGACAAGTGCCTGGAAGCCCTTAATGTCATGGTCAGGCCTGGACTGGGAGTCAAAATAGGCCCTGCCATTCCAAGTACACAGAGGCCCAAACAGCCCCCTACCAGCCCACTATATGGTAACTTTCTATGGAACCATACAGCAGCCCTTCTGGCATTTGCCAGAACCCACAGATTTCCAGTCCAGGACTGTTCATGGTTACTGAAGCCAAGCCAAAAGCTGGTCTGGACCATCAGATTCCCCGGCGATCCTTGTGAGAAATATGGAGTGTCACCCCTTGGCCGAGGCTGTGAGGTTTGCAATATGCATTCCCTTTCAAGTATGAAGCTGAAATGGTTTCCCTAAAGATTGATTATATGTTGAAGGATGCTGGGAGTTGTAGTGTAGTGACATATGGACAGGCCTGTATTTATATATGGGCACCCGAGGGCCTCTGGATATGGCGGCAGCTTTAAAGGGGTGTCCTGTATAACAAATGATTTTTTTTTTTTGTAAAAATAAAAGATCTCCACCGGAGACTTGTGGTTTAAACCAGCGTCTAAGATAGGGGAGTGACGGATTAGGAGCCCATTCTTTGGCGATCACTAGTGGAAGTGATGTAATATGTTGCGCAGGTGATGTTACGTACACAGGGTCGGACTGGGCCGGTGGGACAACGTGAAAAAACCCAGTGGGCCCCGGCCGTTGTGGGCCCTGCCAGCCCAGACCTGCTATTAATGCTGCCTCCTAAACTTCCTTCCGGTCCCCAGTTGCCGCTGCGCAGGGTTGGACTGGGCCCTGTGGACCCCTGCTAGCCCAGACACAGTCCCCTTTTGGCTGGTACCATTACAAAACAAAAAATTGTGGGCCAGCGGGGCGGCATGCATGTGCGCATACGCGCTCCCATCTGTGCATACCCGCTGTTCACACAAATGCACGTCGAAAGGGCCCTGGAGGTATGGAACCCGGTGGGCCCCCAAAGGTCTAGTCCGACACTGCACATACAGATGTCAATTCTGTAATGAAGGGGGTGGGCTAAGGTTCGATGCCTAGGGTGGCACCAGAGCTAAATATGTTGCTGCATGTGGGCACCCAAGATTTAGCAACCGGGATCTAAATAGATGATTGGGCTGAATTTGAGGACTCTCGTTTGGAGATTAAGATGAGCTTCGGAGGGGGCTCCCTAGTTGATTGATTTGTGCAAATTTAGGCAAGTGGCAATGTGGAGACCCAATCAGCTACGAGTTATTTGCATTCCCCTAGATCAGCCAATCAATTAAAGGGAAACTAAATAGGCAAGTATAGGTGGATGCAGGAGCAGATTTGTGGAGAGGCCACCAAGACCCGGGCCTAGGGCGGCAGGATTTAAGGGGGCGACATGCTGTCCAACCACATCCACATTGATTCAGAAACACTGGGGATGCGCAGGAGATACATATATCGATTTTTACATTTCCTATGAGCCAATCCCCATCGCTCTGGTCCCGATGATAAAAATTTGCACTTATAAAGGGGAGGGGACAGGGGCAATGAATGGTAGTGGCCTAGGGGCACCGACTATGTAGATCCAGCCCTGGGCAGTGGCCTTGTGTGTGTAGAACTATATAGTGGCTGTTGTGTGTTCTAGGGAATGTCCCTGAGTGGTGGAGAAGAGAAATAAGCCATTGCCCTTGTCATTGAGGAGCTGAGGATGTTTCCCACAACTGAGGGACAAATATCACATCTCCAACTACTCCATGGGGCCATGGCCACTGCCTCAGAGCTTGGTATAATGAAGGGAATCTTTTGTGGATTTTGATCGAGCTGCAATGTATAACTATTCTGTTTTTGATTAAACAGGAGTCTGACTTAGGTCAGTGTAACATTTGGGTTCAGGGTTGTAAAGAAAAAAGGAACCCCCCCTATTAACCAATTTTTAACCCAGATATGATCAATTCTACTAAATGTCCAATTAATTACCAATATAGTACTAAATAGTTAAATTAACTAATTAAAACCGTGATTAAGGCCAAGATTTCCTGAATGCATTATTTACAAAATTGATTACAAATGAATTAATTTACTTTAGACAACCAATTAATTAAACCAATCAATTCCAACAATTAACAATTAGAAAGTGCAATTATTCTCTATGACTTCCCTAATGATTACTAGTTAGAATTAAATCTCATATGACGTATTGTGAATTAATCACTTAAAGGAGAAGGAAAGCTACTGAGGCAGTTTATGGCCAATAGATTAACCACAATAGTACAAGCTATAACACTTTATTTATTCTGCAGAATGCTTTACCATACCTGAGTAAACAGCTCTAGAAACTCTCTCTGTTTGTTTAGGATACAACTGACATATTAACTTGGTGTGACATCACTTCCTGCCTGAGTCTCTCCCTGCTCACTCATAGCTCTGGGCTCAGATTACAGCAAGGAGGGGAGAGAGGATCAAACTGAGCATGCTCAAGCCCTAGCCCTGGAGGTTTATGCTGAAAACAGTTAGTCTGATACAGAAGCCCATGAGTACACAATAGAAGGAAAGAAATGTGGTGTTTCTTTTGACAGAGGACTCAGAGCAGCATTACTTTGAGGGTTTACTGGTGTATTTATATAGACCTTTCTGATAAAGCTTACTTACTTTTAACCTTTCCTTCTCCTTTAATAAAACCAAAATTCACTAGTCAACTAAAGTGCAGTGCCTGAATAATTACTTCAAATTATTTGCATTTCAAGCTTTATTTTGGAATTATTTGCATTACAAGCCTGTTTGGAATTAGTTGCCTTTCAAGGCTCAGTTTGCAATTATTTGATTTAAAGCCTCTGTTTGGAATTATTTGTGTTACAAGCCTCAATTTGAAAATATTTGTGCTACAAGCCTCAGTTTGAAATTATTTGTGGTTCAAGCCTCAATTTGGAATTATTTGCTTTTAAAGCTTCAGTTTGAAATTATTTGCGTTACAAGCCTTTTTGCAATAATTTGTGTTTCAAGCCTCAGTTTGCAATTATTTGCGTTACAAGCCTCAGTTTGGAATAATTTGTGTAACAAGCTTCAGTTTGGAATGATTTGCGTTACAAGCCTGTTTTTAATTATATGCATTCAAGCCTCAGTTTGGAATTATTTGTGTTAGAAGCCTCGGTTTGTGTTTCAAGCCTCAATTTTGAATTATTTGTGTTACAAGCCTCACTTTGGAACGATTTGCGTTACAAGCCCCGGTTTGAAAGTATTTGCTACAAGCCTCAGTTTGGATTTCTTTGTGTTACAGGCCTCCGTTTGGAATGATTTGTGTTTAAAGCCTCGGTTTGGAATTATTTGTGTTTCAAGCCTCCGTTTGGAATGATTTGTGTTAAAAGCCTCGGTTTGGAATTATTTGTGTTTCAAGCCTCAGTTTGGAATTATTTGCTTTTTTAAGCCTCAGTTTGGAATTATTTGCGTAACAAGCCTCTGTTTTGAATTATTTGAATTTCAAGCCTCATTTTGGAATTATTTGCGTTACAAGCCTCAGTTTGGAATCACTTGTGTTACAAGCCTCAGTTTGAAATTGTGTTTCAAGCATCAGTTTGGAATTATGTGTGTTTCAAGCCTCAGTTTGGAATTATTTGCATTACAAACAGGAATTATTTGCATTACAAGCCTCAGTTTGGAATTATTTGCGTTTCAATCCTCAATTTGGAATTATTTGTGTTTCAAGACTCAGTTTGAAATTATTTGTGTTTCAAGCCTCAGTTTGGAATGATTTGCGTTACAAGACTTGGTTTCATATTATTTGTTTTACAAGCCTAAATTTGGGATTATTTGTGTTACAAGCCTCAGTTTGGAATTTTTTTATGTGTCAAGTCTCAGTTTGTAATTATTTGTGCTTCAAGCCTTAGTTTGAAATTATTTGTGTTTCAAGCCTCAGTTTGTAATGATTTGTGTTTTAAGCCTCAGTTTGAAATTATTTGTGTTTCAAGTCTCAGTTTGGAATTATTTGTGTTTCAAGCCTCAGTTTGAATTTATTTGTGTTTTCAAGCCTCAGTTTGAAATTATTTGTGTTTCAAGCCTCAGTTTGAAATTATTTGTGTTTCACACCTCAGTTTGTAATTATTTGAGTTACAAGCCTCAGTTTGGAATTATTTGTGTTAAATGCCTTGGTTTGAAATGAATTGTGTTACAAGCCTCGGTTTGGAATTATTTGTGTTGCAAGCCTCAGTTTGAAATGATTTGTGTTCCAAGCCTCAGTTTGGAATGATTTGCGTTTCAACCCTTAGTTTGGAATTATTTGTGTTTCAAGCCTTAGTTTGGAATTATTTGTGTTTCAAGTCCCAGTTTGGAATTATTTGTGTTTCAAGCCTCAGTTTAAATTTATTTGTGTTTTCAAGCCTCAGTTTGAAATTATTTGTGTTTCAAGCCTCAGTTTGAAATTATTTGTGTTTCACGCCTCAGTTTGTAATTATTTGAGTTACAAGCCTCAATTTGGAATTATTTGTGTTAAATGCCTCGGTTTGAAATTAATTGTGTTACAAGCCTCGGTTTGGAATTATTTGTGTTTCAAGCCTCAGTTTGGAATTATTTGAGTTACAAGCCTCAATTTGGAATTATTTGCGTTAAATGCCTCGGTTTGAAATTAATTGTGTTACAAGCCTCGGTTTGGAATTATTTGAGTTTCAAGCCTCAGTTTGAAATGATTTGTGTTCCAAGCCTCAGTTTGGAATGATTTCTGTTTCAAGCCTTAGTTTGGAATTATTTGTGTTTCAAGCCTCAGTTTGAAATTATTTGTGTTTCAAGCCTCCTTTTTGAAATTATTTGTTTTTCAAGCCTCAGTTTGGACTTATTTGTGTTTCAAGCCTAAGTTTAAAATTATTTGTGTATCAAGACTCAGTTTGAAATTATTTGTGTTACACGCCTAAATTTGGGATTATTTGTGTTACAAGCCTCAGTTTGGAATTTTTATGTTTCAAGCCTCATTTTGAAATCATATGTGTTTAAAGCCTTAGTTTGAAATTATATGTGTTTCAAACCTCAGTTTGAAAATATGTGTGCTTCAAGCCTCAGTTTGGAATGATTTGTGTTACAAGCCTTGGTTTGAAATTATTTGTGTTACACACCTAAATTTGGGATTATTTGTGTTACAAGCCTCCGTTTGGATTTTTTATGTTTCAAGCCTCAGTTTGAAATTATATGTTTCAAGCCTCAGTTTGAAATTATTTGTGTTTCATGCCTCAGTTTGGAATCATTTGTGTTTCCAGCCTCAGTTTGGAGTTATTTGTGTTTCAAGTCTCAGTTTGGAATTATTTTTGCTTCAAGCCTCAGTTTGAAATTATATGTGTTTCAAGCCTCAGTTTGAAAATATGTGTGTTTCAAGCCTTAGTTTGAAATTATTTGAGTTTCAAGACTCAGTTTGGAATTATTTGTGTTTCAAGCCTCAGTTTGAAAGTATTTGTGTTTCAGGCCTCAGTTTGGAAGTATTTGTGCTTCAAGTCTCAGTTTGAAATTATTTGTGTTTCAGGCCTCAGTTTGAAATTATTTGTGTTACAAGCCTAAGTTTGAAATTATTTATGTTTCAAGCCTCAGTTTGAAATTACTTGTGTTTCAAGCCTCAGTTAGGGTTAGGGTTAGAAATTATTTGTTTTTCATGCCTCAGTTGTGGATTATTTTTGTTTCAAGCCTCAGTTTGAAATTATTTGTGTTTCAAGCCTCAGTTTGAAATTATTTGTGTTTCAAGCCTCAGTTTGGAATTATTTGTGTTTCAAGCCTCAGTTTGGAATTATTCGTGTTTCAAGCCTCAGTTTGGAATCATTTGTGTTTCAAGCCTCAGTTTGGAATTGTTTGTGTTTCAATCCTCAGTTTGAAATTATTTGTGTTTCAAGCCTCAGTTCGGAATGATTTGTGTTACAAGCCTTGGTTTGAAATTATTTGTGTTACATGCCTAAGTTTGGGATTATTTGTGTTACAAGCCTCAGTTTGGAATTTCTATGTTTCAAGCCTCAGTTTGAAATTATGTGTTTCAAGCCTCAGTTTGAAAATATGTGAGCTTCAAGCCTCAGTTTGAAATTACTTGTGTTTCAAGACTCAGTTTGGAATTATTTGTGTTTCAAGCCTCAGTTTGAAAGTATTGTGTTTCAGGCTTTAGTTTGGAAGTATTTGCGCTTCAAGCCTCAGTTTGAAATTATTTGTGTTTCAAGCCTAAGTTTGAAATTATTTGTGTTTCAAGTCACAGTTTGAAATTATTTGTGTTTCAGGCCTCAGTTTGAAATTATTTGTGTTTCAAGTCACAGTTTAAAATTATTTGCATTACAAGCCTCAGTTTGGGATGATGTGTGGTTCAAGCCTCAGTTTAAAATTATTTACATTACAAGTCTGTTTGGAATTATTTGCGTTTCAAGCCTCAGTTTGGAATGATTTGCGTTACAAGCCTCAATTTGGAATTATTTGCGTTATAAGCCTCAGTTTGAAATTATTTGTGTTACAAGCCTTAGTTTGAAATAATTTGTGTTTCAAGCCACAGTTTGAAATTATTTGTGTTACAAGCCTTAGATTGAAATTATTTGTGTTTCAAACCTCAGTTTGAAATTATTTGTGTTGTTTTAAGTCACAGTTTAAAATTATTAGTGTTTGAAGCCTCAGTTTGAAATTATTTGTGTTTCAAGTCACAGTTTAAAATGATTTGTGTTTCAAGCCTCAGTTTGAAATTACTTGTGTTTCAAGTCTCAGTTTGGAATTATTTGTGTTTCAAGCCTCAGTTTAAATTTATTTGTGTTTTCAAGCCTCAGTTTGAAATTATTTGTGTTTCAAGCCTCAGTTTGAAATTATTTGTGTTTCATGCCTCAGTTTGGAATTATTTGAGTTACAAGCCTCAATTTGGAATTATATGCGTTAAATGCCTTGGTTTGAAATTAATTGTGTTACAAGCCTCGGTTTGGAATTATTTGAGTTACAAGCCTCAATTTGGAATTATTTGCGTTAAATGCCTCGGTTTTAAATTAATTGTGTTACAAGCCTCGGTTTGGAATTATTTGTGTTTCAAGCCTCAGTTTGAAATGATTTCTGTTCCAAGCCTCAGTTTGGAATGATTTCTGTTTCAAGCCTTAGTTTGGAATTATTTGTGTTTCAAGCCTCAGTTTGAAATTATTTGTGTTTCAAGCCTCAGTTTGAAATTATTTGTGTTTCAAGCCTCATTTTGAAATTATTTGTTTTTCAAGCCTCAGTTTGGACTTATTTGTGTTTCAAGACTCAGTTTGAAATTATTTGTGTTACACGCCTAAATTTGGGATTATTTGTGTTACAAGCCTCAGTTTGGAATTTTTATGTTTCAAGCCTCATTTCGAAATCATATGTGTTTAAAGCCTTAGTTTGAAATTATATGTGTTTCAAGCCTCAGTTTGAAAATATGTGTGCTTCAAGCCTCAGTTTGGAATTATTTGTGTTTCAAGCCTCAGTTTGGAATGATTTGTGTTACAAGCCTTGGTTTGAAATTATTTGTGTTACACGCCTAAATTTGGGATTATTTGTGTTACAAGCCTCAGTTTGGATTTTTTATGTTTCAAGCCTCAGTTTGAAATTATATGTTTCAAGCCTCAGTTTGAAATTATTTGTGTTTAAAGCCCCTCAGTTTGAAATTATTTGTGTTTCATGCCTCACTTTGGAATCATTTGTGTTTCAAGCCTCAGTTTGGAGTTATTTGTGTTTCAAGCCTCAGTTTGGAATTATTTTTGCTTCAAGCCTCAGTTTGAAATTATATGTGTTTTAAGCCTCAGTTTGAAAATATGTGTGTTTCAAGCCTTAGTTTGAAATTATTTGAGTTTCAAGACTCAGTTTGGAATTATTTGTGTTTCAAGCCTCAGTTTGAAAGTATTTGTGTTTCAGGCCTCAGTTGGAAGCATTTGTGCTTCAAGCCTCAGTTTGAAATTATTTGTGTTTCAGGCCTCAGTTTGAAATTATTTGTGTTACAAGCCTAAGTTTGAAATTATTTGTGTTTCAAGCCTCAGTTTGAAATTATTTGTGTTTCAAGCCTCAGTTTGAAATTATTTGTTTGTCATGCCTCAGTTGTGAATTATTTTCGTTTCAAGCCTCAGTTTGAAATTATTTGTGTTTCAAGCCTCAGTTTGGAATTATTTGTGTTTCAAGCCTCAGTTTGGAATTATTTGTGTTTCAAGCCTCAGTTTGGAATTATTCGTGTTTCAAGCCTCAGTTTGGAATCATTTGTGTTTCAAGCCTCAGTTTGGAATTGTTTGTGTTTCAATCCTCAGTTTGAAATTATTTGTGTTTCAAGCCTCAGTTCGGAATGATTTGTGTTACAAGCCTCAGTTTGGGATGATGTGTGGTTCAAGCCTCAGTTTAAAATTATTTACATTACAAGTCTGTTTGGAATTATTTGCGTTTCAAGCCTCAGTTTGGAATGATTTGCGTTATAAGCCTCAGTTTGAAATTATTTGTGTTACAAGCCTTAGTTTGAAATTATTTGTGTTTCAAGCCACAGTTTGAAATTATTTGTGTTACAAGCTTTAGATTGAAATTATTTGTTTTACAAGCCTCAGTTTGAAATTATTTGTGTTGTTTTAAGTCACAGTTTAAAATTATTAGTGTTTGAAGCCTCAGTTTGAAATTATTTGTGTTTCAAGTCACAGTTTAAAATGATTTGTGTTTCAAGCCTCAGTTTGAAATTACTTGCGTTTCAAGTCACGGTTTAAAGTTATTTGCATTACAAGCCTCAGTTTGGGATGATTTGTGTTTCAAGCCTCAGTTTAAAATTATTTGCATTGCAAGCCTGTTTGGAATTATTTGCGCTTCAAGCGTCAGCTTGGAATGATTTGCGTTACAAGCCTCAATTTGGAATTATTTGCGTTAGAAGCCTCAGTTTGAAATTATTTGTGTTTCAAGCCTTAGTTTGAAATTATTTGCGTTACAAGCCTTAGTTTGAAATTATTTGTGTTACAAGCCTCAGTTTGAAATTATTTGTGTTTCAAGTCTCAGTTTGAAATTATTTGAGTTTCAAGTCACAGTTTGAAATCATTTGTGTTTCAGTCCTCAGTTTGAAATTATGTGTTTCAAGCCTCAGTTTGAAAATATGTGTGCTTCTAGCCTCAGTTTGAAATTATTTGTGTTTCAAGACTCAGTTTAGAATTCTTTGTGTTTCAAGACTCAGTTTGAAAGTATTTGTGTTTCAAGACTCAATTTAAAATTATTTGCATTACATGCCTGTTTGGAATTATTTGCGTTTCAAGCCTCCGTTTGGAATGCTTTGCTTTACAAGCCTCAATTTGGAATAATTTGTGTTAGAAGCCTTAGTTTGAAATTATTTGTGTACAAGCCTCAGCTTGAAATTATTTGTGTTTCAAGCCACAGTTTAAACCTCAGTTTGGGATGATTTGTGGTTGAAGCCTCAGTTTAAAATTATTTTCATTACAAGCCTGTTTGGAATTAATTGCGTTTCAAGCCTCAGTTTAGAATTATTTGTGTTACAAGCCTCAGTTTTAAATTATTTGTGGTTCAAACCTCAGTTTGAAATTATTTGCGTTACAAGCCTTAGTTTGAAATTATTTGTGTTACAAGCCTGGGTTTGAAATTATTTGTGTTTCAAGCCTCAGTTTGAAATCATTTGTGTTTCAGGCCTCAGTTTGAAATTATTTGTGTTTCAAGTCACAGTTTAAAATTATTTGCATTGCAAGCATCAGTTTGGGATGATTTGTGTATCAAGCCTCAATTTAAAATTATTTGCATTACAAGCCTGTTTGGAATGATATGCGTTACAAGCTTCAATTTGGAATTATTTGTTTTAGAAGCCTCAGTTTGAAATTATTCGTGTTTCAAGTCACAGTTTGAAATTATTTGTGTTTCAAGTCAAAGTTTAAACCTCAGTTTCGGATGATTTGTGGTTCAAGCCTCAGTTTAAAATTATTTTGCATAACAAAAAAATTCCTGTTTGGAATTATTTGCGTTTCAAGCCTCCATTTGGAATGATTTGCCTGAGGGGGCAATTGACGGGTAGCTGTTTGGGCAAAGTAGGTTCATGTTTCCTTATTAATATGAAGAAGGCAATAGAGTGGGCACATATTGGACTTGTGATTATATATTATTCCCAATATAATCTGTACCTCGTACCTGGGGGATTTTGGGAGGAAAATCCTTTATCGGGCGAATAAAGTGAGATTAGAGAGTGGAGCGGCTCCTACAAAGCAAACTAAAAACACACGTTTAATAGTAATACAATGGGTGCGCCCCTCACGTCACGTGTAGCCATACCTCCCAACTGTCCCTTTTTCAGAGGGACAGTCCCTCTTTTGACAGCTCAACCCGCAGTCCCTCATTTGTACTGGAAAGTCCCTCTTTTCTCTGCACTGAACAGCCAGAAAAAGAAACAAAGTTTCTCACTTAATTGGCTTTTAGCAGAGAGCCCAGAACAGCTAACAGGTGCAAATAAGATACTTTGTAACAATTTTGAGGCACAAAAACACAGTTTAGATAAGGAGAAATATTTTCAAACTTTCATAACCTGCCAAATTTTGTAAAACAAACATGGTAATTAGGGGGTGTGGTCAAAAAAATTGCTGCGCTACGTGCGGGAAAAAAAATTGTCCCTCTTTTTACTTCCACAATGTTGGGAGGTATGGTGTAGCCATTTGGTTCGGCTGTTCTACAGCTGCGAAAAACTACACTACCCAGCATGCAGTGCGCATGAGCAAGCGGGACAGTCTGCGTGCGTGGTGACGCACGGAGGGGCGGGGCAATGAGTGGAGTTCCGCGGACATGGCGGAGTTGGAAACAGCAGCTGAACATGAGCGCATTCTGCGGGAGATTGAGAGCACGGACACCGCCTGTATAGGCCCTACACTGCGGTGAGAGGCACCCGGGGCTGGGGATGAATGTGTGAGGAAATGGCGGGGGCGTTTGGGGAAAGGGAGTGTCTGTGAGTGACGGGCAAGGGCAGTGCTGAGAGACACCGGGACAGGACACACAGGGGGGACCGATCAGACTGACATGTACAGGGGAACCTCAGAGACTGTTGTGTCCAAGGAAATAAGCGACCGAACAGGGGTCGGACTGTGAGGGAGAATAAATGAGAGGGGGAGGGGAGTATGAATGAGGTGCAGGTAGAGGGAGAACAGAGAGGGAGTGAGAGGTAAATGACACTTGTAGAAGTGACAGTGGCAAGTTCTTATGTTCAGCTGTTGTTTGACTGAAAGAGCCACTAACTCATGGCTTTGTGTTTATACAGGATGCTGAGACTTGTAGTTCACTCTCCTGGTGTAGAATAAGTGAGACAGTCACGTGGGACCAGGCACTGGCCAGTGTAATTCAGCGTAGAGACTGTGTCTAATAGAGAAGTGAGACTGGAGACACCTTGTTTATACGAGAGACTGAGTCACGTGATACTGACTGGGGAAGGAGGAGGAACAACGTTGAGTATTTGTCCCTCTGAAGTTTTATCTGCGGTTGTTGCTGTTCTGGCAGGTGTGGGGCAGCCTGGGGGTGGAGCCTATGAGTACATGGGAGGAGTCATTGGCACAGACACATCCCAGCTTGTTTCACACTCACACCTTCCAATGTTACAAGAATTGAGAGGATTACTACTGATTACTATTGATATTACTATTACTACTTATTACTATTGATGTTTCTACTGATTACTATTACTATTGATTACTATTACTTTCGATATTACTATCACCGCCGCTGTGCTGGGAAGTCGGAACAGACCTGATTTACCCCTCCAGCCAACACTAATCATTGTATCAACTGCACATTATGCCACTTACCTGACAACTGCCTTCATGTATGTATATGTATGTATGTATGTACAGTGTATACACCCATCTGTTGTACAGTGCTGTGACATATGTTGGCACTTAATACATCCATGATAATAATAATAATAAGCAGAAGCTGATGCTTTGGAGACTGGCGGGCCCACTGATCCTTGGCATAGAACTTGGGGGGTAAATCTTAATGATTGCTGCAGACAAATAATACAGAGGGTTTTTTTTGGGAGGGGGTAGAAGAGGACTTTTGGCCCGTGGGCTGACTATTACTTTCCTATACAGTAAAATTCACTGCTCATAGATATAAACAGATGTAAGAGGAAGACACACGTTTTCCTCCCTTTCCCATTGACAGTCACATGACTTGGGCCAGCTGGGAAATTGACAATATGTCTAGCCCAGGGGTAGGCAACCTGTGGCTCTTCAGCCTGCTTGCTGAGGCTCAGTCTTGAGGCTTTGCCTGTCATGTCGTCTATCCAGCCCTCGCACCTGATGGCGGCTTCTTGAGTGTGTGACCGCGGTAAGCTAATGGTTAGTTTACCGCAGTCACACAATCAGGAAGCCGCCAGCAGGAGCGAGGGCTGGATAGACGTCCCAGGAGTGACAGGCAAGACAGAGCTGCAGCAAAATGATTCATCATGGTCCTTACCACGGTCACACACTCAAGATCAACATGGAGCTTCAGAAACAGAAGTCCCATTAAACAGCTGAGAACACTCGCATTTAATAGGGCTATTCAGTGGTTAATTTATTTCAAAGTAGCCCTACACATACACACTGCACTTCTGTTTGTTGTATTCTGTTGTTTACAATTAAAAAAAAGGTTCAAACTTTTTAAAAGTTTATAAGCTGTGTTATGTTTTGTGGCTCCAGGCTATTTATCTTTAGTGGAAGAGGGGGCAAAATGGCTCTTTTGATAGTAAAGGTCGCTGACCCCTGCTCTAGCCCCATGTCAGATTTCAAAATTGAATATAAAAACATCTGTTTGCTCTTTTGAGAAATGGATTTCAGTGCAGAATTCTGCTGGAGCAGCACTATTAACTGATTCATTTTGAAAAAAATGTTTTTTCCCCATGAAAGTATCCCTTTAATGCTCAGAACTAGGGATGCACCGAATCCACTTTTTTGGATTCGGCCGAACCCCCGAACCCTTTATGAAAGATTCGGCCGAATACCGAACTGAATCCGACCCCTAATTTGCATATGCAAATTAGGGGTGGGAAGGGGAAAACATTTTTTACTTCCTTGTTTTGTGACAAAGTCACGTGATGTCCCTCCCCACCCCTAATTTACATATGCAAATTAGGATTCGGTTCGGCCAGGCAGAAGGATTCTGCCGAATCCGAATCCTGCTGAAAAAGGCCGAATCCCGAACCGAATCCTGGATTCGGTGCATCCCTACTCAGAACCACTGCAAGACTTTTTTGTTGAGCGGCTGAAACTGAGCCCCTTTGCAATTGGTCTTTTTTTAATTTTTCAAGGCTTTCAAGTTGACTCCCTTGATTGCCTTACATAATATCACACTGCTGCTACCTGTTAAATGCGTGTGTACCCCCTCATTTCATGTTTTTCAGCAACTTGATATGAAAACATGGAGAGTATACAGTAGAATGTGATTTGTGTTGTGTGATTATCAGGGTTGTGAGCTGCACTGTGTATAACAACCAGAGCCGGTGTGTGAGTTGGTCATATTTAGGATATTTAGCCTTTGCTTCTCAATAAATAACGGGCCAGTGATCAGGCTGTTTGGTCAAACATGAGTCTTCCCTTCATTCTTTTGTGCTCATTCTGATATAACCCAGTCGTCTTCTCTTGCCCCCTGGAAATGACTTTTTTAAAAACGATTTCCTTTTTCTGTGTAATAATAAAACAGTCGCTTGTACTTGATCCCAACTAAGATATAATTAATCTTTATTGGAGGCAAAACCAGCCTATTGGCTTTATTTAATGTTTATATGATTTTCTAGTAGATTTTAGGTATGAAGATCCAAATTACGTTCTGAAGATCTGTTATCTGTAAAGCCACAGGTCCCGTGCATTCTGGATAACAGGTCCCATACCTGTACTATGTTATCGAATTACCTATTCTTAGCATCTTTTCAACTGTTTTTTTTCCTGCCACATCTTCTACCTCTTTCTAGCTGACCCCAGCAACCAAATAAACTATTTCTCTGCAAGGCTTCAATTTTAACTTTTATTACAGGTATGCAACCTAACCAGAGTGCTCGGGACCTGGGGTTTTCTAGATAAGGGATCTTTATCATTTAAACATTAAATAAACCCAATAGGCTGATTTTGCTTTCAATAAGGAATAATTATATCTTAGTTGGGATCAAGTACAAACTACTGTTTCATTATTACTAAAAAAAAAAAATCTAAACAATTTGAATTGCGTATCTTGACAGCGCTATATAAATGATGATGATGATAATTATTTGATTATAATGGAGTCTATGGGAGATGACTTTTCTGGAATTCTGAGCATTTTAGATAAGGGATCTGCTTCTGGAAAACTCTTATCTGTACTTGTGTTTCTGCTCAGACCCTCTCCTATTTGTATTCAAGTCTCTTACTGAAAGCGCTACCTGGTTACTAGGGTAAACTGGACCCTAGCAACCCGCTAGCTGCTGAAGTTCCACACTCGAGCGGCTGAACAAAAAGACTTGGAATGTGGTTGTCGACACCATGCTAAAGGTGAAGTAAAAGGTGAACCATCCCTTTAAGAATTGTCCTGCACTGTCGGGGTCTTAGACACTTACCGTTCATGTCAATGGTGGGGCAATAACAAGCTGTCTACCAAGCTGGAAATTGCCCCAAGTACCATAGCCCATAGCGCTCACACCTGTAGTTTGCGTGTACCTACCCAGTTTGATTCATCAGATTTAAAAGATAAGTAAACCTTTAAAATAAATGAATGTGAAATTGATGAGGGGGCTATTCTAAGCACTTTTGTCATTTACATTCATTGTTTTTTTTTTCAATTCCAAGATATTAAAGGAGAAGGAAAGCTATTGAAAGCTATTGCCAATAGATTAGCCACAATAGTACAAGCTATAACACTATATTTATTCTGCAGAATCATCATCATCATTTATTTATATAGTGCTGTCAAGATATGCAGAATGCTTTACCATACCCGAGTAACCAGCTCTAGAAGCTCTGTTTGTTTAGGATAGCAACTGCCATATTAACTTGGTATGACATCACTTCCTGCCTGAGTCTCTCCCTGCTCACTCATAGCTCTGGGCTCAGATTACAGCAGGGAGGGGAGGAGGGAGAGAGGAGCAAACTGAGCATGCTCAAGCCCTAGCCCTGGAAGTTTAAGCTGAAAACAGTAAGTCTGATACAGAAGCCCATGAGTACACAATAGAAGGAAAGAAATGTGCTGTTTCTTTTGACCAGTAGCTCCTCCCAGCAGACAGGAGGGAGCCAATGAGATTAGAGGAGGGAAAGGGGTGTTACAGGTAGAGCTGGGAAGTGAATCAGGGGTACAGGCTGATACATTAGATAGGTACAAGGAAGGGTCGGATGCTTTATTCACCAGTAGCTCCTCCCAGCAGACAGGAGGGAGCCAATGAGATTAGAGGAGGGAAAGGGGTGTTACAGGGAGAGCTGGGAAGTGAATCAGGGGTACAGGCTGATACATTAGATAGGTATAAGAAGGGGTTGGATGGTGTTTAGCAAGTGAGGGAATACAGGGATATGGGAGATAGCTCATAGTACAAGTTGATCCAGGGACTGGTCCCATTGCCATTTTGGAGTCAGGAAGGAATTTCCCCCCCCCCTGAGGCAAATTGGAGAGGCTATAAATGGGTGTTTTGCCTTCCTCTGGATCAACTGACAGTTAGGCAGGTTATATATAGACTTAAACGGTTGAACTTGATGGACATGTGTCTTTTTTCAACCTAACTTACAATGTTACTTATGTATTAGTGGTGGGCTATTCTAAGGCACAGCCGAGGGGATCTCTCATAAAGGCTCAAGTGTTTTGATGTACTTTCCTATTATGAGACATCCTATGCCGGACTGCCGGGTCCCAGGGGGCCGCGCTTATTCTTTGTCCTGCACAGGAAAGCAGATCTATAGTATTTTTTCCTCTCGGCTATCACACTGTGAGTTTATTTGCCAGCTTGGACTCTTAGCCCCTAGGTCCGGAGCGTGGGACGCAGAGATTAGGAGCGGCGCCTTGAAAGGAAAATCCTTTGGCTCTTTATTAATGGGGATCTCTCATGGGAAAATGTTTTTTTTTTCAAGAAGCATCAGTTAAAGGAGTGGTTCACCTTTTGGACAATAAAGCTAATCAATAGCTTCTGTGGTATGTATCTCTGAAAGCAAACATTTTAGGTAAAGGTAAATTACAACATTTTTCTTTTATTACATGGGCTGTTAAATTAGCTTCATTGTTCAAAAGGTGAACAACCCCTTTAATAGTGCTGCTTCAAATTTTTCTGCTCTGAAATCCATTTCTCAAAAGAGCAAACAGATTTTTTTTATATTTAATTTTGAATTCTGACATGGGGCTAGACATATTGTCAGTTTCCCAGCTGCCCCCAGTCATGTGACTTGTGCTCTGATAAACTTCAGTCACTCTTTACTGCTGTACTGCAAATTGAAGGAATATCACCCCCTCCCTTCCCCCCCCCCAGCAGCCTAACAACAGAACAATGGGAAGGGAACAACTGCCTGGTAGATCTAAGAACAGCACTCAATAGTAAAATCCAGGTCCCACTGAGACACATTCAGTTACATTGAGTAGGAAAAACGACAGCCCTCAAATTCGACCCTTGAAGTAAAAATTCTTCGAATTCGATTTACCGCAAAAGCTTTGATCAAATAAAGATCGAACAATGAAAACATTCAAATCGAACAATGAAAACGATTTTAATTGATCGCTCTAAGGATTTTTGTTTGATCAAAAAAACTTAGAAAAGACCCAGATTGAAAGGTCCCCATAGGCTAACATTGCACCTCGGTAGGTTTAAAGTGGCGAAGTATGAAGTCAAAGTATTTTTTACCCCCCAGTGACTTCTAATATCCTTATATCATGGATATCCTTATTTAACAGTAGGGGGCGCATTATCCCGCCTGTATATAGTAGTATATGTGCAGTGTGACACCTCTGTGACCCTGTAGTTTCTGTGAGTGTATTTCTCAGGCATTTGGCAGACTCCAACAGTGAAAAGAACTTTATTGCTGTTTATCATGTCAGTGGTGCATGTGTTTAGCATCTTCCCTGTCTAATAATGTTATTTATATAACACAGGGGTCCGGGGGGAGGCTGGCACACGCTGATGGCTGGTAATTGTGGCTCATGTACAAATAGTGAGGAGCAGATTAGAAGCAGTTGTTGGCTCAGGGCACAGCTAATGAAACCAACAAGTGCTGTTCTTTTATTATAATCCGTTCCATGGATGCCGAGTAGCAAACCGACCTCTCTCTCCCCTCAGCCGTGTCATCACTAACTTCTTCTCTTAGAGACTTGTGAGAACCACTTGGCTGAGTGCTCACTCACAGCTTCACTCTGCCCCTCAAGTGAACCCTCTGCCTCTACTGATATCAGCTACACATATACATATACAGATAGATAGATAGATAGATAGATAGATAGATACACACTCAGCACATACACAAACTTTGTTCAGGACACTGTTGGTTAATATCTTCTACATAACTTATATATAACATACATAACTGAAGGCCAGTTAGGGGGAGATTTGGGGTGAGTGCTTATTTGTACCCTGGGTACCCCTGGAACTATAGCAGGGTGACACCCCAATGTTTCTATATATCTGTAACCTTGTTATGAGCTAAGGGGGCCCAGCCTGAAGGTCAGTTAGGGGGAGATTTGGGGTGAATGCTTATTTGTACCCTGGGTACCCCTGGAACTATAGCAGGGTGACACCCCAATGTTTCTATATATCTGTAACCTTGTTATGAGCTAAGGGGGCCCAGCCTGAAGGTCAGTTAGGGGGAGATTTGGGGTGAGTGCTTATTTGTACCCTGGGTACCCCTGGAACTATAGCAGGGTGACACCCCAATGTTTCTATATATCTGTAACCTTGTTATGAGCTAAGGGGGCCCAGTCTGAAGGTCAGTTAGGGTGAGATTTGGGGTGAATGCTTATTTGTACCCTGGGTACCCCTGGAACTATAGCAGGATGACACCCCAATGTTTCTATATATCTGTAACCTTGTTATGAGCTAAGGGGGCCCAGTCTGAAGGTCAGTTAGGGTGAGATTTGGGGTGAATGCTTATTTGTACCCTGGGTACCCCTGGAACTATAGCAGGATGACACCCCAATGTTTCTATATATCTGTAACCTTGTTATGAGCTAAGGGGGCCCAGTCTGAAGGTCAGTTAGGGGGAGATTTGGGGTGAGTGTTTATTTGTACCCTGGGTACCCCTGGAACTATAGCAGGGTGACACCCCAATGTTTCTATATATCTGTAACCTTGTTATGAGCTAAGGGGGCCCAGTCTGAAGGTCAGTTAGGGGGAGATTTGGGGTGAGTGCTTATTTGTGCTATGGGTACCCCTGGAACTATAGCAGGGTGACTGTTACCCCAATGTTTCTATATATCTGTAACCTTGTTATGAGCCAAGGGGGCCCAGTCTGAAGGTCAGTTAGGGGGAGATTTGGGGTGAGTGCTTATTTGTACCCTGGGTACCCCTGGAACTATAGCAGGGTGACACCCCAATGTTTCTATATATCTGTAACCTTGTTATGAGCCAAGGGGGCCCAGTCTGAAGGTCAGTTAGGGGGAGATTTGGGGTGAGTGTTTATTTGTACCCTGGGTACCCCTGGAACTATAGCAGGGTGACACCCCAATGTTTCTATATATCTGCAAACTTATGAGCCAAGGGGACCCAGCGTTCTTATACATTTCACCATTTTTCAATATGTATATTTAAAAAAATAATCTGCCTTGTTTCTCTCTCTGCAGCCCCGAATGATGAGATTTAATTTATTTATCAAAATGTAACAGTTTAGAGAGTTGGTGATGGGTTTAGCTTCTACTGGGAAACATGAGATGGAAGCGGAAGCATCTCATTTATTTTTAGATGTAGATTGCAGAAGAATGTAAAAAATCAGAATTTGTTGTGTGCTTATTTATTTTTCATAGTTTTTTAATTATTTGCCTTTTTCTTCGGACTTTCCAGCATTCAAATGGGGTCACTGCAAATGCTCTGTAAAGCTACAAATGTATTGCTACTTTGTATGACTCGTCATTCAATTTGGGCCTCTCCTACACAAATAATAAAAAATGCAAACCAATTGCAAATTATCTCCGAATATCACTCTACATCAGGGCTGTCCAACTGGCGACCCCTTCTTTGGCCCCCCACAGGCTGTGTATGTTTACCATATGTAAAATTTAAAAGGTATCACTACAGAGAGTAACTGGCCCCTGCATTGTATAAACCTCAAATTCAGTCTAATCCCCTGTATTGTTCACACTTGTGACACCTCTGTTGTTTATATCCTAAAGCCCCTGTACTGTTCTACCTGAGACCCCTCTATTGTTTATATCCTAAAGCCCCTGTACTGTTCTACCTGAGACCCCTCTATTGTTTCTATCCTAATGCCCCTGTACTGTTCTACCTGAGACCCCTCTATTGTTTCTATCCTAAAGCCCCTGTACTGTTCTACCTGAGACCCCTCTATTGTTTCTATCCTAAAGCCCCTGTACTGTTCTACCTGAGACCCCTCTATTGTTTCTATCCTAAAGCCCCTGTACTGTTCTACCTGAGACCCCTCTATTGTTTCTATCCTAAAGCCCCTGTACTGTTCTACCTGAGACCCCTCTATTGTTTCTATCCTAAAGCCCCTGTACTGTTCTACCTGAGACCCCTCTATTGTTTATAACCTAAAGCCCCTGTACTGTTCTACCAGAGACCCCTCTAAACCCTGTACTGTTCTAGCTGAGACCCCTCTATTGTTTCTATCCTAAAGCCCCTGTAATGTTCTACCTGAGACCCCTCTATTGTTTCTATCCTAAAGCCCCTGTACTGTTCTACCTGAGACCCCTCTATTGTTTCTATCCTAAAGCCCCTGTACTGTTCTACCTGAGACCCCTCTATTGTTTCTATCCTAAAGCCCCTGTACTGTTCTACCTGAGACCCCTCTATTGTTTATAACCTAAAGCCCCTGTACTGTTCTACCTGAGACCCCTCTAAACCCTGTACTGTTCTAGCTGAGACCCCTCTATTGTTTATATCCTAAAGCCCCTGTACTGTTCTACCTGAGACCCCTCTATTGTTTCTATCCTAAAGCCCCTGTACTGTTCTACCTGAGTCCCCTCTATTGTTTCTATCCTAAAGCCCCTGTACTGTTCTACCTGAGACCCCTCTATTGTTTCTATCCTAAAGCCCCTGTACTGTTCTACCTGAGACCCCTCTATTGTTTCTATCCTAAAGCCCCTGTACTGTTCTACCTGAGACCCCTCTATTGTTTCTATCCTAAAGCCCCTGTACTGTTCTACCTGAGACCCCTCTATTGTTTATATCCTAAAGCCCCTGTACTGTTCTACCTGAGACCCCTCTATTGTTTCTATCCTAAAGCCCCTGTACTGTTCTACCTGAGACCCCTCTATTGTTTATATCCTAAAGCCCCTGTACTGTTCTACCTGAGACCCCTCTATTGTTTATATCCTAAAGCCCCTGTACTGTTCTACCTGAGACCCAGACTGAAACTGCCACATTGTTCTCCTGTTCACACTTTATACAAAATGCTAATGGGGCCCCAGCCCTGTGTGACTGTATGTAGTACATATTAGACTGAGAGCTTTCCCTGTCTCCTGCTCTGTTCTGTCTTCCCTCCCTGCAGGGCTGGAACTAGGGGCAGGCAGAATAGGAGCCCACCTAGGGCGCAATCATGGGGGGTGGCACATTTTTAAGGGGAATTTCCTTTCTTTTTTAAACCCTGATTTGCTTGGCCTTTAATAGTTTTTCAACTTTATAAACCCCCTGTTCCAGACAGAATCATTCCCCAGCTCCCTTTTGGCAGCTGCTGGCACAGGTACATATTTGTGGGCAATATCTTGGCTGCTACTTGCACAGGTAAACAGATGATATGATGGATATTTGGCTGCTGCTGGCACAAGTACATATATGGAGGCAATAGTGTGGATCTTTTGGCTGCTGCTGGCACAGGTACAGATTAGGGGCAATACAAGGGATTGACTGCTGCTGGCCCAGGGGCAATATGGTGGCTGCTGGCACTGGTACACAGTTGTTTGAGGGCAATATGATGGATTTTTGGCTACTGTTGGAACAGATACAAATTGGGGCAATATGATGGATTATTTTGGTTGCCGCTGGCATAGGTACAGATTGGGGGTAGAAATATGATGGATGTTTTGGCTTATGCTGGCACAGGTACAGATTGGGGCCTGGGGTCAATCTGAGGGATTGACTGCCATTGGTATAGGTACAAATGGAGGCAATATGATAGGTGCTGGCACAGGTACAGGGGGCTATATGACTGGTAAGGTGGGAAATGGTAATGCAGGACTGGGTGGGGGGGCACTGATTGAAGTCTTTGCCTAGGGTGCAAAAATACCTTGGCCCGGCCCTGCATCCCTGTGTGTGCCATTCTCTGCTTGCCCAGTGTTGCTTGCCCTACCCTACATGTGGAATGAAAGCCTGTTTGGGGGTTTGTTAGCATTTGGAAATTTTGTTAAGGGCCCTAAGGTGTTTAATCATGTGTTGGGAGGTTGTTGTATTATCCACAGGGGAGGAGGAGGCATATGGATTTAAGGGGATGTTTTTAACATGACTTCAATTTCTTACATATGAGTGATGAGGGATTTCCCTGCAGTGAGCACCAACCATTTGGTTTTTTGGTTTGTTACCACCGTTAATGTGGATATGATCTTAAACATTCTTGTGGTAATATGGGTATGGTTTACAGTGGGTGTGGTTTAAAAGGGGGAGTGGCCAACACTGCCTTCCATTATCGGCCCTCCTCCACATAGGACAGTAAAATTTTGGCCCTCAGTACCACAGAATTTGGACAGCTCTGCTCATCATACATCATACTAAAAGTTAACTCAAAGGGGAACAACCCCTTTAAAGCAATGAGTTTGGCGAATTTCATTTTCAAGGGATCACAGAAAGTATAGCAAACTAATGCAAGTGCTCAAGACCTCTGGAGATATCTTCTCAGTCGTACCTGTTATATTGCTGTTATAATGCCCTCAGTTGAACATGGGTGTAGAACCATTTGCTCTGAGATATCTGTGGGACCTTCCAGACATTACTCAGGACTCCCCTGGACCGTGACTGGTGACTTGCCCCCCAAATATCTCTGTCTGTTGATGGAGTATCTTGTTGAGTAGTCATATCTTGTAGGAGCAAGCAAATATGGATCAGGGGGGCATTAACATTTGATAACGGATGGTGGAAAGTATTTATGAGGAGCAACTCTGATCCTGTCTCCTTCTCTTCTATATGTTGAGATTTATGTTTGCACAAATCTGGTGAGGTTGGATCATGGTGGAAGGAACCTTCAGAAGGAAGACACTTATTAAGGAGGACACATTAAATGCTTCTTCTTTGCAAGCTCTGTGCTGAAAACTTAAACATGGAAGTGGAACTTGGCATGTTCCATAGCAGACAGCTTTGATGCTGCTCCTTCTTCTGAACTAAATCTGGAAGCCTAAGAATAATGGGTAGGTCTGTTCCATGTCCATTGTGGAGCAACACTTGCAAAATGTCTTACCATGAGTTCCACAGATGGGTTCTACTAAAAACAGAAATTCAGAATGGCACCTGCAAACAAGAACACCATGTCCTCTTTCAAGTGAAGCTCTGCTAAGGATTTCATCTTAAGCAGAACCTTTTGGAGATAATGCTACTAGTATGCTCTGACCCAAACACATGTCATGGTCTCTTTCATCTTTATTTAGAGTTTATATTGAAACCACTTGTCTAAACAAATAAGAAAATGGCAGTGGATGGGTTATAGGTCTGTAATGTTGGTCAGGTTTGGCCAAGTGTTTGGACCTTTAACAGGGTATGTCTCAGTAAAGACTTGAAAGCTCTGGTCTTTTGTTGAACAGCAAAAACAGACCTGAACAGGGATCCAGTCTCTCCATCTGGCTGGAAATGTTTTTACAGTAGCCAATTAGATTCACCAGTGTGCCAAGCCATAACAAGCTTGAGGTCAAGCAGAATTTGGTTGGAAGCTTGATTGGTTTGATGATATCACTTGGGCAAATCGTTTCCAATCCGGTTAAATATCTATTGCTCTTGTTTAACTTTTCTAGTACAGGTATGGGACCTATTATCCAGAATGCTTGGGACCTGGGTCTTTCCAGATAACGGATCTTTCCGTAATTTAGATCTTCACACCTTGTCTACTAGAAAATCACGTAAACATTAAATAATCCCAATAGGCTGGTTTTGCTTCCAATAAGAATGAATTATATCTTAGTTTGGATCAAGTATAAGGTACTGTTTTATTACTATAGAGAAAAAGGAAATAATTTTTAAACATTTGTATTATTTGATTATAATGTCTATGGGAGACGGGCTTTCCATAATTCGGAACTTTCTGGATAATGGGTTTCCGGATAAGGGATCCCATACCTGTATAGTGAATTTGTGTTGACTCTGCATTTACCCATCTACTTAAAATGGTCATACACTGGCCGGTCATGTACCATATCCAACAGAATGCTCTGTTATACAGATAGCTAGAATCTCAGCTGCCATAAAGCAGGACAGGACTGCTGCTTACAATGGGGATCAGATAGGATCTGTGCGGCCACTGGGGCAGAATGTTCTGTTATACAGATAGCTAGAATCTCAGCTGCCATAAAGCAGGACAGGACTGTTGCCTTTAATGGGGATCAGATAGGATCGGTGCAGCCACTGGGACAGAATGTTCTGTTATACAGATAGCTAAAATCTAAGCTGCCATAAAGCAGGATAGGACTGCTGCTTACAATGGGGATCAGATAGGATCTGTGCAGCCACTGGGACAGAATGCTCTGTTATACAGATAGCTAGAATCTCAGCTGCCATAAAGCAGGGCAGGACTGCTGCTTACAATGGGGATCAGATAGGATCTGTGCAGCCACTGAGACAGAATGTTCTGTTATACAGATAGCTAGAATCTCAGCTGCCATAAAGCAGGACAGGACTGTTGCCTTTAATGGGGATCAGATAGGATCTGTGCAGCCACTGGGACAGAATGTTCTGTTATACAGATAGCTAGAATCTCAGCTGCCATAAAGCAGGACAGGACTGCTGCTTACAATGGGGATCAGATAGGATCTGTGCGGCCACTGGGGCAGAATGTTCTGTTATACAGATAGCTAGAATCTCAGCTGCCATAAAGCAGGACAGGACTGTTGCCTTTAATGGGGATCAGATAGGATCGGTGCAGCCACTGGGACAGAATGTTCTGTTATACAGATAGCTAAAATCTAAGCTGCCATAAAGCAGGATAGGACTGCTGCTTACAATGGGGATCAGATAGGATCTGTGCAGCCACTGGGACAGAATGCTCTGTTATACAGATAGCTAGAATCTCAGCTGCCATAAAGCAGGACAGGACTGCTGCTTACAATGGGGATCAGATAGGATCTGTGCAGCCACTGGGACAGAATGTTCTGTTATACAGATAGCTAGAATCACAGCTGCCATAAAGCAGGACAGGACTGCTGCTTACAATGAGGATCAGATAGGATCTGTGCAGCCACTGGGACAGAATGTTCTGTTATACAGATAGCTAGAATCTCAGCTGCCATAAAGCAGGGCAGGACTGCTGCTTACAATGGGGATCAGATAGGATCTGTGCAGCCACTGAGACAGAATGTTCTGTTATACAGATAGCTAGAATCTCAGCTGCCATAAAGCAGGACAGGACTGCTGCTTACAATGGGGATCAGATAGGATCTGTGCAGCCACTGGGACAGAATGCTCTTTTATACAGATAGCTAGAATCTCAGCTGCCATAAAGCAGGGCAGGACTGCTGCTTACAATGGGGATCAGATAGGATCTGTGCAGCCACTGAGACAGAATGCTCTGTTATACAGATAGCTAGAATCTCAGCTGCCATAAAGCAGGGCAGGACTGCTGCTTACAATGGGGATCAGATAGGATCTGTGCAGCCACTGAGACAGAATGTTCTGTTATACAGATAGCTAAAATCTAAGCTGCCATAAAGCAGGATAGGACTGCTGCTTACAGTAGGTTTGATTACATTATTCAGTGATCTGTGTTCCAGATATACTTAATTATCTTTACTAGTATCCAAAATGCAAATGTTTTTTAGAAAATCTTGTTAAAATAAACCAGCAGTCACTGTTGGCAATATTTCAGGGTGAGCAGAGCTGGGAAAGTCTGTTAGTTAAATGAATGTATAATAATTCCATAGTTAATGACTTTTTTTTTTATTATATTAATTACAACAATCCTAAGACATTTTAATATATTTTAATACCATATTTACGTAATAAAGATTATCAAAGGACTGTATTATACGGTGCTAATAAACTACATGAAGCATGTGCAAGGACTACACAGATTAATGTTCCAGTAACATTTCCCTTAAAATTAAAGTTTTTTTTCTCTGTTGTGAAACACTTGTTGGGGGGAATGGAAATGTCTGTTCTTTTCTAAATAACACCAAAAAAAGTCTCTAATTAAATTTTTGCTGGAATGTGGCTCTTTTCCAGCTCTGTAGTGTGGAGTTTAGTTGTAAAATCTATTACATTACTGGGGAAGGTTGGGGGATTTTTGCTACAGAGGGGTCCACATGTGTGCAAGAATACACTCTTCATTTTCCATATTTCAGCTCAATTGTTTTTCAGACTGTCCATGAAGAATAGAATAGATTTGTATATTTGGTGAGGACGCCAGATGAACAAAATCTGTGGGCCGTTTGGTCACTATTGTGCACAGCAAAATTGTCTGAGATGATTGATTTGCCCCAAGGCCATTGATAAGATGATAATGTGGGAATGAATGATGAATGTTCTCATTTGATCCAATACCAACGTTATGTCAAACCTGCTCTCTAGTGATGTGTGGGCTGGCCCGATACCCGTGGGTCGGGCGGGTTCAGGCCGACCTTGCACGCTCCTTACTGGGCCGGATGCAGGTTGAGTTCTTACTGCTCTCCTGCCCGCGACCTTCCAAATGCTGGCTTCCGGCTTGAGGTTTTATAGACACGCATCCCTGGCCCCGTCCCTTCTATGACGTTATCGGCGACACGAGTCTATAAAAGAGACCGGAAGTCAGGCACGGGTGGTGGCATGGCGTGCGGGTCAGGAAAAGCCTAACCCGCACATCACTACTGCCCTCTGGACATCTAGCCGACAGGCCCTAGAAAGGTTAATAAAGGTGTCCATATACGCAGCTATATAGTTGTACGAAGTAAGGTTTCATACAGTATTTGATGCATGTATGATGGGAGACGAGGCAACGAGGGTTTTTTATTTTCTGAGAAAAACTCAAAACTCAATATACCCCAGGCAGTGTATTTTTTAGTGAAGAAGAGCTTGAGGTTCAAGGTTAGTAATTGAAATTCGCTGCTTCTAGCTTTTAGGCACTCCTCCACCAGTGAATATCTTGTCCTGTAACAAATTTAGAGGATCTTAAGTTAAACTATATGTGTGTTATTGCTCGGGTATGTATTGTATTTTACTATTGGGTCATCCCACCCTGATAGGGAGTGGCTTTCCTTAATGCTGTTTATTTAGCTATGGTCATTGTCACTTTTTGTTAGGTCCTAATAAAGATTGACTCTACATGCAGGAGACCCATGTAGTGTATTGCGGTTTACCTGCCATGGTTATTGCCATTCATTCTTCTGTCTACATTTTAAACTAAATCTAGAACTGGGAACAGGTTCCATTGGTTTCCATAGATGTAGATTAATCATAAATCCTTTGGAATTGCAGTTCAGTATCTACTGGTGAAGGGGTGTAAATGTTTCAATTCGGGGGCCCATAGAGGTTTGAGTCTGTGTACGGGCTTCGTGGAAAACCCAATCTGAACAAATGCTACGGGATGGAAAAGTTATGTCAGGCTTGGCCACAGGTGAGTGGCTGGTAGTTAGGAGCCTTGGTGCTGTATAACACGAGTACAGCGGGTATTTGAGGTTTTGATAGGCCGGAAACATGTTATGCAGATGAGTATTTTAATAATGAAAAGTATGGCAATATAACTGATGAACAAAAGATAAATAATAAAAGTTCTTACACCAGGTTGGTGGTCAAGGGCAGGCAACAATAAAGCAAGTCCGAGAAACAGGCTGAGGTCGGGGGCAGGCTGATGGCAATAACAAGTCCGTATGGCAGGCCAAGGTCGGGGGCAGGCTGATGGCAGAGGGTAGTCCAGTAAACAAGCCGAAGTCAATTACCAGGAGATCCAACAGAGAGCAGGTAAGGGGAACTGTAGCAGAGAACAAAGGCACAGGGAACAAGGCAGGAATCTCCGGAACAAAAGCAGGAATCTCAGGAACAAAAGCAGGAACAAGGAGTCACAGGAACAAGGAGTATGCAGGATCTAGCTTTGGAGCTTCAATGATCAAGCACCGGGGTATCATTAGTAACAGGCTTATAAAGGCCCTTAATTATCAAATTACCAACACCTGGTAGAGCAAAAAGGAGGAGGAGGTGAGCAAACATAAAAGGTAGAAAGTCTTTAATCATACCAGTAGAATCAGAATCCAAAGGTCTCCAGTGGCTCAATGAAATAATGCAGGAGCGTGTGAGTGTAAAGTTCAGAGTTCGATCCCAGGTTAGCTCCTGACAAGTTATAGGAAAGTCAACAAACACATTGTCCAGTTGGAATGGAAACAATCCCGAGTGGACAACTGAATTCTACCGACTTCCCACAAGTAAGACTTGGCTGAATTGGGCAGAGCTGCTGATGTCCTGTAGTGACAGCAACAATCGGTATTAATGTGGTTTTGCCTTCTAATGACGGGAAGATGTTTTCAGTCACCAGAAATCTCAAATATCCATCCAGACAAAAGTTGTTCCCCGTTCCCTCGTGCTGTTCTTTAATTGAAACCAACATCTTCTATAATCGAAAACAAAAATACAGGGATCTTTTGTTTCATTACCACCATCAAGAGTCATGCACTGTTCAAGCTGATGTATTTCATTTAGTGTCTTGGATTTAGCCCTGTTCCTAAATAGTTTTTTCATGGGGGACCTAATAGCTTTAGCGGTTTGGCACGTCGATCTAGAACTTATTTACTCCGGTCATTCATTCTTTATTTTGTTTTGATCTAAACTAAACATTCCCATGAAGAGCCTTGTAGCATCAGTTCTCCTTTGATTTGCCAGAAGGATAGATGTCTGCTTTCCCACCACAGACAGCAACATCCTTTTTCTTGCATATTGTTTTGCTCTTAAGAGGCTGTTCAAAGGCAATACAACAAGGTCACCTACAATGCCTTGCCTAACTATTCACTCCACATTTTGTTACAATCCTAAAAAAAGGATTTTATTTGGAATTTAGCCGTTGTATTTTCAAGGCTTGCCACATATTCCCATTCTGATCAAGCTTTGACTGCACCATCCTAAAAAATCGGGTTCTGTACTTCCTTGTAGCTTTTGGGGGTGTTTAGGGTTATTGTCTTTGTGCAATTTGAACCTCCAATACTGACTCCAGTCTGTTTCAGACTGACATGGGGTTTCCTCTAAATTGTTCTGTATTTGTCTCCATTTTTCTTGCTTTCAATCCTGCCCATAGCAATGGATGACATCCCCACAATATAATACAATCACCACCATGCTTCATTGTGAGGTTGGGGTTCATTTTGACCTCACTCCTTGTGCTGTCCGGACACCCCCTCATGACCTGTGTTATAGAGAAAACCTTTCCAGAACTAAATATACATATTATACATTTTGTTAGTGTTGTTTGGAAACACCTGTTGCAGAATTTAAGTATGTCACTTTAGTCAAGAAGGGTTCGGAGACCTTTCTATAGCTCTACTCAAAGTAGACCTCAGTAACTACTTTATCCACAACCCAACCCACTACTTGGTGACCACCATAAAACCAAAAGTGACATCATTGTAGACTGGAAGTGATGTAATCAGGAGACAGGGAAAACTAATGTGTAAAAAAAATTTTTTGTATTGTAGCTCATCACCTCACCCGCTGATTTGCATCACATTTTTGTGGTTAACGTGGGACTGCAGGACTGTACTCCAGGTGGCCTTAATATCTTTGTTTTTAGGTAGGGAGGGAAAATATTTATTATACACAAGTTTCCGTCATATAAGTGACATCATTAAGCGCCAATTATATCTTATGACCTAATTTGCGACCATTTATAAGGCTAATGTTTATAGGTTATGTGAATCCTCTTGTGTTATATCAATATTTTACTTTGTAGCAAAACTTGTAATATAGGAAGGAGTTATTCACCAGGTATGTCAATGCTATAAAACAGATGTGCAACATTCAGTACTTCTTTGTGTAGGCTTATCATAAAAACATGAGATTATTCTGAGGTTATGTGCAGCTGTTGGAAATTGTTTGCATGTCGTCATGTTCCTATCCTTTCCTATAGCCACTTGGTCTCTTTCTTAAGGTACCCCAAACATTCATTGTCCTCCCCCTCTTGCTCTCCCATTTCATAGTGCCTCTTCCTAAAGTTGGGCACTTGCTTAGGACTAGTTGTTTGACTTGTACATCTTGATGGATGGCTTATATAGAGTCGGACTTCTGAAGAAGAACCAACTGATATTTCTGAGAGACAACAGTTCTAACACATTCCGTTTACCAGTCACCGGCAATATTAAACCAAAAACTTGACTTGACTGTATTTTGACTTCTTTGCCTATTAGCATTTATTCGCTTGTTTTGATTATTGTTCAGATGAGTGGATGCCCAGCCAGGTGCTACTAGGAGGACTCGGCAGACAAGAACTCAAGGGACCAACTTATACAACCAGCCTTTGACCCATCACATGTATTTATCCTAAATCTGGCTAATATTGTCGCACAAATGTAGCACCTCGTAAGTCGGAGTTTTGTGTGAATAAGAATTGCTGCCCCCTTTCCCCTTTGAGTTTGTTGAGTACATGTTGTTCTTGCTGTGCTACTTAACAGAGTGAAAAATCCACCCCCAGTTGCACAACTTGGAATTGTCCTTAATTGAATGCAGGCTAATTTTATTTGAATGTCATGCAAAGTGCATGGAAAAACCTAATCTTATTTTAGCTCTTTGCTCTGTGCTATGCACTAACCTGTAGAGTCGTGGGCTCCTCCATACTGGAAAATTTTATTCCCCGTCAAAGGGAAAATAATTTGAGACTGTCCCGTAGCTCCTTAGACTGACTTTCTGCAGCTCCGTCTTTGCTAGAATGGGTACAATGTATTGGGGAAAAAATACATGCCCTTTATTAAGTCATTTTATTTACATTTACAATGGGGGAAAAAAGGAGAACAGATTAAGAGAAGTGAAATTAGGCAGCGGCCAGGCCCAGCAACCACTACTACATCATTCTGTTCCAGCAATTGCTAGATTGGGTGCCATGGGATACAATTATGTAGTTACAAGTCCAGGGTTTCCATAGTTGGTTGAATAAATTCAAAGGTTTTAGTATCTTGATGGCTGTCCAATCGGTAGTCCATCTTTAACAATGGGATTACCATGAGGAAGAGTATGGCAAAGCCCAGGAGACAGTGGGTTGAGGGTCCTATACATCTCCTGGAATTTGTCCAGTCTGTTCCAGTGTGCCTACAAGTACTCCGTTCTTCTCCAACTTAAATGCAGTGAGATTAAGGGGGTTATTTATCAAAGGTAAATTTCGACGTTATGTGAATTGTTTTTGACTCTAATAAATTTTAATGTACTCAAAATGTGAATGGGAGGTTATTTATGAAAAACTGGAACGTCTAATATCCGATCTAAGAGTCCCGATCTGAAAATTTGAATCGTTTTTTTTTTTTTCTTGGAGGAAAGCTCTATTTGAATTTGATTAAAAATTTAGGGTGGGGACTTAGACGTTCAAGTTTTTTCATAAATAACCTCCCATTTGAGTTGAGTACATTAGAATTTATTAGTCAGCTTCAAAATTGACCTTTAATAAATAACCCCCTTAATCTCAGGAAGGGAATTAACATATTCAAATGGTTCAACCTGCCTTTGACTTGTAAATGAACTCGGCAGGTTTTTAGCCCGCAAATATTCGAATTAGAACTGTTTCCATGGTTGAGTGGTGATAAATCTCACATTCGAATTTACATTGGAGTTGGCGCTTTTAAATTCGAATTTGTGAGTTTTGACACACACAAAAAATTTTTTCTCGAAAATTCTAATTTACCATTCGAACCTTAATAAATCTGCATGTAAAACCAGGCTGGAATTGCCGAATTCTACGACTACTAAGCCGACAAAGATGTGGCATATTTTATTTCCTAAATATATATGAGGTGGCAGGCTAATACTGCTGCTCTGTTGTATGTTTGTGTGCATATTGTCATGTATATAGTGCTATTTGCAGGCTTGGACCGACAATGTGGGGCTGCTGTAATATACCATAGATACTCACTATTTATTGGGCTGGTGGGGCTCTGTTTACTTGAAATGCCAGCATCTTTATTAAATCTCAGCCCAGACTTGACTACTTGTATTTACAACACTGGACATTCCCTTCCTTAAATCCCCCTCCCTGACAGTTTGCTCCAGTGTCCAGCAGGCACTTGGTTTAAATGAAATGCAGATGTAAAAGCACTGCGTATCTTGACAGCGCTATATAAATAAATGATGATGATGATGATGCTACCATTCCTAGTCTTGAGACACCTTGCGGTCTATAGGTCTGGCTCATACGGTAGTAGCCATTGGGCTCACATTGGGATCTGCTCAGTCAGTTGCTGCTCTGTCTCATGTTAGGAGTTGGCTGCCAGGCTAACATTGTGATTTGCTCTTTGTCGTGGTTTGTCACCTACTCTCAGGCTCCCAATAGGATTGGCTCAGTCTTATTGTACTCTCAGGCTCCCAATTTGATAGGTTTAGTCTCTGTAAGGGAAACAAATCACCAACGCCATTCCTCGATCCAAGATGGTGGCGCCCTGTCTTTCCACGTGGTTCCTCCTGGTCGCAGTGCTGTGACGCCAGCGATATCTCGCCAGCGGATTGGACGTCAGCATCGGAATGGACGCCAGCGTCAGAACAGGCGCCGGCTTCAACGCGCCAGCGTAATGACACCACTGCGTCCATTTTGGTGCCAAAGGAGACCTTTTTAAGGAGCCTGTGGACATGTAAACATTGCCCAAATATAGGTTTCACTTTGTGTATTCCTGGGTGTGATTTATAGTCTTGTTATATTTATTCCTGTGTACGATTTCTGCCTGTTTATAGTATTGACCCCTTTCTGCCTGGGTTGACCCCTTTGCCTGGACTTTGACCACTGTATTGCCGAACCCTCTTGTTACAGTGAACTTTGGTTTGACAAACTGATTCCTCCTTGGTCCATACTGAGCCTTCGGGCCCTTACAATCTCATCCTACTCTCAGGTTTTCAATGGGATTGTCACAGTTTTATCCAACTTTTATGCTCCCAGTGGGATTGGCTCAGTCTTATCCTACTCTCATGCTCCCAATGTAATTGATTCAGTCTTAGCCAACTCTCATCTTTCCAATGGGATATGCACAGTTTTATCCTACTCTTTGGCTCCCAGTGGGATTTGCTCAGTCTTATCCTACTCTCAGGCTCCCAATGGGATTGGCTCAGTCTTATCTTGCTCTCCAGTTTCCAATGAGAGATGCTTAGCTTTACCCTACTCTCAAGCTCCCAATGGGATTGACTCAGTCTTCTCTTACTCTCAGGTTTCCAATGGGATATGCTCAGTTTTAGCTACTCTTTGGCTCCAAATGTGATTGGCTCAATCATATCCTACTCTTAGGCTCCCAATATGATTGTCTCAGTCTTATCCTACTCTCAGGCTCCCAGTGTGATTGGCTCAGTGGAGTCCTGCTCTCAGTTTCACACTGGGATTGGCCCAGTACTATACTACAGTCATTAGCACTGGGATTAGCTCAGTGAGGGTGGCGTTTTTGGGTTCACACATGGGTTGGGAACTCTCAGGCTCATTTTGGGCATGTCTCATCCTGGCAACACATGAGAATGATACTTGGATTGGCTCCCCCTTTTGGGAGCTTTCATTATATTAAAAAAAAAAATCAGCTGTTGTTGCTGCTTATGTAACATTAACTTTCAACTACCGTATGTTAATCTTTTAGGTCTGTGTATGATGGAGAAGAGCATGGACACTTCATGGATAAACTGGAGCTGCGGATAAAGAACCATGACCGTGAGATTGAGAAAATGTGCAACTTCCATTACCAGGGATTTGTGGACTCCATCACTGAGCTGCTGAAAGTGAGGGGCGAAGCAGAAAAGCTGAAGGTACAATAAAAATCTGCCGTTGCACCCCATAGTGTCACCCCAAGTTACCCTTTCAAGAATAAGCTAAAATAGGTATTTTTCCATTAAACGCAATTAGTAAAAAATGATTAGTAGCTGTCTGCTGTATAACCATAACCAACTGCTTGTCTTGGTTTAAACATTGTCACAATACAATACAGATAATTAAATGCCAACGTGTATTTATTTTTGTGTTCACTGGCACAGACCAGAACATTTCTTTGGTATCTGAGCATAACGTTGTTTTACATGATACTCATTCTGATTTTGCTAATGATATGCCTGTACCCCTCAATGCTTACTGGCTGTGTATTGTTCTTTTCCCTGTTACAATGTGGAGAGTGAGGTGGACATCTGCTTTGCCCTTGTCAGCAGTCTGATCTATAATAACTTGCAGTCAGCTCCATCTTTAGTTTGAAAAACCTGCGTTGTTTTCTGTTATTAGATGTACTGTATATCCATGTATCCATGTGTGTGTGGCCTCTAAATCCTATACAGTGCTCTGTTATACAGATAGCTAGAATCTCAGCTGCCATAAAGCAGGACAGGACTGCTGCTTACAATGGGGATCAGATAGGATCTGTGCAGCCACTGGGACAGAATGTTCTGTTATACAGATAGCTAGAATCCTAGCTGCCATAAAGCAGGACAGGACTGCTGCTTACAATGGGGATCAGATAGGATCTGTGCAGCCACTGGGACAGAATGTTCTGTTATACAGATAGCTAGAATCTCAGCTGCCATAAAGCAGGACAGGACTGCTGCTTACAATGGGGATCAGATAGGATCTGTGCAGCCACTGGGACAGAATGTTCTGTTATACAGATAGCTAGAATCTCAGTTGCCATAAAGCAGGACAGGACTGTTGCTTACAATGGGGATCAGATAGGATCTGTGCAGCCACTGGGACAGAATGTTCTGTTATACAGATAGCTAGAATCTCAGCTGCCATAAAGCAAGGCAGGACTGCTGCTTACAATGGGGATCAGATAGGATCTGTGCAGCCACTGGGACAGAATGTTCTGTTATACAGATAGCTAAAATCTCAGCTGCCATAAAGCAGGACAGGACTGCTGCTTACAATGGGGATCAGATAGGATCTGTGCAGCCACTGGGACAGAATGTTCTGTTATACAGATAGCTAGAATCTCAGCTGCCATAAAGCAGGACAGGACTGCTGCTTACAATGGGGATCAGATAGGATCTGTGCAGCCACTGGGACAGAATGTTCTGTTATACAGATAGCTAGAATCTCAGCTGCCATAAAGCAGGACAGGACTGCTGCTTACAATGGGGATCAGATAGGATCTGTGCAGCCACTGGGACAGAATGTTCTGTTATACAGATAGCTAGAATCTCAGTTGCCATAAAGCAGGACAGGACTGTTGCTTACAATGGGGATCAGATAGGATCTGTGCAGCCACTGGGACAGAATGTTCTGTTATACAGATAGCTAGAATCTCAGCTGCCATAAAGCAAGGCAGGACTGCTGCTTACAATGGGGATCAGATAGGATCTGTGCAGCCACTGGGACAGAATGTTCTGTTATACAGATAGCTAGAATCTCAGCTGCCATAAAGCAGGACAGGACTGCTGCTTACAATGGGGATCAGATAGGATCTGTGCAGCCACTGGGACAGAATGTTCTGTTATACAGATAGCTAGAATCTCAGCTGCCATAAAGCAGGACAGGACTGCTGCTTACAGTGGGGATCAAAATCTGTGCAACAGTGACTAAATGCTCTTTTATAAAGGATTTTGATTATTTTCTGTTTCAGAACCAGTCGACTGATACCAACAGAAGACTCCAGCTGGAAGGGGCTGAGGTATGGACACCATTGAAGCTACTATCCCTTTTATGTCTTCATACCCATTTATTGATGGTTTAAATGATGTTTTGAGTGCAGTGCTGGCACAGGTTTCTACATTGGTCTTTTCCCAGTCTATTACAGTTTTCTTAAATAAACAGAGCCCTTATCATAGAGATATGGTGCATTAGCAGCTCAATGCGGGCGAGTGGAAAGTAGTGGGCAGCGAGGGTCTGCTGCAGTAACAATTGTATGTAGCCATGATATATTTGTCTATGTTCTTCAAGATGCATAGATGTTCCTTCACTTCCTTCACATGGAAAGAAGGAAAGGCTAAAACTAAGTAAGATTTATCAGAAAGGTCTATAGACATACTGTACACCAGTAAACCCTCAAAGTAATGCTGCTCTGAGTCCTCAAAAAAAACACCACATTTCTTTCCTTCTATGTTGTACACATTGTCTTTTGTATCAGACTTCCTGTTTCATCTTAAACCTCCAGGGCTAGGGCTTGAGCATGCTCAGTTTGCTTCTCTCCCCCTCCCTCCTCCCCTCCCTGCTGTAATCTGACCCCAGAGCTATGAGTGAGCAGGGAGAGACTCAGGCAGGAAGTTCTGTCACATCAAGCTAATATGGCAGCTGCTATCTTAAACAAACAGAGAGAGCTTCTAGAGCGGTTTACTCAGGTATGGTAAGGCATTCTACAGAATAAATATAGTCTTATAGCTTGCACTACTGGGGCTAATCTATTGGCAATAAAATCTGTTGGTACATTTCCTTCGCCTTTAAATTAAAGGGAACCTGTTAAATTTTAAAGGAACAGTTCACTGTAAAAATAAAAAATGGGTAAATATAAAAAATGTTTCTAATATAGTTAGTTAGCCATAAATGTAATGTATAAAGACTGGAGTGAGTGGATGTGTTACATAATAGCCAGAACACTACTTCCTGCTTTTCAGCTCTCTAACTCTGAGTTAGTCAGTGACTATAAGGGGGGCCACATGGTATATATCTGTTCAGCGAGTTTGCAATTGATCCTCCGCATTCAGCTCATATTCAAAAGCAACAGTTATGTCCCATGTGCCCCTCCCCCCAAGTCTCCTATTGGTTACTGCCTGGTAGCCAATCCGTGGAAAGCAAGAGAACTGCAAAGCAGGAAGTAGTGTTCTGGCTATTATGTTGCACACCCAGTCACTCCAGCCTTTATACATTACATTCTTGGCTAACTAACTATATTAGAAACATTTTTTATTTTGCACAGACTATTTATTTATACAGTTTTTATTTTTATACTGAACAATTCTTTTAAGGTTTATTTATGTAATTCCAGTATGATATGTACAGTGGCCTGTGCTCTGCTCTTCAATTCTAATGTTACTGTAAGTTCAGCTGCCTGTTGTTTAGTGCTGTCAGTAGCACTTCAGTTTGTTTTATTGGGAATATTAATATTTATTGGGTGGTTTAGTAGTCTCGTTCAGTTGATTTTAAAACTTGTTCCCCCATCAGAATGGTTTCTGTGTCATGCAGAGAGAAGCAGTAGTCTCTTTGGCAAGTGAGTTGCAATAAATTGTTCTTTTCCTTTGTATTTGTATCTACCGTAGTTAATCTCCTCAATGAAAGAATTACAGCAGTGCCGAATTCAGCAGAGGAATATTGCAACCACGGTGGATAAGCTGAACATGTGCTTGCCAGGTAAGTGCCAGTATTCACTCTCAGGCAATCCTTAGTGCTACACACTGGCAATAACCTACACCAATAAACCTACAGCTAGAGGTTCTTACACCCCATCATTTACCACCCCAGACCTGCAATGAGGCTTATATTTATAGTTGCACCATCTAAGGGGGAAGAAGGTACTTGGAATTTTCTGTGGGTTATCACCCTACAATCATTAATGATGTATAATAATAGCCCACAGAAAATTCCATGGAGGTATATTTATTTATAAGTTAGAAATCATATCTACTGCACAAGCATCTGTCCTGGAAATGTCAAGAAAGAAGTGGGAAGAGGATCGCTCCATGGTGCTCCCTGGAATAACCCCGGGCGGTGCAGTTTTCTCCTGATAGGAGCACCAGCCTGGGGTTTCAGTAAGTAAAAGCGCTCAGTTAGGGGTGTCTAAGTTCTGGCAACCCCAGTAAAAATGACTTTCCTTCTACTTTAAGGTTTAAAGGAGAAGGAAAGCTACCGAGGCAGTTTATTGCCAGCAGATTAGCGACAATATTACAAGCTATAACACTATATTTATTCTGCAGAATGCTTTACCATACCTGAGTTAACAGCTCCAGAAACTCTCTCTGTTCGTTTAGGATACAGCTGCCATATTAGCTTGTTGTGACATCACTTCCTGCCTGAGTCTCTCCCTGCTCACTCATAGCTCTGGGCTCAGATTACAGCAGTAGGGAGAGAGGAGCAAACTGAGCATGCTCAAGCCCTAGCCCTGGAGGTTAAAGCTGAAAACAGGAAGTCTGATACAGAAGCCCATGAGTACACAATAGAAGGAAAGAAATGTGCTGTTTCTTTTGACAGAGGACTCAGAGCAGCATTACTTTGAGGGTTTACTGTGTATTTATATAGACCTTTCTGATAAAGCTTACTTAGTTTTAGCCTTTACTTCTCCTTTAATTTCTTTAAGTACACAAAATCTTGGTCTTACATCCCCTTTAAAGGTTAATTAGCAGGAGGGCAGTATTTGTCCCTGAGAGTGTATAGCTATGGTGATAGTCCACACATTTGTCAGTCTAATATTGTCTATATGGGTAATGGGCAATGCTCTGCTTTCCTTGTTTAAACCTTTATTTGCCCAGAGAGACCTTAGAGATAATGTTTTTTCTTTTTTACCATTAGTGTTGGAGATGTACAGCAAGCTGCACGCTCAGATGAAGTCTAAAAGGTAAGTGGTTGCTTTTAGTGGTACACTTAGGGCTATGGTGGGGAGGGGGTGAAGGGTCCCATATTCTGTGTATAGGGAAACAGGCTCATAATGGGGTTAATGCACGGGGCCGTAAGTGAATTATCTGCATATCGCAGCTCCATCCCAGACTCTGGCTCCTTTTGGATGAAAACATCACTTCTATTGAAATCTTTCAGCAAACAGAGGAGCTGCCAAGCCAAACAGTGAAGTTCACACAGAGGAACTGTTGAATGGAGCTTGCGGTTTTGCACTCCCGTGTTTCAAACCTGTGTAATCAGATCACACCTAATCTGTCCTGTCAGGCCGCTCGCTGCACTGTTTACATTCCAAATGGTTTTAGGCTACTGTAAGGGGCGCTCCATGCCAAGCTCCAGCAGACTTATTTACCCATTGCCCCCAGATTCATCTGCCAGTGACCCCAGGCTTAGTGACCTGTAATTAAAGCACAACCCTAGTGGAGGGCAGGACCCATGCAAATACACAGATAAATATTGTTCTAGGATAAGTCAACCTTTTAAATAAGGGAATGTAAAATTAATGAGGGGGCTATTCTAAGCACTTTTGTAATGTAAATTCATTATTTATTCATTTTTCATTCCAAGATATTAAGGGATACATGTGCTGTTAATATGAATGAATTTTGTTACAACAGCACCACCTGCTGGTCATTTTCCCACCAGTCTGACCAGCAAGTAGTCAAGGAAGTTGTCAGGAGAAAGAAAGAGGCTGATGTTCGTCTGCTTAGGAAAGATGTGAGAAAGGTTTCTAATTTTATTCCTGGTGGGAAACTGACCAGCAGGTGGCGCTGTTGTAACAAAATTCATTCATATTAACAGTACATGTATCCCTTAATATCTTGGAATCAAAAGAAAATAAATAATGAATGTACATTGCAAAAGTGCTTAGAATAGACCCCTCATCAATTTTACATTCACTTATTTTAAAAGTTTACTTATCCTTTAACCTGTTTATGAGAGAAAAACTGTAGCCAGTTACACAGTCCAAAGCAAATAATCAGAACTGACCAGGGCTCACCATCAGGTAGAAAATGTATCATAATTCATAGTGTTGTTGGAAGAGGAAGCACTGAATATAATTTGATACATTATTATATTTAGCATCATTTATCATCATATTCTTATTTCCATTGGCAACCGCCAACAACTCATCCTTATCTGTAGCCTAAACCAGAGGCAGCAGTGAGTGGAAGGGATTCAATGGCTTCTTTAAATGCAGTCATTCAAGGGGAGTGGAGGGGGCTTAATGGTTAAGTAAATGGATATTGCTGTTAAATATAATTTCTGACCTTTTAATAATCCTTGTCCCTTCTCTCTCCATAGGCATTACCCAGCACTGAAAACCTTGGAGCAGTTGGAGCATTCGTTCCTGCCCCAGGTCAGCCACTACCGCTTCTGTCAGGTCATGGTGGATAATATCCCAAAACTGCGGGAGGAGATCAAAGATGTTTCTATGTCAGACCTGAAAGATTTCCTGGAGAGTATCCGCAAGCACTCGGAGAGAATAGGGGAGACTGCCATGAAGCAGGTACCAATATTGTGTGTGTGGGGGGGTTACCATTGTATGTGAATATCCCAAAGCTTAGTACAGGGAATACCTATGCTGCCATAGTTTTATGGGATCTCTCTGTACAGACTATGAGCAAACTTAGGGACTGTTCCTGCTGAATTGTGCTTAGTACAGGGAATACCTATGCTGCCATAGTTTTATGGGATCTCTCTGTACAGACTATGAGCAAACTTAGGGACTGTTCCTGCTGAATTGTGCTTAGTACAGGGAATACCTATGCTGCCATAGTTTTATAGGATCTCTCTGTACAGACTATGAGCAAACTTAGGGACTGTTCCTGCTGAATTGTGCTTAGTACAGGGAATACCTATGCTGCCATAGTTTTATGGGATCTCTCTGTACAGACTATGAGCAAACTTAGGGGGCTGTTCCTGCTGAATTGTGCTTAGTACAGGGAATACCTATGCTGCCATAGTTTTATGGGATCTCTCTGTACAGACTATGAGCAAACTTAGGGGGCTGTTCCTGCTGAATTGTGCTTAGTACAGGGAATACCTATGCTATATTTGTCATTTCAGGCAGTGGATTGATATATCAGTGGACAGGTCTCAATAGCTTAACGAGATGGATGTGACTGTGTTTCATATTCAAGTTGCAACATTGTAGATAGAAATGATTATTGTAAGTGAAAGCAGCTGTGTCATTGATAATTTGATGAGCCACTAGATGGCAGTATGCTAAATGGTATAAAATGTTTGCACCAATGTGTATCTAGTAGCTTGATAAAAGGCGAGTGTACGCCTGAAACGTCGCTGCTACTTTGTCCATGCTGAAATAAGCCCTTTTGGAATAAAGGCATTTTAAGAATTTACTTCAAGTGTGGTGCTGTCTGCTTTTCGATCTTGTGTCAGGGAATACCTATGCTGCCATAGTTTTATGGGATCTCTCTGTACATACTATGAGCAAACTTAGGGACTGTTCCTGCTGAATTGTGCTTAGTACAGGGAATACCTATGATATGTTTGTTATCTCTGTAAAGGCTGTTGTATTTCTCTATAACATACTGTGTTATCACTGCCCATTTTAGTTCTTTCCAAGTGATTATAGATCCAATGACTTCACAGCACTAGCCTAGATCACTAGACTTCATCCCATTCTGCTTTCTTGTAATGGAATTATAACAAAATGGGAGAACCGCAGAGAGTTATTAGCAAATTTCTTGAAAGCCTGTAATTCTCTAGTCTGAGCTTGTTGTGTAGATCAGCCATGTTCCTAGTCACACTGCCTAAAGAATAGCCTAAGCCAACATCATGTTGAACTACACTGTGTTTTCTTGGCTGGTTCCTCTGACTCAGTCCTGTTGCACAGTCACACTGTCTGACTGATGTGTGTATCAAGCTCTGCAGCAGTCTAGTATATCATTCAGTGATTCAACTTATTGGAGGGTATAAAAATGTTCCGCCTGTAAGTAGTTACTCTTGAAGCAATGCAGGAAAAAAATAGCAGCAGTCGCTTGTACTTGATCCCAACTAAGATATAATTAATCCTTATTGGAAGCAAAACCAGCCTATTGGCTTTATTTAATGTTTACATGATTTTCTAGTAGATTAAGATGTGAAGATACAAATTATTAAAAAGATCAATTATCTGGAAAGCCCCAGGTCCTGAGCATTCTGAATAACAGGTCCATACCTGTATAAGAGTCGGGCGTTGCCTTTTAGCTTAATTATATTATACGGGTGTATGATGGGAGGCTGGGGCTCTTGGCTTGCCTCCCATATTCTCCCATTAGGGGCAGAGTGGTCCATCTCTACTGATGAGCAGTTATTAGTGTAGCTGACGGGGCAGAGGGTAAGAGCGTTGGAGGGTAAGAGCGTTGGAGGGTAAGATCACATCTTGGAAAGTGTCTGTGACACTCACATGCTCAGTGGGCTCTGATTGGCTGTTGAGAAGCTAAGCTTAGGGCTCATCACTAATTATCCAGCAGAAAAGGAGCTTCCCTGGCTGTAATATAAGCTGATGCTACAGGTTTGCTGATTATTCAATTCTGATGCTAATTGCACTGGTTTCTGTGCTGCCATGTAGTAATTATGTGTATTAATTACTAATCAGCCTTATATTGTGACATTTCTATTCTATGTGTACTGTATATTGTGAGTGGCTCCCTAAGCTCAGTAAGTGACAGCAGCACAGAGCATGTGCAGTGAATCAGCAGAAAAGAAGATGGGGAGCTACTGGGGCATCTTTGGAGACACAGATCTTTACTGCTAAAGGGTTGTGGTTGCCTTGGGCTGGTACAGAAGCACAAAACATCATGTACAACATTTCTACCTACTTCTTTAGTTAGGCTTTAGTTCTCCTTTAACCCTATGACCCTCTCCAGGGTAAGTCCATGCCTATGATTTATGCCATTGCTATTGTGAACCCCGTGCCAATTGAAGGCCACTTGGAACTGGCTAAACCCTGACTTTCAGACTTAAGAACCCGGCACTTTTCCCCCCGATTGGCAGTTGCTGTGGCGTTGACATGTCTGGCGGTTCAGGTTGAAGAGATAATTAGGAGCAAGCGGAGGCTGTGGATGGGAAGTCTTCTCAAACCCAGCCTCCCTAGAGGCAGCCCTCCCAGTCTGGTGCAGATTTGAAAGCATGTGCTTAGCATTTATGTGCTACTGATTAAACCCGAGGGCTCCGGGGTGAATTGGCACCGCCTCCAAAACAAAATATGTGCCAGGAAACACGGAGCAAACCATTGGCAGACACCAGAGGGGGGCGCATGCGCTCTCTATACAACAAAAGGTGAGTATGGGAATCATCTGCTGCTTTGTGACATCACTTTTCAGCACTTCCCCATGTCTTTTGTTCTATATTTAAATTTAGGAAGAGAAGCGTCTGGTTTTGGGAAGCTCATATGGAAATAATTGCCGGGACCAGTGCAAACCAATTCCCTTCCATTACGCAACCCTGCATTGATTTGTATAAGAGAATGGAATATGAATAGGAGAGGCCTGAATAGAAAGTTGAGGATTAAAAAGTAGGAATTAACAATATATTTTAGTAGCCTTAGAGAGCATTTGTTTTTTAGATGGGGTCAGTGACCCCCATTTGAAAGCTGAAAAGAGTCAGAAGAAAAAATGAATGCCAGTTGCAAAGTTGCTTAGAATTAGCCATTCTATAACATAGTAAAAATTAACGTAAAGGTGAACCACCCCTTTAACAATTCAGCTGTGGGCCGCTGGGTAATAGGTTCTGGTATTGGCATCGACTCAGTACTGACCAGTCGTTATAGTCCAATGAGTCTAACTGGGCTATAGAGACATAAAATAGATCCGTGACCAGGGGACACAGTTTCCATTGAGTTAAAGGGGAAGGCTGTCGTGATGATGGAAGCTGAAGGCCTGTAGCAAACCGTTATGTTTGCTGGGACTATTTACAGGGTTAATCCCACATTTCAGGTGAATCACACCTGTAGGAAAGTTGCCCTGGAGTGCGGGGATGTGCCATAGAAACCATTTGTAGTTGTGTGTTTTGTTGCAGGAGCTAAAGGTAAAGTTTTACTACACATCTGGGTAATGAGTCTACTGATAACTGTAGGACCAGCAGGGGGCGCAAATGGATCATTATTGTTTAGTCTCCTGGTTCTAAATCAATCTTATAAAATAACGGCACAGAGTGATGGAATTGCTCTCTGCTTAAAGGGAAACTAGAGACTAGTGTATCTTCCATGTCCTTCTCTGTATATTTGTATTTATACATATGGGAGGAGGAGGTGCCATATTGATTCCCTTAGACAGTACAGTATGAGGGTATAGCTTATTGTGTGCCCAGAACATTCCTTCTCTGTATATTTGTATTTATACATATGGGAGAAGGAGGTGCCATATTGATTCCCTTAGACAGTACAGTATGAGGGTATAGCTTATTGTGTGCCCAGAGCATTCCTTCTCTGTATATTTGTATTTATGGGAGGAGCTGCCATATTGTTTTCCTTAGTACTGTATGAGTTTGTAGGTGTATACTGTGTGTGTGTATATATATATATATATATATATATATATATATATATATATATATATTTATATTATACTGTACATACACAATTTCTGCATATGGGCTTTTTTTCCTCTTCATATTACATTATAACATATATATATATATCTTCATACCTTAAGTCTATTAGAAAATCATATAAACAGTAAATAAAGCCAATAGGCTGGTTTTGCCTCCAATAAGGATTAATTATATCTTAGTTGGGATCAAGTACAAGCGACTGTTTTATTATTACACAGAAAAAGGAAATACTTTTGAAAAATTTGGATTATTTGATTATAATGGAGTCTATGGGAGACAGTCTTTCTGTAATTTAGAGCTTTCTGGATAACGGGTTTCCGGATAATGGATCCCATATATATATATATATATATATTTCTCTCCAATATTTCAATATTTTAAGATTCTGATGTGTTTAAAGGGGTTGTTCACCTTTGAAGATAACTTAGATAACTGTTTAGAATTGGCCGTTCTATTACATAACAGTTACCTTAAAGGTGAACCACCTGATTGGAATTGTCAATCTTTCCTCCCCTTTTTCCTCATTGGTATTTGGGTCATCAAAATACTGATTTTATGTTGTAATTATTTTAGCCTATGATTAAGTGTCACGAAGGCTTGAGATGATTTTCTACTTTTTAATCAACAACTTTTTGGTGTGATCTACATGTGACTTGCTAGTGTGCCCTAAACCTCTTATATTTGTAGCTAAATACAGCTGCCGTGTAGCTTGCCTGGCTCCACCATGTAATGATATTGTGTTGAGATCCATGTGTGATGCGCTTATTATTCCTACTGTATCTTTATTGTTCAATGTCCCTTAGACTTGCTGCTGAGTCGGGTGTTGGAATTACTGGAGATCGGTTCCTTTATTCCCCACGTAATGTCTATAATATTGCTAATTAATATATTTAGATAACGAGACTCTCGCTTGGGTTTGTTGTGTCCGGAATCAAAGAGCAGGCGATCAGAAGGCGACGTTCCTGCCCTGACCCAGAAATTCAAACAGAAAAGATGAAGCGGAATGGAGATCCAGGCTATGAGAAGGCGATCGATTTGGATTAGGGATGCACCGAATCCACTTTTTTGGATTCGGCCGAACCCCCGAATCCTTCGTGAAAGATTCGGCCGAATACCGAACTGAATCCGAACCCTAATTTGCATATGCAAATTAGGGGCGGGAAGGGGAAAACATTTTTTACTTCCTTGTTCTCTGACAAAAAGTCACGCAATTTCCCTCCCCGCTCCTAATTTGCATATGCAAATTAGGATTCGGATTCGGTTCGGCCGGGTAGAAGGATTCGGCCGAATCCGAATCCTGCTGAAAAAGGCCGAATCCCGAACCGAATCCTGGATTCAGTGCATCCCTAGTTCGGATGCTTAATTAAAACCTACAGAGGTTTAAGCACATGAATATTTTTGGCTTCAGCTTCTGTTCCTAATTAGAGAGACGGGTTTGGTGCGTACAAAGCGCGACGAGGGAATGGTAATGAGTGTATTTATTACTGTCTGGCACATATTGCTCACCTATTGATGTGGCACATGGATATTTATGGAGATGCTAAAAACTTGTTTAAAAAAATATAATCGACTGATTTCAATGAGAACAGATGCGCGGCTTGGTGGGCCCGTGGCTTTTTAAACCTTGTCTGCCTTAAAGCTTGTGTCTGGTAAATGTTTATTATTCATTGTTGTTATTATTATTATGTAATTATAAGGCACCAACATGTCCTGCAGCGCTGTGTATAAACGCTGTGTATAAACACACCAAACCTGCAAATCACACGCCATACTGATCAATACAGAAGGTAAATCTGCGCCTGCCCCACAGAGCTAACAATCAGCACAGAGGGACATTGAGCTGTAGGTTCATAATAAGGCATTATTTCATTCAGCGGTGTATCTAAGCTACTCTAGCCATGCACATAAACCAGTATCCATGGCACTTAATAAGTGAACAGTATGTGTGAATCTTTTTATTGTCCCTTTTTAGATTTCATATTACTAGTAAAGTGAAATCCCCCAGTACAGGAATAGTCCACCAAGAGCGAGCACACTGTGAAGTATAGACCATCACGAGCGAGCAAGCAGCACAAGTAGAGTACAGCAGGAGCAAGCAGACAGTGAAGTATAGACCATCACAAGTTAACAGGCAGCACAAGTAGAGTCCAGCAGTAGCGAGCAGGCAGAGTCCAGCAGGAGCGAGCAGTAGTGTAAGTAGAGTCCAGCTGTAGCAAGCAGGCAGAGTCCAGCAGCAGCGAGCAGGCAGCACAGGCAGGGTCCAGCAGGAGCAAACAGGCAGGGTCCAGCAGGAGCGAGCAGGCAGGGTCCAGCAGGAGCGAGCAGGCAGGGTCCAGCAGGAGCGAGCAGGCAGGGTCCAGCAGGAGCGAGCAGGCAGGGTCCAGCAGGAGCGAGCAGGCAGGGTCCAGCAGGAGCGAGCAGGCAGGGTCCAGCAGGAGCGAGCAGGCAGCACAGGCAGGGTCCAGCAGTAGCGAGCAGGCAGAGTCCAGCAGGAGCGAGCAGTAGTGTAAGTAGAGTCCACTGTAGCAAGCAGGCAGAGTCCAGCAGGAGCGAGCAGGCAGCACAGGCAGGGTCCAGCAGGAGCGAGCAGGCAGAGTCCAGCAGGAGCGAGCAGGCAGGGTCCAGCAGGAGCGAGCAGGCAGGGTCCAGCAGGAGCGAGCAGGCAGGGTCCAGCAGGAGCGAGCAGGCAGCACAGGCAGGGTCCAGCAGTAGCGAGCAGGCAGAGTCCAGCAGGAGCGAGCAGTAGTGTAAGTAGAGTCCACTGTAGCAAGCAGGCAGAGTCCAGCAGGAGCGAGCAGGCAGCACAGGCAGGGTCCAGCAGTAGCGAGCAGGCAGAGTCCAGCAGGAGCGAGCAGTAGTGTAAGTAGAGTCCACTGTAGCAAGCAGGCAGAGTCCAGCAGGAGCGAGCAGGCAGCACAGGCAGGGTCCAGCAGTAGCGAGCAGGCAGAGTCCAGCAGGAGCGAGCAGTAGTGTAAGTAGAGTCCACTGTAGCAAGCAGGCAGAGTCCAGCAGGAGCGAGCAGGCAGCACAGGCAGGGTCCAGCAGGAGCGAGCAGGCAGAGTCCAGCAGGAGTGAGCAGGCAGCACAGGCAGGGTCCAGCAGGAGCGAGCAGGAAGGGTCCAGCAGGCACTACTAGTATCGAAAAATATCACTATGATCAGCTTGGAGTTTGCCTTTTGTTTCTCACTCACTCATTCTGGTTGGCAGGATCAGCACTGCTGAGAAACCAGAAAGCAGGAATATGTGTTATACTGTAATAACGATGTTGTGCTGAATATAATACAATTGTTACACCATAATATGTATGTAATATTTCCACTGATAACTTTTGTTGTCCAGGTGTGTTGGTGTTTGTGCTTCCACTTCTCATACTCCGTGTAGATCTGCTCCCAGGCTGTTGTCTATTTCAGTTCTCTGTCAGGCCTCTAGGGGGAGCTGCTTGACCATTCTTTATCTGTGAAAGAGAAATCGGAGCCCAGAGTGAAGATTAGAGTTCAGAGTATTTGTATCCATAACATGACTGGTGTGTAGCAGATTATACTCCCTATTTACAACTGCCCTGTTTTTACACGGGTAGGAGCTGCCATACGTTTTCCTTACACTGTATGGAGGTGTAGCTGATTGTGGGCATAATGCAGAAATCAGAAATCCGTGTGTGTAATAACAGACAGGCCCTGCTGGGGGCAGCCTCACCTTGTTCTCTGCAGAGCCGACACTTAGTTTGTGGTCAGATGTCAGAATGATGAAGAGCCAGTGCAGTTAGAGCCGGGGCCCTTCTCTCATCAGCACCTGTGGGGGTTTTATTCACAGTATGTGAGACCTGCAGGGAGATTGTGTGCACTAAATGAGCCCTGTAAATTGTTTTTATATAGCAGATTCCTTGCAATCCCCTGCCACCTTGCCTTAGCCATCAGACTGCAGAGCTGGCAGTTTAACTGATGCGCTGCTTAGATTTGACGGCTGAATTATTCCTGCCAAAAGCAAGGCTGAACTTCTGGGTTTTAAACAAGGTTTCACGGGTCAGGTGGCAAATAAATGAGGTATCTGTCACATAGGAGCCAAGCTGGATACAAATGTGAGACTAGGTTGTGGGACTGCGGGGCAACTTGATGCAACTGGGACCATATAAAGACACAAGGCTGCAGGCTGAGTTATATAGTGAACTCTGAGTATCACTCATGTATTATAAGGGATAATGTACCCCCTACTGTAAATGATAAGGATATTAGAAGTCACTGAGGGGTTGTTCTGTGACCATATAAAGGCACAAGGCTGCAGGCTGAGTTATACAGGGAACTCTGAGTATCACTCATGTATTATAAGGGATAATGTACCCCCTACTGTAAATGATAAGGATATTAGAAGTCACTGAGGGGTTGTTCTGTGACCATATAAAGGCACAAGGCTGCAGGCTGAGTTATACAGGGAACTCTGAGTATCACTCATGTATTATAAGGGATAATGTACCCCCTACTGTAAATGATAAGGATATTAGAAGTCACTGTGGGCTTGTTCTATGACCATATAAAGGCACAAGGCTGCAGGCTGAGTTATACAGGGAACTCTGAGTATCACTCATGTATTATAAGGGATAATGTACCCCCTACTGTAAATGATAAGGATATTATAAGTCACTGAGGGGTTGTTCTGTGACCATATAAAGGCACAAGGCTGCAGGCTGAGTTATACAGGGAACTCTGAGTATCACTCATGTATTATAAGGGATAATGTACCCCCTACTGTAAATGATAAGGATATTAGAAGTCACTGAGGGGTTGTTCTGTGACCATATAAAGGCACAAGGCTGCAGGCTGAGTTATACAGGGAACTCTGAGTATCACTCATGTATTATAAGGGATAATGTACCCCCTACTGTAAATGATAAGGATATTAGAAGTCACTGAGGGGTTGTTCTGTGACCATATAAAGGCACAAGGCTGCAGGCTGAGTTATACAGGGAACTCTGAGTATCACTCATGTATTATAAGGGATAATGTACCCCCTACTGTAAATGATAAGGATATTAGAAGTCACTGAGGGGTTGTTCTGTGACCATATAAAGACACAAGGCTGCAGGCTGACTTATACAGGGAACTCTGAGTATCACTCATGTATTATAAGGGATAATGTACCCCCTACTGTAAATGATAAGGATATTAGAAGTCACTGAGGGGTTGTTCTGTGACCATATAAAGACACAAGGCTGCAGGCTGAGTTATACAGGGAACTCTGAGTATCACTCATGTATTATAAGGGATAATGTACCCCCTACTGTAAATGATAAGGATATTAGAAGTCACTGAGGGGTTGTTCTGTGACCATATAAAGGCACCAGCAATGTTCTGCCCCTGACAGCAATCGTACGATATCTATGTCCAACCAAAGCTGGTGACAGTCTCCCACTGAAAATCCTACGTTCGGCAATACACGCAGAGATATAATCGGCAGCCGACAGAAATTTTCTAACCCGTCCGATCGACCAAACGACAATCTCCGCCCAACGAAAAATGACGGGACTCTCCACACACGGTTTGAAAAATAGTACTAATCCTCGATTCGTACGATCAGATCTTTGTGTCTATGGCCAGCTTTAATGTTCCCGACAATTCAAACTTAACAGATCAATTACAAGTGTGTGTTAATGAGTTATGACCTGCAGTCTCCCAGGCTTGTGCATGTGAAGTGGCACCGTTCCTCCCCTAGTTGAGTGCCAGCGAGAGGATTACAAGTACTTTCATATCGTATGTGTTTATTTTGGCTCAGTCACTGATTACAGAGGAGCAGTTTCCATGTGCCGGCACTTCTCCACATACTTCAGCTACTGCCTAATCCCCTTATTCACATAGACCAGCGACCCATTTGTTTGTCAGGCTGACCAGCTGTTTTCTTTTCCCTTTCAAAGTAAATGGGATCTGCACTGAGCCTGAAAACTGTCACCCAATGCCGTGATCCATTACTAGCAGCAAAGTGGCACCCCATGAAATTAACTACAATTATACATTCATATTATACGTTCTCTCTTTTAATCAGCCTAACCTGTTTCTATAGGTATTGTGTAATGGATCACTTCTAATTGGGTCTAGTGTGCCTCACAATTCTGGATAGGATCTGTGCAGCCTCTTGGACAGAATGTTCTGTTATACAGATACCGTAGCTAGAATCTCAGCTGCCATAAAGCAGGACAGGACTGCTGCTTACAATGGGGATCAGATAGGATCTGTGCAGCCACTGGGACAGAATGTTCTGTTATACAGATAGCTAGAATCTCAGCTGCCATAAAGCAGGGCAGGACTGCTGCTTACAATGGGGATCAGATAGGATCTGTGCAGCCACTGGGACAGAATGTTCTGTTATACAGATAGCTAGAATCTCAGCTGCCATAAAGCAGGACAGGACTGCTGCTTACAATGGGGATCAGATAGGATCTGTGACTGAATGCTGTGAATATCTTCACTAACAATATGATTTCTATGTCTCAGGCTCAGCAGCAGAGGACACTGGACAACATTCTGTCTGTACAGGGCAAGCGAGGCCTCGCCAAGAGACCTAGAAAATGCCCAAGCCCAGAGGTGAATGGCACAAGCCCTATGTCTGAGCAGGATTCTGGCATTTTGGATGTGGAGGATGAAGAAGAGGAGGAAGAGGTAATACCATTGGTATAAAGGTCCAATAGAATTCAGTGATGAGAAGGCAAATCTTCACTAACGTTTACTTGGCTGCACAGTGAAATGTTTAAAAAGACAATATTATTAGATTATTTCTACTTTTAAGTTACTGATTGTCTTTTCAGTTTTATCTTCTTTTGTCTCCATTTGTCCATCACACTCCCCTGTCTACTCAAGTTCCCTGAGACATTTGCCCTCTCGGTTTGACATTACAGTTCTTTTCTTTTTCTCTTTCCCTGGCAGGCCCCCGGGACACAGGATTTGGTTGATTTTTCTCCTGTATATCGCTGTTTGCACATCTACACTGTACTGGTGAGTAGATATTTAAAATACGTAGGCAGTGGTGGTAAAAAAAAATTATGCAGAGTATTTCTTTTCAATAGATATAAAGAAACATTGGGGTGTCACCCTGCTATAGTTCCAGGGGTACCCAGGGCACAAATAAACACTCACCCCAAATCTCCCCCTAACTGCCCTTCAGACTGGGCCCCCTTAGCTCATAACAAGGTTACAGATGTATAGAAACATTGGGGTGTCACCCTGCTATAGCTCCAGGGGTACCCAGGGTACAAATAAGCACTCACCCCAAATCTCCCCCTAACTGACCATCAGACTGGGCCCCCTTAGCTCATAACAAGGTTACAGATATATAGAAACATTGGGGTGTCACCCTGCTATAGTTCCAGGGGTACCCAGGGTACAAATAATCACTCACCCCAAATCTCCCCCTAACTGACCTTCAGACTGGGCCCCCTTAGCTCATAACAAGGTTACAGCTAAATAGAAATATTGGGGTGTCACCCTGCTATAGTTAGACAAAGTACAGTGTGATGCTATTTATCATGCTCATGACTATTAGTAGATTGGTATGCAGTGATTGGCTGAGGGGTGCCACACAGAGCTGCTTTACTTCACATTATCCACTGGAACACGTCTTTTGTCAGCAACATCTCTCCCCGCTTCCCCGAATATTCTGCTCCCCCCGCTCTCAGGTATTTGGAGTTGTCTTTTCACTGGAATGACAGGACCTATTCTTTTCATTCTCATGCAGGGATATTTGAGTATCAGGAACACTCGGTGGCCTCTGACATGTCCCCTCTTCTCCGTACAAATGTTTATGTTGTTGCAGTATTGTCTAGAGTCTGTATGGAGTTCCAGAATTATTGTTCTGCTTATTTCATTGGTATCAGTTCTAAGCAGGTTCTTTTGCCCAAAAAGCCATAATTCTAATATTCCTTCCATTGCAGCACAGGTATCCCTGCTCTTCTACCACTCATATCCCACCCATTGTACCACTCATATCCCACCCATTGTACCACTCATATCCCACCCATTGTACCACTCTTATCCCACCCATTGTACCACTCATATCCCACCCATTGTACCACTCATATCCCACCCATTGTACCACTCATATCCCACCCATTGTACCACTCATATCCCACCCATTGTACCACTCATATCCCACCCATTGTACCACTCATATCCCACCCATTGTACCACTCATATCCCACCCATTGTACCACTCTTATCCCACCCATTGTACCACTCATATCCCACCTATTGTACCACTCATATCCCACCCATTGTACCACTCATATCCCACCCATTGTACCACTCATATCCCACCCATTGTACCACTCATATCCCACCCATTGTACCACTCTTATCCCACCCATTGTGTCACCAGCACCCCTGCCCTTTGTCCTGCCGGTATCCCTGGCCTGGAGCCACGGATATTCCATTGGAGACTTGTGTGGCCACTGTACAAAAGACACCGTTGTATCACTGCACCCATGTACACTAGCAGGCAAGGTGCAAATCACAGTTACTAGATGGGTTAACTCTTCACTGGCCAGTGTTATGGGGCAAGTCATGTTTGCAGAGTAGAAATGCACTTTGCTGTTTTTGCAGTGAGTACATTGGATGTGCAGTGGGACAAGTAATTGTGTTTACAGTGACAGAGAATGGGTTGTCTGAAAGCCATTCATTGGGCCGGGGACATTCCTTAAAGTTTGCATAGTAGTATTATAGCGTGTATAGTAGTATTATAGTGTGCATAGTAGTATTATAGTGTGTATAGTAGTATTATAGCGTACATAGTAGTATTATAGCGTGCATACTGGTATTATAGCATGCATAGTGGTATTATAGTGTACATAGTAGTATTATAGAGTGCACAGTAGTATTATAGTGTGTATAGTAGTATTATAGCGTGCATAGTGGTATTATAGTTTGCATAGTGGTATTATAGCGTGTATTGTAGTATTATAGCGTGCATAGTGGTATTATAGCGTGTATAGTAGTATTATAGTGTGTATAGTAGTATTATAGCGTACATATTAGTATTATAGCGTGCATACTGGTATTATAGCGTACATATTAGTATTATAGCGTGCATACTGGTATTATAGCGTGCATAGTGGTATTATAGTGTACATAGTAGTATTATAGAGTGCACAGTAGTATTATAGTGTGTATAGTAGTATTATAGCGTGCATAGTGGTATTATAGTTTGCATAGTGGTATTATAGCGTGTATTGTAGTATTATAGCGTGCATAGTGGTATTATAGTTTGCATAGTGGTATTATAGCGTGTATTGTAGTATTATAGCGTGCATAGTGGTATTCTAGCATCTATAGTAGTATTATAGCGTGCATAGTGGTATTATAGCGTGTATAGTAGTATTATAGTGTGTATAGTAGTATTATAGGGTACATAGTAGTATAGCGTGCATAGTGGTATTATAGCGTGCATAGTGGTATTATAGTGTACATAGTAGTATTATAGAGTGCACAGTAGTATTATAGTGTGTATAGTAGTATTATAGCGTGTATAGTGGTATTATAGTTTGCATAGTGGTATTATAGCGTGTATTGTAGTATTATAGCGTGCATAGTGGTATTCTAGCATCTATAGTAGTATTATAGTGTGCATAGTAGCATTATAGCATGCATAGTGCTATTAAAGCGTGCATAGTAGTATTATAGCGTGCATAGTGGTATTAAAGCATGTATAGTGGTATTATAGCATGCATAGTGGTATTATAGCATGCATAGTGGTATTATAGCATGCATAGTAGTGTTATAGCGTGTATAGTGGTATTATAGTTTATATAGTGGTATCAAAGTGTGTATAGTAGTATTAGAGTGTGTATAGTAGTATTTTAGTGTGTATAGTAGTATTTTAGTGTGTATAGTAGTATTTTAGTGTGTATAGTAGTATTTTAGTGTGTATAGTAGTATTTTAGTGTGTATAGTAGTATTTTAGTGTGTATAGTAGTATTTTAGTGTGTATAGTAGTATTAGAGTGTGTATAGTAGTATTTTAGTGTGTATAGTAGTATTTTAGTGTGTATAGTAGTATTTTAGTGTGTATAGTAGTATTTTAGTGTGTATAGTAGTATTAGAGTGTGTATAGTAGTATTTTAGTGTGTATAGTAGTATTAGAGTGTGTATAGTAGTATTTTAGTGTGTATAGTAGTATTATAGGGCTGGCTGCTCTCCTGCATGTGTTTGCTGTTTGTTCTGCACCCCAGGAATGTTAGAATGAGGCGACCCCAGGCTTTGATTCTCTGGGGGGTTTCTGTGCCGACCCCTTGTGACCCGCAGATAAGGCAAGTGCTGAGCGATGGGTCAGATCCTGTTTGCAGCTAAAGGAAATGTTCTCCTTTGTTTTGTATAGGAAACATCATAGCCCCCTACTATCCACATAATATTTAAAATCATGTGTACAGCGGCTGCTTCCTAATGCCGTCATCTGAACTCTTAGCCCCCTCTTTGCATAAACACAGCAATATTTATTATTCTTTACATCCCCCCAGTGACCGACCCTGCTTTCAGCTTGAGCTTTATGAGAGAGACTCTAGTGTGTTCCTCGAGGAATGATATGAGAGGGGCAGATCTGGTGAGCTTATCAGTGGGACACTAGTTCACATATTGTACTGGGGGGGGTCAGCCTCCGGTCAGACTCCGGCAATCTTGGGCACGGCACCTACAAATATGGCACTTAGTATTATCACACAAATATGGTACTTGGTATTATCACACAAATATGGCACTTAGTATTATCCACGGGTCGCCAGGAAGAGCTGAACTCTCTCAGGAAGGTTAGTGACGGGAAAGGAGAGTGACGAGAGGGTCAGGAGCAGGTTAATGATTGTAGCTCGCTGAACTTGGGAAGCGCATTTAGGGCCTCCAAGTATAATAGTCAGAAATGGACAAGGGGAGTCTCAGCCTTTCAGTTTTGGGGCAGAAGCTGCTCTTCTTCCATGGAAATATATTCCTAAAGCCTGTCCTCAGCTGACCTGAGCTGTCATGGTTAGTACTAGACTTCTCCTAAAAATATTCCAGGGTCCCATGCGGCCGGAGAATTGAACCCTTGGCTAGAGAGCAGTGTGCCACTAACACGTGCAAACTCACTGTCATACGTGTAATACAGCTGGTGCCACTTACACGTGCAAACTCACTGTCATACGTGTAATATATTTGGTGCCTCAGGGCTGCTGTCCAAGGTGCTGCTTCTGATAGCAGATCAGTGATTTCCTTTGCACCTCTAGTAATTTACAGTATATATCAGAGAATTCCTCTGCACCTCTAGTAGTTTATATATCGGAGAATTCCTCTGCACTTCTAGTAGTTTATATATCAGAGAATTCCTCTGCACTTCTAGTAGTTTATATATCAGAGAATTCCTCTGCACTTCTAGTAGTTTATATATCAGAGAATTCCTCTGCACCTCTAGTAATTTACAGTATATATCAGAGAATTCCTCTGCACCTCTAGTAGTTTATATATCAGAGAATTCCTCTGCACTTCTAGTAGTTTATATATCAGAGAATTCCTCTGCACCTCTAGTAATTCATATATCAGAGAATTCCTCTGCACCTCTAGTAGTTTATATATCAGAGAATTCCTCTGTTTCAGTAGAACCTTTCTGGTACTTTCTATTTCCTGCTCTATCCCCAGTAGAACCTTACTGGTAAATTCTATATCCTGCTCTATCCCCAGTAGAAACTTACTGGTACTTTCTATTTCCTGCTCTATCCCCAGTAGAAACGTACTGGTACATTCTATTTCCTGCTCTATCCCCAGTAGAAACTTACTGGTAAATTCTATATCCTGCTCTATCCCCAGTAGAACCTTACTGGTAAATTCTATATCCTGTTGTATCCCCAGTAGAAACTTACTGGTACTTTCTATTTCCTGCTCTATCCCCAGTAGAAACTTACTGGTGCTTTCTATTTCCTGCTCTATCCCCAGTAGAAACTTACTGGTACATTCTATTTCCTGCTCTATCCCCAGTAGAAACTTACTGGTACATTCTATTTCCTTCTCTATCCCCAGTAGAAACTTACTGGTACATTCTATTTCCTGCTCTATCCCCAGAAGAAACTTACTGGTACATTCTATTTCCTGCTCTATCCCCAGTAGAAACTTACTGGTACATTCTATTTCCTGCTCTATCCCCAGTAGAACCTTTTACTGATACATTCTATTTCCTGCTCTATCCCCAGTAGAAACTTACTGGTACATTCTATTTCCTGCTCTATCCCCAGTAGAACCTTTTACTGGTACATTCTATTTCCTGCTCTATCCCCAGTAGAAACTTACTGGTACATTCTATTTCCTGCTCTATCCCCAGTAGAACCTTTTACTGGTACATTCTATTTCCTGCTCTATCCCCAGTAGAAACTTACTGGTACTTTCTATTTCCTGCTCTATCCCCAGTAGAAACTTACTGGTACTTTCTATTTCCTGCTCTATCCCCAGTAGAAACTTACTGGTACATTCTATTTCCTGCTCTATCCCCAGTAGACTCCCATTTCCCACCATTCCCATGAGATGGGCTTGTGGCTAAATTGTCCCTCATGTCCGTATTCTCCTGAGACCGTAGCATGAACTTGTCTCTCACTGACCAGCTGACCCAGTGTATGAGATGGGACAAAACTCAGTATTAATGGCTCCAGGGCTGGTTTATTTAACCATAGTTACTGACTTACTGATGCTATTGGACTCCCAGCAACACTTGATAGCTTTTGGAAATCCTGTGCATTCCTATAGGTATTAGTGTCATGTAACTGCCCTGAGGGGGAAAGAGATCTTGACTAGCACTGGGCATAGTCCCCCAGATGCCTTCGACTGTCACATATTGACTGGTGCACATATTTTGGGTGTCATTTTCCTGCTTCCAGTTAAAAGCGGTGCAGTTGTTGCAGTGATGTGATTCGAACCTGCGCTGCTGTTCAATCTGCTCTGTAATATGAGTCTCCTGTAGGTTCCCTCCAAGGAATTCCTCTTTTTTGACTTCCCGCTCCCAACCAATTATTGATCATTTACTGGAACTCACATCTCTGCTTAAAATATAGAACCGGTTTCTGTGTTAAATTTCAGCTTTGATTTTCTATAATGATGACACATGTTTTGTCTGTAAGTCAAATCAATACCAGCTGGCTCCAAGCTATCTAGGCATCTGCCCTGTGCTCAACAGGATAAATCACACCATACTGATATACGCATTTGGAATAATCACCCATCTTACAGTGGGGCACACATTGAGGCCAGCTTACGTTGGGGCACAGGGAGAGGCCAGCTTACGTTGGGGCACAGGTAGAGGCCAGCTTACGTTGGGGCACAGGGAGAAGCCAGCTTACATTGGGGCACAGGGAGAGGCCAGCTTACGTTGGGCCACAGGGAGAGGCCAGTTTACGTCGGGGCACAGGTAGAGGCCAGCTTACGTTGGGGCACAGGGAGAGGCCAGCTTACGTTGGGGCACAGGGAGAGGCCAGCTTACGTTGGGGCACAGGGAGAGGCCAGTTTACATTGGGGCACAGGGAGAGGCCAGCTTACGTTGGGGTACAGAGAGAGGCCCTCTTACGTTGGGGCACAGGGAGAGGCCAGTTTAGGTTGGGGGCACAGGTAGAGGCCAGCTTACGTTGGGGCACAGGGAGAGGCCAGTTTACGTTGGGGCACAGAGAGAGGCCAGCTTACGTTGGGGTACAGAGAGAGGCCAGCTTACGTTGGGGTACAGAGAGAGGCCAGCTTACGTTGGGGTACAGAGAGAGGCCAGCTTACGTTGGGGTACAGAGAGAGGCCAGCTTACATTGGGGTACAGGGAGAGGCCAGTTTAGGTTGGGGGGTACAGGCAGAGGCCAGCTTACGTTGGGTCACAGGGAGAGGCCAGTTTACGTTGGGGCACAGGGAGAGGCCAGCTTACGTTGGGGCACAGAGAGAGGCCAGCTTACGTTGGGGTACAGAGAGAGGCCAGCTTACACTGGGGTACAGGGAGAGGCCAGTTTAGGTTGGGGGGTACAGGCAGAGGCCAGCTTACGTTGGGTCACAGGGAGAGGCCAGCTTACGTTGGGTCACAGGGAGAGGCCAGCTTACGTTGGGTCACAGGGAGAGGCCAGCTTACGTTGGGTCACAGGGAGAGGCCAGCTTACGTTGGGGCACAGGGAGAGGCCAGCTTACGTTGGGGCACAGGGAGAGGCCAGCTTACGTTGGGGCACAGGGAGAGGCCAGCTTACGTTGGGGCACAGGGAGAGGCCAGCTTACGTTGGGGCACAGGGAGAGGCCAGCTTACATTGGGGCACAGGGAGAGGCCAGCTTACGTTGGGGCACAGGGAGAGGCCAGCTTACGTTGGGGCACAGAGAGAGGCCAGCTTACGTTGGGGCACAGGGAGAGGCCAGCTTACGTTGGGGCACAGGGAGAGGCCAGCTTACGTTGGGGCACAGGGAGAGGCCAGCTTACGTTGGGGCACAGGGAGAGGCCAGTTTAGGTTGGGGGCACAGGGAGAGGCCAGCTTACGTTGGGGCACAGGGAGAGGCCAGCTTACTTTGGGGCACAGGGAGAGGCCAGCTTACGTTGGGGCACAGGGAGAGGCCAGCTTACGTTGGGGCACAGGGAGAGGCCAGCTTACGTTGGGGTACAGAGAGAGGCCAGCTTACGTTGGGGTACAGGGAGAGGCCAGCTTAGGTTGGGGGGCACAGGGAGAGGGCAGTTGACGTTGGGGCACAGGCAGAGGCCAGCTTACGTTGGGGCACAGGCCAGCTTACGTTGGGGCACAGGCAGAGGCCAGCTTACGTTGGGGCACAGGGAGAGGCCAGCTTACGTTGGGGCACAGGGAGAGGCCAGCTTACGTTGGGGCACAGGGAGAGGCCAGTTTAGGTTGGGGGGCACAGGGAGAGGGCAGTTGACGTTGGGGCTCAGGGAGAGGCCAGTTTATGTTGGGGATGTAAAAAAAAAAGAGGTTTTGTATATTTTAACATTATATTATGTGTAAGAGTAATGCTGGGAACGACATCTAGTGCCTTGGAAGCTGGTACAGTAAGTCTTGTAGTACTAATATGCTGAGACCCTGCAAGTTCTCTGATTTCTTTAAAAAAAACTCCAGACATTTAAGGCAAACACAATAAAGGCCATTCCACTATTAATGTTGTACTCAGATTGAGTTAAAAATTCCCACCCGTTGGTGGTGCTTTGACACTGAAAATCCTGCATCAACTCTGCACTTTACCTCACCTCCATAGAAAGTCTTAAGAATGCCTTATATAGGAGCAGGAAGGGTGTAAGCCCTCTACCACCGATACTTGATGCCACTAAGAGAGCTTGGGATGCCGTGTTACACTTAACAGATAAGACAGGGTGCATCTCTCCGGATATGCCATTGTGGGGCAATAGCAATCTATTGCATTTTTCTACATTTACGGAGGCAGGGACATGGGCTAAACTTGGCGTAAAATGTATTAAGCACCTGTACACCAACAATGCTTTGCATACTCTTCCACTCCTACAACAGGTTACCTCCCACCCCAAACCTGTCTGCGTTTCGTTACATGCAGATAGCACATTTATGTTCTACCCAATTCCCCACGCCCCCACTTGTGCATGACATAGAGAACCTGATATCTCGCCCGGTTAGGACCAAGCTCCTTTCAAAAACATACAAATTGCTTCTGACTAGGAAATATGATCCACGACCTAGGGTTAAATATAAGTGGGAAGCCAGAGGGATTCAGATTCAAGATGACTGGGACGAAATTATTGAATCTTTGTACAAACCTCTTGTCAGCACTAGGGATAAACTTATTTAGTTTAAAATTATGCATCAGACATACCTTACCCCACAAAAATTGCATGTCATGGGTAAGCGTGATCTACCACATTGTCCGAGATGTAGTAAACAGCAAGCCGACTTTATTCATATGATGTGGAACTGCCCCATTGTGCAAAGGTTCTGGCAACAGGTCACTCAATTTATGGGAACGGAACTAGCCTTACCCCAGGTACTCAACCCTGCCACATGTTTGCTGGGATTTTTAGATTCCATGGTACCCAGAGTTCGAACCAGGCACTTAATGAGACTGCTCTTGTTCTATGGGAAAAAGACTATTGCTCTACACTGAATGGGACCATCACCCCCAACTGGATTCCTCTTGTTAACTCTCAACTGGAACTTTACAAACTTACTTATGTGGCAAGAGGATGTCCAGGGAAATTCGAGGTCGTCTGGACTCCATAGATTGAATCTCTCGCGACATCGTTATAATTGTCTCTTATTCCTCCAGCCACCTTATTGCTGTCTTTTGTTTTCTTTCCTTTCTTTCCTTTTCTATAATTTTTTTTGTTGTTGAAAATCAATAAAAGGCATTCTTTAAAAAAAATTCCCACCCGTAAATCTTATTTTATTGTTCTAGAATGTACCAAAACCCCACTAACTTGTCATTCACTCATTAGCCGATCATGTAGGGCTTGCCACGTAAGTTTTGTAATGACGCAGAACGTCTTGTGTTTATTATACAAACCTTTCATCTGATTTCAGGGTTCGAGGGAGACCTTTGAAAACTACTACAGGAAGCAGAGAAGAAAGCAGGCAAGGCTGGTCTTACAGCCGCCATCCAACATGGTAGGTCCCTTCATTTCTCTTAATCATTATTTACATTTACCACTATCCCAGTAGCAAAATACTGTCCTGTGCTAAGGGCCAGTAACCTAAATAATGCCTCGTATACAACCTCGTATACAACCATGTATCCTTTCATGTGCCCTTGTGGAATCATTGTTTGTGCCCCAGCAACTGGGATCTAATTGATATTGCTGGGTAGGCTTTATTGTGAGGCTTTAATGTGGATGACAGAACACATATAAGACATTGAGGATTTGGAAGTATGGCTGTATAAAAGTTAGATGATTGCAACAAGCAATTTGGCCTCCTTGTATTTGGTGCCTTTTCTGCATATGGCAACTTTACTAAATGGTACTTGTTTCTGCCCCCCCCCCCCCCCCCGCTGGTACAGAGGAGCTTACTAGAAAGTTATGATTAGAAATAAGAATTAAAAGGCATTAGTGTGTTTTGTACATTACACCTTTGCTTCTCATTCCAGCATGAAACATTGGACGGATACAGAAAGTACTTCCACCAGATAATAGGGTAAGTCATTCTCTTGCCATAAGCTTCAGGGGCACGTTTATGCATCAGACATATAGCATATTATGATTCTGATATATGATTGTTGTTTCTATATGTAACTTGCATACTGTATTGAGAAGGGCTCTTGTTCAGTCTGTAGAGTGATTAAAGTGGCACACACAAGTGAAACAAACATAAGAGATTTATTGATACTTAGCTGAGGGACCCCTCCATAAAATGGCTCAGCAGCAATTCCAACATAACCAGGCACTCTGAAGTCCAGGCAGAAGTCAAAGAGCCTCCCCCCAAATTAAGCTTTATATATGTTTCCCCCACACAGGATATAAGAAGATTTATACATTTTATCAGCTAGCATACTATATATGGTAAAAACTACACTTAGCATACTATATATGGTGAAAATCAAGCATTAACCAGTGTCACATTCCTTGAATTGCCAAAAGCTCTAGACGCCATCTTTAAGGTGTTGTTCTATTCTCTCTATCTTCTGCTCTGTGAATCACTCATTTTCCTTACACATACTCTCTTTCTCTCTCCTCCTCCTCAGCTTTTTTGTGGTGGAAGATCACATCTTACATACAACACTTGGCCTCGTCAATAGAGCCTACATAGATGAACTGTGGGACTTGGCCTTGTCCAAAACAATGGCAGCCCTGCGGACACATTCGGTAAGTAGATAACCCACCATAAGCTGGAAATGTCTTCTAAATGGCCACTGTCCTTTGTTTTAATTCAGTGTACACTGGACAAATATGCAATGTGAGATCAGCCCCCTATGCTGCCATTAGCTGCCTGACCTTCCTAGCACACGCAATGGATTTTGTCGAAGAAACAGAAGAGTTTGAATCCGCTGCATGTGCCTGTACCTGGGCCAAAACAAATGTTCCCTGTGCATGCTTGACAAAGAGCTCCGCCCGAAACATTGCACTGCACTCCACAATAAACTCTTGAGGTGTTTCATCAGACCTGTGTGCCATTGGATTTTTTCTATTGGAGCCATGTGCGTGCAGGACAGAAGACTAATAATAGTGTAGGGGTTGATTCTTTTCACCCCCATGTGGCAGTAGTATAAAGGTGGCCATATAAACACAGATAATATCTATCAAACTAATTTTTGTAAGATTTTCGGTGCTTGTATGAGGTGAGATGAGCCGACCGATATTGGCAGAAGACTTGGGTGTCGGCAGAAGACTTGGATATCGGCTCGTCAATTGGGCTGGTCGGAAAATTTTGATCAGGCACCTTTGAAGGCACCCAAAAATCGGCCATTGTTAGCGCTGAATGGTCAGATACAGGTAGAATTCTATGGTTTCTATATGTATATCTGACCATTCAGCTCTACACGTGCGTATTGAAACAAACGATCGTTCTTGGAAAGATCGTAATTGTAACGTCTTGCCCACTACTAGCTTTTTTAGGTGGATCATCACTGCATAAACTGCATCTAGCCAGCCCAAGAGACAATGGCTAAAATGGCAAACTGGGCTAGGAACAGCTTCATAGATGCTTAAGGGAGGGGGGGGGAATCAAAAAGGAAAATGTACAGCGAATAAAACAAGTGCAAATAAAGTGATTTTATATGATAAAAATCCTGATTGTGTCTAGGACAGCAAGCTTCGTCCTAACTTGTGACTCTCTTAATAGTTGCCACTAGGCTTGCCACCTGGCCGGTAAAAATGATGGCTGATCCCAATGTTATTAATAAGGAAAAAAGATAAATATATAGGAAGGCCGGTATTTTTTTCCCAGAGAAGGTGGCAACCCTATTTCCCATGCAACACTTTGGAATGCTGGGAATTGTAGTTCCACCCACAGCTGCAGATTTGGCTCATGTTTATCAGTTTCACTTTTCTCCTGCTTTGCTTGTAGTCCTACTGCTCCGATCCCAACCTGGTGTTAGATCTGAAGAACCTCATAGTCCATTTTGCTGACACACTGCAGGTAGGATGCCATGCTTGTTTCTTTTAGCTCCTTACCTAGTTATTTGTCTTTCCTGTAAACCCCTCTCTGTCTCCGTTATGACCTCCCTGTAGCCACCATACCAATGCTTTTTGTGTTGCCAATTCCTGCAGGGTTATGGTTTCCCAGTGAACCAGCTGTTTGACATGCTGCTAGAGATCAGAGACCAGTACAGTGAGATCCTACTGAAGAAATGGGCTCTATTATTCAGGTGAGTAAATATTTACTACCCCCAAGTCTTCAGCTTTCTACACAACACTGGCTTGTCTTCAATCTCCTAAATCCAGGCGGAGCTTCTTGCAGACATTTGTGGTGTAGATGGTGTCACCCAGAATTGGTGGCTTCCACATTGACAAGTGACACCATCAAAGGTGTTGGCAACTCCTTTCCCATCATTGAAGAGGATCTGCCTGCTGGGAATGGCATGTTCTTTGATTTCATCCTTAGTGATACCAAAACCCTTTGTGCTTTAGAACACCCATTATTAATATGCCTCTATCAATGCACGATCCTTTAATTTATACTTTAATGGCAATATCATTTTTCCCTGGAGGATCTAGTGAGCACATGACTGATGGCTCTCATCCTGTAAGCTATTGATTTGTGTCTTATTTTCTAGAAATATACTAGACACAGACAACTACAGCCCCATCCCGGTGACTGACGAAGAAACTTACCGGAAGTTGGTAGGGCAGTTCCCTTTCCAGGACTCTGAAGTAGAGAAGGTAAGCGGACATCTGAGTGCTCCAAGCACATACTTCTCCATTGCATTTATTCCTTGAGTAAGATTCATATTTGGACCCTGTTAAAAAGATGGCAGACATGTAGGGCTCTGGTGCTCATGGGGGCAAATTCACTAAGCGCCGAACGCTAGCGTTAATTCGCTAGCATTTGGCATTTTCGTTACTGCGCAAATTCACTAATGAACGCTGGCGTAGTTTCACTAGTGTTACTTTGCATCCTTACGCCAGGCGAATTTTCGCTAGCGACGTAACTACGCAAATTCACTAACTTGCGCAGTGTACTGAACGCTACCTTTTACGCTAGACTTCCTTCGCCACCTCAGACCTGGCGAAGCGCAATAGAGTAGATAGGGATTGTTTCAAAAAAAGTCAAAATTTTTTCTAAGTCCCAAAAAACGCTGGCGTGTTTTCTACATGATGGGTGATAGGCTGAAAAAGATCGAAATTTTTTTTGGGGCTCCCCTCCTTCCCCCCTACATTTCCTGACTCATGGCAACTTACCTAGACAGTGGGCACATGTGTAGGGCAAAATAACATTTTTATTTGCTGATTTGAAGGTTTTCTAGGCATTTTTAGTGCTGATACTTGTTCCTCCATTGAAATTTGAATTTGGCGCCATATGCAAATTAGCCTTCGCTAGCGTAACTTCGCTTTATATAGCGAATCAACGCTAGCGCAACTTCGCAACCTTACGCTACCCCTGTGCGCAACTTCGGATTTTAGTGAATTTGCGGGGCGCTGGCGAAACTACGCCTGGCGAACTTCGCATCTTAGTGAATTTGCCCCATGGAGTGGAGCAATAGTGTTGTACAAAGTTTTTTCTGTCTCCTACATTTCATAAATGTCTCTATTTTTTGCTTTGCAGCAACAGTTTCCTAAAAAGTTTCCCTTCTCGGAATTCGTACCCAAAGTGTACTGTCAGATCAAGGAGTTCATCTATGCTTGCCTGAAGTTCTCTGAGGATTTGCACCTAAGGTAAGCATGCCTTTCTATTATCCTGATCTTCACGTGTCTGGTAAAGTAGGTTGCAATTTGCAGCAGTGCTAGTTACTTTCAGCTGTTGCTGAGAGGGATCCACCACCTACTTGCTGGACCATACTATTCAAAAAGAGTGAGAGGGGCTTCTTGTGTTTTAGCTGGTCTTATTCATCCCCATAAACTCTTGCATTTCTCAAACTGAAGAGGATAAGGAGTGAAAAGGTCAATGGAGCAGACTGACCCGCAGGCCCCCACGTTTGCAGTATTAATGCCTTTGAACCTTCCCAAGTGTAACCTGCACCCATCTGTCACTCTGCTCTGGTAGGTAACAGCCCTTGTCCTTTTCAGCCTTATAGATGGCCACTGACAGATCAAAGGCACATCCATTCAGTAGCACGGCTTGCAAAGATAGTGGTATTAGACCTGGGGGTGTGTTAGGATAAACTCCAAATCACTTTCCATGTGTAGAGGTTCAGCAAGAATTATAATTTAGTCCCTCACCCAGCCAGTGGTGTATAGGGAGATTCAAGGTATTAGAGCGTGTACTTTGGGCATCTCGGGGATAGCATCATGCAAACTGTGCATTTTAATGGAGAACAAAATACTAAAAATGAATGTGGCTAAAAATGACATATTTTATATAGTGAACTTATTGCAGGAGGCTAAAGTTTGAGCTTGTCAATAGCAGCAATGATCCAGGACTTCAAACTTGTCACAGGGGGTCACCATCTTGGAAAGTGTCTGTGACACTCACATGCTCAGTGGGCTCTGATTGGCTGTTGAGAAGCTAAGCTTAGGGCTCGTCACTAATTATCCAGCAGAAAATGAGCTTCCCTGGCTGTAATATAAGCTGATGCTACAGGTTTGCTGATTATTAAATTCTGATACTAATTGCACTGGTTTCTGTGCTGCCATGTAGTAATTATGTGTATTAATTACTAATCAGCCTTATATTGTGACATTTCTATTCTATGTGTACTTTATATTGTGAGTGGGTCCCTAAGCTCAGTAAGTGACAGTAGCACAGAGCATGTGCAGTGAATCAGCAGAAAAGAAGATGGGGAGCTACTGGGGCATCTTTGGAGACACAGATCTTTACTGCTAAAGGGCAGTGGTTGCCTTGGGCTGGTACAGAAGCACAAAACATCATGTACAACATTTCTACCTACTTCTTTCTTCTTTAAGCAGAGGGGTGTCCTGCACATTGTCTTTCTTGGTACAGTGGAAGGGGTCCTTATAGACCAGTACCACGAGGCGTAGGAGAGAGTTTTGTTTGCATTGTACTCATTATGTGAGAAGGTGTTTTGCAGACTGTCAGCAATACACTGTTCACTGCTCCTAATGAAGGGAGTCACCAAAGGGGGCCTAATAAATGTTCTCCATATTCCCCCATTACGATCCAGTTGTTGCCTGAGATGCAGAATAAGCAGCTCTGCCTGATTTGGCCCAGCCGATTAGTGACCAAATTGGGTTAATATCCATTTATTTAGAAACTGAGCCTAACGTGTAGTGTTTAAAGTACACGACCAGGTATACAGTTCAGCCATCCAGACACAGAAGAGCTATAGGATCAAGTGCTATTTCACACTAATGCTTATGGGTTCAGGTGCTGTGTCATACTGGTGCTCAATCGTAATCCCTGTGAATGCCCATCTTCCCCTGTTCACACAATAGTATATTTTAAGGCTGGGGCTAGACAGGGCCGAAATCAGCCTGCTGAAATCTGCAGCATTCCAGCCCCTCGCTGCTAGCAGTATCATTTTTTTGTGTTCGCACCTGGAAGCCTTGTGTTGCCTCCGCCAATTGTGTTGGCATGGGAGCTGACACAAGTCTCCCGGACATGAACACAAGAAGAGGATACTGCTAGCAGCGAGGGGCTGGGATGTGGCTCATTTCGGCCCTATATGACCCCAGCCTAAAGGGCAACATAGAGAACAGGATATCTGGGATGTCTGCTCGTTTGTAAGAAAGTACCTAAACTGAAAATTCTGAATAGTAACATTTTCAGCCCAACCAGTTTCACATCCAGTGCAGCAGATACTTATTGATATGCATGGGCTCGTTTGTGCAGTTGAAGAATAAATCATGTACTGTAACGGTTCTCTTCTCTCCCTGTAGTTCCACAGAAGTGGACGACATGATTCGGAAGTCCACAAACCTGCTGCTCACTCGAACACTAAGCAACTGTCTGCAGAATGTCATCAAGAGAAAGAACGTTGGCCTTACAGAGGTAAGGGGCTCCCACTATGAGGATAAGCAGTCAAGCTTCTAAAGGTGGCCATACACGGGGCGATAAAAGCTGCCGACAGACCGAGTTGGCAGCTTATTGGCCCGTGTATGGGGGCCCCCGACGGGCTTCCCCAATCGAGATCTGGCCGAAAGTCGGGCAGATCTCGATCAGATGGGACTAAAAATCCCGTTGGATCGCGGCCGCATCTGTTCGTTGATGTGGTCCCGCTATCCGACCACCCGTTCGTGTTCGATAGGATCCGATCGTTGGGCCCTAGGGTCCACTATCGGATCAGCCCGATATTGTCCACCTCAAGGTGGGCATAATCGGAGGGAGACCCGCTCGTTTACCAACATCGCCAAACGAGCGTATCTCTCCATGTATGTCCACCTTAACACAACTGATGTTGAACAACTAATCCCAGTGCCAATGGATCATGGTTGATGTTTACACTTCTACCGTATGAAACCAGTCCCTGTCTGAGGGGAGAGATTTCAGTCTCTTTCATTGGAACAGCTTGAGTTGTCTGCTCGAAGACATTTCATCCAGGGCTTTAATTTCTTGCTTTACAATGTTAAGTCCTCTCTCTTTCCATGCTGTTTATTATATGAGCAAAATCTCATATCTGTGTGTGATGCACTATAGCTGCATACTTAAGATTCTTGCACCATATGGGTTCAGAGAGCTGGGTTAACATGGTTTCAGATGATGGATTTCCCCCAGTGAAAGCTGTAGACACCCACTCCTGTTAGTAAAACACTACAAGACTTATTCAAAACATCCTGCTGAACGTTTGCCAACACAACAAGCCCGAGTGTGTGACAGATACGGGTCAACTGTCGGCCATGAACCTTTAGTCACGAAGGAAAGTGTATTCTTTATTCTGCCCACACCAGCACATCTAAACTCCACCCACTCTAGCTAGGATGATATTTGGGCAAAGATAGCGTGAGAGGGGCCAAGGAATCTCTTAGACTTTCATGGGGCACCAGCCTTGTGTGTTTGTTCTGCAGTCAGACGGCCACTTAGAATTTTTGGTACAGGACTAAGGAGACGGCCCTGCATGAATGCGCAGACGCTCTGCTCGAATCTTCTAGAATCCGACTAGCAGAAGATATAATGTGTGTTTGTAAAGCGCAGTCCCCGGACATATGAGCTTCACAAGTGGAAATGCATTTTTACCCATAAAAGATATGCAGAACAATGTGCGCTTAAATTGGCCTTAGAAGAGATGTGAAAAAAGGGAAGATTTTTGAAAAAAATGGAAGATTTGCTTTGTGATTAAAAGGATACTGTCATGGGGAAAAAAAGTTTCCCCCCAAAACACATCAGTTAATAGTGCTGCTCCAGCAGAATTCTGCTCTGAAATCCATTTTTCAAAAGAGCAAACAGATTTTGTTATATATAATTTTAAATCTGACATGGGGCTAGACATATTGTCAGTTTCCCAGCTGCCCACAGTCATGTGACTTGTGCTCTGATAAACTTCAGTCACTCTTTACTGCTGTTCTGCAAGTTGGACTGATATCTCCCCCCTACCTTCCCCCCCCCAGCAGCCTAACAAATGGGGATGCACTGAATCCAGGATTCTGTTTGGGATTCTGCCTTTTTCAGCAGGATTCGGCCGAACCGAATACGAATCAAGGAAAGCGCGTGACTTTTTGTCACAAAACAAGGAAGTAAAAAATGTTTCTCCCTTCTCACTCTTAATTTGCATATGGAGGTTCAGTATTTGGCCGAATCTTTCATGAAGATAGTGGACTCGGTGCATCTCTTCTAACAACAAAACAATGGGAAGGTAACCAGATAGCAGCTCCCTAACACTCAATAGTAAAATCCAGGTCCTACTGAGACACATTCAGTTACATTGAGTAGGAGAAACAACAACCTGCCAGAAAGCAGTTCCATCCTAAAGTGCTGGCTCTTTCTGAAATCACATGACCAGGCAAAATGAGCTGAGATGCACCTACACACCAATATTACAACTAAATACACTTGCTGCTTCAGGAATGACATTTTATATTGTAGAGTCAATTATTTGCAGTGTAAACAGTAATGACAGAATAAAATTGTTTTAGTCCCCTCCTTGACTTATTGCAGGGACCCTATAATAGTCCTGCAATAATCTGCACCTGAGCAGTTACCTCTATCAACCAATCAGATCAGTGTGCTTGCATTGTTCTGCCTGCAGCTGGCAGTCTATTTATTCATTGGTTTCGATGGGTAACTGCCCAGGTGTACAAATGTGTTGAGTGTTTAATAATGGGGCCGCAGCTTTTGTTGTTACAGTGTGTGAAATAAAGAGAGAACCATTTCTGCCACTGGAGATTTGCTGTGTTGGTGGCTGCTGGGGCCCTGCAGTTAAAGTCATGGTTGAAACTTGGGTAAAACACAACTGGACGGCTGCAGATAGAGGGATTTTTTAGGACTTAGTTCTGTTGGGTGCTGGGAATTGTTCAGAACCAGCTGGAGTATGGGCAATGTTTTTCTCCAGTTTAAATGATTGAGTAACTGTTTGTTTTCCCTGTGTATATGCCAGTAGAATCCTAGGTACATAAATTCTTGTATAGAGGGACCTTTATATGTAACATTCCTGTATAGAACATTTCTACGATGTGCAGACCTTATTGCATTCCTCTCCTCGTAGCTTGTACAGATCATCATCAACACCACCCACCTGGAGGTCTCCTGTAAGTACCTGGAGGAGTTTATCACCAATATCACCGGCGTGCTGCCGGATACAGTACATACATCCAAACTCTACGGCCTGACAACGTTCAAGGTGAGTTGACCCTTTATGATGAGCTAATTCTGTGCCCCATTTGTTCCTATTGGCCAGCAGCTGCCACTCTGCTGTCCAACGTGGTCCTATTTATTATACTCTTAGTAACACACAGCACCCCAGGCACACTTTGGACCTTAAAGGGATACTGTCATGGGAAAAATGTTTTTTCAAAGGGCATCAGTTAATAGTGCTGCTCCAGCAGAATTCTGCACTGAAATCCATTTCTCAAAAGAGCAAACACATTTTTTTTATATTTAATTTTGAAATCTGACATGGGGCTAGACATATTGTCAGTTTCCCAGCTGCCCCCAGTCATGTGATTGTGCTCTGATAAACTTCAGTCACTCTTTACTGCTGTACTGCAAGTTGGAGTGATATCCCCCCCCCCCCCAGCAGCCTAACAACAGAACAATGGGAAGGTAACCAGATAGCAGCTCCCTAACACAAGATAACAGCTGCCTGGTAGATCTAAGAACAGCACTCAATAGTAAAATCCAGGTCCCACTGAGACACATTCAGTTACATTGAGTAGGAGAAACAACATGAATTACTCGTAAACTCATTTTTTTTACCGACAATTTTTCAGACACTTTAGGCTCTCCAAAATGAAAATGTCAGACAAATTGTCGTTTGAAAAGTCTTGGTAAACGTCGTTTGTACGATGAAAAGATATACGACATTTTAGAAAATTGTCAGACTTACGAGACATTCAGAGATGGTAACATCTGCCTTTGTGAATTTGCCGTTCGTACGTCATTTTACAAATTTGTCGACCGCCACTTCTGGGTTACTTTTTTTATCGACACTTTTGTGAATTCCCCCTAAAATGTTTTCATTAAAACATCCATTCCTGTTATAAAAGTGTTTAAATATCTGAGCTGTCAATCAAATATTATGTGCCCGGCCAATATGCCTGAGGCATAGAGGTCACTTTCACTTTCCATTCAGCACTTATTATTATTAACATGTATTTATATAGCGCCAACATATTGCGTAGCACTGTATTTCTACATATCACTGCACTTCTCACATTGCCACTTACTGCCTCAGGCTCTAAAAATGATGTAGGGCACGTTGCAGGGGCATTGGGTCCCCCATTCTGGTGCTTACACAAGATTTTGAGGTGATACACACAAAATGGCTCCTGCTTTCTTGCTGTGATTCTGTAATTCCAAGACTGAAGGAATCAAAATTTGAATAATAAATATAGTGTAAGTCAAGTTAATTTTCTTCAACTATGATAGAAAATAATTTGGAATTCTTTTTTAGGGTGACAGGTCAACCTTCAAAGTGAATGGGTGTTTTTTCTTCTGGTGACTTTTTTTCTCCAAATGCGTTAGGGTGGTGGCAGACGGGGAGATTAGTGACAAATCTTCACTACTTCAGGCGACTAATCTCCCCAAAATGGCGAAGTTGCCTCTTGAGGAAAGTTCGGACAAATTGATTAATATGCCACCCCGCAGGTGATTCGATTTCGAAGAGATTGTTGCTGGGCGACTTAACTCCCTGTCTGCCACAACCCTTAAAGTCAGTGGGAGTTTTTTTTTCTTATAGGTGTCTTCTTGGCGAATTTTCATAGCAGTTCCGTGAAAATATTTCCACATGGGGAAATTCAGTATTTCGACGTGAATCCATGGCTGCAGAATAAATTCACTCATCACTAGTGTCCACCAGTCCTGCCCATGTAGCAGACCATGTGGCCTATAACTCTTGCGTTGCTCTGTTCCCGTAGGACGCTCGCCAGGCTGCAGAAGAAGAGATCTACACCAATTTGAACCAGAAGATCGACCAGTTCCTGCAGCTAGCCGATTACGACTGGTTGGTATCCGATCCCAGCACGCAGGCCAGCGACTACCTTGTAGACCTTGTAGCCTTCCTCAACAGCACCTTTGCCGTCTTCACCCACTTGCCAGTAAGTGACCTGCCAGTCTCCATCCAGAAGTGAAATGTTATGGTTTTATTACTGTTGCTGATTGGATTGGGTGGGGCAGGTTTATATATATTTAAAATTAACTCAACGACCCATTACACGAATTGGGAAATGAACGCAGCATCCTTATACTTGATGGCAGAATCAGAGAACCCCCACAGCTCCATATGAAATCCCCAATAGCAGAAATGATATCTGATAGGATCCTGATCCATCTTGTGAACATGGTGGATGCCAGGACCTTTCCCTCCAACCACCCTTTTTATTGAACCTACATTTCTGCCCCCAGGCTACTTCAGACACCCACTCCAGAATGCCGGTAAGTAGGTTATATATCTTGCCAGTGTTTGGCACCAGGAGATCTAAGAACTAAAGGCCACTCTTTAACAAGGAAGGGGAATATTCTAGCACGAGTAAGCTTACTACTAAAAGCAGAGCTGTTCTGCTCGTTGGGCGCATGTTTTTATAAAAATAACCTTACTTTTAACCAACAGCCTAAAATTTGATTTTGTTTTGCATGAAGTGTGTGGTGTGTACATGTTTTACTTGTGTTTTAGAGTAGAGAACAGCTTGGTTGATAGACTTTCTTTTTTCACCAACCAATCCACAGCTGCAAGTCTATATGTGTGTTGGAACTTGGGTATCATTTCAAAGTCACATGATATAGTAGGTTAAAAAAGACAAATGTCCATCAAGTTCAACCTCTTTCGTTTATATATAACCTGCCTAACTGCCAGTTGATCCAGAGGAAGGCAAAAAAAAAAACAGTTGAAGCCTCTCCAAAAATTCCTTCCTGACTTCAAGATGCAATGGGACCAGTCCCTGGATCAACTTGTGACATTAAGGCTAATGGTGCACGGGGGCAGTTTGTTCTTCTAGGGGTTATTTATCAAAGAACCTTGGTGCACACAAGGGCAGTTACAGTTGGTCTAGTGTTTCTATGGGGTCGAACGTTCCATGTGACAAAAGCCTGACGGCTCAATATGTTCTTTAAAGGGGAAGGAAACCTAGTTTGCGCAAAAACCCTCCCCCCCCCGCCGTGTGTTGCCCACCCTCCCTCCTCCCCCCTGGCCTATCCGTCCCACTGGGCAAATGCCCCTAACTTGTTACTTACCCTTCTGCGCAGGTCAAGTCCAGGGAGTTCACAGACGACATCTTCTTCCACGCGATCTTCTTCCTGCTTTGAACGGCGTTTTGGCGCATGCGCAGTAGATCGTACCGGCGAAAGGCTCCTACTGCGCATGCGCCGGTCAAAGCAGGACAAAGATCGCGTGGAAGAAGATGTCGTCTGTGAACTCCCTGGACTGGACCTGCAGAAGGGTAAGTAACAAGTTAGGGGCATTTGCCCAGTGGGACGGGTAGGCCAGGGGGGAGGAGGGAGGGTGGGCAACACACGGGAGGGGGGGAGGGATTTTTGCGCCAACTAGGTTTCCTTCCCCTTTAAGGGCTCAGCCAAGTATGAATCTGACAAATCCTGGTGAAGTCCAAAACTGGATCATGGATTTAGTGTATCTCCGATAAAGTCTTTCCTTCCTTGGTTCCACATCTCTTATCTTTTATCTCCCAAAACGTTCATGCATGTCCTCCTCCACCAAAAGTTTAATACATAGAGGAATAGTAAGTGGCCTGTCAGGAAGGAAGGGGGTGCTCATTAAGTGCTTCTTTGTTATTGTTGTCAAACAAATCAGAAACAATATAATATTCAGTAATGGTCCCATGGAGAGCTCTTATGGACTGCTGAAGCCCTGCAGGAAATGGTTATTAACTTATAATGAATAGAAATAGTTGGTCTTTATGGAAAATAATCTAAATTTGCACTGATTCATTCCTTATACCTTTGAACCTGTTATTGCTTTGACCAAAAACATTTAATAAGCAGTGTTTATACATCCTTCTAAAATGGATCTGCCTGCTATGGATACAGTTGGAGTGATACAATAGTAGGGTGTTGCCACTTTGACCATTTCATTGGCACTTCTCAGTAGGGTCTTTAGGGCTCTTGTTTTAAAGGAGAAGTAGTAAGTCTTATCAGAAAGGTCTATATAAATACACCCGTAAACCCTCAAAGTAATGCTGCTCTGAGTCCTCTGTCCTCTGAGTTTTCTCTTCAGGATCTTTACTCAGGCGAATCAGCCCACACTATTCCTCTAGATCGGGGGACAAAGAGAAGGGCACAGTAAAGTCTTTCAAGACAACTACTGATGCAGGCTGCTTCGAAAGGGCTGGCTCCCCTCTGCACGACAGTCAAGTCTCTCAGAGGCAAATACTGGGTGCAAGACACTACTGAAATCTAGTATTGTTCGGCGCAGTAAAGTCTTTCAAAGACAAATACTGCTGTGGGCCGCTACACACGCTGACTTCCCTTAACCACAGTAAAGTCTCTCTGAGACGACTACTGGGCAGATGGCAGAATACTCTATTCTCTGTGCGGCTGGACGAGCGCAGTGCGCGCAGCACAGTACACGCGGCACTTCAGCGCTCATTAGCGCTTCTGCCGGTGGGAGGAGAACCGGAGGTTCCGGTCTCCACATTGGCGCCAACGAGATGCGTAATTGGCGCCAAGAGACGCGCGCTACGTTACAGTGCGCAGGCGCCATCTTGGATTACTCCAGCGGCGGGCAGATTAATGTAACAGCTCCGACCGCTGCAGCTGCAGGAATATCGTCGCCTACAACTCACTACCAAACAGGTACTGTGGATCAGGGGCGCTTTAGCCTGCAGGCATATAAAAAGCACGCTGAATCAAAGATGGGCCGTCAGATGAATAGAGGGTTATTTCTCTGGCAGAACACACATACTTGCTGCCTTACTGCAGAATTACTGGCATATATTCTACTGTCATAAGCATTACTGTAGGGCCAGTTACTGTGTTATGGTCTACTGGATTTAGTCCAAAAGATACAGTCATTCTTTCTCTATTCACAGATCTATTACCATAAACACATTATGGAGACAGACAACGTATTAGAAGATCTCAGAAAAGAGATGCCTACTACCATATCTACACCTAAGACCAAAAAGTCTACCACAAAGCGGTCACAGACCCAACCTAAAAAATGCAAAAAGTGCAAGCATACTTTGCGCAAAAGTGAACAGGAGATCTGCCAGGACTGCGAAGAACCACCAGATTTGGCACCGGTTCTGTCACCTCACCCCATCCTATCTCAAGATATTGTTGAGGGCCCTCAGAGTAATGACACACAAGGGCATGATCCTTCCACATCAGCAAAAACACCTCAGTTAGAGGAACTCTTTGACTGGATAAAATCCACAATTCAATCATCAGTCCAACAGGCACCTGCACAGAGCAAGAAGAGGAAACCACAGTTACTCTTAGATGACAATTCCTCTGACTCGAGTGAGGTCAGTGATCAAGATAGTGACCCGGAACAGGGTACTTTCTCGGTTAGCGACAATTCTTCGGATGACGCAGATAATGAACACCAATACCACTCCCTAGCAGGCCCTGATATAGCTAAACGGTTACTACGGGAGATGCTAGCCACCCTGGAAATCAAGGATGAAACAACAACTAAGTCAAAGGCAGATAGAGTTTTAGGAGTACAACCCAAGAAGTCAAGGGTATTCCCGGTGTTTAAGTCAGTGTCACAAGCCATTGAGAATGAATGGGCAAAGCCTGACCACAAGCTCACACTCACTCAACGATTTCTCAATACTTACCCTATGCCGGAAGAACAGCATAAGATGTGGGACAGGGCACCTAAGGTTGATTCGGCAGTCGCAAGATTAGCCAGGCACACCACATTACCCACGGAAGAGGCAGCTTTCAAAGAGCCAATGGACAAGAAAATGGAAGTATCTCTAAGAAGGGGATATACACATGCCACAGCAATCCTCAGACCAGCAGTGGCATCTGCTGGTTTAGCACGTACAGCTCGATTTTGGTGCCAGGAATTGCTTAAACAGCCACTACCTCAGGAAGAATTGCAGGAGGAGCTACATCGTATTAGCTCAGCTCTAGCTTTTTTGTCAGACGCAGCTATGGACACTGTTAGGCTGGCGGCCAAGACCAGCATTGACACAACGGTGGCCAGGCGGGCACTGTGGCTCCGCCAGTGGACAGGAGACACGGCATCAAAAACGAAGTTGCTTAATCTCAAATACACTGGCGACACACTGTTCGGACCGGACTTAAAACAGATCATAACTGAGGTTACAGGGGGCAAAAGCACATTTTTGCCGTCAGGAAAAAGACCCAGGCAAGAATTCAATTCTAGACCTCAAAATAAACAGTGGAACTCTCATAACCGTTCCTTTCGCCCTTTCCGAAATGCTTCCTTTCGACCTTCCCAGACTAACACAGATTCCAGGAAGGGCAGACCATCCTGGGCCAATCAAACCAGGCAAAATAGAAAGCCCGGCCCACCCAAGTCCACTTCCACCTGACTCGAGCAGTCCAGCTCGAGAGGGGGTAGGGGGACGTCTTCAACAATTTTTTCCAATCTGGCAGACTCACATACAAGACAACTGGGTCCTCTCTATCATCAACGAGGGTTACAGGATTCCTTTCGACACAATGCCCCCTCGCATTTTCAGACGCTCATCCTTACCAAAAAACCCTTTCAAACGCAAAGCACTCATTCAAATAGTACACGAACTACTACAAAACAATGTCATTACAACAGTGCCTTTAAAAGAACGTTACAAGGGTTTCTACTCAAATTTATTTCTAATCACAAAGAAGGAGGGCTCCTTCAGACCAGTGCTAAATTTGAAGCCTCTAAATCAGTTTGTGTCCAAGCAGAAGTTCCGCATGGAGTCGATCCGATCAATCCTCATGTCCATGACAAAACAATGCTACATGACAAAGGTGGATCTACAGGAGGCCTACTTGCATGTTCCCATCAGGGAGGTCTCCCAACAATACTTACGGTTCACGATTCACGAGGACCATTATCAATTCAGAGCACTTCCTTTCGGCCTCTGTACGACTCCCAGAGTGTTTACAAAGATACTCAGCCCCCTCATTGCATACCTCAGACGCAGAGGAATTTCAATATCCCCATACTTGGACGATCTCCTAATAAGAGCCACATCATACAACCAATGTCTCACAGAGACCCAAATGTGCGTCACCACGCTCCAACAACACGGCTGGATCATAAATTACAGAAAGAGCCAACTCAAGCCGTCACAAAAAATTCAATTCCTAGGGATGTGGTTCGACTCCTCTCTACAAACGATTTCACTAACGTCGGAGAAAATCCAAAAGATTACACTCACAGCTCAGCACGTCTGCCACCAATCCACAGTGTCGGCAGAACTCTGTCTTCGGCTCCTGGGCTACATGGTGGCGGCATTAGAAGCCCTGCCTTTCGGCAGGTTTCATATGAGACTCCTTCAAAATCATTTCTTACGTCACTGGAACAAGGATCATTTCAACCTGTCACAACAGATTCCAGTGACCCAATCAGTCCGGCAGTCCTTGGACTGGTGGACACGACAACCCAACCTTCGCTCAGGGAAGACATGGACCCAGCACCAGTGGACGGTAGTCACCACAGATGCCAGTCTCACAGGCTGGGGTGCAACCCTCCCTCCTCGCACTTGCCAAGGCGTCTGGTCAGCAGCCGAGTCAAAGCTGCCAATCAATGTCCTGGAAATCAGAGCGATCAAGAATGCGGTACTACATTGGTCCCACGAACTGACGGGCCACCCTCTCAGGATTCAGTCCGACAACGCCACAGCGGTGGCTTACCTAAACAAGCAGGGCGGTACTCGCAGCACCAGGGCAATGAACGAGGTGGCCCAGATTCTAGGATGGGCAGAGTCCCACGTTCCAGCCATCTCAGCGGTATTCATACCGGGAATTCTAAACTGGGAGGCAGATTACCTGAGTCGACAACAAATAGATCAAGGGGAGTGGGCACTCCACCCCGAGGTTTTCCAACAGATCGTGTCAAAATGGGGAACACCAGACATAGATATACTGGCCTCAAGACACAACTACAAAGTGCCCACATACTGCGCCAGGTCTCAAGATCCGGGGGCAGCATTCGTGGATGCGTTAGTCATACCGTGGACGTTCAACAAAGTCTACGCCTTTCCACCATTTGCTCTGTTACCAAGGGTCATCAGCAAGATCCGTCAAGAACGGACGCAAACCATTCTCATCGCCCCAGATTGGCCACGGAGACCATGGTACTCAGAGATAGTCAATATGTTGACAGCGCCGCCATGGAGGCTACCACTCAGACACGATCTATTAACTCAGGGGCCAGTGAAACACGACAGTTTACCGCGCCTACATTTGACGGCATGGCTATTGAATCCGAGATATGGCGTTCCAAGGGCTTCTCAGATCAGGCCACAGACATATTAATGAAAGCCAGAAAGATGTCCACAACTAAGGTGTACCACAAAATTTGGAGGACATTCATTGACTGGTGCGATACCAACAGTATGCCTTGGCGCCAAGCTTCAGTACCAACCATTGTTGAATTTCTCACTCAGGGTTTCCAATTAGGCCTTTCGTTAGCCACGTTAAAAGGTCAGGTTTCAGCACTTTCCCTCCTTCTTCAACATCAATGGGCTAGGGAACCAGACCTCATACAGTTCCTACAAGGGGTCGGCAAGGTTAGACCTCCCTTTAGGGACCCCACACCACCATGGGATCTTACCACAGTATTAACGGCATTACAGGGCCCCCCGTTCGAACCTTTAGCGTCCTGTCCCATAAAGTTCCTGACTTGGAAAATGACTTTTCTGCTAGCGATTACATCCGCAAAGAGGGTTTCAGATATGGCAGCCCTTTCCCAGAAGGAGCCATGGCTCATACTGCATCAAGATAGGGCAGTTTTTCGAACCATCCCCTCTTTTACACCCAAGGTGGTCTCCTCCTTTCACATAAATGAAGAGATCAACTTACCTTCACTGTGCCCACAGCCATCTAATGCGAAGGAAAAACAACTACACAAGTTAGATGTAGTCAGGGCAATTCGTTACTATCTAGACAGATCTAAACACTACAGGAAGACAGATTCTTTTTTGGTGACTTATGGTACAAACAAGGGGTCACCAGCCTCAAAGAGGACAATTGCGAGATGGTTGGTTGACACAATAAATTGTGCCTATGATCTTAGTAACAAACCTAGACCGTTCAAGGTCAAAGCCCATTCAACAAGAGCATTGAGTACTTCTTGGGCTCTATACAATTCAGCCACACCTGAACAAATTTGTAGAGCAGCCACTTGGGCTTCACTCTCAACGTTTTCTAAATTTTACAGACTACATGTCTTTCATTCAGCCCCTGCAGCTTTTGGTAGAAAGGTTCTACAAGCTGTAGTACGGCACTAGTGATTATTATACCCACCCAATTTGGGGGACCAGCTCTTTGACGTCCCCATAGCGTCTGCACTGACAGGAAGGGCCGGTCTAGAGAAAGAGGGATTTTTAGCTTACCGAAAAATCTTTTTCTAGACGGCCCGGACTGTCAGTGCAGTAAGCCCCACCCTGCTATTAAGTTGAGTTATGTTAATGGAATTGTTATTGTTGTGCATGTTGCATGTTTCTCTGTGATTTTCCTCCTTACCAAGCTAAAGAACGAAACTGAGGGATTAAGGAGGAACATCAGGATATATATGGAGGGTGGAGCCAAAACAGTTTCTTCTTCTGTCCTGCCTCTGGAGGTGGATACTTAACCCCATAGCGTCTGCACTGACAGTCCGGGCCGTCTAGAAAAAGATTTTTCGGTAAGCTAAAAATCCCTCTATAAAGATTAGCGGCATGATTGACTTACTTTATGGAACCAGTCGAACAACATTTATGTGATGCTTCAACTATGTGTAATTATACTGCTTCAGAGTCCTAGGACAATATAGGTGTAATTCATTGTCCTAACAAAATCACAGGTTATTGCTTTTAGGCCCATGGAATATGGGCCCAAATGTAGCACTGCAGAATGCAATCGTTCAATCACTCACAGCCTAACCCATACATTATCAATCCAGGCCTAGCCTTGCCAAGGTTGAGAAGGGACTCGACTGCTCAAGCAAAATCTGCCCTTTATAATAACATCACAGATGATGTCAAAAGGAGGCCGACTCTGTAGTTATGTCGCCAACGAAAAAGAGAGGAATAGGCTGCCCAGTGCAGCGCCAGTGGCATATACGAGAATATTTTACACTGCCAAAGAAGCGCCCAAATGTAGCTCTGCAACCTGCCATCATCCAAATAGAATTCTCCAATCACTCCAACCCTGTGGTTTGCGATGGACGTAACAATTACGACCTTTCCAAGAAAGATTGTTCATTTCAATACACACGTGTAGAGCTGAATGGTCAGATATACATATAGAAACAATAGAATTCTACCTGTATCTGACCATTCATCACTAACAATGGCCGATGTTTGGGTGCCTTCAAAGGCGCCCAATCAAAATTTTCCGACCAGCCTGATCGACGAGCCAACCAATATCCAAGTCTTCTGCCGTTATTGGTTGGGTCGTCTACCTCCATACACACACCAAATATCGTACGGAAATTAGTTTCATAGGATATTATCAGTGCCTCTGTGGCCACCTTAACTCACGCCTTGCCAACCCAGGCCTCACCCGGCCAAAGTTGAGGAGAGACTTGACTACTTGAGCAAGACCTGCCTCTTCTGATGACATCCGAGATGATGTCAAAAGGGGCCGGGGTCTGTAGTCATGCTACCAATGAAAAAGAGAGGTGTAGGCTGCACAGCACAGCGGGCCAATGACAGGAATATGCATTGCAGTCAGCCATCTTTATCCACGCCCATCCCAGATTTAAAGCCTGAGGCCAGCCAATCTGCAGGTTGTGAGTCAGCTCATTCATTTTTAGTCTCTAGGCTATGTGGTAAGGCGCCGAGATGAATCGCAAGCGTCACGTCGGATGTGCCGAATCTAAGCTAAGTAATAAGAATGTCTGACGTTGTCGCTGCATACATCCAACACGACTGTCGGATGCAAACGCTGCATGTTGCGTCTTCTTTCGACAGTCGTGTCAGATGCACGCAGCGATAACGTCCGACATTCCTATTGCTTAGCTTAGATTCGGCACATCCGACGTGACGCTTGCGATTCATCTCAGCGCGTCGGAACGGATGCAGTCACAGGTTAAAGCGCTCCTGTAGTTCTACCCTTAATCCCCAGGGGGTGAAGCGGTTTAATCAAAACTGAGTAATTATGGGAAATTCTCATACTATCCATTTTGCACAGGAAAGCATTAGGACTTGATTTCAGCATTGCGTGTAAAATAAATTAGCATTCATGAAATAATGGCATTTGGACAAATTAAAGAAAATATCATTTGTTAAGAGTCTGTCTGGGGTTGGGGTACGGGATGTTAAACCTCTAATTGGCTGGCACTTTGCAAAGCCGACGGCAATATTTTCTGCTTATATAATGCCAGTCAGCTGCCCCCCTTCCCAATCTCTCCTCATATATAAGGATGGATCATATTTCAGCAGTTGGGTCTTTTAGAAATGGGGCGAGTCGCTAGCAATCATGGGGTTATGGGTTTAAGGTGGCCATAGATGCAAGGATCCGCTCGTTTGGCCTCATCGCCAAACGAGCGGATCTTTCCCCGATATGCCATTAACAAACATGGCTATATCGGGGGGTAATCTAATTGTTCCGATTACCGATGGGCTCAGGCGGGATCGGTCAGGTCAAAATCAAACCTGACCGATCGACCAAACGACCGATCTCCGCCGGACGAAAGATGTCGGCACACGCCACACACGATCCGAAAATCCTTGATTCGTACGATAGGATCCGTGTGTCTATGGCCACCTTACTTTACTTACTTACCGTATATACTTGAGTATAAGCCGACCCGAGTATAAGCCGAGGTACCTAATTTTACCTACGAAAACTGGGAAAACTTATTGACTCTAGTATAAGCCTAGACACAACTACAGCCCTGTTTCCCAGCAGCACACATTCTGCCAAAGCGACCCCCCAGCGATCAACCGGACTTCTTTGCAAAGTTGATGGTGACAGAGAATTGCCAAACAGATTACTGTGTGCATTGTCCCACTGTCCCACTACAATGTGCAGAGGGTGCTGTTTGATATTGCCATCACTGTTAATCTTTTGTATAACCAACAGATGGTGCTGTGTGATATTGCAGTCACTGTTATTCTTTCATATAACCAACAGAGGGCGCTGTGTGATATTGCAGTCACTGTTAATCTTTCGTATAACCAACAGAGGGCGCTGTGTGATATTGCAGTCACTGTTATTCTTTCATATAATCAACAGAGGGCGCTGTGTGATATTGCAGTCACTGTTATTCTTCCATATAACCAACAGAGGGCGCTGTGTGATATTGCAGTCACTGTTATTCTTCCATATAACCAACAGAGGGTGCTGTGTGATATTGCAGTCACTGTTAATCTTTCATATAAGCAACAGAGGGCACTGTGTGATATTGCAGTCACTGTTATTCTTCCATATAACCAACAGAGGGTGCTGTGTGATATTGCAGTCACTGTTAATCTTTCATATAACCAACAGAGGGCACTGTGTGATATTGCAGTCACTGTTATTCTTCCATATAACCAACAGATGGCGCTGTGTGATATTGCAGTCACTGTTATTCTTTCATGTAACCAACAGAGGGTGCTGTGTGATATTGCAGTCACTGTTATTCTTTCATATAACCAACAGAGGGCACTGTGTGATATTGCAGTCACTGTTATTCTTCCATATAACCAACAGATGGCGCTGTGTGATATTGCAGTCACTGTTATTCTTCCATATAACCAACAGATGGCGCTGTGTGATATTGCAGTCACTGTTATTCTTTCATGTAACCAACAGAGGGCACTGTGTGATATTGCAGTCACTGTTATTCTTCCATATAACCAACAGAGGGTGCTGTGTGATATTGCAGTCACTGTTATTCTTTCATATAACCAACAGAGGGCATTGTGGGATATTGCAGTCTCTCCCCTAGTGTACTGTTGGTATAGGAATGATTAAAAGTGACTGAAATCTCAGCTAGTCGGGTCGGGTACCGCTGACCCGAGTATAAGCCGAGGTAGACTTTTTCAGCACATTTTGGATGCTGAAAAACTGGGCTTATACTCGGTATATACGGTACTTTAAAACCTTTAAAATGCCATTGTGTGTATTAGGGGCTTTATAAGGCATTGATAAAAGTTGTAGAAGTCGGTGGGAATTGTTCAGAATTCAAGCTATTTTTCATTTCAAGTTTTTAAAACAAATTTAAAATTTGGCAGACGCATTGAAAACAATGGATCGAATATGATTTCCTTCAGTCCAATTGTCTTTTCATGTTTTTTTACACAATCAAGTTTTTTTGTTTTATTTTCTTGTTGAGGATAACTTTTTTTTAAATAGATGAGCCTATTCAAGATTTTAAAATTTTTGAAGAGAAAAAAGGGGATAGCTATGTGCCGCCAGTATCCCATTAACGCTTAAAGGGGGTAGAAACTTAAAAAATAAAATGTCGGCCTAATGAAAGTAATTATAGTTCTAAGCAACTTTCCAATATACTTTAATTATGACATTATAGTAGTTTTAAAGTTATTTGTAAAGGCAACTGGTATGAAATCAGCCCCTGTCTGTCCCTTTAAGGCTCTGCCCTGAGACAGTGTTGCAAAGTCAGCAGATTAACAGATCCTGAGAGCATGCAAGGCTGACTTCTGCTACATCATTTCAAGAGACAAAAAAGGGATGAACAGACACTGCTTTTAAATGCAATGACAGTTCAACGTTACCTTGAAACCATTGGAAATTAATGATTGTGTTATGGAAAGTTGGTTTAGGACTACACTTTCTTTATGCCCCCACCCAAACTACAAAGATTGTGGCGGCGTTCCACTTTAAGTGCTTCTTGTTCAGTTAACTGCAGCCAATTGGAAGTTTATGACAAGGAATCGTTAGTAGCAGCGTCCTGTTAGGGAAGACTTTTGCCATTACCAATAGTTATATCCCTTTTCAGGGAATATCATATAGAAGCCATTTTGGTCTCTCTGTTGGGCTTAAAGGGATACTGTCATGGGAAAACATGTTTTTTAAAACCCATCAGTTAATAGTGCTGCTCCAGCAGCTTTCTGCACTGAAAATCGTTTCTCAAAAGATCAGATTTTTTTATATTGAAATCTAACATGGGGCTAGACATATTGTCAGTTTCCCAGCTGCCCCCATTCATGTGTCTTGTGTTCTGATAAACTTCAGTCACTTGCACTGCAAGTTGGAGTGATATCACCCTCCTCCCTCCCCCCAGCAGCCCATCAGTAACCAGATAGCAGCTCCCTAACACAAGATAACAATTGCCTGGTAGATCTAAGAACAACACTCAATAGTAAAATCCAGGTCCCACTGAGACACATTCAGTTACATTGAGTAGGAGAAACAACAGCCTGCCAGAAAGCAGTTCCATCCTAAAGTGAAAGCACATGACCAGGCAAAATGAGCTGAGATGCACCTACACCCCAATATTACAACTAAATACACTTGCTGGTTCAGGAATGACATTTTATATTGTAGAGTGAATTATTTGCAGTGTAAACAGTGTCATTTTGAAATAAAAACTACACCATAAAAATCATGACAGAATCCCTTTAAGGTGGATGGATCAGCATTGGGAATGGCCAAGTGTCAGTCAGCATTAGGGGGTTGATTGCAGCAGGAAATGTTAGACTAATAAAACTGTCGAGTGTGGATTCATTTTATTGTCGTAATTGGTCCCCGGTATTTGACACTTGAGGCCAAGTGTTGTTGCCTCTGCTTGTGGGTATGGAGATGTGTAATGACGGGCTTTCTCCTTTCTTTTCCAGGGGAAAGTGGCTCAGACTGCCTGTATGTCCGCCTGCAAGCACCTCTCCACTTCTCTAACGCAGCTGCTGCTAGAGGCAGAAGTCAAACAGATCACCATGGGGGCCCTTCAGCAATTCAACCAGGATGTCAAGGAGTGTGAAAGTAAGAACCTCAGTTACTATCAGATACTACCTGTCTCTGTAAGGAGCCCTACATCTGAAAATCAGCTGCTTAGGAGTTGTGCCACCGCATATATAACCTGTTAATCTACTCTCCTGTCTATATAAGGTGTCGCCAGCTTTTTTTTTTTTTTTTTACCCATGAGCCACAATTTTAAAAAAACAACACGTGATGTGCCAGTGTGATGTGCACTGGAAGCCTAAAGGAGGTTCTGTTTGGCAGTACTTGGTTTATCCCAAAAAAAACCCGCTTCCAAGTCAAAAATTCAAAAATCTCCTGCTTTATGGGTAAGTGGTTGAAGAGCAACATGTTACTCACAAGCCAATGGGTGGGGATCACTGCTGTAAGGAGTCCTACATGTGAAATCCAAAGTCAATATTCACTGGTATATTTACCCTTCTTATCTTATTTGGGTATCAGGAACCCTAGCTTCCATCCAAAGCAGTGCAATCAATACATCCAGTAGATGGGTAACAATACCAATAGGCGCAGGGGTTCTGCTGCAAAGGTGCCGTTATTAACAACACAACATATTTCATCATCATCATCATCATTTATTTATATAGCGCTGTCAAGATACGCATATATATTTCCAGCTTAACAGCTCTTTATCAAGTCACTTGATGGTTAGGATGTGTGTCACACTATATATAACCTGGTTATAATTTAAACCAATGATCGGATCCTAATTGGGGCTTACATTGACCAGTCAGGTGAGGACATAATTAACAGGCTGATGCAGTCCTCCACCAAAAGGATTTTTTTAACTGACTGAGAGCTGACCAGATATCCTAAAAAATGTCATGACATAATCAGGGGATAGTGCTAGTGGGGCATGTTTGAAACACTACATCAGCAGATGGAAAACCAGAGTTGAATGGTGGCTGTTGGAGAAGGTTGGCATGTGTAGTGCACAACAGCTGAAGGTGCATAAGCGGAAATCAGCCTGGCTGCTCAGTAGTGGCAAAATACAGGGTTGCTCCGCACTCAGACGGTGCATGACCGGTGTCGTTGACCTGCTCAGCATTAGCTGTGACCTTTCCCACCCAGCCAAGGCCTTTGGTGCCACCCTAATCACTGGGATGAAGGCTGCCAATTCATCACTGTCAGGCCCTTCCACGTGAGCAGTGAATAGAGAGGGCAGATAAAATGCCTGAGCCTTTTCCTTTGGGAAGCTGATGCTTTGTTGTCTGCCAGCTTCTGTCTTGTAATCTACTTCTTAAAGATTTACAGACTTGCTGCCCTGCTGGGGGTGGAGAGGGCAGCGAAAGTCAGTCTGCCCTGTGGTGTTCAAAGGCATCCCTACCCTAATGGCAAATACATCCTCATGTCACAGACCTGAACCCAAGGGCCTTCCCAAAGTACATTCCTTCATATGTGTCTAATTTAGCCCCAGCCTCTCCTTCCTCCAACCTGAATTATCAACAGAAAGTTCAGTCTTTAGGGCTTCTGTTTGTAGCTTAACTGTTTTCCAATGTGTCTTTCATTAACCAACCAAATTTAACCTGCCGTGCTTCTCATGGTTCACATAAGGGCTATAAGAAGCCAATAAACTCTATAAAAATGGTGTTCAGTCTCATAGTCAGAGCGCACAGTGTGTGGGTATAGCTTGTGTGCCCAGAACATTCCTTCTCTGTATATTTGTATTTATACATATGGGAGGAGGAGGTGCCATATTGATTCCCTTAGACAGTACAGTATGAGGGTATAGCTTATTGTGTGCCCAGAACATTCCTTCTCTATATATTTGTATTTATACATATGGGAGGAGGAGGTGCCATATTGATTCCCTTAGACAGTACAGTATGTGGGTATAGCTTATTATGTGCCCAGAACATTCCTTCTCTCTATATTTGTATTTATACATATGGGAGGAGGGAGGTGCCATATTGATTCCCTTAGAAAGTACAGTATGAGGGTATAGCTTATTGTGTGCCCAGAACATTCCTTCTCTGTATATTTGTATTTATACATATGGGAAGAGCCATATTGATTCCCTTAGACAGTACAGTATGAGGGTATAGCTTATTGTGTGCCCAGAACATTCCTTCTCTATATATTTGTATTTATACATATGGGAGGAGGAGGTGCCATATTGATTCCCTTAGACAGTACAGTATGTGGGTATAGCTTATTATGTGCCCAGAACATTCCTTCTCTCTATATTTGTATTTATACATATGGGAGGAGGGAGGTGCCATATTGATTCCCTTAGAAAGTACAGTATGAGGGTATAGCTTATTGTGTGCCCAGAACATTCCTTCTCTGTATATTTTTATTTATACATATGGGAAGAGCCATATTGATTCCCTTAGACAGTACAGTATGAGGGTATAGCTTATTGTGTGCCCAGAACATTCCTTCTCTATATATTTGTATTTATACATATGGGAGGAGGAGGTGCCATATTGATTCCCTTAGACAGTACAGTATGTGGGTATAGCTTATTATGTGCCCAGAACATTCCTTCTCTGTATATTTGTATTTATACATATGGGAGGAGGGAGGTGCCATATTGATTCCCTTAGACAGTACAGTATGAGGGTATAGCTTATTGTGTGCCCAGAACATTCCTTCTCTGTATATTTGTATTTATACATATGAGAGGAGGAGGTGCCATATTGATTCCCTTAGACAGTACAGTATGAGGGTATAGCTTATTGTGTGCCCAGAACATTCCTTCTCTGTATATTTGTATTTATACATATGGGAGGAGGAGGTGCCATATTGATTCCCTTAGACAGTACAGTATTAGGGTATAGCTTATTGTGTGCCCAGAATATTCCTTCTCTGTATATTTGTATTTATACATATGGGAGGAGGAGGTGCCATATTGATTCCCTTAGACAGTACAGTATGAGGGTATAGCTTATTGTGTGCCCAGAACATTCCTTCTCTGTATATTTGTATTTATACATATGGGAGGAGGAGGTGCCATATTGATTCCCTTAGACAGTACAGTATGAGGGTATAGCTTATTGTGTGCCCAGAACATTCCTTCTCTGTATATTTGTATTTATACATATGGGAGGAGGAGGTGCCATATTGATTCCCTTAGACAGTACAGTATGAGGGTATAGCTTATTGTGTGCCCAGAACATTCCTTCTCTGTATATTTGTATTTATACATATGGGAGGAGGAGGTGCCATATTGATTCCCTTAGACAGTACAGTATGAGGGTATAGCTTATTATGTGCCCAGAACATTCCTTCTCTGTATATTTGTATTTATACATATGGGAGAAGGTGCCATATTGATTCCCTTAGACAGTACAGTATGAGGGTATAGCTTATTGTGTGCCCAGAACATTCCTTCTCTGTATATTTGTATTTATACATATGGGAGGAGGAGGTGCCATATTGATTCCCTTAGACAGTACAGTATGAGGGTATAGCTTATTATGTGCCCAGAACATTCCTTCTCTGTATATTTGTATTTATACATATGGGAGAAGGTGCCATATTGATTCCCTTAGACAGTACAGTATGAGGGTATAGCTCAGGGGTCCGCAACCTTTACTATCAAAAGAGCCATTTTGGCCCCGCTTCCACTAAAGAAAAATTGTCTGGAGCCACAAAACATAACACAGCTTATAACCTTTTTTTAATTGTAACTGATACAACAAATCGAAGTGCAGTGTGCATGTGTAGGGCTACTTTGAAATAAATGAAACACTTAATAGCCCTATTGAATGCTAGTGTTCTCATCTGAGACTTCTGTTTCTGAAGCTCCATGCTGATCTTCCCTCGTTGGCTACATAAATGGTCTTCAGTTCCACACCTGTCTTTAGAGAGTTTGGTGGCCCTATAGAATAGCAGGTTATGGTAGGAAGAATCTGAATAGTGGGCACGAAGGACCTTATCTACCCATGTAAGATGTGATTCAGAACTTTGAAACCCCATTGCATTCCCTTTGGTATTAAATAAGCTGTGCCACTTGCAGTTAGATAGAAATATATGGCTTTTCTAGGCAAGATATTATTTCCCCCTAAGTTCCAAAAGCCAGTGTCACTATTATTATGGATTTGATGATGTGGTCAAATGCTATTTTTCCACTTAGGCAGTTGTCCTATAGATTATGCTTAAGGTTCGGCTACTCCCTGGAGTATGATGGAAATAGTTTTGTTTATGTGGTTCAAACCAAAGCACATTGGGGCAAATTCACTAAGATTCGAAGTTGCGCCAGGCGCAACTTCGCCACACTTCGCCAGGCGTATTTTCGCCAGCGCTCCACAAATTCACAAAAATCCGAAGTTGCGCACAGGGGTATCGTAAGTTTTCGAAGTTGCGCTAGCGTTAATTCGCCAGGCGAAGCGAAGTTTCGCTAGCGATGGTTCATTTGCATACGGCGCCAAATTCAAATTTCAATGGAGGAACACGTATTAGCACTACAAATGACTATAAAACCTTCAAATCAGCAAATAAAAATTTTATTTTGCCCTACACATGTGCCCACTGTCTAGGTAAGTTGCCATGAGTCAGGAAATGTAGGGGGGAAGGAGGGGAGCCCCAAAAATATTTTCGATCTTTTTCAGCCTATCACCCATCATGTAGAAAACACGCCAGCGTTTTTTGGGACTTAGAAAAAAATGTGATTTTTTTTTAAACAATCCCTATCTACTCTATTGCGCTTCGCCAGGTCTGAGGTGGTGAAGGAAGTCTAGCGTAAAAGGTAGCGTTCAGTACACTGCGCAAGTTAGTGAATTTGCGTAGTTACATCGCTAGCGAAAATTCGCCTGGCTTAAGGGTGCAAAGTAACATTAGCGAAATTACGCCAGCGTTCGTTAGTGAATTTGCGCAGTAACGAAAAATGCCAAACGCTAGCAAATTAACGCTAGCGTTCGGTGCTTAGTGAATTTGCGCCATTGACTTCCCATAGGCCTGGAATGCAGCTCTCCATTCTCTTCTCAACTCTTGTAGCTCTCTGTGTTGCCTGCTATGTAAGAACATTTCCCCCATAAGTCCTCTCCAAACAGTCTTGTACAATGAGTTCACTCATTCGGGTACAATGTCAGCGGCCAATAGCATCACTGTCTTCTGTTTCTCCAGCCAGATCTGATGGAACCAGTCAAAGAAACACTTGGAGACTTTAATAAGTGTTTTCTAGGATACAATAAAATAACAAAATGTTTAAGGCGTAGGGATGAAAGGCCCTTTGCTGATTTGAAGCTGTCTTGAGTGTGTTTTCATCCCATGTGAGCCTTATAAAAACTCAAACAATGCCACGTCCATAGGATGTTCCTCTAAGCACGTCACACTACTTTAGGTATAAAGTCTGCCTTTCATGACCATCAGTGAATATGTTTTGCTTGGAATAATATTACAGAGGAGACCATGTAATCATATAATAAAGAGTCCTACTCGCTTCCTCAATGACGAGCTTTTTCTCCAAGGCCTGCAATGAAAGGACCATAACAGATACCGTATATACTCGAGTATAAGCCGACCCGAGTATAAGCCGAGGTACCTAATTTTACCTACGAAAACTGGGAAAACTTATTGACTCTAGTATAAGCCTAAACACAACTACAGCCCTGTCTCCCAGCAGTGCACATTCTGCCAAAGCAACCCCCCCATCGATCAACCGGACTTTGTTGATGGTGACAGAGAATTGCCAAACGGATTACTGTGTGCATTGTCCCACTGTCCCACTACCATGTGCAGAGGGTGATGTTTGATATTGCCATCACTTTTAATCTTTCATATAACCAACAGAGAGCGCTGTGTGATATTGCAGTCACTGTTATTCTTTCATATAATCAACAGAGGGCGCTGTGTGATATTGCAGTCACTGTTAATCTTTCATATAACCAACAGAGGGTGCTGTGTGAAATTGCAGTCACTGTTATTCTTTCATATAACCAACAGAGGGCGCTGTGTGATATTGCAGTCACTGTTATTCTTTCATATAACCAACAGAGGGTGCTGTGTGAAATTGCAGTCACTGTTATTCTTTCATATAACCAACAGATGGTGCTGTGTGATATTGCAGTCACTGTTATTCTTTCATATAACCAACAGATGGCGCTGTGTGATATTGCAGTCATTGTTATTCTTTCATATAACCAACAGAGGGTGCACTGTTATTCTTTCATACAACCAACAGATGGCGCTGTGTGATATTGCAGTCACTGTTATTCTTTCATATAACTAACAGAGGGCACACTGTTATTCTTTCATACAACCAACAGAGGGCATTGTGGGATATTGCAGTCTCTCCCCAAGTGTACTGTTGGTATAGGAATGATTAAAAGTGACTGCAATCTCAGCTACTCGGGTCGGGTACCGCTGACCCGAGTATAAGCTGAGGTAGACTTTTTCAGCACATTTTGGATGCTGAAAAACTCGGCTTATACTCGGGTATATACAGTAATGGAAATATGCGCGAATGGGGACAATTATCAATCCATCAGAGAATTATTTATTATTGATAAACACTTAGGCCATGAGGTGACAGGCGTGAGATCGGCAATTTGAAATATACAAAGCTTTTGGAACTGAAAGAAACTTTCACAGCAGAAGATTTTATCGTATAAAAGATGGGAAGAGAGGGGGGGAAAAAGGGGGGAACCACTTTTTTTTTTTGTCCTCTCCTTTATTCCTCCATTCGACAATGCCATCCCCACCTCCAGCCATTTCCCTTCTTCCACTTCTTTTTTTTATTTTTTTTTATTTAGTTGTTTGTCCAGTGACCAAACAAATACTCTGAAGCTCAGAGCGACCTATGGGAATAGATTTTAGGTTGAGTTAGTACAGTTCCCTTGCTGTCAGGATGGTGGAATTAATGGTGTGGTGACACGAATTTTGAAGGGAAGACAAAGAGCATGGAGGCAAAGAGACATGACTCCTTAGAAGCTCGTTCCTCCTCTCCCCTAGCCTCTCTTGTCCTCGCGGTCATCCGTCTGCCAATCTTCCTGTCCATGGTTATTTAAAGGCGCTTTTCATGGCCTTTTCTTTCCCACAGGGTTTGCCAGATCCGGACCAGTGCCTGGCTTCCAAGGGGACACGCTGCAGTTGGCCTTCATCGACTTAAGACAAGTAAGCCTTTGTGTTTTTGTTTTTTGTTTCTCTTTTAAGATGTGTGACTGAGGGCCCATGAGGTCTTAAGGAGAGAGGCGAAGTAGAGAAGCAAGGGAAGGGGGTATTGGAGGATGGGGTGAAAACAGAACTCAAAGGATTAAATGCCACAAACCTGTGTTTCTTTCTCCTTTTAGACTGTCAGGTCTGTTCCCTCCCTCGCTTGTGAAGGTGATGCCATAGTTTCCCCCCTTTCTCAATCCGCGACCTCTGTGTTGTGTAACGTACTTTTAGCACTGGGTAATTCTGCAAGCTTTTGAGCCTGTAATAGTAAGAGAACGCGGGAGTTGCTGTTGAAGCGGCGCTTGTACTGAAAGATGGTGCAGGGGGTTGCCAGCTTTTCATAAGAGCCTTGGGTAGCGAGCTTGTCTGTTTAGCTTTCACAGCAACGAGCAATTGATGGAAAGGAACCACTTGGACGGGACACTGCAAGAAATTATTTTATTTATAAGAATCTAGTGGCATTGACAAAAGTGTACTGGCTGCAATAGAAAGTGAGCACAGGACCTCCATTTGTGTAGAAGGCTTTTGTTGCCTATTAAAGGTAACGTTGCACAGGTGACTGTACTAAATCAACCACTAGTAGCATTTACAGATGAAACCGTGTTGTTCTAAACATTCTGTAGGCCAGTGGTATAGAACTAGTAACCCTATGAACTAAGACTCCGAGAATCTGAACCCAGCAACTATTTGGTTGCCAGAAGCTCCAGGGCCGTCAGCAGTTCTGGTGGAACCAATGGCAAGGGGCCGTAACCACAAGGGTCAGTAACACAAAATCAATGTTACACTCCGTACAACCCATTGGGACTTCCCAAGCCTTAAGCCAGTTGTTCCCAAAGTGGGGGGCTGGTCCCACTGGGAGTATTAAACTAATGTTTTACCATATCTGTAACTTTGTTAGGTGCTAAGGGTCCTCCTGACATAAGGTAAGTCATTCAGAACCTGGACAGTGAAGATAGTGGAACTGCAAAGTATCTGAAAGTCAACATGAAGGCATATGACCCATTCAATTGTCTATTATCTTTATACAGGGAAGGAACTGTCTTACAAACAGTTTATTGAAACTCTGCAACTCGTAGCTTGTAATGTAACAGCTGAGAACCATCAGACCTCGTAATGATCTAATTTTTTTAATTTGTTTCCCAAACCCGCTAAATAATACGCAGCCTAAGAGCTTTACGTTCATGCGTTCGCCGGGGCAATAATAAACAATCCATTGACATGCCCATCTCACAATTCCACAAAAAGGCATTAAAATGAAATATCCAGTGCAGGAAACCAATTAGGATTGAATGATAAAAGGCTGCAATCTTCTCATTGACTAAATATGTTTAATAGTTTGCTCCAAAACAGTCACAAAGACTGATGGGCAAATAACTAACTAACGTATGCAGGCAGGCTCAGTGTGCTCAAGTGTAACATGGACTCAACTACTTGGCTTTAGTTTAGCTAACAAAATATGAACATGTAAAGACGGTGGTCTTTCAGTTTCCCACCCGAGTATGAATGCAGAGGAAAAACAAGGACCTACAGATATGGAAACTGCAGAATATATAAGGTACGCTATTGGACCAGACTTTGGATTTATATAGATATCTATAAATGTATATCATTAGATATACTGAGCGCCTTTATTATTATTATTATTAGCAGGCACAGCACTAGAAGAAGAAGCCTTATGTCCGTACACCAATTTCTGCTCCTACTACTTGAGAACTGCCGTTGGCCCCCTTATGTGGGTTTTTAGTGCACTGTTTGGAGGGCCCTGCCTACTTGACCACCATAATAAGGAACAGCTTGCATGCCGTTGTTAAACTTGCAAGCGTTGTGCCTGTTTACAGCATCACTTGCCCCTGGGGAAATTCCAAACTGTTGTGGAAATTTGGGTCAAGGTGAGAGACACTGGTGGGGGTAAAGCTCGGTATTGTAAGTGTAAAATTATGAATTGGATCAAATGATGTGTACTGTGAAATCCAATTTTAAGGAAGCAGGGGTAACATTTCACTGTTGCTATACCTGTCCCATGCCATAGTCGGTTAAACTATTACTATTGTCTGTTAATATGTTTTGTTGGGTAGGGTCTCTATGGACTCTATTCGGAAGCTTAAACTACAAGTTCATAGCATCTCCCGCACACTCCCTGTGCAGACCACATACTGTAGTAGAGTTCTAATAGCCAAGCATGTAATGCTAGAAACAGTAAAGATTATGCAATGCTTGATGTAGCATTGTGTTGGCCATCAGGATCATGTTGAGTGATAATCAATGTTGCTGCACATGCAGCCAATAGGAGTTACACATTGTAGAGGGGAAGAAGTAGAAGGTACAACTTCTTAATTTTATACTGTTTTTAAAGTCTGTAGCTACTAGGGATGTACTGAATCTTTCGTGAAAGATTTGACTGAATGGTTAGGAAAGGAAAAAGTGGACACATTTTTTACTTCCTTGTTTTATGATGAAAAGTCACATGATTTCCCTCCCTGCCCCTACTTTGCATATGCAAATTCGGTTTGATTTGCGCATCCCTAATAGCAACAGCTCAAGCACACTTCAGCCTACCTTGACTTGTCTTTGCAAGAACTGATATAGGTCATCACTGGAGACAAACTGGACCCAACAAGTCTTAGTGACTTTAGCTAGGATGTCCAACAGGATCTTCCTTATTCAACATTGCAGGCTACATCAAATGAAGTCCTTATTGGGTACAGACGCCTTTCACCTGTATCCTGTTGCCTAATAATTTCATCACAGTTTCTTGAACGACCAAGGAAACCCATAGCTTGTTGTTGCTGGGTGGCCACAGGTTTTGAGCCAGCCATATCATTTTTTGGGACAAGCGATGAAATTGTATTTGAATGCATATGAAACACCCACCCAAAAGAAAAGCGTTAGGGGTTGTAGCTGGATTCCAGACTTGGGTCAAGCCATGGCCATTTTGCCAATATTTTCAATGAAAGGCGCAGTTTAACGGATAAGAAAGGTTGTCCTAGCAGCAGAGCTAGTTTTACCGCCTTACAGGCCATTTGCTTGATTCATCATAATGGTCAGTGTGTTATTATCCAACAGATAATTGGTGCACTGGAGTTTGGGGTCTTATCTGTGTAGTGTACGCTGCTCAGTATCAGCGGGGTAGTGTAACCCTGCAAATTGAGGTGATATTGGGTACATTAAGAGAGGCACATTAAAGCAAAATGGCAACAGAATAAGGTGAAACCAGTAACACTTCAGCCTCCCAACAGAAGACTGTCAACTGGGACCAGCAAGGTTTCTTTGGAATTTGAAACACATTCAGTGAAGTTGGGCCTTGAATAACTCTCAGGTTGTTGGGGCCCATGTGGTTAATCCATTTGTATGGTCTGTGTACTGAATGAATGGTTATAAGTGGGCAGGTTCAATAGGTTGTCCCTTAGGCAGATAGTCTGGTTACCAGGCCCCTGCAGTTGGCAGTTAAATTACCAGTGTTTGAAGTCTATATATAATCACATTTTAATGGAAAGCACATTGGTCCCTGTCTGTTACCAAAATTTCCTAGTAAACATAGGGAAGATATTTTCCCAATAGAATCTCCTCGCTGCCTTCAGAAGTTTCATGTTCTCCAGAGCCCAAGTCTTTGCAGCAAGTTGGCACTGTGTTTCCTTCTACCTAAATGTCGGCTGCTCGTTTGGCTGAGATGTAATTTGCAATTTGTATGTCTTATTGCAGGTCACTGTTAAAAGGGTAAATATGCATGTAATTTTCCTGGAAGCTTTGTGATTGTCAAAAGTTTTGGTTTATGTCAATAACTCAATTATGCTTTGTACATAGTGCATGACCTGGATGTAGCCAGCTGCCTCCAATCTGATCAGGCCTCCTGCTCACTCAGTTTCAGCCGTGTTGCAGTTGCTCAGTGATCACATACATAGAATAACGCAATAGTTGGACTTTTGTAAACGTTCTTTGATCCCAAACGGAATGAAATGGAGCAACTATATAATTTCACAGCCAGGCACATGCACTGACCAAAGACTGGTCAAATAACCAAAATGTCCAACCAGATTGATAAGTGAGTGAAGAGATCAGAGCAAAAGATGGTTCTGACAATCGTTGGGATCAGTTGGATCAAATAAACCAAAGAAGTTACACTTTTAATGGAGCTGCATTAAATTGTGTCTGGATAGCACATAGTATTGATGTTGCACACTGGAAATCTATAGTGTAACTTTCCTCTCTGGATTGTGTAGTTGAGTAGTTAGATGCAATTAGATAGACATATATAATTTAAACCAGTCACCGATTTGTACACTTTCCTTGCTAGGAATTGGTGTGGGATAAGGATTGTACATATAACAGCTTATGGTTCCTAATTTGTGACCAAATGCTTAAAGGGATACTGTTATGGGAAAACATGTTTTTTTTATTTCAAAATATATCAGTCAATAGTGCTGCTCCAGCAGACTTCTGCACCGAAATCCGTTTTCAAAGGAGCAAACTGATTTTTTATATATATTTAATTTTGAAATCTGACATGGAGCTAGACATATTAAAGGTTTCCCATTCATGAGACTTGTGCTCTGATAAACTTCAGTCACTCTTGTGTACTGCAGATTTGAGTCATATAACCCCCTCCCCCCCAGCAGCCCATCATCAGAATGATGAGAAGGTAAAAAGGATCTAAGAACAACACTCAATAGTAAAATCCAGGTCCCACTAAGACACATTCAGTTACATTGAGTAGGAGAAACCACAGTCTGCCAGAAAGCAGTTCCAAGTGCTGGCTCTTTCTGAAATCACATGACCAGGCAAAATGAGCTGAGATGCACCTACACACCAATATTACAACTAAATACACTTGCTGCTTCAGGAATGACATTTTATATTGTACAGTGAATTATTTGCAGTGTAATTTAGAAATAAAAACGACATCATAAAAATCATGACAGAATCCCTTTAAAGGTTCTAATGCCCCACATCCAAGAGGGGAGTTCTGCAAATCAAATTTCCAATTTTAAGAGGTATATGATTGTGTATTAATTTAGATTTTAGCTAGTGGAGCAGGATATTTGTCTCTTTAATTCTAAGGAGTAAACACAATTTTCTCCAATTGCTTCCATTATGATTGATATAGTTCTTTCAGAGCACAGAGACACTTTGCACCCAGACTATTAACTGCAACTGTACATTACATAAGGTAGGAGCAGATTGCTTTTTTGCCTTTGGCTGCAGTCCACACAATCTGATTGGAGAGGCTGACATTTGAACCTCCACGGTAGCACATGGCACTGGAATCATTGTGTGTCCACCTGGGATCAACTTAAAATAAGAGAATATAGTAGTGACATTTTACCCTGAGCTTTAATGAACCTTAAAGGGAATCTGTCGTCATTTTAAACTTTATTTTTTTTTTTGCATTTTTATAAAAAACACACATCCATAAACACTGTCTGGCAAATAAAATGTTAATCCACAAATCCATGCATAAGTTATTTTAGTTTGTATTTTGTCATGGGGGCTTCCATTTGTGCTCATCACACATTCATCCTGTGCTGCTCTAACAGCAGGCGCAGCATTACCTGTGTGCTTGGAGGCAGCCACTCTGTAATGAAAAGCCAGGTCGCACCACGACATGAGAATCCAGCTGTACCCTCCCCCTCCCCTCTCTGCCCGTGTGTGATGTTTGGAGGAGAGAGGTCACATGGTTTGCAGGGAAGCAATTACTTTCACTTTCCTACGTCCTGCTCTACAGCTGCACTCAGGGCCGCCATTAGAAATCACGGGGCCCCGTACAACAAAATTTTTGGGGCCCCCTGGGCCCTGCCCACACTGACGACCAAGCTCCACCCCATTTCCCGCCCACTCCACATCGCAGTTAAAAGACCACACAGACATCAGCGCTAAAAAAGTAACCCCCCCCCCACACAAGTTGTAAAAAGCTATTGATGGTCAGGGCCCCCTTATAAAAAATTGGGGCCCCAAAAAAAAAAAAATTAAAATTTTTTTTTTTTTAAAAAAAACATTGGTGGCAGGGGCCCCCTTATAAGTTAAAAAAAACTTGGGGCCCCAACAAAAAAAATGTAAAAAAAACTAAAAAATAAACAAACATTGGTGGCAGGGGCCCCCTTATAAGTTAAAAACAAATTGGGGCCCCAAAAAAAAATTTGAAAAAAAAAAAAAAACTGGTGGCAGGGGCCCCCTTACAAGTTAAAAACAAATTGGGGCCCCAAAAAAAAATTTAAAAAAAAAAAAAAAACATTGGCGGCAGGGGCCCCCTTATAAGTTAAAAACAAATTGGGGCCCCAAAAAAAAATTAAAAAAAAAAAAAAAAATTTTTTGAAAAAAAAAAAACATTGGCGGCAGGGGCCCCCTTATAAGTTAAAAACAAATTGGGGCCCCAAAAAAAAATTTGAAAAAAAAAACAAAAAAACATTGGCGGCAGGGGCCCCCTTACAAGTTAAAAACAAATTGGGGCCCCAAAAAAAAATTTAAAAAAAAAAAAATTTTTTGAAAAAAAAAAAAACATTGGCGGCAGGGGCCCCCTTATAAGTTAAAAACAAATTGGGGCCCCAAAAAAAAATTTGAGAAAAAAAAAAAAATTTTTGAAAAAAAAAAAAAAAACATTGGCGGCAGGGGCCCCCTTACAAGTTAAAAACAAATTGGGGCCCCAAAAAAATTTAAAAAAAAAAAAAAATTTTTTTGAAAAAAAAAAAAAAAAACATTGGCGTCAGGGGCCCCTTACGAGTTAAAAAAAAAATTGGGGCCCCAAAAAAACATGTTTTTAAAAAAAAGATTGGTTGCAGGGGCCTATAGAATATTAAAATAATACATTGGTGGCCAGGAGATTAAAAAAAAAAAAAATACACAAACTGGTGTTCAGTAGAATTGAACTCACGGCTTCAGTACTTCAACTTCACCTCCTTTCGTGACTTCGGGTCTTTTCGGCGCATCGGCTTCGGCTTTTCGGCACTTCCGCATTCGGCAGCACAGAGGCAAGACGTACGGCTCGGGCGCTCGTAAGGGGGGCCCGGATCTTCAAAAAATGCAGCGCTGCCGGGCCCCCCTTCATGCCCGGGCCCGGTACGCTTGTCCCCCCTGTCCCCCCCTGATGGCGGCCCTGGCTGCACTAGCAGCCGCTCCTCCCACAGACACTATCAAAGCTCCTCCCCTTCTGTAAGTTTGTTCTCTGCTTTCCTTTGGAGGGGGGAACTTTCTCTCCTTGCTGCCTTCCTAGTTAGTTTTACTGGTTACTAGATGAGGTAAAGGAGCTGTGAGTCCCCTCTGCTAATATCCACCTCACACACACTGCGCTCCTTTCCTGCCTGCAATACTTCTTTTTACATTAACTACTTACTGTCTCCTTTCTCCTCAGCTATTTTAACCCTTTCTAGACTTCCTCCTAAGTTTTCCTGGTTTTCAAGTATGTCCTTATTTTATCCTTTTTTCTATTCCCTGTCATCAGTCCTGGGAGTGTACTCCTGTGTTTCTCCTGTGTTTCATTTTTGTGTAAACAAATTTAAATAAACTATCTATATAAAATATTTTTTCCAGTGCCCAAAATGAATTGTGTGTATGTGTATATATATATATATATATATATATTTATTTTTGAAACGTAAGTGGGGGCAGTGATCACAGGACTATCTTATTTCAGTCCTTCTGAAGTGGTGTCAGTGGGAGGAGCTTATCTTGATTCCTGCCTATTGTTCAATTGACAGGCTCAGCAGACAAGGCTCTATTTACATTACAGCAGCTTGTAGGAGGGAGGGGTAATGACATCACTCCAACTTGCAGCGCAGCAGTAAAGTGTGACTGAAGTTTATCAGAGCACAAGTCACATGACCTGAGGGCAGCTGGGAAATGTCAAAATGTCTAGCCCCATAGCAAATTTTAAAATTAGATATAAAAAAATCCATTTCTTGTTTTGAAAAACGGATTTCAATGCAGGATTCTGCTGTAGTAGCACTATTAACTGATCCATTTTGTAAAAAACATTTTTTTCCACGACAGTATCCCTTTAATATGTCAAGAAAAGCCTAGTGCATGCCTATAGAGAGTTGGGAAACCTGAGCGGAGCAGGTCCCATTGAAGAGTGTAATTTGGGCTAAATTGCAGCTGCTAAGTGCTGTTTTCAGATAAACTTCCATGGGGTTAGAAAGGTATTCTCTTGAGGTTTTCTACTCTTAATGGGTTAATGGGCTTGTTTCAACAACACCTCTCAAGCATGACAGTCAGAATATGTCCTGGGCTTGGTTCTCTCCATAATCAGGGCAAGGCATGCTGCTGGTTGGTTCAGGCTCTCCCATAGGGGCACTAGGATTGGGCCTTTACATTACTTCTCTTGTAGCACTTTAGAAAGGCTTAAAATCCGTTCTCTTGCTCTTTTGTTTAAGGCTAATGTCCCACATTGGGAATCTTCTCCCAAGAAGTCTATGGAGGGAATCTTCCCCAAGGGCAGCAAGGTCTGCAGTGATTTGGGTGTTTGCCAGTGTGGTTGGATCAGGTAGTGGTTCCGAGTGGGTAAACGCGTGAGTTGTGGGTGTGATTTTCCTGTCTAGACAAAAACAAGGTTGAAATTAATGGTTTCGCTTGTATCTCAATATTTTGTGCATGATATCTGGGGCTTTAGGGATACAATCCAGGGCTGCTAAACTGAGGGCAATAGTGTTATAATCAATCTCAAAAAATTAAAAGCTCTAGTTCCATAGAGACGTTTATAGTCCTACCCAGTGTTCTGCCATTACCTGCATTCAACCTAAATTCTACCTCCAAATTGGCTAGCCTTCTGTCATTTTAACCCTGTATCACTTGCAGTAACCCTCTAAAGAGAAGTGGAATCAAATTTCCATTTCGCTTGTTATTCCTTGCATAGGGGTTGATACTGTTGGCTAATAAGGTTTAAGTGCAGTCGTATTCCCCTCGGGGGTATCTTATCCCCATGTAATGTTAAATGGAGATAAAATGCATTGTTTCTGATAGGGGAGGGGGGGGGGCTGTCTTATCAATATTGATTTCCAGACAATGGGGTTTTGCCTTTATACCGATTGGGTCTGTAGGAAGAAAGCCTTAAGGATTATAAACTCTGTGTCGCTTATGCTGACCAGGAAACATCGAATAATGACATTGAAGTGACAGTATAATTTATTTATTTGTAATGTTGATTCTTTCAGTAGGCACCTTAGTCACCATTTTCTCACCAAGGAAGAAGCAATGTTCTTCTCCAACACGGGGCAAAACTGAAGGTTTATCAGCACTAGTTTTTGTATAGCGGTTACAGGTGATTGGTTATTTTTCATGACATGGTAAAGTAAATGAAATGGCCTAAAGTATCTAAACACCTGCCTGTCCAACATCCCATTAGTAAATGTGCCCCCTACAGTAGGACATAGGTGGGTGACTGACCCCACCAGCCCATTGCTGTACAACCCATCCCACCCTATCCTGGCAGCCATTATTTATATACTCTTGCCTTTGATGTCCCCAATAAACATTGCAGGGAAATAGGGGGATTGAGATGTGGCCTTTTTTTTCTCCTGGTGCCACATACAGTATAATGGCAATGACACTAGAAAGTGTACACGCACAACAAGTCTGTTTGGCTGATTTGGTCCTTACTTTAAGACCATCGGTCTATGAATAGACCTGCTCGGAGGCAGAACATTTAGTAGCAAGTTGCATTTATCTTCATATTTACAGAATTCTAGTGTTTCTCATTCCCTTTCCCTTTCTCATTCCCTTTCTCCAAAAACCAGGCTTTTGGTGTGTTAGAAGGCTGTTTCTTATATTGAATTGGTTGCACTCTTGTGTCTTTTTTGACCTTTTCAAACAAGTGTGATGTCATCTGTTATGGACAGGGTCTCTCTTGGGTTCCGCTATCTCTCAGGATCCAACCTTGCTTGCTTCTTGCACTTTCCTTGGTTTTCAATTAACTTACCCTCTCCAGTGTCTGGATGATGAAAAATTCACAAGCCAATAGGCCACAGCAGCCTGAAGAATGACTGCATTCCACCCCGACCTGCTCCATTGGATTGGGTTACAAGCTCCCAGAAGCCAGGACACGTCTTAGTGTCTACTGAGGTTCCATGTGGATCCAATATATACCTGCCCCCTCTACAGGGTTCACATCTCCAACAAAAGGACACTTTGTTTAGAAAAGAATAACCGTTTTAGTTCTGTAGTTTGTTCGTTTTCAATGCTTTGTGAAATCATGTTGTATGGTATACGGGCTCTTGATGATGCATTATTGTTGGGTGATCGGACACTTATATAGTATCCGAATATGTAATAATATAATACATATTTTAGCAAAGGGCTGCAATTTGGTGGTTTGGAGTAGATAAGACCCATTTAACATCCAAAAATGGACCTTCCAACTGCTGCCGTATTGTAGCATTTCATAGGATACTCTACAGTGCAGCATTAATGAATTTGGATTGACTTCCTTTATGTTTTAGTTCCTGAAGGTAGAGTCCTGCAGCGGGTCGGGTACCTGCAAAAACCTGCGGTACCCTGCGGGTTGCCGGTAGTAGTTCCGGGTGCGGGTATAGAAGCGGGTTTGTGGGTTGAGCCGTAGGTCTTCTCAATAGCGTTTTTTTTGCTCGTTTAGCTGATCGTCTACTTCCGATGATGTCACTTCTGGTTTACAGTGACAGCACATCCTGATTCTTGATGGTCAGCGGGTCCAGGTTGTGGATAAGGTACTTGCGGGTCAGGTAGCGGGTAAGAATGCGGATTGCAGGGTACGGGTCGGTTACAGGTTCCAAAAAATGGACCCGCGCAGGACTATACCTGAAGGAAATAGAACTGGGACTAGACTACAACGGCTACTTGTAGACAGACCCAGCTAGAAACATCTACCGGTACTATAGCATTGCACTTTGGTGGGTTTGAATTAGTATTGGCATCAAACCTTGGAGGCTTAATGAGCTGACAGAAATGGTTGAAGGGTTATGGGGACCCAAGAGAAAAGTTTTTTGGCACGCACAGTGTTATCACAAGAAGACACGTGTTGTTTTCTACTTGGCTATTCTTTGTCCTTCATATCAGCACATGACTCGTTCTTTTGTTGAACGCTGATTACAGGGTTATGCTAGGGGTAAAGAACCCTGTGTCTTAAACCATGTTTAGGATATTCGCACATTGAGGGATCCTATATCACCTTGTCATCATTGCCTTTAATATTTGGATAGGGTTATGTTTTTAATTAAACTTGCCTGTTTTGTGATTTAAAAATGTATTAAAATTTAATTTTTTAAATTTGCACCACTAGGCCTTATAGTACGTGTGAGTATGCAAATACGTTAGGCAGTCTCTGTAAAATGGTGTATATTGTACTGTATGGTCTAAGGGAAACACTATGGCAGCTCCCTCAAGCTCATCTCAAGCTGTCCAGTAGGTAAATACATTTAAAATAAGTGCCATTTATGCAGTGGGTATTATTATTCTTTAAATGAAGATGCTGCTTATCTCCACTGATATATTTTGCACCCTTGTCTCTCCTTGGTCAACATGTCCAGAGCAAAGAAGTACTAAATAAGGGCAGATAAGGATAGAGGGAAGAGGCAGACAGGCCTCTGTCAGGGGAGAGTCATGCTTTATGGAAGCCGTTCTTCTTAGATGATGAGACCTCTGGGGGATCTTCCTGTAAGGGGCTTCCTGGGCCAGATTGTGGTATGACTGATGGTACCTACAGGCATCCGGAGCATTGGATTCCCAGTAGCACTCAGGGTTAAGGGCAGATCTCGGCTATTTATCTCCAGACGCTTTAAACATAATATTTCTCAATGAACTTTTAACCCGTATCTTTACTTAAAGACTATTGGACTGCATAGAATAAGGCTTTTCTTAATGGAACATTACACAAGGTCATTGGAGTAGGTACACAACCCAATTATTACAAAATACTGTGCCTTTAGGGTGGTCTGTGCCTTTAAACTGCTACCCAAGAAGCCAGGAGAGAGAGAGAGAGCCCACTTATAAAGTAAACCTTCCCAACAGTTCCCCAAAGGCCATTTCCCGTATAGAGGATTTAGTTCTCCCTTAACTATCCTATTATTTGTCTGTTGTCTTGGCATGCTTGTCTTTGCACTTGTACTCTGGGATCTCCTAAATGTATTGCAACACCTATTTGCAGTGGGTAACCTAATCCCTTTGCATATAATTTCATCCCTTGTGTGTGGGGCGGGTGGATTGCGGCTTCCCGAGAGACTAGCAAACAGTTTGTTTTACAGCAATGTCAGCCAAAAGCCAAATGGCTTGAGTAGCCGTGTGACCGAAAAATATTCAGTTTTACTGACAATGTTTCAATGTCCTTTCTCTTCCCTCCTTCTGGGGTTGGAAATAGATATGCAGAAAAATCAAACAGATTCCATTTAGCGAGATTTCTAGGGGGCTAGAGATTTCACCTTACTGTAAAATGCTTGGTGTTGGGGCACAAGATGAGGTCTCTAGCTGAGCAGCAAGTGGAGTTAAAGCAATGTGTTCCTTGGTGCCCCCCCTCCCAATTGCAATGTCGGGTTCTTGGTGAGAGCTATAGCCATGGCCATACACTATAAGGTCCTAGGGCCAAATGATTGGATCACAACGGCAGGAATAACTGTTGGAGCAAGGTTCACATCAGTCCCCAGTCCGATGAATAAAGGTGGCCATAGATACATAGATATCATACAAAACAAATTTTCATGCGATAATAGGAGGGAGACGAGACAACCAATATCGGTCGGGTCCTCGATTGGCCCAGATGGAAAAGTTTGATTGGGTGCCTTTGAAGTCACCTGAACATTGGCCATTCTTACTGTTGAATCATTAGATAAAGATATCTGTATATATGATGAATCAGCGCTACACGTGTGTATTGAAAAGAACGATCTTTCCTGGAAACATATTTTCCAATTAAGATTGAAAATGTCACGTCTATGGCCACCTAGGCTCATACCATATGGTGCGGAAATGCCTGCCACCAGTTGCTATTTTCTTCAATGGCAGATATTTCTGTGCTGGTGAAAGATAATGGTAGAGAACATTCTGGTGGGCCTTCGTCTAATACTGCCATACCATAATTTGAGCTTTTTTTGGGCACAGATTTACTTGGCGCTGATATGTACAGTGCTAATGAAGATGGGTGCATTATTGAAGGAGATTCTGATGAGCTGTCCTATCTGCTAAAGCTAACCATACATGGGCCAACTCGGCTGCTCTGGGCTTGAGGCTTATTGGACTGCGTGAGCTCATACCGCCCAACATTTTGGAAGTAAAAAGAGGGACAAAAATTTTTTTCCCGCACATAGCACAGCAAATTGTTTGGCCCCTTTCTGTGGCCACACCCCCTAATTACCATGTTTGTTTTACAAAATTTGGCAGGTTATGAAAGTTTGAAAGTAGTTCTCCTTATCTAAACTGTGTTTTTGTGTCTCAAAATTGTTACAAAGTATCTTATTTGCACCTGTTAGCTGTTCTGGGCTCTCTGCTAAAAGCGAATTAAGTGAGAAACTTTGTTTCTTTTACTGGCTGTTCAGTGCATAGAAAAGAGGGACTTTCCAGTACAAATGAGGGACTGCGGGTTGAGCTGTCAAAAGAGGGACTGTCCCTCCGAAAAAGGGACAGTTGGGAGGTATGCGTGAGCTGAGCTGTTACACTTTTATGTAGCTCTATCACTATGGGACTCACTAGGTCACCTTTATGAATAGATTGTTGGCTCAGGGGCCAAATGTTCACTGCCCAATGCCTCACCTTCAGTACAACCCTCATTATTGATGAAGTGTATTTTTAGGAGCAAAAGCCAATATTACATCCGGCTCTTGCATTTAGAGGAGGAGTCTCCTTGCCCAAAGCCCCTTTCTCTCTTAATGACCCCACGTGGCTTCCAATCTTTGGGTGTGGGCTGAGCATCTCTGAACTCTCCGTGGCCCCTTTCTACTCCACTCCCCGCAAGCCTGAAATGAAAGTGGTTGGGTCATGGGGAGTTGAGCAGAGCAGGCAATCGGCGTGTTTGCGTTCAGGGTTATAATTAACCTGCTCCAAGGTGTTACCCTGAACTCTCCGTGTCTCTCTGACACCCTGGCTGAACCTGAACGGATACAAACCAAACAGGTGCAGTCGCAGGAGTGACTAATTGCCATTCAGGGAGCAGATTACAAGCGACTCATGTTTAACCTCTGCTCTATTTGCTGCTCCTGCGTGCCTCTCATCAGTTTATTATACAGGTATACATCTGAGAGCCATACCATTTAAGATTCCTTTACTCTAAATAGTTGCAACAGTGGGCCCCAGAGGTCAGGTTCTCTATTGGGATTAGGAGTTCCTGCTTGACACTAGGACTGACCAACCAGCCAACATGCCAAATAGTACAAGAGGCCGTACGCTGAAAGATCCCACCAGTATCCATATTACATGGACATCAGTCCGTAACATCAGGCCACCATACTCGTACCAAGAATTGTATGAAGTGGAATAGCCATTATAAATATCTTAGCTATCCTCATAAAGTAATGGTTCCCCAAACAGTGAGAAGCAGCGGAAGTAGGAATCAAACTTAAGGCCAGGTAAGGTGAAAATTGAGGATACATGGTTCCTTACTGGGTAGTGTAACTTAGAGACATGTTTTTAAGATTAAAATAGGAGGTAAGAGCCAAAGAGGTGGGATTCCAAGCAAATATTTGACAGCAAAGGGGAACCAGAACCCCCCAAAAAACTTCCCTAAATTATAGGAGGACGAGCAATACTATTGATAAGACCAGAAAGTGCAGGGTTATTTTTATGGCCCCTGGAGATGATTCAGATTAAAGGCAAAAGTTGAAGGTTGATTCCAGTCATATCTGAAGTCTCGGCTCATTGTTTCCATGGGTCGGAGAAGGAGCGTAAGCCTCAGGAAACAGAGCAAGTTATTAACCTCAAATAGGAAGGACAAACAATTAGTGCTTTGGCCCAAAGACACCATGTCCCCCTGAACTTTGCCTGGCCTCCTGCTACACAACTTGAACTGCCCTTTATGTCACTGCTTAGCAAGATAACGGCACTTGGTGGCCAGCTCTAATCTTCTCAGCCCTGTGTTTCCTGGCATTAAAGGGACGTTAGTCAGGCTAATTATGGATTCCAAAAACAATAACTGCTTTATGCAGTTTTTCTCGCCGACAAAAACAAGGGCTACGTCTGTGACTTTCTTTCAAGTTGTTATTTAGTAAAGTCAAGCCTCATCTTTGGTTATTTGATCTTTGGGTCCCAGTGTTGGACTGGGGGGGGGGGGGTGTTGCCCCGTGAGGTGCCACCCCTCCAGGTCCCCAGATGGAAAGCCCCCTCTGGCCTATCTGCCATAGCTGTAACCCCCCATCTGGCCCCCTCATGCCTACCTTCTTCCTGGTTGTGCCTGGGGCCAGGGAGGGAGATCGGAAGCCGCAAAAAAGGCTTTACATAGGGAACGCTGTTTCTTTGCATTCTGTATATAAGATACCAGCAAATATTAAAAAAGAACCTCCCCCCTTGGGCTATCAGGTGGATGTCATTGAAGGCAACAGGGATGGTTTTCAGGCATTTCTCTGCTATAAGTGATGATTACATAAAGGGTTGGGACTTGGAAGAGAACATGGTATTGGCCATCATGGGTTGACTTCTTGTTAATCTGTGTATCGCTTTGACCTATATTGTACAATATCTGTCATGGAGGCACCATATAAATAATAAATATGCATACAATTAAGGCACTCGTAGGCTAAATTAACAAGTTTATTAAAGTACAAGTAACTGGATAGAAATATTTAAGTGGCATAAACAGAAATAAAACCCCAGCTCAGATGTCCTTTAAGGGTGTTCTCGTTGGTCTCAAGTGGAAAGTGTGTGCGAGAGATGATTTGCTTATCTGTAATAGTTTCCCTGTTTAGTTGCAGAGTTAAAGATACGGGGCCCTATAGGAGCCTCCATTGTGCTCAGTGCTGCTGTGCAAACACATCGACCCGTCCAGAACTTTATCCTCCTCTCAGCAATCCATCATTTTGCCTCTTTTGTGAACTTGGCTTTGGAACATGTCGTCTAATGAGGAATTTGGTTTCTCTTTGCACTTGTGTCTAATGTGCTTGCACAGATTAGCCCAGTCAGCTCTGGGATTTAGCTCGCACAAAGGCTGAATCCCATAATTTCATTTTATCTGGGATTTATTAATTGCTCAGAAATATCTGCCCTACATATTGCATGGACCAGTAATACAAATCAGTGGCAAATACGGTGAAAAACCATGCACACGACCAATGCAAATGCCTGGTGGAACCCAAAACCTTCCCCGAACTTTGGTTCTTGAAAGGGGGCAGTAGTGTAGATGGGTTGAAGTTGCACCTCCAGGGATTTAGGCGGACATAGAAGAGTGGTTCCATTTTGGATCAATTGTATTGAAAAGTTGGGGCAGTAACATTCATATGGTGGGAGTTAGTCCCCAAAACTGCCACCATTATGGTTGCGCCCAGATAGATAAGGATTGGACCCAGAAGTAGATGGATCAGCCAATAATCTGGATGGAATCTGAACACCATAAATTACAATTTCTGCAAGATCCATAAATTCATTTGTGTTTTTCCTGTAGAATATAGCAATATATGGTTAAAAGGTGAACAAAAGGTGGTGTATATTTACAGAGCCCAGAGCCGGATACTGAGGCCTCCGCAGCATCTGATATATAATTACACCATTGAAACATGAATGGAGCTTAGGCGATTGCAAGGTGAATGTTCGTTTATTTGTACAAGGGATTGTACCTGCTTGAGTGACCTGAGCCAAATCATCTTTCCTACAGAAAACAGCTTCAGATCCATCTTTATTTCTGTGCTTGGCAACTGGAGAGCGAGTTATGTTTTTAGCCTCCCGTTATGGATGTGAGTGGGATAAATACACATACTGTGACCACAGGCCTTTCTGTGCACAATGTACAGTGCAATATATGTTTCACTTTATTGCACCATTCATTCAGGAACTCCAACCTTAGCAGCAAATAATGTACCCTCTACTGGAAATTATAAGGATATTAGAGGGGTTCTGGGACCATATAAAGGCACAAGGCTGCAGGCTGAGTTATACAGGGAACTCTTGAGTATCACTCATATATTATAAGGGATAATGTACCCCCTACTGTAAATGATAAGGATATTAGAAGTCACTGAGGGGTTGTTCTGTGACCATATAAAGGCACAAGGCTTCAGGCTGAGTTATACAGGGAACTCTGAGTATCACTCATGTATTATAAGGGATAATGTACCCCCTACTGTAAATGATAAGGATATTAGAAGTCACTGAGGGGTTGTTCTGTGACCATATAAAGGCACAAGGCTGCAGGCTGAGTTATACAGGGAACTCTGAGTATCACTCATGTATTATAAGGGATAATGTACCCCCTACTGTAAATGATAAGGATATTAGAAGTCACTGAGGGGTTGTTCTGTGACCATATAAAGGCACAAGGCTTCAGGCTGAGTTATACAGGGAACTCTGAGTATCACTCATGTATTATAAGGGATAATGTACCCCCTACTGTAAATGATAAGGATATTAGAAGTCACTGAGGGGTTGTTCTGTGACCATATAAAGGCACAAGGCTGCAGGCTGAGTTATACAGGGAACTCTGAGTATCACTCATGTATTATAAGGGATAATGTACCCCCTACTGTAAATGATAAGGATATTAGAAGTCACTGAGGGGTTGTTCTGTGACCATATAAAGACACAAGGCTGCAGGCTGAGTTATACAGGGAACTCTGAGTATCACTCATGTATTATGAGATAATTTACCCTCTACTGTATATTATAATGATTTCTATATAGGTAAATGCACAACAAAGCTGTGGTACTACAAAGTGTCCCTGGCTGCACCTACACATTTTGCTAGTTGTGGGGTTACTCTACTGTACAGGCGGTTGTGTTGGGAGGGTTCTGTACTTAACAGGCGGCTGGGGGTTACGGTAGATACAGGCGGCTGGGGGTTACGGTAGATACAGGCGGCTGCTGTTTGCACTGAGCTAAAGGCAAAGTCAGGGACAAGTTAGTTAATTGCAGGTCAAACCTCTAGTTTTGGCCCCCATCCAAGGTTAGTGAGGGGTCAGGCAGAGTTCTTGTCTGGTCTAGTTTTCGTTTCCACCCTTGTGTACACACACTGATTTTATTTATAACCGACCCCAGCAAGTGCTGAACCTTATCAGGAGAAGGGGGGTCAGGACTCGGGGAGGCCGGCTGCTCTTATCCTACTGAGCTGGAGAAAGTGATCCCACCCGGGTGTCCCTGGCTATTTACTTGGGAAAGTCAGTCAGAATGCTATGGGGCCACGCAGAGTTCATGTTATCGGCTGCCTCTTATCTGCAGGATTAAGTTCAACAACTTTATCCACGTTGCAAGTTCAACAAAAAGTTCAACAACTTTATCCACGTTTCCTGCTCTGTTTCTCTGTCAGACTCAATGAGAGAGGCCCCGGCTCTTTATCTTCTCTTCACAACCCCTCAGTGACTTCTAATATCCAAGGACTGAATACAACCTTTTGGGTAAAACGAGTGTCCATTCTGGGTAGAAAAAGAGCAAGCAGGGAAAAAGCTGATGGCAATGCATTGCAGCCCTGCTGCCTGGTGACACAAGGTAAAATGTATTACAGGTATGGGACCTGTTATCCAGAATGCTCAAGACCTGGGGCTTTCCTGATAACAGATCTTTCCTTAAGTCTTATACCTTAAGTCTACTAGAATATCATGTAAACATTAAATAAACCCAATAGGCTGGTTTTTCCTCCAATAAGGATGAATTATATCTTAGTTGGGATCAAGTTCAGGAATGGGACCTATTATACAGAATGCTCTGGACCTGGGGTTTTTTATTGGCTTAGAACGGAGTCTGTTGGTGATGACCTTCCAGTAATTTGTAGCTTTCTGGATAACAGGATTCCATATAACGAATCCCATAACTGTACATTCTTGAGGCAATGTACCCTTCTCAGACAGAGAGTAAAGTGATTGATACATAATGAAAAACCACAGATGTTCCCTGCCCAGATGGAGGACAGACACACAGAATGAAGTACCTTTTTACAACATACAAACTGGACATGGATTTATTTACCAGATTGTTATTGCCTGAGCGTTTATCAGAATTCTGGCATCATCCCTGATTGCCCCATGAGTTGGTGGCCAGATCATGTTCCATTTTGCCGCTGACAGCCTGCAGTTATCTCTTTGCTGCTCATCGTACTTATGTAGTTCCCAGCCTTCCAACTACGGGCCTCCTGTTGAGTTCTTAGATGAGTTTGGTGGTGTGCTACTGCTAGTTTCCTGACCCCTACTTGCTGCCAAAAGCTCCCATACAGAGCAGATATATTAACCTCAATTAACCCTGTTGTGTCCTTGCACTTTCTCTCCTGCTGCGGGAAAAGTAGACCGGCAGATGTTTGTAGCAGATCAAAGGGAGAAATTTGAGGATTTCCATTTTCCCCCTCCTTCCAGGCTTAAAGTGGACCTGTCACCCAGACACAAAAATCTGTATAATAAAAGTCCTTTTCAAATTAAACATGAAATCCAATTTCTATTTTTTATTAAAGTATTCATAGCTGTTGTAAGCTCATTTAAAAATCTCAGCTGTCAATCAAATATTGTCTGCCACTCCTCTATGCCAGTGGCATAGAGGCGGGGCAGACGATTAGTTTCACTTTCCATTCAGCACTTCCTACATGTCACTGCTCTCCCCACATTCCCCCGTTCTCTTTACCATTTAATTGTGTAACCAGGACATGGGGATGGACATTGGGTCCCCCATTCTGGTGCACAAACAAGATTCTGAGATGATACAAGACTTGTCTTAATAACATTGTCCACAAAGTGGCTGCTGCCTGTTTGCTATAATTTTGAAATCCCAGACTGAAGGAAGCAAGATTCAAATCATTTATATAGTGTAATTAAAGTTAGTTTTGCTTGACTAATGTGATAAAATAGGATTTTGAATCATTTTTTTGGGTGACGGGTCCCCTTTAATAGCAGTTTTTGCTCTAGATTACATGATTCTTATGTTCTAGGTAAAATAACCAAAGCTCTTTTCTTAGTTTGCCATGAAAGTTCCTTGTTCCTTAACAAAATGTATAATCAAAACGTAATTTTGAAAAACACAGTTATACGTAGTGCTACACCAATTTGAAACCATTCTGCTACTGGTTTACTTTTCTCTGAAGCTAGTCAGGAAATTTTGGTGGGATTTAAGCAACTCTCCGACGTGTCTGTCTGTTCTCCTTCCAGATTTATCTGCTTATTGACTTGCTAGGGACAGTTGTAGGCAGCAGAACTCACAATAAAGCTTCCTAGACTTAGTATCAAGTTATCAAAAGTAGAGTATATGTGGTCTTCCCACCGGTGTTATCATTGTCTTCCTGCAAGTTTGGAACAGGGTCTACATGTATTTGACAGAACTCCCCCGGGTCTTTGGTTGACCCGCTGAATGAACCATCCACTAGTCTCATCATGTTCATTTTCCTCGTATTGGGGACCACCAGTTCAGTTTTTGCCACTGCCAATGCTTAGACAATGAGTAATTTACAATGAAGACCCCACCAGGGCACCATTTGGGCTTGGCAAACTCCACATATTTCTGGTACAAATGGTTAATCACCAAGTGTTTAAAGAGTAGGGTTGCTGATAAATTCATGTTCCATCCTTATTATCAATGGCACTGGAAAAACACATGATCTCATGGAAGGCTGAACTTTAGTTGTTGTATCCTCATTCACTGGAGGGCTTGACTTTGTCACAGCTTTCAAAAGAAACCTATAAAGCAATTGTCTGAAGCACCTCATGATTGCTTGGTGTTGGTATCCATCTGTTCTCAAGGTTTTCCTGGGAGTCCATAGCATCTGTTTCTGCTCCAAATTGAAAGCTTCATTTAAATCAGTTTGGAATGTTAACAGAGTTGGGTGCTTTTATCTGTATCCATTAATGGAATCATAAGCTAATAAGAATTCATAGGCCAATAAGAACTTCTTTTTTTTTTTTTAAAGAGAGTTTTTAGGAAAGTTAGTGTCCAAATCACCTCAAGCAGTCGTCTTAAGAGAGGAAGTGTTCAGATGACATTAAGGGTGGTCTGAAAGGTCTCCAGCCAATAAGAACTTCTTTTTTTTTTTTTTTTTTTAAAAGAGAGTTTTTAGTAAAGTTAGCGTCCAGATCACCTCAAACAGTTGTCTTAGGAGAGGAGGTGGGAAAAGACAGTGTTCAGGAGAGGTATTCTTCAGATGACCTCAAATGTGGTCTGAGCTGTTGGACAGTGTTTAGGAGATGTACTGACCAGATGTCCTCAGGGGTGATCTGAGAGGTGGAAAAGGACAGCATTAAGGAGTGTCCAGATAACCTCTCAGAGGGATCTCAGAGGAAAAGACTCTGTTCAAGAACAGTGCAAAGATAGCCTCAAGCAGTGGTCTCATAGGTGGCAAAGGACAACACTCAGGAGAGGTAGTATTCAGGTGTCCTAAAGGGGTAGTCTGAGAGGTGAGATAGGGCATCATTCAGGAGATATTAATAGCAGTGTTTTGATGGAAGCAGAGAGGCAGGTGATCATACCGCTCATGAGGGTAATTTGGAGAAAGTGGGGGATGCTTGGATGGATGTCATATGGGACAGGTTTAAATAATTTGGCAAAACAAGTTGCAGGAGAAAAAAGTTGAGTTATAGACGTGTATGGAAGCCAGTGAAAATGTTATTGGTACATGTAACCTGACTTTCAGCCAATCATTGCTTGCTTTGGCAAGGCTATTAGGATGTTTAATGATATGAGCAAATATAGAGGCAAATTTATTTATAACCAATGACCATGCTTAGGGGCTTGCCTTCCATCCCTCACTAGTTCCCCCACTACCCCCTGTACTATAGCAAGATAATTGTGGCATCAGGTTTTTAGGTTGCATTCTAAGTAATTAACAATAGACGTTCAGCACTCTGTAAGGACTTTTCATTGATCTCTTGTCTAAACTCCGGGGTTTGTGGCTCTGAGATCATTAATGGAAAACACCTAAAATCTCATGTTTGTGTTCTGCACTTGTAATGCCTTCTTTGCCTTGGGACTATACATAAGACAGGCTCACATAATGCATTGATGTCCCACTACTGATAACAGTCGGAGTAGAGTGCTCTGAATCTTGCTTGAGAAAGGAGTTTCATCACCGTTTGGTGCTTTATATGTAGACCCTTTTCGCTTTCCATCTGAAATGAATTTGGCCATTTAATGAGATTTCTGTCTATCCTACTACATTATATACAGTCTGAAATATTAGCAGCCTCCTACCTGTGTATTTAATAAGTGATATTTCCACATTTTTCAAATGTATTTATACCGACAATATGAACCATTTTAAGTTTGCACTTCTGCAGTTTGTATTCATCAGCGGGGAAAAGAGAGCAAACCGCAAGGGTGACCCTCATTTCAGATCTTGTGTACAAGCAAAAGACATGAACAGCAGCAAGGCTATAACCTACGTACTTACTCATGTTGAACAAAGAGGGGGGCAAGCTCTTTGATGTGTGACCTATGCAAAGGAACCTACGCTTCTGACTTAAGTACCTTGATGTAATTATGATTAATGAGGTATTTAATGATCTACATGTTGGAGAGTCCATAGCGCTCAAGGTTCCTTGTTAACATCCAATCTCCTCCTCGTCTCTCGCACTCTTGCACTGTTTTGGGAACATGAGTTCTGCCATTGACATCACCACATTCAGAGTTCATTCGTAAACCTTTAAATGAAAAAAATAAAATTCCAGAAAATCATGATTTCCTCCATTTTTTTTTTACTTTCTGTAAGTTTGGCTGAAAGCAAAGGTAAAAAGCTCCATTGTTCCGTTGTTATTAGGTGGTTTGTGATGTAATGTCTTGCACTCCCTCGTAGATTTAAAGCAGTTTTTAGCCAGTCTGCCCATAGCACTCTATAGGTTCTCTTCACATATGTACAAACCTTTCAATAAATAATGAAAAAGACAGGCAGGAGCTTGAGTAGACCTTGTGTCTCGAGACAAAGCTGTTGCTTTGTTGTGGTAGTTCTTTGAACAATTTATCTCTGTAGTACATTAGTTCAGACCAGAATAAAGGTGGCCATACACTGAGAGATCCGCTCGTTTGGCGATGTCGCCAAACGAGCGGATCTCTCCCCGATATGCCCACCTTGAGGTGGGCAATATCGGGCTGATCCGATCATGGGCCCTAGGGCCCAACGATCGGATCCAATGCATGGGAAACGGGGGTCTGATCGCGGGACCGCATCAACGAACAGATGCGGCCGACTTTCTGCCAGATCTCGATCGGTGAAGCCCGTCGGGGGCCCCATACACGGGCCAATAAGCTTTTATCGGCCCGTGTATGGCCACCTTAAGTCATGGTTGTTCTAGTGGTTATCCAAAGTGAAATGGGCGTAGAGTGAATAGTCGTTTTCGGAAGGGCAGTTGTGTACTAATTTGGGTAGAATACATATTGCTCTCCTAGATAGTCCATGGCCATTCATTTATATTTCCATATGCCTCGACTTTGGGTTTTCTTGGAACTATGGCCATTCAGCGATGTTTCCATGTGCCTCAAACTTGAGTTTTCTTGGGATTATAGTCATTCAGCGATGTTTCCATGTGCCTCAAACTTGAGTTTTCTTGGGATTATAGTCATTCAGCGATGTTTCCATAGGCCTCAAACTTGGATTTTCTTGGAACTAAGGCCATTCAGTGATGTTTCCATATGGCTCAACCTTGGATTCTCTTGGAACTAATGCCATTCAGCTATGTTCCCATGTGCCTCAACCTTTGGTTTTCTTGGAACTATGGCTATTCAGCTATGGTAATGGGTTGAGTGCAGAGGACTCTTGTATTTGTCTATATGTATTTTGTGGTCACAGCCTCATTGCACCCCCGCCTAATGGTTTTAAAACTTTGTGGTGAGCACAACTTTCCCTTGTTCATTCAGCTATGTTTCCATATGCCTCAAACTTGGATTTTCTTGGAGCTAAGGCCATTCAGCTATGTTTACATAAGCCTCAACCTTACTGAGAGCTAATGACTTGATTTTAGGCCTCAAGTTGGGAACTTAAATCGTATATATATATACGTGACAAAATCTGTTTTAGAGGATAGTCAAGACTGGGTGGATCATCCATGATCTGTCATTGCAACACATTTGTTTGGTTAACCAAAGCTACTTTCTGATTGGTTGCAATGTGTTTCTGCTACACTGGCTGATCTAGGCTGTTCATGTGTGCATATATTGCACCTGAATTTAATGGGTAACACATGACCAAAGGGGCCCTTAGGCAGCAAACATAAACATGTAGCTTATGGTGTCCATCAAGATCACTGCTGTCTGACTGCATTTCCATGCCGAGTGCAACTTTTGAAAAATAAAAATGTTGGGTATTTGGCAAAGTAATGTTTGTCCTGTGCCTTTGGCAAATACCCCAGAGTGCAACACAAGAATGTGCAATTATCGGAATTTTGTAAATACTACTGCAGTGCATTGTGCCATAATAATAGCACAGGAGCCAGCCACTCTCACAATGCTCTCAGTTTAATACATAGGGGGTTTTTATTTTGTTTCCAGGACTATGTTCTACCATGAGGCCGTCCAGAGTTTAGCACAGATGGATATCCCATTATTTCCTCTCCTGAATCAAGCTGCTATAAATAGTTGTAATATGGCAGATTGTAGAGCAAATCCACATCTGTTCAGACAAGTGGATGAAGAATAAACATTACTGGGACATAACTGTACCGTCACTTTCCAACTCTTTCAGCCCAGTAGGCCACACTCTTCTTTATAAATAAAGGGAACTTCCTCTTGTACTTTTTATACATTGCCTCAGTTCTCATTCCTAAAAGCTTCGGCAACCAATACACCGAAAGGTTAAAGACTTTGCACAACGGAAATTACTATTCCCCAGAGTGGCACCTGCTTAGGAATAGAAATATACTGACCAGCTTGTGATTGGCCACTCATAAAAGTTATTTTGGTTATTATTTGGTTAATGTGACTTTAAAGGATGGTTCACCTTCAAAAACTTTTCAGATAGTTCACCAGAAATAAAAACGATATGTACCATCTCTCCCTACTATACCTGCTATCCCACAGTCACACTCCCTTCCCAGAGACTATTATCCACTGTTACTATAGGCACCATCTCTCCCTACTATACCTGCTATCCCACAGTCACACTCCCTTCCCAGAGACTATTATCCACTGTTACTATAGGCACCATCTCTCCCTACTATACCTGCTGTCCCACAGTCACACTCCCTTCCCAGAGACTATTATCCACTGTTACTATAGACACCATCTCTCCCTACTATACCTGCTATCCCACAGTCACACTCCCTTCCCAGAGACTATTATCCCACTGTTACTATAGGCACCATCTCTCCCTACTATACCTGCTATCCCACAGTCACACTCCCTTCCCAGAGACTATTATCCCACTGTTACTATAGGCACCATCTCTCCCTACTATACCTGCTATCCCACAGTCACACTCCCTTCCCAGAGACTATTATCCACTGTTACTATAGGCACCATCTCTCCCTACTATACCTGCTATCCCACAGTCACACTCCCTTCCCAGAGACTATTATCCCACTGTTACTATAGACACCATCTCTCCCTACTATACCTGCTATCCCACAGTCACACTCCCTTCCCAGAGACTATTATCCACTGTTACTATAGACACCATCTCTCCCTACTATACCTGCTATCCCACAGTCACACTCCCTTCCCAGAGACTATTATCCACTGTTACTATAGGCACCATCTCTCCCTACTATACCTGCTATCCCACAGTCACACTCCCTTCCCAGAGACTATTATCCACTGTTACTATAGACACATCTCTCCCTACTATACCTGCTATCCCACAGTCACACTCCCTTCCCAGAGACTATTATCCACTGTTACTATAGACACCATCTCTCCCTACTATACCTGCTATCCCACAGTCACACTCCCTTCCCAGAGACTATTATCCACTGTTACTATAGACACCATCTCTCCCTACTATACCTGCTATCCCACAGTCACACTCCCTTCCCAGAGACTATTATCCACTGTTACTATAGGCACCATCTCTCCCTACTATACCTGCTATCCCACAGTCACACTCCCTTCCCAGAGACTATTATCCACTGTTACTATAGACACATCTCTCCCTACTATACCTGCTATCCCACAGTCACACTCCCTTCCCAGAGACTATTATCCACTGTTACTATAGACACCATCTCTCCCTACTATACCTGCTATCCCACAGTCACACTCCCTTCCCAGAGACTATTATCCCACTGTTACTATAGACACCATCTCTCCCTACTATACCTGCTATCCCACAGTCACACTCCCTTCCCAGAGACTATTATCCACTGTTACTATAGACACCATCTCTCCCTACTATACCTGCTATCCCACAGTCACACTCCCTTCCCAGAGACTATTATCCACTGTTACTATAGACACCATCTCTCCCTACTATACCTGCTATCCCACAGTCACACTCCCTTCCCAGAGACTATTATCCCACTGTTACTATAGGCACCATCTCTCCCTACTATACCTGCTATCCCACAGTCACACTCCCTTCCCAGAGACTATTATCCACTGTTACTATAGGCACCATCTCTCCCTACTATACCTGCTATCCCACAGTCACACTCCCTTCCCAGAGACTATTATCCACTGTTACTATAGGCACCATCTCTCCCTACTATACCTGCTATCCCACAGTCACACTCCCTTCCCAGAGACTATTATCCACTGTTACTATAGACACCATCTTTCCCTACTATACCTGCTATCCCACAGTCACACTCCCTTCCCAGAGACTATTATCCCACTGTTACTATAGGCACCATCTTTCCCTACTATACCTGCTATCCCACAGTCACACTCCCTTCCCAGAGATTATTATCCACTGTTACTATAGACACCATCTCTCCCTACTATACCTGCTATCCCACAGTCACACTCCCTTCCCAGAGACTATTATCCCACTGTTACTATAGACACCATCTGTCCCTACTATACCTGCTATCCCACAGTCACACTCCCTTCCCAGAGACTATTATCCCACTGTTACTATAGACACATCTCTCCCTACTATACCTGCTATCCCACAGTCACACTCCCTTCCCAGAGACTATTATCCACTGTTACTATAGACACATCTCTCCCTACTATACCTGCTATCCCACAGTCACACTCCCTTCCCAGATACTGTTAACTTTGGGGTCTGTTGTTTTCACCACTATACAAATCCTCTAAAGAGAGTCAGTTCACTAATGTAAAGAGAATACATAGTGTAATTAATCACAGACACATTTGGCAATATATGAAATCCTAATGAACACAGTCCATATAATTGTGCTAAGGCTGAGTGGTATTTATATGACAAATGCCAGGATTGTATTATAATATCTATGCCAGAAACCATTTTTATTAAGTTCTTTATAAGACCTTAATTCTTAATGTATTATTCCTATGACATATGCAACATATTTGGCAGTCCTGTACTATAAATTGGTGAATATATTGAATATACAGATATACATACAAAGCAGCCAATATTAATACATTGTCTCAGGATTATGGGTAATGGAGCTCCTGTTCCAAATGTTCTTGGTTACAACCCCCAGCAGTTTTATGAGTTACTTATACAGCTTTAGTCTAAGCCTACTGGAGTGGTTATACATGGTCATAAATAAATATAAAAGTTTTTTAAAATATTGGAAATGTGAGTTGTGACAATTATTTGGCCGTCACCTGTTGCATTAGTGAGACTAGTTTTATGCAACAGAGATCAGACACGCTTTGTACGTGCAGCCCTGTTTAGTCTGAGTGTGAGTCTGAGTGTGAGTGAATGGTTAGAAATTCCCGGAGCGCGTCTCTGTGCTGTGTCACCTGCCCATGTTGTCAGACTGTTTATATACAAATTCCATGAGAACAAAAATGTAGGCTTCCAAAGCTGGGCTTGATTACTCATTCCCGTGGAGCCTTCTTTTACTTTCTGTTGGAATGCTTTTAAAGGGGAATTTTCATACTGGGAAACACCATGGCAGCTTCCACACATCTGTTCTAATATACAGAGAAGAAATGTTCTGGACAAACCATACCCTATACCCTCATACTGTACTGTCTAAGGGAATCAATATGGCACCTCCCTCCTCCCATATGTATAAATACAAATATACAGAGAAGGAATGTTCTGGGCACACAATAAGCTATACCCTCATACTGTACTGTCTAAGGGAATCAATATGGCACCTCCTCCTCCCATATGTATAAATACAAATATACAGAGAAGGAATGTTCTGGGCACACAATAAGCTATACCCTCATACTGTACTGTCTAAGGGAATCAATATGGCACCTCCTCCTCCCATATGTATAAATACAAATATACAGAGAAGTAATGTTCTGGGCACACAATAAGCTATACCCTCATACTGTACTGTCTAAGGGAATCAATATGGCACCTCCTCCTCCCATATGTATAAATACAAATATACAGAGAAGGAATGTTCTGGGCACACAATAAGCTTTACCCTCATACTGTACTGTCTAAGAGAGTATGACATGGTGTGACGTGCAGTATAAAGCTCGTCCGTCCACCCACCCCCCCGTGTTGGCTTTATGACTGGGCAGTAAAGTGTCGGTGCTGCACGGGAGCATTAGCTGCGGGTTTATCACAGGGTCAGTGCTGTCAGGGAGAGGGTTGATGGAGAGGTGAAGGCAGAACAGTCACATACAGTAAATCCAAAACTCCACTCACTATTTTTCTTTCTCTTTCCCCTTCTGTCTGACTCAGTAAATCCCCTTCCAAACCCACAGGTGCCGTGAGCCCCGGCTTCCTCCACCCTGGAGCTATTTACAGGTGCAGCACCCGCAGCAGCGATCAAGCAGTGGAAAAATGCGATGGTGCAAAGTATTGTCATTAGCAGCAGCGCTAACCTTGTATTGCCCCCGATAATGAGCTTCCCTTACATCTCCTGCTTCTTCTTTATACATAAAATACACTCCTGTGTCTGCGCTCTCCCCTCATGCTGCAACATCAGCACTAGTCAATATGTAACAATATATAGTGGATAATGCACCCCCTACTGTAATTTATAAAGATATTATAAGTTACCGAGGAGTTCCATGACCATATAAAAGCCTGAGGCCGCAGGTCATGGAACTCCGAGGTTACTTCTAATGTCTTTATAAATTACAGTAGGGGGTGCATTATCTATTATAATCTACAAGTATGAATACTGTATATGCCATTATTAAGAATAAGGACAAGATATATTTTGCTCTAAATTTTTTATTAGGTTATGTGAATAAGAGAGAAATGGTCTTTTTAAACATTTCTATATTTTTTGATATTAGTTTGTATAACAATTATTTTAACATTTTTATTCATAGATTTGTATTATTTTGTAATAGTATCAATTTAAAGAAACTTTGAAATCTAATAAGCTTTGATATTTTACATTTAGTCAGATTCTGAACTGCATATCATTTGTCTTGTTTTTATTTTTTTTGGAGGTTCGTGTGGTGAGTTGTTGTATAGGTCTATTGAAATATTTGAATTGTTGAATACACAATTTGGCCCAAAAAGGGATTCTAGTGTATTTTTGGTAATGCCTGTCCCTTGTTGTTAGAAAGAAATATTGGTAGTTGGCATTGGTTGGTTGTTTGTAGTTGATGATGTGGATGGTTGTTCATTTTCTGTTTCTTGTGGAATATTTGTGGTTCCTTCATTTGTTTTTTGAAGTATTGTTGAAATTTCCATCTGCTTTTTTTCACTGAGTGATGCATAGTTATTGACAGGGCCGGAACTAGGGGTAGGCAGAGTAGGCACGTGCCTAGGGCGCAAAGCTGGGGGGGCACCAGGCCTGCTCTGTCGCCTACCCCGTGTCCGGTCCGATCTCTCCCAGACTGCCGAGTGTAACTTTTCCGAAAATGGAGCGCAGTTTCGCGTGCACTGAGCCGAAGCCGTGGCCCTCCAGGTTGCCTAGGGCGCCTGGCCGCTTTGGCCCGGCTCTGGTTATTGATGCTGCTTAGACTTTTATGGCCAGATTTTTGCACTATTTCTGTTGGGGGTACATTGCTGTCTACTAGCTTCTGGATAGTGGTTTTTCGAGTGGAATGGTTTGTAATTTTTTTGGAGTCAGTTAAAGATGCCTTTCGTTTCATTGATGACGTCATTGTTCTAATTTTGTGCACGTCTATCTTCATTGTTCTAAACCTCCTTGCGTAACCTGGTTTGAAATTAAAATTTGGTGCTAGGTAGAAAGGGGAGCTAGGTACATTCATGGTTTCTGGGCGGTTATCTCTGTATTTTTTATATGCGGCTATTGGATTTCTCTTTGGGTTTTCTGATGTGCTGTACATGCGTGGTTTTATTGGGCGAATATTTTTTGGATTCTCTCCAGTTCTTGTTTTTGTTTGGCGCTCTTTGTATCCAAGGAATTCTTTGCCAGTTGAGTCAGTTTTTAGTGTAATGTCACCCCATTGTCGGTCATACTGCTCTTGCGTTCGAAGTGCAAAATATATTCCATTGTTGAAGAAAACTAAGTTGAGTAGGTTTGCTGGATTATCTGAGGACATTGTCCCTGAGTCATACAATTTGTTTATTTCTTCATCTGTTAATGCTTCTGCCTTGTTGGGTTGATTTCCTTTTCCTTCTTTCTTTAGAAATTTCTTTTTTGCTGATAAAGATTCTTTTGTTTTAGAGAAGTCATTTCAGGGTCCAAACATTATAGTGTGTGGATAGTTTTTGTCTTTTAAATATCTGTCAACGCAGCTTAAAATACAGCGCAGTGTATGTGGCTCATACTCTTTTGAATCTTTTCTGAGAACAGATATTATTAAAGTTGCCAGAATTGTATCTAGTTCATGGTGTGGAATTTTTTCAATTCTTCTGGTTTCTTTTACTTCTTTCAGAAATTATTGTAAAGTCGCAATGTCACTGTTGGTCTTTTTTAAGGTGTTATAATTTTTCTGTTAAATTTTTCTGATAAAGTTTGCTTGTTCTTCTTTTGTTAAAATTTTAAACAAAATTTTTGTAGAGTCCTGCAGCGGGTCGGGTACCCGCAGGTTACCCACAAAATCCTGCGGTACCCTGCGGGTTGCGGTTAGACGTTCCAGGTGCCGGTATACCAATATCGATATTCACTCCTTTCTTCTGGTCATGTCTACTTCCGATGATGTCACTTCCGGTTCACAATGACAGCACTTCCTGTTTTACTTTTTTTTTTCCTGATCACGTCTACTTCCGATGATGTCACTTCCGATTTACAATGACAGCACTTCCTGATTCTTGATGGTCAGCGGGTCCGGGTTGCGGATAAGGTACTTGCGGGTAGTGGGTCCAAGTGGGTAAGAATGCGAGTAGCGGGTCCGGGTTGTGGATTGCAGGTAGCGGGTACGGGTCCCAAAAAATGGACCCGCGCAGGACTCTACCTTTTTGCCATCTCTGTATACACAGAAACCTGTCTGAAGAGGGAAATAAGTTAAAGTGATTGATGGTGCCTAAAGGATTAGTTTACATTTCAATTATGTTTTAGTTTGATGTAGATAGTGATTTTCTCAGACAATTTGCAACTGGTCTTTTTTTTAGTTCTCTTCAGTCTGGGATTTTAGACGTTATTTGCTAGTGTCTTATTTACCCTAGCGATCAGGCTGTGGTATGAATAAGAGAATGCAATATGAATGACAGAGGGCTTAAACAGAAAGATTCGAAATAATAATTACAACACAATTTTAGCCTCACAGAGCAATAGTTGTTTGGCTACCAGGGACAGTGGCCTCTCATTTCCATTTAAAGTCTGGAAATGGCAGAAGTTAGAGTCCTGAGCGGTTCAATTTTTTGGGACCCGTACCCGCAACCTGCATTCGTACCCGCTTGGACCCGCTACCCTACCCGCAAGTACCTTATCCGTAACCCGGACCCTCGACCCGCTGACCATCAAGAATCAGGAAGTGCTGTCATTGGAAACTGGAAGTGACATCATCGGAAGTAGACGTGATCAGAAAAAAAGGAGTAAAACAGGAAGTGCTGTCATTGTAAACCGGAAGTGACATCATCAGAAGTAGACGTGACCAGAAGAAAGGAGTGAATATCGATATTGAGAAGACCCGCGGCTATACCCGCACCTGGAACTTCTAAACGCAACCCGCAGGGTACCGCAGGTTTTTGCGGGTAACGTGCGGGTACCCGACCCGCTGCAGGACTCTAGCAGAAGTAAAAGGCAAATAATTTGTAAACTATTAAAAAATGTAGACCAATTGAAAAGTTGCTGAGAAAGTGTATTATATAATAAAAGTGAACTACTCCTTTAAAAAATTATCTTATTTTGGATAATAAAAAACAAACATTGCTTTAAAATAAAAGGCTATGGAGTCTACTATTAAGTGCTTTGGGGTCACCACTGTAATAGGGGCAGATTTATGAAGGGTTGAATTGAAAATTTGAATTTTTAAATTCAAATTTCGAGTTTTAATTTAGTGAAATATGATTAGGGAATAGTCTAAATTCGATTTGAGTTAAAAAAAAAAAATGTGAAATTCGAATTTTGTATCATGTACTGTCCCTTTAAGAATTCGAATTCTACTATTCGCCATCTAAAACCTGCCAAATTGGTGTTTTAGCCTATGGGGGATCTCCTACAATTAATTTGGAGTCATTTGGTGGACTTTTGAAAAAAAAAAACAAATTTTAGTGAGAAGAAACTCGAATCGAATTTGATCGAATTTTATTGGAATTCGATTCGAGTTTGCAGGTCGATCCTATTCATCTGAATTTGAAAAATTCAAATTTTTTAATAAATTTAGATTTTTTTTTTTTTTTTAGAAACTCTCATAAACTTGAAATTTGACTCTTCCCCTATGTGTCATGAAACACTGGGGCACCAAAGTGTCATGAAATGGTTAGGGGTCATAGTATGTTGTAAAATATGTGGTGATCACTGTATGTAATGAAAAGTTTGGGAACTGCAGAGCATGCGTTCTAAAATTTGAAAAGTACAAAGAAGGAAAAATTAATTGACATTAAAATGGTCACCAAATGGTGGAGGCCGTGTTACATTTGTTGTAGAATAGAATGTGTGTTATAGTTCAATAAAGGAATTTTATGCGTGTATATATAATGAATTTTACTTACATTAAGGTTATACAATAAACTGCTTGTTGTTGTGGTGATTTTTGTTATTCTTTTGTTATTTTTCTTTCAAATAAAGGTCCGTCAGGAAGTGTTTATTTTTGTGGTACTGATATGACAGGACACTGTGACTGGGAGCTCTTACAGCTTTTAATTTCCCCGCGCTTGAGTTTGTAAGAAAAACTACATTTCCCTTAATGCACTGGTGCAGATGCGCATGCGCTCTATTTGTGCTGCCCAGGCATACTGTTGTGAAAGGATTTTACAATGGCGGTGGGGAACTTTAGGGACCTGGGGTTTTCCTGATCTTTCCATAGTTTGGATACTTTGTCTCCTCATATAAACATTAAATAAAGCCAATAGGCTGGTTTTGCTTCCAATAAGGATTAATTACCATATATACTCGAGTATAAGCCGAGTTTTTCAGCCCCCGAAATATGCTGAAAAACTCTACCTCGGCTTATACTCGGGTCAAGCGCAAAAACGGTCGCCGGCGCCTAAGAATATTCGCAGGCGCCTTAGAATAGTAGCCGGCGCCTAAGAATATTCGCCTTCGCCTTAGAATAGTAGCCGGCGCCTAAGACTAGTCATCCAAAAACGAGATTGAAACTTACCAGAAGCTGCTGCATTTCTCACCCTCGGCTTATACTGGAGTCAATAAGCTTTCACAGTTTTTGGAGGTAAAATTAGGTACCTCGGCTTATACTCGGGACGGCTTATACTCGAGTATATACGGTATATCTTAGTTGGGATCAAGTACAAGCGACTGTTTTATTGTTACACAGAAAAAGGGAATTATTTCAAAAATGTTTAATTACTTGATTAAAAAGGGAGGCCTTCCTGTAATTCAGTGGTTTCTGGATAATGGATTTTCAGATAACAGATGACATCCACAAGTACTATAGCGCAGCAGATTAAAACATAGCTTTTATTAAATACAGTAGAACTCCCATTATACGTTTTTCAGCAGACCAGGGAAATGTAAAATCAGGGAAATTTGTTAAAGCAACTTTTTCTTCAAGTACTGATTTTTACTGGTTAATAACAAGGGTTAAACATTGCAGCATTAATTTACATTATGGGGGGGTCTCTCTGTCACATACACAACCTAAAGCAATAAGTGATTGGTGCAGGACTGTGTAAGGGGCAGACTCATTGCAATTAACCATTTACAGGCAGAACCAAGGCAAAATATACATTAGGTTAGTATGTTACACCTCATTATTTCACTAATAATAACATTCACAGAGGACAAACAGAAGTTTTTGGGAACAGCAGGATAAAATGTTTATGTAAATAAAACATTACTTAAAATCAGGGAAATGCACCCATTCAAATGCGTTATAAACTGGTGGGACCACAAATAAAAAATGTAAAATGCAGGAAAACGTTATATCAGGGGACTTAAAATTGAGCTTTCACTGTAGACTTAAATATTGTATAGGTCAGTGTTTGGTCCACGTCTTAAGCTCCCCATAGACGCGACGATTCTTCTTGCAGAACGACCGATTTTAGGCATTCGAACAATCGTACATCTTATGATTTTTCAGCCGACATCTGTCAGGAAATTGATCGGCCAGGTCAAAAAATCTTTGTCGGTCCCAGTGCAATGTATCTATGTCTGCAGGTCCAAGCAGCTCCCCTTTGTTTTCCTGCCAAATTGGTCTTTTTAGTTGATGGTCAATTCGTACCATCGTTCCGAGAAGATCATGGTCTCACGATGAGGATCTGATCTTTTAAAAATCTCAACATCTATGGCCAACTTTAGACCTAAAAGCAACCAGACCAGAAAATATTGGGAATCAGCATTCAGACATAATTCCAATCAGCAGTAGCGTCACTAGAGGGGGACGGGCCCTGGTGCTCGACGCGCAGCCGGGCCCCGTCCCCCTCCGTACGGCCGCATTTTCAGTGGTGCACGGGCTGCCGTGAGGGGGTGCCGGCCCTGGCCCACTCGCACCCCCTGCTCCCCCGGTAGTTCCGACACTGCCAATCAGGTTCGGACTGGGCCGGTGGGACGCCGGGAAAAAACCTGGTGGGCCTCGCCGACCCAGACCTGCTCCCTGCAACTCCCTCTCTTTGCGCTCACTATAAAGAGATGCACATACCCGAGTGCTAGAGATAGAGGAGTGCAGAGACTGGGGGGCCCAGGAGATGGTGTGGGGAGCCTGGGGATGGTGTGGGGGGCCCCTGAGGCTGTGGGCCCTGGGCCCCTCGGTCCGACACTGGTGCCAATAATATATACGATAGAAATTTTTTTTTTTGCCATATTGAAATATATTTTTGCAGCAGTTTTATAAAAACATTTGCGGGCGGCGAAGTGCGGAAATTCGCTGCAAATCCATGTCTGGCAAATACATTCGCCCATTACTAGGCAGTAGGTCTCAACAAAGCGCTTCTGTTACCACGGCCCTTTCTTAATATAATATTTGCCTCCATGTCCAGCCTGCTGCTGCCGTATTTTGACATTTTGTAGGAGTGAGTGACGGGGACATTCACCCGGAGAGTGCAGTGGTTCTGCTCAGCAATGTTAATCCCGCACTCAAATAGGATTTTGATAAATACATTTTTCTCAGAGTGTGTGTCCTGTCATGTTTGATGGATGGGACCTAAATCTTGGAGACGGAAAGTTTTGAAAGAATTGATGGTATTTGCATTTTGGAATCTTCCCCAGAAGGCACAGACTGAACTTTCCCATGTCCCATGACACTCTCGGTGCCTCTGCGCTTCAGTTTTATTCTCCTTTTCAGATTTTGATTTCTCTTGCTCGGAAGGGTGAAAAGTTGAAGTGTGGTGTTCCGGAGAACGAGATGCTGGTGGCGTTAAAATGGTTTGTTGTATGTATAGACTTCTACAGCAGCCTATTTTTGGGAGAGAGCCACAAAAACCACATCAGAACTATGTGCCCTGTTTCTTTTGGGCTTTTGTTCATCTTTTTCTGTCTGTGGGTTTTAGGAAACAACCGTCTGTAAAGACACTGTTTTCTTTAGATTTTTACATTCAGTGCTGCTATACAGCGTGAGAAAAGGCTTTTCTGTAACTTCTAGTACGGCCGTGTGTCAAACGGTTATCGTAATTGCACAGAAAAAAGCATTTTTCACTACAGAGTCCTTGTGTCCATTGGTATGCGTTGCAGTATAGTTAAAAGCAACCTTGTGCTTGGTGCACAGGTTCATTGGTTTTGGTGCTCTGCAGAGGTGGTCACTGAAGATGACAGGCCTCTCCAACCGAAATCTGGCCAAAAAAGAGCCAGATATCAATCAGACAGGTTTGATTTTTCCAGCGATCGAGGATTGCATCAACTAGTTGATGCGATCATCATCCTGTAGGCACCTTTTCCCATTGTAATCAGATGGTTTGGCTCTAGGGCTGAATGATCGGATTACTCACCAAACAAATGGATCTTGTAGTGTATGGCCACCTTAAGCTAGGTTAGGACCTAATTGGCATGGTGGTGATTATTATGGTTCAATAAAGTTAACCAAATATGAGACATAGGTGATTGGGAGAGGAAGCAGCAACCAAAACAAAGACCAAGCCCACTTTGGTCTATAAAATGTCCCTTTTGCTGAACCATAGAGTCAAATTACATTTAGAGGAGGGTCAGTTGGAAATATTTACTAGCAGTTAGCTGCTTTACTTAGGAACTTGCACTTCAGTCCTGTGCAACAGCAAGAAGAAGAGACAATAAATATGGTGTCCATAGATCGCATGTCCTATTAACCATAATGCTAAGCAATTTAGGTAATAACTTTGCAACACTGAGGCATGAACAGTCTGGAGTACGGGTTTGCACAGGCCTCTTCTTTGGGAATCGACAATGGTAAAATATTAGACTTTTATGGGAGAGGTTTTCTGTCCATAGTTAATATGCCCTTGAGTACATGTCTGGAAGCTTGATTCATGTGTTATGTGTTCTTTATATACAGCTTGGGCAGGCATGTTCTAGTAAATCACCTGATGTCTTCCCTGTTTAATATGAAATGCCCAATGGTTGCCCCCTTGGCATTAGTCATATAATAAGGTGAATAGTGACATTAACATGGACCTCAATCATTAGGATGCAACAATTCTGGTGTCTTCTAATGTTATTCCTCATAGGTTCATCCTCTACTCAACTGTAGAAGCTGTAGAGATGCCTATGGAGATGGAGAAATTCTTTAAAGTTCTTAAAATTACCCCTCCTGCTTTGCTCTCAAAATCATTTCCATTAGGGTTTCACCTTTCTTATTGAACCTTGGGTGACCTATAGCATTGCTGCAGGAGATCATCCTTCCCTTCGCACCATAGCTAACCTCCATTACTCTCCGTAGACTGTTGATGTTCATGATGTTGTGCCTGTGCTGCAAAAAGAGATCACTTTCATCCATAACTTTCCTCAAACACCTCAGACACTTTACCTGAAAATGGAATCCTGCTGCCCTGAGGTCATAAGTCAAATCTTAGAAACACTTTAATACATGGTCTGTCATCATGTTCTCTGCTTTATCAGCCACTTTCCTTCAGAATAGGAATCTCTGTATTATTTTTTGGGGATTTTGGAAAAGACCATAATGACGTCCTGGGTACACTAACTAGAAGTTTTGTGTTCACTGTGCAGCTTAAGTGGCTTGGGCAAACCAAAACAGTGTAGCCTTTCTGTGAATGTGTGTCCTGTGCACGTTATACTTGGCACCCCTCAAGGGTGAATTTCTGATTGTAAATTCCCCTGATTCTCATTTAATGTTTTCTTGTTGTTCTTCGGTACGATGGTGACTTACTAGAAGGTAACTCAGGATAACTGGTTTGTACAAAAATGATTCTACAGCTTTGGCCAAGGGGCATTCTGCTGGTGAACCTGTTACCTTACTTTACAGAACGGCTCGATTGATTTTGTGAATTCACAGATAATGTTTCCGAGAGAGTTGGCAACTAGCCACAGCCAGAGTGTGATAGCTGCTATTTTTATTTCAGAAAACTCCTTGCGGCAATACAGGTTGAGGGCTTCAAAGTTAATCAACTAGACATGGTGAGAACAAACAGCTGTCAAAAAGGGTGTGATGTGATGGCTAATATTTTCGTGCAAAGTCTTACTCCAAGTCTGAGCTATGGAAGGCAGGATTCATGTTGCACCTGCCCCCCCTCCCCCACATACATTCTCAGCATTGAATACACTTTTGTTGGTCAAGATGCAGTTGAGTGATACAATAACTTGCCCTTCCCTGTGTAGTACTAACAAGCGTTTGAACTTGTACTCAATTTTTCATTCTCATTCAAATAATCAATGTGACGACTCTTCGAGCAGAGATGTCCAACGTTTTCATTTTTGATCTTCCCTTTTTTACCTTGTGAGTGCAGATGAATAATTCACAGATGAATGCTCTGTGCTCTTGGGCGTTCTTATTAGACATGATTTGAAGACTGTGCAAGTAGAATAAAAAAACACATTTTACAAAGCTCAGACAAGGCCACCTCTTCTCCCACCAGTGTGACCCATAACCAAAAAAGGTTATATTGACCAATCAAATTGTTTCAGCCACTTTGTAGAAGAAACATTAATCATGGCGGCCCTATATGGCAAATATAAATGTACGATATTGGCATTCAGCCACTAGTTAAAAAAATAATAATGGTGCCAAGGGCCCCCATGAAAGTTAATAGAAATGGTGGTCAGGGATTAAACAAAAAGACCATTCGTGGTCAGTGGAAAATTACCTTTAAAATTTGGCAGATGGGTTTCTTCCTCTCTGGTGACAGCAACTTCTTCATTTTCCTCTGCGGCTCCTTTCAGTGGCTTGGGTTTTTTCATTGGCTCAATTAACAATAAATAGAGCTGCCCATCGGGCATTTGCCTGTCTGGACCTGTGATAGAACATTAGACGATTTCATTTGAGAACCTCAGAAGTCATATTTTCCTTTCCTTCTGTGGTATTAGAAAGCAAGAGGATTTGGTCCAGAGGTCAAGTGTTCCATCAATGTCAATAAAACTCAAGCTTGAGGTTATGCTTTGAGTTCAAGTGCCTATTAACTGTGGGTTATTATAATTAAACTGGCCACGTAAGGAGCACTATATTAAGAGGCCAATTTATCAAAGGTCGAATTTGAATATACTCACACTTCGACTGGGAGAATATTTAAGAAAAAATTTGAATGTCTAATATTCAATCAAATGGTTCAGACCCGAAAATGCAAATCTTATTAGATTCGTACAAATTGAGTTTTTCTAATGAAAAGAAAAAGGTTAACATCTCCCAATGGCTCAATGGACCTCTGCCATTGACTTGTACATGAACTCGCCAGGTTTTAGGTGGCAAATATTCAAATTTGGACTGTTTCCATGGTCAGGTTATAAACAATCTCACATTCGAATTTATGATCTATATTGTTGGAACGATGTTGGCCGAAGGGATTTAGGAGGATTAAAATTAGAATGTGTGAATTTTGAAACTCTAAAATTCTAATTTACTATTCTAACCCTTGATAAATCTGCCCCTAATTATAAAGTAATGCATGAAAACTTTGATTTAAAATTTATTTACAGAAATGTTTTTGGTTTTTTTTAGATTTTTGTTAATGTTTTTGGGTGTCTTGAATTTTTATGAAATCAGCGTCCATCCTTTTTTCATGTGGATGTTGAGATTTGTGGTTGAGTAAACCTGAAGGTTTGGGCCTGTTCTACCTAAAGGAATCTTTGCAGTGCTGTTACAGCAACATTCTTCAACCTGAGGAAGTCTTTCTCCTACTCATTGCTCAAACAATGCATTATGCTGTATTTATAATGGCATTTATTGTTAATTTTAAAACCTTAATTTTTATAGAAAAGAATGACTATATCCGAAAAGCTAAATTCTCTCCAAAACTGAATACAAGCCCTCCATTTAATCCAGACATTTGTCTGATGATTGTACCTGCCCAATGTGGCTCACTTTGGCAAAACCATTGGGTCTTCATGTATAAATGTAGCTGTAGGGGTTTTTCTTAACTGTTTGTAATAAACTCAGTCCTGGAGTAGGCAAAACATGTGATTATTAAACAAAAACAAAGGAACTTGCAAATCTCCACAACCCCTCAATTTGTTTTCTTTGCTTTGTTACCGAGCTCGTTCTACTCGTACACAGTTTAAGGCAGTGAATTTTTGTTGTAATCCATTGAATGGTTACACTTGAGCTGCATCTGTCAGTATAACTGAGCCATTGCATGTTGTTTGTTCTGTAAACTCACATATTTTTCTTCTTTCCCACAGCTATTAGACCTTTTCATCAAATGGGATTGGTCCACTTACCTGGCTGATTATGGGCAACCTACCTGCAAGTATCTACGAGTCAATCCCACTACAGCCCTCATCTTATTGGAAAAGTGAGTCAGCTTGAATCACCATAAATTCTTACTCACTTATTACCTCTACAAATCCCTATTTATTTAACCATTTACCATAATTGGAGATGCCCGTCAAGTATTGACTTTTTTGTGCCAGGACTTTTGCCCTACAATTACGATCTTTCCTGGAAAACATGTTTCCAATTAAGATCGTTATTGTGGCTCGTCTCCCAAAGAATAAAGGATGAAAATGTGTTTTGTACGACAATATCAGTGCATGTATGACCACCTTTAGATGCAAATTTATCTCTACTAGTAGAGCTCCTGCCTAGTATATCATAACCATTTGTAAAGGGTTTATGCCGTTATTTACCGTATATACTCGAGTATAAGCCGACCAGAGTATAAGCTGAAAACTGGGAAAAATTTATTGACTAGAGTATAAGCCTAGGGTGAGAAATACATTTTAGGACATGGCCAATTTAAAGCTTTAAAGTTGCTGCTTACTCACTGATCTGAAGCATGCAGTGACTCCTCCGTGCTGCCCATACTTCTCCCCCCTCCTCGCTTGATTCTGCTTCCTTAGCCCTCAGTCCCTCCCCTCTCAGCTCTTGTCACTCAGTCCTCCCTCTTCTGGCGCTACCTTTTCTCCACAGATTAAACCATGCTTTGCCACTCTTCTTTCTGACAGGCGCCATATTTAATAAGTATAACTTCAGAGCTGCAGCCCCTCCCGCAACTATGCGGAAGGAAGCAGGGCACCTCACAAAGGGAGAAGACGCACGCATCCACTCCCTGTACAGGTGCGCACTCGTATCAGAGTGAGCGCGCACCTCGTCCAACTGTCATCTCGAGCGCTCCTCTTCCAAACTCTTGCGTGCTCCTGTTAAAAATAATGCGCACACATTTTCCCCACATCTCCTGCGCACTATGCAGAAAAGAAAGGGGAAGGGCTGAGGAGGGCGAGTACTGAGTGATGAGAGGGGAGGGGCTAAGGAAGCAGAATCAAGCCACGAGGGGGGAAAAGTATGGGCAGCACAGAGGAGTCACTGCACGCTTCAATCAGTGAGTTAGCAGCAACTTTTTTAGCTGACTCGAGTATAAGCCGAGGTAGACTTTTTTTAGCACATTTTGGGTGCTGAAAAAACTCGGCTTATACTCGAGTATATACGGTAGGTGATCAGATCATTCATAGATACACAATTCCTTCTTAATACCACTACTTGGAGTTGTCCTCTATTTTTCCTGCATCTTTTTGCATTTGGTTGGGCTTCTTATTGCTTAATTTGACTTCAACTTTTCTTTTCCATGTATATTTCTATCTATATTTCCATCTATAAAAGGATCTATCGGGTGTAAGTATGACTGCATAACCGTTGCTCTGTGTTTTTAAAGCTTTTACATTTTGAATTATTCCTAATAATGCCACAGATTTTTTTTATCAAGTGACCAAGATCTGTGTCTTCAGATGTCCGGATTACTGACTCAGTACTAAACCTTTGTCCCCATACTAATCCTTACAGCAGTGTGGGTTTTCATTTCTGCACCCTTGTGATGCTTATAGTGAGTGTTCTATGCAGTAAAATGTAACATTTTCAAGTTGTTTCATGCCAAGCATGCAAATAAGATTGGGAGTATCTAGTGTTGTACTTAAATCTCTTAATTTCTAGTGTTTCTGCAATAATTCTACCATTTATCTTCCTGGTGTGTTTGTATTATACACATAGCCCAGCCTTCTCTTTAAGGACCTTGGATGAGTAATGAATAATTTAATGTCTGAAAATAAACCCAAACCCTTCCACAGCCTCCCTCTCTTCATCCAAATCTCATTACCAGGACTCACCAAACAGAATATTTTCTGTCTTTATTAAAATCTCTCCTACAGGAGCATGCACACTTAAAGCTTATCTGGACCTTACTTCAACTGTGCATACTCCAGTTACCAATTGCAGCGAAGAGGACCCAAACCAGTGAGGAATGGCACCTGACAATCCCTGTTCTGTTTGGTGAGTCCTCTGTGGTGGGGTCAGGGAGGAGGCCTCATTAGATATCATTAAAGTCCTCCTTTTTTATTTTTGGTTTCAATAGATTTAGCAAGAATATGTTTAGACCCAGGTCATCTCTGTGTGTTTACTAGCAACAGTTGTTTGCATTTAAATAAGTAGATTCCCCTACCACCACCTCTAACTAATTCTCTGTAATTCCACTTGAGTTTGTATAATAAAGGCCCACTAACGTAATGGAGTGTACTCAAAATGCAATCATCACTTCTTGTCTAAACTGGAATACCAATGAGTGTGCGCTTTTTCTGCAAATGTTCTAATCTTCTTGGCCCTTGTAGGGGCGGACCCTAGTATCAGTGCATGTTGGTTCTTTCTGAATGCTCAGTGCATGGACTCATCAAAGTAGTATTCCCAGCTCTTCTTGCTATTTTTTGGGGCTTTGTGCAAAAGTTGAACCATGAAGAAGGTGCTGAATCACCCAGACTCCTCTATAGGGCCAGAAACTTGAGCATCCAACCCCTGCACATAGGGATCCATGCAGTTTCCGTTCCTGATATAAAGTGATATCTAAAAGTTCTTTCAGGTCTCTTTGGGCCCCAACTTGGTTTAACATTTCATTCTCAAAGAGGAACTGGTGATAAATGTCTTTTTCTTTTCCATCTTGGCAGGATGAAAGACCCCAGCCGGAAAAACAATGTTTTTGCTCAGTTCAGGAAAAACGAGAGGGATAAGCAGAAGCTCATAGAGACTGTGGCCAAGCAACTTCGAAGTCTAATCAACAGCCACCATTCATGAGAATGACACTACGGTCCTAACTGGAAGATGACTGGACAGTGCCAAATGCTGTACACTAAATGATTGACTGTCCGTCCTTTTATTGGCAAGGGGAAAACCTTATCTAGACTGCATCGTGTATACGGCAGACGTGATATCTACTTCAGTAGCTGTATGCAGACTGGTGGCCTCTTCGTAGACGTGTACAGTTCCATGCTAAACAAGGGATAGACTTGTATTGCTTTACTAGGTGGTGGGTGTTACTTTCTATTGCACTGATCTGGGAGGTTCCATGACCTATACAATGTTAGAAAACAGTAATTTCCTTTTTTTTGTACAAATTATGTAACTTTTTCTTTTTGAGAGGCTGAACTGATTTTACTGGACAAGGTAGAAGGAAAATGGACAGTTCTCAGTATGTTAACCTAAGCACTGGACTCCTGAAATCTAGTCTACTTCTCCCAGTATTCCAAAACTGACTCCTACCTGGAACATGTTTATCCCTTCTTTACTAGAAGGTGCCACAGGGTATTGCTTTATTAACATAGTATGCTGTGATACTAAGAAATGGCAGCAAGTTGCTCCATGAACTGACATATGCAGGAGAAGGTAAGATGCGTATCCTTTCAGATATGGTTGCCCTACTCCATAACCCAAGGCAGCCAATCAGATCTTCCCTCTGACTTTCCCTGATACGTGGGCAAAACAGCAACTGTCATAGTGGTTTCTTGGAGCCATGTCTGTCAGTAGATATTTATGATACCCAAGTAATTAGGACAAACTGTCTTCCGGATACCCATGGCCATCCCAATTTTGTACTTGTGTTTGGAGTACTAATGAAACAATGAAGCTTAACAAAGTTTCCCTACACCACAGTAAAGTGCACTCCTATTTCCATTCCTCAAATCACTTCCTTCATTAGATGAGGTTTGTCTGAATACCACAGTTGTACTTATATCACAGGTTTCATATTCTATACCTAGCTTGGGTTACCTTATATCATGTCTTCAGTACTAAGGACTTCAAATAATCCCCACTGATGAATCTTGCCATCTTGCTTGATGTGCAGTCAAGCAATAATAAAACTATCAATACAGCATGGTACCAAGTAGGGGGGGACATGTTTCCCGGAAATGGTCTTCATATTGCCAATAAATCTTCCCACAGATGAAGAAAGAATCTTGATACAAGACTATAATTATTTCATAATACCATGCTTAAAGCAGGTGATTTTTTTTCTAGACTTGACTGAGTATTTAAACCCCATCCTGACAATATGTGCCCGTGTTTCTTACTTCATGTGTTTTAACCACCCTGACTTAGTCTTTCCTCCTGAGGATGGAGATACTGTAAAGTTTCCAAGAACCCAAGTTCTCAAGAGTAGTCAGGACATTTTGGGTGCAATCAAACAACTGTTAAGCACTACATCTTAGTCACTTATGATGAAAATCAGTTGGCCAATGGGTTTGAGTTGAAATTTGGAAATAAGGGTGGGGGTTTAGGGTGTAGCACGAAGGACATGGCCCCTGTGTCTTGGGAAGAATATGGATAAAGTACATAGAAAATTCATTATATATTTTCAGTATGTAAATCAGGGCCCAGCCTTGCTGAATGTAATCACCACTGACCGCGGTTCTGACTGTTTCCTTACCTGCAGTTGACTAGTTAGAAATAAATGCTGTTGGTTTTTGCAGTGGTGCAATGTAGCTACAGTTGCACCAGCATTTTAGCCCCCAGTAAAGAATAGGTGGAGCCCACAAGCTGGATCTGATGGGTTAGCAATGCATTATAGCATAGAGGCATTTCTAGAGCTTACTTTTACTTTAAGCAATGTAGATGCTAGGTCTAACCAGTCCACCTAGTCCTTCAACTGGGTATCACTTCAGTGAAAATCATATTAATTGTCCTGCAATTAAATACATCAATACACAATAATGTATACCTGGGATGTTCCCCAGTTGCTACTGAACTATTATTTAAGGCTTTTGGAATGAGTAGATGGAAAAGGCTGGGAAAGGTAAGAACATCTTTAGAGTTACGACCCAAAAGGAGACTGTGCCGAATACCTGCTCGTGATTTTCATTGTGAATTATTATCAATCTACATTGTGCACTTATTCTGGAACAGAACACATTGGCCATGAAAATGTGGAGTTGCTTCCATTGGAACATGCCCCATTTATGCTTGCGATTAACATCTGAAACCCAGAAAGGAACTACTACTCTGTCCATTTTTTTCTTGACTGCCATCTTGATAAAGCCTTAACATGATTTTGTTCTTGAAGTTGATTTCATGGTCATGATCTGCATCTCCGCTGTCGCCCAACAAAGTGCTTGTTTTTAGCCTCATTTTTTCATGAAGTGCCTGAGTTCGTTCCATTATTCCACCCCTTGCTCCATTGTGGGTGCTTAGTAGGACCCTAGGAAATGCATTGAGCTTCCATGACTTTGGGGAATCAGAAGTGTTAATCCTATTGAGTCTGACCTCTGGCCCATAGTAGCAGAAAAGATGTCTCACAGATTAATCTCCCGTGCAGAGCCAAGAACGGGTTCTTACTTGTGAATGTCTTCTTTGGAGTTCATTGAAAGCACAAATTCAACATTGCCACCATTCAATGTTTACTTTAGAGCTGAGCCAAACTATAAACTGCACAACCATGAGAACAGCTAACCGCACAATGCTCATTGCCTTCCTACTAGCAGCTTAAGCAGCTCAACATGTTGCTATACTTCCACAATATCCCTCCCATAGGGACCTGGTATTATTCTCAATAATGCTGATTTTTCTTTGGTTATCATAAGACTGAACTACTGGAGAAACCGATATGTGAGAGCTGACAGCTGGATGATAAAGGGAATTCTAGGTGTAGACACCTTAAAAAGAGTAGGGGATCCTGTCTGCAAAACCTGCACTTTTTAACTCTATCTTGTGCCAGAGAAGAGATTGCTGTGTTAGTATACACCAGCTGTGGGCTATGAGGACACTGTCGGAGCCTGAAACGGTCTGGTTGTACAGGAAACAAGGCATTGAAATAAAGATTGAAAGTTAAGAAGTATGATAGACATTCGTGGAATGTTCACCTGGGTCACAAGGCTTTAAGCTTGTAGGATATCTATTGACTGCAATGAATGCTGTACTCTCCCTTTTGTATAATATCACAGCCCTTCAATAATAAAAGCAATTTCAGTTGTGACTTGTACTTTTTTCTAATTATCTTGTTCCATCCTTATCTAATCCTCTGACCTTTATTTCTCTGTGCCGCCTTCAGTGGTGAGTGGCCATCATCATATTTCTCTTTTGAGCATTTTTCTTTATGTCCAAAGCAAAACGGGCCGTTCATCCTAAAGGGAACCTTGCATTATAAGATCTGCTCGTTTGGCCTTGTCAAATGATCAGATCTTTCCCTCGATATGCCCTGCAGAGCAAGGCCAAAAGAATTGATTACAACTGGAATAGAGGGTGTCGGGATGAAAATCGCAACAAGCCGATAGGGTCCTTGATCCAACGTGAAAATCAAACCTCTGCCTGATTTTTGCCCAGATAACTGCCAACTTGGTCTTAATGACTTGAAACAGCCACCTTAAAATTTTTGTAAGTTGTCCTCTTAAGTGCTGAGCTCAATCAGACTGATCTAATTGTTGCCCAGGCCAATAATACTGCAGACCCATGTAGACCCATTGGATGAGGACCATCAAAATACCAATGTGTTCGTCCAAAGGAATCTTCAAACCTGCCTAGGATAGCTGCCCAATTTTCTAACTGATATTGGTCAGGCAGGCTGGCACGTATTTATGGATGGCCAGGAGTCCGTGTATGGATGGCCAGTCTCAAGCCGTGAATAGTGAGTGTGGTTGGACAATAGGGCCTGAGTCTTCAGGAGGAAACTATGAAGCCTATTTGGTGTCTGAATCATTATGGTAAGAGAATCTTCCAATGGTATTCACTGATTGATGTGTGAGTGATGTGAAGCAATATTGTAACATTTAGAAAAGTGTAGAGATGATTTAGCACCATATTTAGCAAAGGTTGAGAATAGGGTTTTTTTATTTTTTTCCATAGGGCAGCACCACAGCTTCTGAATCTATACACATGAAGAGGATTTCTGGAGACACGTTTAAACACAAATAACCATTGGGTTAAATTGTCTTTTAGTTGGATGCTATACATACAGTTAAGCCCATAAATGTTTAGACAGACAACTTTTTTCCAATGTTGGTTCTGTACATTACCACTATGAATTTTAACTGTAGCGACTCAGATGCAGTTGAACTGCACACTTTCAGCTTTAATTCAGTGGCTTGAACAAAAAGATTGCAGAAAAATGTGACAAACTAAAGCCTTTTTAACACAATCACTTCATTTCAGGGGCTCAAAACTAATTGGACAATTGACCCAAAGGCTATTTCATGGGCAGGTGGGGGCAATTCTTTCCTTATGTCATTATCAATGAAGCAGATAAGTCCTGGAGTTGATTTGAGGGGGAGGGGCTTGTATGTGGAACAGACAATATGGGGTCAAAGGAGCTCTCCATGCAGGTGAAACAAGTCGTCCTTAAAGGGATACTGTCATGGGAAAACCATTTTTTTTATATTCAATTTTGAAATCTGACATGGGGCTAGACATATTGTGTTTCCCAGCTGCCCCCAGTCATGTGCCTGAACTTTAGGATGGAACTACTTTCTGGCAGGCTGTTATTTCTCCTACTTAATGTAACTGAATCAGTCTCAGTGGGACTTTTACTATTGAGTGCTGTTCTTAGATCTACCGGCGTTGCTATCTGGTTACCTTCCCATTGTTCTGTTGTTAGGCTCCTGGAGGGGGGTGATATCACTCCAACTTGCGGTACAGCAGTGAAGAGTGACTGAAGTTTATCAGAGCACAAGTCACATGACTGGGGGCAGCTGGGAAACTCACAATATGTCTAGACCCATGCCAGATTTCAAAATTGAATATAAAAAAATCTGTTTGCTCTTTTGAAAAATGGATTTCAGTGCAAAATTCTGCCGTAGCAGCACTATTGACTTATGCATTTTGAAAAAAACATGTTTTCCCATGACAGGATCCCTTTAAGCTGCAAAAACAGAAAAAACCCATCTGAGAAGTTGCTATAATATTAGGAGTGGCAAAATCTACAGTTTGGTACATCCTGAGAAAGAGAGAAATTACTGGTGAACTCAGCAATGCAAAAAGACCTGGACGTCCAGGGAAGACAACAGTGGTGGATGATCCCAGAATCATTTCCATGGGGAAGAGAAACCCCTTCACAAGAGCCAAACAAGTGAAGAACAGTCTCCAGGAGGTAGAGTCTCCATATCCAAGTCTACCATAAAGAGAAGACTGCATGAAAGTAAATACAGAGGGGGCACTGCAAGGTACAAGCCACTCATAAGCATCAACAATACAAAGGCTACATTGGACTTTGCTAAAAAAAAAAATCTAAAAAAGCCTCACAGTTCTGGAAAAACATTCTTTGGACAGATGAAACCAAGATGAACCTCAGAATGATGGCAAGAAAAAAGTGTGGAGAAGGCTTGGGAAGAGCTGATGATCCAAAGCAGAGCACAGTTGTGTATAAAACATTTGGGAGGCAGTGTGATGGCTTGGGAGTGATTGGCACTGGGACACTAGTATTTATTCCCTATAGGTCGGGTGTCAGGAGTTCAAGGTAATAAGTCAAACAGAAGAGGTGATAACGGACACCCGAGACTTGCGCCTCCTAACAGGAGAAAAGAAACAGTTGCCTCTGATTATAGAAATACACTTTCCAGAGTCAGAGAAATCAATTTGGGGAGGGATGGAAAGGAACCAGGTCTTGTCCCTGGAAACCCACAAGCGACCCCTTCCCTGTCTCAGCTGAACACATGGAACCTGTGGGAAGGAGAGCTCAGTTGTGCCAATAACAGCACAAAGCACAAGCCCCAGCCTGGCTAAACGCTGAGTCAGCAGTCACTCCAGTGCTATAAGGGGAGCCGGACTTGCCAGTAAGGACCCATTATACCCACTCCCCTCTTCATGCCCCGCGATCCCTGAAATGAGAGCAGACAGTAACCTTTCCAACACTTTCCTCTTGTCTCTGTCTCTATATATTAGGTACCTATCTAGTGCTACCAATCCCTATTTCTGTAGGGAAATGAGAGAGAGCAGACAGTAACCCTTCCAACACTTTCCTCTTGTCTCTATATATTAGGTACCTATCTAGTGTTACCAATCCCTATTTCTGTAGGGAAATGAGAGAGAGCACACAGTAACCCTTCCAACACTTTCCTCTTGTCTCTATATTGGGTACCTATCTAGTGGATGCTATTTATCTAGCATCCAGTTTCGTTTCTCTCTTATGGCTTGAATATGTTGGCTAGTTTGTTATACTCCAGACCCTCATCGCAATTATCTGGTTGTGTTTTACTGTAAAACTTTTTATATGTGTGCCCACAGTAATGAAGCACCTAATGAATAATACCAATTAATTTCTTCAAGAAATTATCCAACCTACTCGCTGCAGATGGTGAAGCCATTTTTCCTATTCTGTAAGTGCTACACCTACACTGACATTTGAATTGCTTTCTAATGAAGTCTGTTGACTGCAACTCAGCACATCACAATTTAACTTCAATGTTTAAATCATAGTTCAAAATCTAATTCAGTGGGTTTCAGGCTTATTGAAATCAAGTCCTCATACCCCCCCCAATCCAGGGGTACCCAGGGCACAAATAAGCACTCACCCCCAAATCTCCCCCTAACTGGCCTTCAGACTTGGCCCCCTTAGCTCATAATAAGAATACAGGCGTGGGGTAGAAGAATTCTGTAGGTCAATAGTAACATGGTAAGTTAGGTTGAAAAACGACGCACGTCCATCAAGTTCAACCTTTTAAGTCTATATATAACCTGCATAACTGCCAGTTGATCCAGAGGAAGGCAAAACCCAGTTTTAAGCCTCTTCAATTTGCCTCAGCGATGACTCCAAGATGCAATGGGACCAGTCCCTGGATCAACTTGTACTATGAGCTATCTCCCATATCCCTGTATTCCCTCACTTGCTAAACACCATCCAACCCCTTCTTATACCTATCTAATGTATCAGTCTGTACCCCTGATTCACTTCCCAGCTCTCCCTGTAACACCCCTTTCCCTCCTCTAATCTCATTGGCTCCCTCCTGTCTGCTGGGAGGAGCTACTGGTGAATAAAGCATCCGACCCTTCCTTATACCTATCTAATGTATCAGCCTGTACCCCTGATTCAGGGAGACAATTCCACATCTTCACAGCTCTCACTGTAACAAACCCCTTCCCAATATTTAGCCGGAACCTCTTTTCTTCTAATCAGAATGGGTGACCTTGTGTCAGCTGGAAAGACCTACTGGTAAATAAATCATTAGAGAGATTATTATATGATCCCCTTATATATTTATACATAGTTATCATATCTCCCCTTAAGCGCCTCTTCTCCAGAGTGAACATCCCCAATTTGGCCAGTCTTTCCTCATAGCTAAGATTTTCCCTTTACCAGCTTAGTTGCCCTTCTCTGTACCCTCTCTAATACAATAATGTCCTGTTTGAGTGATGGAGACCAAAACTGTACGGCATATTCTAGATGGGGCCTTACCAGTGCTCTATACAGTGGGACCCCCTCCTCCCGTGACTCTCTGCCCCATTTAATACAACTCAAGACCTTATTTGCCCTTGATGCTGCTGACTGGCATTACTTGCTACAGACAAGTTTATTATCTACAAGGACTCCAAGCTCCGTCTCCATTATGGATTTGCCTAGTGCAGTCCCATTAAGGGTATAAGTGGATATTGTTACATCCCAGGTGCAGGACTTTACATTTATCAACATTGAATCTCATTTGCCACTTAGCTGCCCAGATTGCCAGTTTGTCAAGATCCTGTTGCAAGTGTCACATCCTGGATGGAATTAATTGGGCTGATAGTTTTGTGTCAATAACTCACTATTCACCCCAAAACCCATTCTATCTGACCTGCAGACTAAACTCACTTTTCTCTACTATAGACATCTCAGCCACACAGCCCTGGCTTAGGACATTAGTTTTAGTCATATTGTTTTGTGCTTTGGGTAGATAGGAGAATGAGTATAACAAACCCACCATGGCCAAATACAGCCTGAGAAATACAATGTTTTCAGATTTCCCAATGACATTTCAGAAGATTCCAGGTATGAAAAGAATATAGTGGAAAATAATAATTAGATGGACCATCTTATAATGAACAACTTTAATTTACAAAATTATTCTTATGGGGGTTTCATCTTGTCTCTTTTTTATGGGTTATTTACCTCTCAGTCCTATCCATGACACACGCTTTGATGCTTCAATTCACCGTCTCTATCGTATCTCTGCCTCCTACTCTTCATTTCTTTCTTGTCATCAGCGGAGGTTACCTTTATAGGAAACATGACTGTCTATGGAGTCTTTAACCCATGTTACATTCCGCCATTACAGTTTGCTACTGAGCTTGGACTTGATACAAATGTAAAGGAAAGTTCCTGAGTAATTCATTTATTGTACATGAAGTGGAATATTGTGACACTTGCTTTGTATAGAATAAAGATCATTGTGACTTTTGTGGTCTCCTCAAGTGCAAGTCTAGAATGTATTTTTCATGGCTGAGATCCTATTTTTGAGAGAATCCTGTCCCAATGTCAACAATATTTACCGCCTCTTTAAATAGCACAACATTTTTTTCCCCATACCCCAAAGGAGCAACAGTTCAGGTTACATTTTTGTTAGAACTTAGGACTCTCAAATATTCAGTCTGGAGCGTTGCATTCATATTTATGTATTGGAACATACATCCCTATTCTGCCCCCATCAGTTTAACCAGAAGGATAGCCATTTTGGATAGGCAGAATGAAGGCCGGTGTTATGGTTCTATACTAGAAATATGGACATCAGAGCCAGATCTTGGTTTTATTCTCTAATCTGTAGGTGTTGGTTCAGATGTACAGTAATTGCTGATTGGTTACTATGGACAACCTCACTGTTGATATTAATCAGCCCCTAAGAAGCAGGATACTATTTAACTGTTGAGGACTGTTTCCACTTAGTAGTGGAAACAGTCTTCACTAACTTGCTCTTCTTTAAATGGCAGTTTGGGAAATACTATGGACTTTTCCAGTGGCTGATTAAGTATGGAGTGATTGTGCTGACCTCCGACGTCATCAGACATCAATAAAGAGAAAAAGTAAGGAAACTCCAGTAGTCAACTGCAATAATCTGTAATGAGGTAGTAAATGGGATGTATCCCACCCCTTTTAATATATTTGGAGTTCAACTACTGGCTAAAGTTTCCTTCCTTTTTCCTCGATGTTCAGCTGCATTTTAGAGAGTTCCCCCATTCATTGGGGTACAAACAGCATTAATGCAATGTTTATGGGTCAACCATAGATTCATTTCTGAAGTCTACAGTCCCCCCCTAATACCAAATGATCCAACTGAAACCAAGTTATCCATTCCACAGGGATGATCTGTGCTCATCAGACCAGTGTCACACTTTACACCTGTTAGTACATTGCCCAATAACTGTTTCTAGTATGTTTCAAGGCCTGAAGAATGCACGGCATGTACCTGAGGAGATGTTCTTCAGTTTCAGGCACCTCTTGATACAAAAATAATCAACTACAAAGCAGTTTGTCTGAAGAATATTAAATGCGGGCACATTTTTTGCATTTTGTGAAAAAACCAAGGGAAGAATTTCACACATTTTTGCCCCATTTGCCCCACCTTATTTTTGCTTTTTTTTGATCACATGTTGTTCCTGAATTCCAACCTTTTGTTCACCTTTTTTTGACAAGAGCTTCAGGCTGTAGATATTTGCCCTCTTGACTGCTACAAATCTGCCTTCACACCTTTCATTTTTTGGGTGTTCCCCAGTTAAACATTTATCTAGGACAACATCAAAATGTCACTTAAATCTGACAAAGTTTTACCTGGAGGGTAGACCTCTCCCTGCCTTATGTTTTCAATAAATAGTATCTCTTACATAAACTAATTGAAGGGCAAGATTGGAAATTTCCACCGGTTCAATCTGATGCTTTTTGCTCGAAATTCATTCCTAAATAAACTCTTCTTGGATTCATTTTCCAAAACTGGGGTATAGAGGGCTCAGTTTAGAATGAGGCTGGCACAAGAGTAAAGACACATATTAAAGTCCAATGGCATAGCCTATTTACAAATCGAGGGAATAGGTCAAATCTTATATTAGGTGGTAAATGTTTAATGATCTGTATATGTACAGATAAAAAATCTGATGCTAGGTGCTGTTCCAGCACTGGCCACCCACCAGTGCTCCCTAATTGAAGAAAAAAAACAGTGTAAAAAGCGCTGTAAAATTAATGGCGAGTTTATCAAAGTGTCTGTAATTTTACACCATGCAAATGACAGATTTGCCACCGCTACTTTACATTGATTCCCGCGGAAGTCACTCTAAGAAAAAAAATGCGTAAAAAATTGACACCGTTTTTTACAAGACGACGTGTGGTGTATTATTCCGCTGTTTTTTACACAGCATATTAAATATGCCCCTTCTGCCTTAAAAAGGTCCCTGTAAATATTGTACTTTATTTGAAATTAAACTAAGTCATGAATACCAAGTAGAATTTACTGAATGTTTAGAGCGTCAATAGATACTTAATAAAAGTAGGCATAGTCTTTGTAATGTTGTGCCACATGACACCTACAGATCAAATAAACAGTAAGCAGGATGGGCTGTTAAAAGTCATTTTTATCAAGTGCCTGGTGTTTTGCCTTCAATGATTCAGTTCTACCATGTGATGCATACAAAGAGAATGATGGGTAAGTGGGAGGGGTTCATAGAAGAATATCTAAGTGGGCTTTGCATTTACTGATACATTTATACTGTAAAATGAGACTCTTTATTTTGAAAGAGAATGTATCCCATAAAAGATTGTGTAGACAGATAAGAAAAATAAGTTTAGAATTTCTGCTTTTTCCCTGTTCTCATCAACCAAATGACCCTCCTCTAATAATAAGAGTCCTACCCATTTTTGCTTCAATTTTACTACTTGTTGCAATACCCCTTTCCATCTATATTTAAGCTTGCCTACGGTTTTTTTTTTCATGCTTTAATTGGTAAAATATGATGCAAACATTCCACAATGCAATACAAACAAATACGAGTCTGATTTAAAAAAAAAAATTGATGTATTTCTTGGCCATGAAAACAATTCAACATTTTTAACTATTAAAATACAAACATAAATTCCTAATGAGATTTTTTTATTTATACTTTTATGTATTTGCTTGGTTTCATTGAAACTGAATTTGAAATATTATGTTTTTGCATTATTTTTAATATTTAACACTCAGGTTGTGTACTTGTCAACCAGAAGTGCTGGAGTAATTCCCCTAAAACTGGGTAAGCAAATGGCTTGTTTTCATCAAAGGAAACATTTATCAATCGATTATCAATTGTTCTATTGTCTGAAGCCAATTAAGGTATCACTTTCACTTTATTTTTGCTACTTTTCAATGTCAATGTGTTGCTCTGGAAGACATGCACAGATATGGAATGAACCAGTTATCATGAATAATATACTTTGAGATGCCTGGTGAATCCATGATGCCTCTTGCTGGGCTCCAAAACAAAAATGGACAACATACAGTCTAAGAAGTGAGATTACAATAGATCTATAACTACACAATTTAGCATTTTCAGGGCAGCAGTTGCTTTCAGGTTCGATAAAGATTCTTCAGAATCTAACAAGTGGAAATTCTGCTTGAAATGATCTTGTAGACTTTAGCCTTTATCTATTGAAACTCCACCATTTGCTGCCTGCCTTTATTTGAAAAATAAAGCCACAGTCAACCCTTAAGAGATATCCAAAAAAAATTCAGTTCCTGGGTGCTCTACAGCCGAGAAAATTCATGGCAATCCATGGACTGATGGCAGGATTGTATTATTTTTATACATTTGTTCAATAAATAGGTTGAAACGTTGGCAATGTATAAATTAATAAACAATTAAATCAAAAGTATAATTATTTTTTATTCTTGTAGATATTTACAGGTTATTGAATTTTTAAATAAATAAATGAATGAATAAAAACAAACGATTAAACATACAAAAAAAAAAAAAAGAAAAGCAAAATCATATAATTATAAAATAAAAACAAAAACAAACAGAAAAAAAGAACAAATAAATAACAGCACAAAAGAGTAAAAACGTAAAAACAAATATAGAAATAAAAATAGAAATAAAAACATATAACCAGAGATTAAAAACACAAAAGTAAAAACAAATACATAAAAAAATGAAAATACATATGTATAAAAAAATAATATGAACATAAACACAAATTAACAAATAATGAAATCATAGTGGCAAAATTCATATAAAAAATATAACCAATTTAAAAATGGAATAAACCATTTATAAAGTCACTTACAAGGTTTCATGAGTGCTTTATTTATCTGCCCCCCTCCCGAAATTTTAACCTTACTCACATTCAGGCTGGTCTTCCCATGAAGTGTTGGTGTTGCCCATGGTCTCCCTTGATTATTTCTTGAAATTCCTTGATTTTTCATTTCTTTCTGTGACCCTTGTCTTATAAACTGCTGTTAGAGTTACAGCAACCAGGCAGTTGTTTCAATGACATACAGTTTGAATAGTAATTCTACTGGGACACCCTGCTTTATAATACGGTCACCCGATATCCAGAAAGCTCCGAATTACGGAATGGCTGTCTCCCATAGACTCCGTTTTATCCAAATAATCCAAATTTTTTCTCTGTAACAATAAAACAGTATTTTGTACTTGATCCCAACTAAGATATAATTAATTCTTATCGGAACAAAACCAGCCTTTTTGGTTTGTTTAATGTTTAAATGAATTTCTAGTAGACTTAAGGCATGAAGACCCAAATTACGGAAAGATCCATTATCCGGAAAACCCCAGGTCCCGAGCATTCTGAATAACAGGTCCCATACCTGTATAGGAAAACTGGAAGTCGTCATGAAGTTCCATCACGATTAGAAGGTAAGAGGCAAGGGCTTTCTGGACAGGTCTGGGAACATCCATGTAATTTATTATATTCTCTTCATTACTTTAAAATATAATAAATAAGTTTCAATGAGTCATGTGACTCGTTCATAATTAAGCACTGTTTAGAAGACTATCCATCATATTATTTAAGTATAGTCTAGACTCACAGTCCATCTACTTTCTGGCTGCCTCTCTCCAACATAGAATTGTACTACAGGTATAGGATCCCTTATCCGGAAACCTGATATCCAGAAAGCTCCGAATTACGGAATGGCTGTCTCCCATAGACTCCATTTTATCCAAATAATCCAAATTTTTAAAAATGATTTCCTGTTTCTCTGTAATAATAAAACAGTCGCTTGTACTTGATCCCAACTAAGATATAATTAATCCTTATTGGAAGCAAAACCAGCCTATTGGCTTTATTTCATGTTTAAATGAATTTCTAGTAGACTTAAGGCATGAAGACCCAAATTACAGAAAGATCCATTATCCGGATCAGGTCCCATACCTGTATTAATTAGGGATGCACCGAATCCACTATTTTGGATTCGGCCGAACCCCCGAATCCTTCACAAAAGATTCGGCCGAATACCGAACCGAATCCAAACCCTAATTTGCATATGTAAATTAGGGGTGGGAAGGGGAAAACATTTTTTACTTCCTTGTTTTGTGACAAAACATCACACAATTTCCCTCCCTGCCCCTAATTTGCCTATGCAAATTAGGTTTCGAATTCGGTTCGGCCAGGCAAAAAGATTCGGCCGAATCCGAATTCTGCTGAAAAAGGCCGAATCCTGGCCGAATCGCGAACCGAATCCTGGATTCGGTGCATCCCTAGTATTAATACTAGTTGTAAGCACAGATACTTAAGGGTAAGGGCACACGCTAAGATTTGGGGAGATTTAGTCTTCCGACGACAAATCGGCTCTTCTTCAAGTCGACTAATCTCCCCGAAAAGCTTTCCAGTCGGCTAGAATCTAAATCGCCAGCAGGATTCAACTCGGAGTGGTTTATTTTCCGAAGTAGTTTCCTCGTGAAGCTATCCCACTGGTAATTTAGATTCTAGTCGACGGAAGGGCTTTTCGGGGGGGGTTAGTTGCACGAAGAAGAGGCGATTTGTCGCCGGGCGACTAAATCTCCCCGAATCTTAGTGTGTGCCCTTACACTAAGCTCTACTGAGCAGGAACCTCTTTGTGCACCTCCTAACTCTTAGCTCCTAATCTTCAGCTCATGTAAAGAGGAATAATCTGAGAGGCTGAAAAATTAGAGGACGTGAAAGCGTAAGATGGGAGTGTGGGAAGCAACAACGTAATTCTCTTTCGTGGCACTGGGCCATTGGTTCCAATGCAAATGGCAGCAAAGAAACAACAGCCTTTAGCTTGTGTTATTGTTCCTACACCAGATAAGCGCTGCCATTCTCATTCTCATATACCGATGAGTTCCAAAGAGCCAAACAGTGATTTTGAGAAGAAAATCAAGTCCCCGCTATCTATCAGCTCCCATGTGACAGAGAAGAGAGTTCTTTTTTTTTAATGACATAATTTGTCTTTTTCCTCCAAAAAACAGACATCTGTGTTACTAAGCCATTTCCATTCAGACAAAGAGGTGAGATGGAATAAAAGACACACAAAATAACAAAGAGAAAGGGGTCTTAAATGAAACATATTAAAGCAAGATTTACAATATGAATGATGGAAGGTTTCCAGCTCCCACCTGTACGAGGAATGGGATGTTCAGCTGAGATCTCTGCCATTGTCTGTTGGGAGAAAAGTCTTCCGCTCCACTATCATTACTCCATCTCACCTGACTCCCTGAAACACAAGCACCAACCCAGCAACTCGTTATGTATTTAGTTCCCAAAGAAAAAAACTCCTCGTGTCAATTCCCATCTGCAGGGCAAGTTTAGGGTAGAGCAAATGTGCTTCCAACATCACTGAGACCCTTTGCTGCTACAAACCAACACAATGAGAGGTGGAAAGGACTTGGTATACTCTTTAATTCTAAGGAGTTTATTGATGCTCTGGAAAATCTATTTCATTTTTTTTCTTTGTATTTGTTTGCTACTATAGGCACCATCTCTCCCTACTATACCTGCTATCCCACAGTCACACTCCCTTCCCAGAGACTATTATCCACTGTTACTATAGACACCATCTCTCCCTACTATACCTGCTATCCCACAGTCACACTCCCTTCCCAGAGACTATTATCCACTGTTACTATAGACACATCTCTCCCTACTATACCTGCTATCCCACAGTCACACTCCCTTCCCAGAGACTATTATCCACTGTTACTATAGACACATCTCTCCCTACTATACCTGCTATCCCACAGTCACACTCCCTTCCCAGAGACTATTATCCCACTGTTACTATAGGCACCATCTCTCCCTACTATACCTGCTATCCCACAGTCACACTCCCTTCCCAGAGACTATTATCCACTGTTACTATAGGCACCATCTCTCCCTACTATACCTGCTATCCCACAGTCACACTCCCTTCCCAGAGACTATTATCCACTGTTACTATAGGCACCATCTCTCCCTACTATACCTGCTATCCCACAGTCACACTCCCTTCCCAGAGACTATTATCCACTGTTACTATAGACACCATCTCTCCCTACTATACCTGCTATCCCACAGTCACACTCCCTTCCCAGAGACTATTATCCCACTGTTACTATAGGCACCATCTCTCCCTACTATACCTGCTATCCCACAGTCACACTCCCTTCCCAGAGACTATTATCCACTGTTACTATAGGCACATCTCTCCCTACTATACCTGCTATCCCACAGTCACACTCCCTTCCCAGAGACTATTATCCACTGTTACTATAGACACCATCTCTCCCTACTATACCTGCTATCCCACAGTCACACTCCCTTCCCAGAGACTATTATCCACTGTTACTATAGGCACCATCTCTCCCTACTATACCTGCTATCCCACAGTCACACTCCCTTCCCAGAGACTATTATCCACTGTTACTATAGACACCATCTCTCCCTACTATATGATTGCTGCATTGACTTCCCTTATAGCAGGTTGGTTGAAGATGAGTTTTTACATGATATTTTCACTAATCTATTAATTTGTCCCATAAAAAGAACCTGCTACACATCTCAGGGGCACAGAAGAACATACACAGGACACGCTATGTGAGACAAATGCACTATTTTTTGCACAGAGCAAGAATGGGATTTCCCAAGTGACATTGAGTATAATGAACCTTCCGTCTCTCCTATTAACATTCAGACAGCAAAACTAGATAAAGACCTGTCTGAATTGAGGATTGAAGAGGTTTTTTTCAGGAAAATGTTAATCTAAAATACGGGAACTGAAAGAAAAGCCGGGGAGTGGGGACATGACTCTCAGGAGAGAACTGGAGAAAAGCTGGTCAGGGCTTAATGTTTACATAACATGACATTTAGTGGTGATATTGATTGTAATCAGATACCCCTAATCACCTTCATTAGGACAATTACGTTGGTGGACGAAGTAAAGGATCTCGCTTCCAACAGACAGTTTTGTTTCTGTTTTGAGGAAGGTCCATTGTGCTTTATCCGCACACAAAATGCCTCTTGTTCATCCAAAACTGAGTATGTTACTGTATGTACCAGAGGAGGAGGAGGAGGAGAGACGGGAGACGGGAGATGGTACTGAGGCTGAGAGGGGAGATCCTTTGTCTGGTTCCTCTACCAGTGCCCAACTATATATAGATATAAAACTAACGTGGAGTCATTTAATTTCCACACGGATTATTATTCACCACCACAATTTGTTTTTGGAACAAATAAAAATAGAAAAGTTACAACTTGTGCAAAAAAATTGGGGGTGACTTTTGAATTAAGATTTAGTATATGGGCTACAATTTGACTATCCAAGATGAGCAAAGCAGGGTCAGGAGGGGTCGGCACTTTATTTGTTGGGGTTACATACAGGGACCCTTTTCACTGGTGTGATCTTTGCACTTGTAGCGCTATAATAAACTGACTTTACTGTGTTTACTATAGGTGTGGGGTAATACCACATATGACTCCATACTGTCTCATTGCGAGTGTGGAGCTCCCCATTTATCCAGGTTACTCACGTGACCTCCAGTCTCACATCCTGGCATTGGATTCATGTAACTCACTCGTTTATAGTAGACTTGATTCACGGACACTTTAGGATATACCACATATGAGCCCTCTCTCTCAGGGGCAAGCCCTCGCAGCGGGGTGGAGGCAGGGTGTAGTGCAACTGTAACCAGGTGCAATAGTACAAATGATGAGCACCAGTAGTTCTTTAATGCTTAACCAATGAACTGTATTTATTTAACATAGCACATAGTAAATATTCACAATGGAGTATAGAACAATCAGAGAGCATAAAGGTACCATATACTCACAGAACCAGTATAGGCTGAATCCCTGCAGGCCAGGGAATATACAACAGAGAGTTGCGGCTTGTGAGGGGTATTGCCCAGTTTTCAGGATCTCTTTGAGTGGCAGTCTAATGGAACTCCTATCATCCCTAGTCTCAACACTTTAGTCCTTACTCCGGGTCAGTAATACCCTGGGATCTTAATCCCTCTAATATCCTCGGCGGAGCCTTGAGCTGCTCAACTATATAATCTCTATATCACTCCTAGAGTGATCTATAAAAGAGTATGCTATCACTTTACTAGGGCCAATGCACTTAGGGTCAACACTACCCATTCCCTTCCAGCCTGCTTGGTTGGGCTAAAGCAATGGACCCAAATCTCATGGGCGCAAATTCACTAAGTGCCGAAGCGCAGAACGCTAGCGTTAGGCATTTTCGGTACTTCGCAAATTCATTAACGAACGCTGGCGTAAATTCGCTAGTGTTACTTCGCACACTTACGCCAGGTGAATTTTCGCTACTGATGTAACTACGCAAATTCACTAACTTGCGCAGTGTACTGAACGCTACCTTTTACGGTAGACTTCCTTCGCCACCTCAGACCTGGCGAAGCGCAATAGAGTAGATAGGGATTGTTTCCAAAAAAGTCAAATTTTTTTCTAAGTCCCAAAAAACGCTGGCGTGTTTTCTACATGATGGGTGATAGGCTGAAAAAGATCGAAAATGTTTTTGGGGCTCCCCTCCTTCCCCCCTACATTTCCTGACTCATGGCAACTTACCTAGACAGTGGGCACATGTGTAGGGCAAAATAACATTTTTATTTGCTGATTTGAAGGTTTTCTAGGCATTTGTAGTGCTGATACGTATTCCTCCATTGAAATTTGAATTTCGCGCCGTATGCAAATGAACCATCGCTAGCGAAACTTCGCTTCGCTTGGCGAATTAATGCTAGCACAACTTCGAAAACTTACGCTACCCCTGTGCACAACTTCGGATTTTAGTGAATTTGCGGAGCGCTGGCGAAAATACGCCTGGCGAAGTGCGGCGAAGTTGCGCCTGGCACAACTTCGCATCTTAGTGAATTTGCCCCATGGTTTCCATGACCTTTATACTCTGACACAGTACCATCTGGTGTACACTGTGAGAACTACAGGGGTTACATAAGCACAAGGTCCCCATAAGGACCCATTTAGGCGTCCATATTACTAGGGATGTGCCTGTCAATAATGTATAAGGGTGTCTAAATTTTCACATCCCTACACACTATTTGGAGCAGAGTACAGCTTGCAATGGTGCAAGTGATTGGTGGATGGACCATAAGGGGCCAATATTGCTCCTTGTAGTACTTCCAGTTAAATAGAACAACATGGAGGCCACTTTGCCTTAGACTCCAAGGGTTAAAATAAATGGGGCTTCCCGTGCCATCGTGTTGGCTTAGGAATGAAGCGACTATTCCCCTTTGTTCCCAAATAGCGCATAATGACATATAGACGTTAGTAATCATTTCTCCTTTTCCCTCTTTATAACTAGTGCTCCGAGTTGTCTCTGTTTCCTTCTGTGGAACACATTGAGCAGGGTTGGCCTGAAACAGCTGAATTTTTCATTTCAATATCCCATAAAACAAATAAATCATGGGCGCCAAGGCTGAAAGTCGGGCAAGGGGATCGGGAAACAATATGTGCCCAACTTATGGCTCATAAGGAGCAGCTTTGGGAACAAATCCTGGGATTTCCTGTATTATATTCAGCGGTGGAATCTCAGCAGAGCTTTGGAACTCATCCCCACCTGTAGTGAGACCAGAATACTCCCAGATGGCATAGAGTATCGTTATCTATAAGTCTGGACACCCTTTCCTTTCCAGATGCCCAATCCGTGGCACCAAGAAGCCAACTGTGGCCTTGTGAGAATGTTCTGATGTGTTGGAATGTTATAAAATTCGCACCCCATGATGTTTATGGTGTAAGCTTTATGTCCACTATTTACCTTACATAAAGTCCCTCGTTCTTTTACTACACCTGACTGGGGATCTGGAAGTGTCTGCTGTTCTTTCCATGGTTTGACACCTCCACCATGTGGAGACCCAATGTGTAAACTGTGAGGTCCTCTACTTGATACACCAACAATGTCTCTGTTATATTCTGAACCCTAGCAGGACCCGTTAGAGAGTATGAGAGGGAAACCTGCTTTCCAGAATGAAGTTGAGCTCTGTGGTCCACTAATGGAAACCTGTACCTTTGAGAGATTTGTTTGTTGGTGATGATTTCATATTGGCACAACCAATACAAAAATACTGAAGAATTCATGTTACCGTATCACAAACAAAGATTCCAATGTGCTGTATAAATGTGTGTGGAAATGAATAAGGTCCCTTCAGTTTATATACCCAGAGGGTTGGGTCACCGGATTGTTCCAACTCATGTCTACAGAGTCTCACGTACATTTTGCGTTGAATTCAGACTGTTCCCAGCAGTGACTAAATGTTACTGGGCCCTACAGCAAATTCATTTTAGGGTCCCCAACATACCTACAGGTTCTCCTGTTTGAACTAATATATGTTGAAATTTCTGATTAATTAGGCCCTCATGGGGCCCCTATACCTCCTGGGCCCCCTGCAGTCTCAAATATAGGGTTTCCCTATATCCCTGCATGGCTTAAAGGGGCAGTTCAACTTCAAAAAAACTCATACAGTAGGCCAACTCTAAATAATTGTATAAATTTGTTTCAATTTCTCAAATCTCGTGTTTCCTAGTAGATGCTCAGTCAAGTCACTGGGGCTCATTTATAAACACTGGGCAAATTTGCTCCTGGGCAGTAACCCATATCAATGAGGATATAGAGAGAAAAGAGAAAAACTCACAGGTCCACTACGCGGCCACTCTTCCATTGTGTTCAATCCCAATAGTGTTCAGGCTCCCTCTTACTGGTCTCCAATCCAGTGGACATCATATGTGGGGGGGTTAGGTAGGTGAGAAAGCCAATCCACACATTTTGGATAAAAATCACTGTCCAGCTTTATTGAAAAATTTAAAACAACTGACAGGCATCTTTTGGCAGTTGTACTCCTACCCTATGATATGTTGTATCACCTGACGCGTTTCATGCCCCATTCTGGCACTTCATCAGAGGTGAGGTCACACCTCACCTCTGATATATTTTTTTTTTTTTTGTTTGTTTTTTTTGTTTGTTTTGTTTTATATATGAGATTTTTTTAATGAATACAGGTATATAAGGCACAGGATATCCTGTGACCTCACCTCTGATGAAGTGCCAGAATGGGGCATGAAACGCGTCAGGTGATACAACATGTCATAGGGTAGGAGTACAACTGCCAAAAGATGCCTGTCAGTTGTTTTAAATTTTTCAATAAAGCTGGACAGTGATTTTTATCCAAAATGTGTGGATTGGCTTTCTCACCTACCTAACCCCCCCCACATATAGTAACCCATATCAACCAATCAGATGATTGCTTTTAGCGTTCAGCCTGCAGCTGACCAAAAAAAGCTAATCACTGATTAGTTGCTATGGGTTACTGCCCAGGTGCAAATCTGCCCAGTGTTTATAAATGAGCCCCACTGACTCTCTAAACTTTTATAATGTGCATCTGAACCTGCGGTACCCTGTGGCTTGCAGGTAGGAGTTTCGGGAGCGGGTATAGACGCTCTCCTGGTTGTGGTTCGGGTCACGGGTTTTCTCAATAGCGAGTTTTATTTCTGATCATGGCTACTTCCAATGATGTCACTTCCGGTTTACAATGACAGGACTTCCTGTTTCTTGATGGTCAGCGGGTCGCAGATCGGGGTGCGGATAAGGTTGCGGATAAGGTACTTGCGAGTCAGGTAGCGGGTCCCAACGGGTAAGTATGCGGGTTGCGGGTCCGGGTTGCAGGTTGCGGGTTGGGTTTAACAAATTGGTTCCGCGCAGGACTTTAATCTGAGGAACACGCAAATTTGGGGATGAGTAGGTAGCGGGAGGGGGCACCTCTACTCTGTGCCAGTGGGTCGTAGGCAGGTGGTTCGCCTGACTCTGCCCATAGCCCTCTCTGCCTGTGAACTCCATAACTCCATAACTCCACAACTCCACAACTCCATAACTCCATAACTCCATAACTCCATAACTCCTATCAACTCCAATGTGATTGGCAAATGTGATTGGAGAAACGTTGCCATTTTGCAAATGTTTCTGGCAAATCAAAAACAAAATGCTAATCACTACTATTCCGTGAACATTAGGGGGCCGATTCACTAACTTCGAGTGAAGGATTCAAAGTAAAAAAACTTCGAATTTTTGTGCTCCTCTACTATCGAATTGGCGTAAATTCGCCTGAGTAGAATGATTCGAATAGATCGAGCGCAAAAACGCTGCGACTATTCGCCATTCGATTGTCGAAGTACTGGATCGAGCTCAAAAACGCTGCGACTATTCGCCCATTCGATAGCCGAAGTACTGTCTCTTTTAAAAATACTTCGACTGCCTACTTTGCCAACTAAAACCTACCGAATTGCTTTAAAAGCCTATGGGAAAGTCCCATAGTCTTGTTTTCCAAGTTTTTGATCGAATAAAAAGGCATTAGATCGAATGAAAATCCTTTGAGCGAATATTCGATCGAGCGCCTATTCGCCTGGCGAATATTCGATCGAGCGCCTATTCGCCTGGCGAATATTCGCCAATTCGACTATTCGCCAGTGCGTAAATTCGCCCAAACTGCCTATTCGATTCTATTCCCCAGTGGAATTTCGAGGGATTTAACCCCTCGAAATTCGACCCTTGATGAATTTGCCCCTAGGTATAAAAATGTATGTATTGCCCTACTCAGTCTCTATATCTCCCGCATTCCTATTTATGGGGGCAAAATTAGATTTTTTTGGGAAGGGGGGGGATTTTATCGAATTTTATCAAATTTTATTACATTATAAAAATATTGCCGTTTAAATTGTATCAATGGAAAGAAAAAAAATGAATTAAAAGAGACCATGTTATAAAACTGGCCCTGGCTTTCTTGTCTTTGTTCTCAGATTCTATGGAAGGAGCCGATATTGAGAACAAAAAAACAGAAGAAAGTGAAGCAGCCGGCGAGTATTGAAATTCCAGCCCATGATATTTTTCAAAGCGGCACCGGGAATAAAAGTCAGGCAATAAATGAAAATCCGGTGCATGCGAGTGACTAAGGAAAAGCTCCTACTTGTTCCAATTCCTTCCATAGGAACCAGGGAGGGTCGCTGCCTAATCCCCATTACAATTGCAGAGTTTATCAGATTTGTATAACAGCTGCTTCCAGGTCAATATTCCCAAATAAGCCGCCAATTTCCCAGCTCTGATCTCCAGGAGAAATATAACTTTATATGGAAGGGGGTGACAGGGTTTTACTGCTCAGCTGATAACAAGATGGAAAGGTTTCATAGAGGCCGCTGGATGCATCTGGCACTGGCACAGTCGGGCGAACCAATGGCTTTATATTGTATAAATAAAGGATCAAGAGTCCCACCAGCTACAGCTTTCCTCTGAAGAATGGAGGGGGGCAGGGGATGTACAAAAGCCCCCCCAAAGTTATCGTCTGACAATAAATGAATCTCCCACAAATGCTTTTCCGACTTCAGAAAGATCGGTGGCTGCAGATATTTATTTCTCTTGATGGGCCGAGGAGTCAACTGACAGCTGTATAGAAGCAGTGCCCCGTTTGTATGATATATATATATGTTACATGTATGTACTAGGGATGCACCGAATCCACTATTTTGGATTCGGCCGAACCCCCGAATCCTTCACAAAAGATTCGGCCGAATACAGAACCGAATCCGAACCCTAATTTGCATATGTAAATTAGGGGTGGGAAGGGGAAAACATTTTTTACTTCCTTGTTTTGTGACAAAACGTCACACAATTTCCCTCCCTGCCCCTAATTTGCATATGCAAATTAGGTTTCGGATTCGGTTCGGCCAGGCAGAAGGATTCGGCTGAATCCGAATCCTGCTGAAAAAGGCTGAATCCTGGCCGAATCCTGGATTTGGTGCATCCCTAGTATGTACAATGACAGGACACGCCTGTACACATTCGATTCTTACCTTTTTGTTAGTTGTTTATTAAAAAGCCGTAACTGAGTTAATTTACACTTGCTATAATTAGTTAATGAGTCTAACTAGTGATAAGGAGCTCTGTATGAACAACCCCATCCTTCCACCTCTTTTGTTGCGACTCTTTTGGCTCACGGATAAGCAGACATCCATTAGGACTATAGGCAAAAAATTATATTCAGTGCAAGCCCTATTTATTGCCTTCTTGTTGAATAAATGTCCTTTTGTACACAATGGAAGAACTTCTTTTCTACCCAACAAGAAATCACATGAGGCCTCTTTACTAAAGTGAGGGACAGAGTGCAAATAACAAACACAAACAGCCATGGTTTTTGTACTTTTTGACCTGGTTTTAGCAGACATAGTTGCTTTTCCAAGGAGGGACAGACAAGGGTTGGTTTATGGGTGTCCCCTTGGACAGCTCCGAACTTCTGGTTTTAAGTACAGTGCCCAGAAAGGGGGCAAGTTGAATGGTACATGTAAAACGAGTAACTACAGATAGTGATGGGTGAATTTGTCCCGTTCCACTTCGCCGGAAAATTTGCGCATTTCCTGTGCAATTTGCGAAACGGCGAAAAATTAACGAAACGCCGCCAAAAAGAACGGCGTCCATAAAAACGGTCAAATTTATTCGCCGGTGGCGAAACGTGGAATTCACAGTGAATTTGCGCCTGGCAAATAAATTCGCCCATCACTAACTACAGATGTACTCTGCCCAGATGGAGGCCATGGCAAGCAGTACATAAAGATTGAGTAACTGTACGTGAAACTTGCCCTGACTAAGGCCAAAGTGACTGGACCATAGAGAATGAGACCATGAGAACCCAGAGAAGGAATAACCATAGATGGATTCTGTCAAGCAAGAGGTCAAGTTAAGAGGTACATCAAGAATGAGAAACCACAGATATACCCAGACAGGGGGTGCAGTGGGTACAAAATCAGTTTTCAGAAAGAGTTTTTATCTTGTCTGGAGACAATCAGAAAGTTGGAGTAGAAGATTCTCAAACTTATATTTAATACTAAATTCAAGGAGGATCTTTCTAGGCACATCAACCTATAGAGAGTTTTCTGAACTCAGCTTTTCTATAAAAATGTGGAAGTTTCATTTTTATGATCCAGTTTCTCAAAAATCCCCTGAGTTTGGTTGTTGGTTGCAGAGTGTAAGATAAAAGGGAAAACATTGAAATAAGAAACATATGGACCCTGTTGCCGCTAACATTGAGCCCGTTGGCTGTCCATAGACTGAGGATGCTGGGATTTCTATATCAATAACCGTTGTGGTGCCTCAGGCTCACTTGTGCCAAGAGAAGAGAAGCCTTAAAGAAGGTCCCTTATGAGCGAATATGGGTTTGGTGGACTAATGGGTCTCGTTCTTTAGTTCCTAGCAAGAGAAAACAAATGTATAAAGGCTATGAAATTGGAGCAGTGAGAGTAAATGGCCTGGAATTATAGCCAAATGGTGCCGATCTGCCATCAGTTTATAGTTTTCTCTCTTTCTGCAGATAATAGGTGCTAATTTGCTGCAGTTGTCAGATGATGGAATTACAGTTCACTCAATGGATTCTGTTAGCGCCCGATGGCCTCCCTGGCTCACAGAAGCACAAAGCTTTGACTTCTTGGGACTTTGCCACTATAAACTTTATCTTTTTCAGATTTATTTATTTCGAATTTTTTTTTCCCTGCCAAATTTAAATTTAAAAGCACATCTGCTTTGATATTTCAGTAAGTTAAAATGTTTTTTTTTATTTTTTAAATTTCTCTTTTTTCATTAAATGCTAAAGAAACAGTGGAAAAATGGAAAGGAAACCACAGAATGGAAGAAGTAAATGAATCACACAATTTTAGATGATGGGTGTTGGGATGTTTTATAGATGTATCCAAGTATCCTTATAGTGTATGAAATCCACAATTTACCACAGGCAGGTAAAATGACGCAACAAGGTTCCCAGAGATGAACGATTTATTCAGATTATCCAGACCAGAGACAGCAAATTATATAGGAAAACAGAACAAAGAATATTAAGGGATAAATATGTCCCTTTTCTAATTTAAGGCTTAAAATAAAAGTGGATACTATTAAGGAAAATATGTTGAACAGAACCAGATTTTTGGAACTGTACCTTAGTGGATAGAAAGAAGAGAAATACCCAAGAAGATTTACTGTATACTAGCATGTCCCATCTCCACCTAGTTATGTAAAGTACACAACATTTTATTTTATTAATTGTTCCAAATGCTGGACATGGTTTTACGGTACCACTCCGTAAACTTTATGAGTGAATTTTGGGTATTTTCCATGAAACCACCACAAGTCACCTGTTTTTTGTCGACTGTAGCCATCCATCATGGTCTGATCTGAAGGCCTATGGGAGATGATAAGGAGGATTATCAAGACATGAAAGCAGGGGTCCCCAAACTTTTTCACCCGTGAGCAACATTCAGATGTAAAAAGAGTTGGAGAGCAACATAAGCATGAAACATGTTCCTGGGTGGTGCCAAATAAGGGCTGTGATTGGCTATTGGTAGCCCCTATGTGGACTGGCAGCCTACAGGAGCTTCTGTTTAGCAATACACCTGGTTTTTCTGCAACTAAACCTTGCCTCCAAGCCTGGAATTCAAAAATAAGCACCTGCTCTAAGGCCACTGAGAGCAACATCCAAGGGGTTGAGGAGCAACATGTTGCTCATGAGCTACTGGTTGGGGATCACTGCATTAAAGGGATCTACATGCACCTTCATAGAAGCAAAGAAGTATAAAAATATTCAACTAAGACATCATTTATTATTTATTACACTGGAGAAAATAGGGTTTCTCCCATCACAAGCCACTTGGTCCTCCAAGGACCAGAAATGTCCAACTAGCACTGGCGAACATGTCAACATATGCACATTCTTTGCTTGACATTGCTATATAATTGTATTCTTTACCTCAATGATGGGGATGCAAAAAACTGTTGACTAAGGTCTTCTAGGGTTATTCAAGAAGGAAAGGCTTGAGTCCTGCCGGGGATCAAAGCTTGGATCTATAGGGTGTAATGATATTTCCTAAAGGAAGTTCAGTGCACACAAAGGATACAAAAGACTGTAATAACTTATGTTGAGTAAGGTTGTAGCAAGTGATGAATTAGCAGTTGAAACTTGAGGTCCAATATAATTACATCAACATTTCATGTTGGACGCCCATTCCTGGAACTCCTCTGAAGCATTGGAGGGTAAAAGAAAAGCTTTATTTCACATACGTGTTTTGTGTGTCTCCACGCGTAACCATAGCTAAAAACCTTTAAAAAAATGTGAAGGGGATGAAAGTTTTTACCTATGATTACGCATGGAGACACACGAAACGCGTAAGGTGTTTGGTTACTCGATGTGAAATAAAGCTTTTCTTTTACCCAACACCGCTTCCGAGGAGTTCCTGGAGTGCGTGTCCCACATGGAATATTGATGTAAAGTATTTGCCCCAAGCTACCGGTTTTGGGCTCAACACCTGGACCACCAACGGAGAGCGGTGAGGGAGCCTGGCTTTTAAATTTTATACCAGATAAAGTAAGCGGCGGGTTCAGGGCAGTTGCACTCGAGCCACATTAAATTTGGTGAGTGTCTGAATTGTAAACGTTCAATTAGTAAATATAATTGATTAAGAGAGACGCTGAAGGAAATAGGAATTTCAGTTGGCAGCACCTGTATTTATCTGGTATTAGTCCAATATAATTAGCCCCAATTAAAGGGCAAGATGGCAAAGATGGCAACTTCGTACCAAAATATGGAAACCTCAAGAAAAAAGTAGAATCTGACCCTACTGTGGTTTTTCTTGATTGAGATAATCCATCAGAATATGGTGTTTCCTCTAATACTGGACAAACTAGTTGTAGATTTTACTAGTGTTTTAATAGATGAACCTGACAATTAGGGGGTTATTTATCAAAGTCCAAATTTACCTCAATATTTTCTGCTACAAACTCCGATCAAATCCGCTCTGGTTTTTTACGCTTATTTATTATTACATTTTCCCCAAAAATTTGCTTTTCGGTAAAAAATTCATTTTCACGTTTTTTTCCATCTGATTTTCCGAAAACTCCGAAAACTTTGGGGATATTGCAGAAAAAAAATCATTGGGACTTCTCCCATATACTTATATGCAACCTCGACAGGTTTGAGATGCCGGATTTTCAGATTCTGACTTTTCCATCTTCGGGGTTTAATAAATTCTGAAAAATTCGTGATTTTTTTTCAAAAGTCTGTTTTTATAAAAACAAATCACACATTTTTCGTGATTTTTGCATTCAGAGTTTAATAAATAACCCCCTTAATGTCTGATGAAATCGGTCCATGACTGATGGGATCTCTTCGGCAGATGTTGAAGCTTCAGGCACTTCTCAGATTTCTTAAATTTTTTCTTATACATCACAAGGTGATATCAGCCTGGAAGTGTAAGAAAACGTCTTCATGCTTTTATTGACTGTTACCACAGAAGCCATTTAGGGGTGATAAATATCATCAGTGATGTTGCCGGTGACAACTAGTCGGATCTTTGCTTTTCTTTTCTTGTAGGTGACTGTTTAAATCTAATTGCTGATTGGTTGCTATCACCAGTCATATTTATCTCCAGTGTTTGTAAAAATGCCCCTGAGATAGTTATAAAATTCCCCCAAAGTTAGAAAGACAAAAAAGTAACAACAAACAAATCGTGCAGTCGCCTAGGTTTTTGCACTTATTTCGCTCTTCAAATATTTTTAATATTCAAGTATTTTTAATATCTAGATTCTGAAACATTCAAAAGTTTTCGCCACTCAGATTTGTAAACATTCAGCTATTTGCTTTCTTTCTTTTTAATTTCTTTTAATTGAATTGTATAATAATACATCAATAAATAGTGATGGGCGAATTTATTCGCCAGGCGCAAATTCACGGTGAATTTTCGTGATTCGCCGCCAGCGAATAAATTCGCGAAACGCCCGGAAAAATTCGCGGCAAAATTTTGCCGGCGTCCAAAATTTTTTTCCGAAAAAACGGACGCCTGCGTCAAAAACGGGCGCCGGCGTCAAAAACGGGCGCCGGCGTCAAAAACGGGCGCCGGTGTAAAAAAAACGGGCACCGGCGCCAAAACTGAGACGGCGGCGCCGTTTCGCGAATTTTTCGCCGTTTCGCGAATTTTGCGCGAAATTCGTGAATTTTTCGGCAAACCGAAACGGCACAAATTCGCCCATCACTATCAATAAACAATTCATTAAAAATAAATAAAATAATTGATAGATTCAGCTATTTGCTATATTTTATCAGCCTTACTGATTCCTTTCTTTCATAATCCATATTTTTCGTGCATATCGTAAGCAGATGGTTTGAGTCTGTAATGGACAAACTTTCCGAGCTTCAACGGTACAACGGTTTTTTATTGATTTCTAATCATTTACACATTCATCCAAGCTTTGGAAAAAAAAAATCTTTAACCAAGTAGTTTTTTTTACTGTTCCAATAAACATCAACATCTGAAATGAGGAAAATTACACAGGAATAATTTGCACAAAAATATTAACACAAAAGAGATTTTCACCTGAAGAAGCCAGATTCGTTTTTTCGTCAGTCAAATTGTAATTATCAATAAGATCATGAAGAGATGAGAAAATAAAAAAAACAAAACAAAAAAACATGAAATACAGGCAGGCTTAGAACACTGTCAAGGTAGGAAGTGGAAATGTGAGGGGCAGATTTATCAAGGGTCGAATTTAGAAATAATGGGAGTTTTGTTGAAATCCCATAACTTTGAAATTCGAATAAAAAAAGACCAACGGAAATTTATTAAAAATTCAAAGTTTTTTTTTTGGGGTGAATACACTGTTTTCGTCCAAATTCGAATTGTACACATCGAAGTAAATTCACATTCGATCAAATTCAATTCGAAGTTGTTTTAGAAAAAACTTACATTTTTCAGAATCCACCAATTGATTCCAAATAGGTTCTAGGAGGTCCGCCATAGACTAAAACAGCAATTCGGCAGGTTTTAGATGGTGAATGGTCGAAGTCAAATGATACATTTCAATATTCTAATTTTTTTCAAATTCAAATCGAATTTGGACTATTCCTTAGTCGAAGTACACAAAAAATATCTTGAAATTTTGTTATTCAAATTTTCATTTTTACCCTTGATAAATCTGACCCTAAGGGGCCCATTCACTAAGTTTGAGTGAAGGAATAGAAGAAAAAAAACTTCGAATTTCAAAGTGTTTTTTTTGGCTACTTCGACCATCGAATGGACTACTTCGACCTTCGACTACGACTTTGGATCGAACGAAAAATCGTTCGACTATACGACCATTCAATAGTCGAAGTACTGTCTCTTTAAGAAAAAACTTTGACCCCCTAGTTCGCCACCTAAAAGCTACCGAAGTCAATGTCAGCCTATGGGGAAGGTCCCCATAGGCTTTCCAAGATTTTTTCTGATCGAAGGATAATCCTTCGATCAATGGATTAAAATCCTTCGAATCGTTTGATTCGAAGGATTTAATCATTCGATCGAACGATTATTCGAACGAATTGCGCAAAATCCTTCGATTTCGATATTTGAAGTCGAAGGATTTTAATTCGCCAGTCAAATATCAAGGGTTAATTAACCCTCGATATTTGACCCTTAATACATCTGCCCCTAAGGGGCCGATTCACGAAGGGTCGAATATCGAGGGTTAATTAACCCTCGATATTCGACTAGGAATTTAAATCCTTCGAATTTGAATATCGAATTTGAAGGATTTAGCGCTAAAAATTCGAAGGATTTTTCATTCGATCGAACGATTAAATCCTTCGAATCGAACGATTCGAAGGATTTTAATAAAACGATCGAATGAATATCCTTCGATCAGAAAAACTTGGGCAAGCCTATGGGGACCTTCCCCATAGGCTAACATTGAGTTCGGTAGCTTTTAGCTGCCGAACTAGGGGATCGAATTTTTTTTTAAAGAGACAGTACTTCGACTATCGAATGGTCGAATAGTCGAACGATTTTTAATTCTAATCGTTCAAATCGTTCGAATTCGATCGAATTTAACCAATTTGATGGTCAAAGTACCCAAAAAATACTTCGAAATTCGAATTTTTTTTCATTCAAATTCTTCACTCAAATTTTGTACATCTGCCCCTAAGTGTCAGTTTAATTGTTCTGCTGCTACGAAATGCCCTTAAAAACTTTTTAATGTATAACTCACAAAATACAAAATATTTTATTTTTATATGTATTTGTGGGCTGGTATTCTGTTAATATTGACACTTTATGATTAAAGGGTTTCCTTACAAAAATAATTTTGTATTATTTATTCAGTACATTTGCTTAGGAAAAGGTTTTCTGATGAGAGAATGAAAAATTCTGTATAAACTGTTGACAAAATGTTCCAAAATTTCCTACATGGTTTTGGTATTATTATTATTTTTTTTATTGGTGTTTTGGGATCAGGCCCTCTTATTTTTATGTGCCATATTCTACTTTTTTTTAAAATGTCTGGAAAAGTTTTAGATATGTTATTTTGATTGCTTTTTAAGACACAAGTATTGACTTCTACTTTGCAATTATATTGGGAATTATTTCTTCTCTGTGTTTGTTGCTGTTTGCAAATGAAAACCAAATAAAAGTTAAAAAGAGAATTTTGAAATGTATTTGCTGCCGCTCCCTTATCTTTATGCAACGTGTAACCTCTGGGTATTTGACTATACAATGGTGTTTTAAATCAGATCAGCTCCAAGTTCAAATGAGAAAGTTGGATGTTGTTCCTTGAAATAAATCTCATTTTCTATTCTCTTTCCTATTTTTGCAGTTTCTGGCAAGCAGGAAGAGAACGAAGGCTAATTTAATATGAAGTGTTTAAGTTTTAATGTTTTTGAAAAAATATTCTATTCAACGTTATTTAACACATTTAACTACAAAATTGGTCCTAAAATTTGTATTTGGTGTATTGACTTTTTATTTATAACTGCTGGGTCTTTCTCAAAAAGATTTTAGCCAGGATTTGATGGCTAAAATATATATATATATATATATATATATATATATATCTCCATTTATCGGCACTCACCACTCTGTGCAATAGTTACTGGGTGCTCACCAAAATCTTCATACTCCACCAGATGAAAGCACTCACGGGTCAATCATGTGGATAAAAAAGCAAATTTTATTCCAACAACCACATATCTACGCGTTTCGATCCTACTGGATCGTCATCAGGATGGTGCTTGGTAGTGAAACACACCCTTTTAACCCCACTTCCACCAATCAATGAAGAGCCACACAATCATCACTCCCCAATAAATTATCCATCATCATTAACATGCACCTGTGCAACACAATGGTCATAAAATGCAAATAGTAAATGACCTACAACTAAAAAGATAAATACTAATAAGACACTTAAAAGACTATATAAGACAATCAGGCTTCATCCAGAGTTGGAACTTGGAGAAAAATTTGTGCACCGCACAAAATTTGCTAGTATTCATTGATTATAATTATAAAAAATTTTAAAAAAAATCCTTTACTTATAAGAATTTCCTCAGTATAAGCTTCCAGCTTCATATCATCCATAGCAACCTAGTTAAACCCCATTGGTTCCAACTCTAAATTAGTCCCCAACGTCCACAGACATAATCCAATTATCACAATAATGTGACATTATCCCAAACTAGTGAATTATGTACTATTACAGTACAGTAAAACACCCACGTGTCATAAATATTGCAGTGACAAAGTGCACCTAAAATAGTATAGTAAAAAAAATTTAAAATACATTGAAGTTCTAACTTTAACTCATCCACTGATGAATTCAGGAAAAAACCTGTAATGTGGAGCGTTTAAATATAGCCAAATGATTTACATAGCATTATGATTTACAGACAATCATCATGTTACATCCTCCATACTTGAGGAAGGATAATGCTATGTATTTTCCTTATATAGACTCTAACTCATTCCCATTGGAGTTCTCACAGGAAGCAAGACAGTGAGTGCATTTCATTCAATCCCCTAGGGGCAATTGTATCAAGAATGCGTATCCATTTCGCCTCACGTTGTAGCAATGCCTTAGCTCTGTCACCTCCTCTTGGCAAAGTAGGAATATGATCAATCAGTATCGCCCTTAGGGAGGGCAAGGGGTGTTTATGCAGAGAGAAATGTCTCGCAAGGGGGATTTCAGATTGTCCCGAAGATAATGCCGATCGGATAGCCGATCTATGGTTATTCATGCGTATCCGAAATGGAGTAACGCATTTCCCAATGTAATATAGGCCACATGGGCACATAATACAATATATATATATATATATTTTTTTTTTTTTTAAAAAAGAGAGTGGCTTGAAGAATAGGTATGGGATCTGTTATCTGGAAACCCATTATCCAGAAAGCCCCGAATTATAGAAAGGCTGTCTCCCATGGACTCCATTTTATCCAAATAATCAAAATTTTCAAAAAATTATTTCTGTGTAATAATAAAACAGTAACTTGTACTTGATCCCAACTAAGATATAATTAATCCTTATTGGAAGCAAAACCAGCCTATTGGCTTTATTTAATGTTTACAGGATTTTCTAGTAACTTAAGGTATGAAGATCCAAATTACGGAAAGATCCATTATCCAGAAACCCCCAGGTCCCGAGCATTCTGGATAACAGGTCCCATACCTGTATCAAAAAGCCAAATCCCCAAATTTCAGGTCATAATTTGTGCAATAATCAATGAGTTATATAATCTTTAAAAATAAAATAAAAAATACAAAAGAGAAATGCAATAAATACTCAGATTTTTTTTTTAGATTTTATTTTTAATTTAAAATTAAAATTGTACGATAATCAGTTAATCTACGAATTAAAAAGAAAAAATAATAATAGAATTTGTTTGATTCTTTGGGAACAAATCTGATCTGAATGATAATATCTAAAATCAATTTTTAATTAAAAAATGTATTGGATTAAAGGTATCTCTTGTGCCCATGCTCCCAAACCCAAAAATGAGATAACTTTTGTATCTGCCATTTTCTGCTAATTAGGTTGAAACAGATAATTGCACTAATTGCAGAGATCCCGTTACAGCCTCTAAGCTCTAATTGATGGGAGATCATGGGAGGAATCAACGAGTCTCCTATAGGCAACAATTAATCCCATCCACTGCCACTCCCTCTGGTCAGAGCTGTTTCCTAATCTGGGATGTGTATTAAATGTAATGGTTATAAATGTTGCTTTTATTTGGGGGGTTTCTAGGAGCTGAATGTGGATGAGAGGGCAGAATTAGTTTGGGGAGTGTCCCTGGGAATAGTTCTGGTTACAGACACTCTGCTCTCTAGTCAATCTCCAGTATATTTGGTTGAGGAATGAATTGCTGACTGTGAGGATACAGATAATAACGGGGGGGAAAAAACCACTGGTAATCGGGGTCAGGACTCTCAGAAAAGTGAATGAAATCACCTTCTCGACATTTTATTTCTAAATACAAGAAGGTTAAACACTTCATCAGAGTCGAGTTTCCGGCTTGTACACAGAGTTGGAAAATTCCCGCAATCTGGGAAAACTGTCGGCACCTGCTTCATAAACTCCACCCTTATGCCTTTAACTTTCTGGGGTACAACTTAGTGATCAAATGGGGCAGCTCTCTGTCTCTCACTCTCTCTCTCTCTCTCTCTCTCATTCTCTCATCTGTCTCTCACTCTATCATCTCTCTCTGACTCTGTCTATCACTCTATCATCTGTCTCTTACTCTATCATCTGTCTCTCACTTTATCATCTGTCTCTCATTCTATCATCTGTCTGTCGTTCTATAATCTGTTTCTCGCTCTATAATCTGTCTCTCACTCTATCATCTCTCCCTGACTGTCTCTCACTCTATCATCTGTGTCTCACTCTATCATCTGTCTCTGACTCTGTCTCTCACTCTATCATCTGTCTCTCATTCTATCATCTATCTCTAGCTCTATAATCTGTCTCTCACTCTATCATCTCACTCTGGCTGTCTCTCACTCTATCATCTGTGTCTCACTCTATCATCTCTCTCTGACTCTGTCTCTCACTCTATCTTCTTTTTTTGATCTGCGTGTTATGGGATGATTAGAAAGTGTCCTGAGCTCAATGGGCTTGAGTATGAGTCAATATTATATCAATATTATATTATACGCATCAATACAATCCCTCATCTATGGACAATGCCAGATCACAGTTTATTTCCCAGAAAGAGAAATCTAAAAGTGACGGCCCAGTAGAAGTCTGTAGTAGTGTCATGTCCCTATAGTGGGGGAAACTGAGGAAAACCCAACTAGAACCACCAGCTCCGTCATTTTTATTCAGCCAAAAACATGTTCCAATAAATTGTTATACAACGTACAGTCTATTCAAGGAGCTCCCTCCAAGCCACACTCCTGCTCTCATTGATTAGATTTCATCTCATTTATTAAAAAAAAGTGGGAATTGGGAAAGATAAAAACATAAATCTTATATAAGGATTAGAGCTTAAAATTCCCATTCTTCCCTTTCCCCCCAAAAGTATGACCCCCCGTTGGCAGAGAGTATTGACAAAAGTGCACTTACAGCTCTTTGCGACAGACGGTAATTTGATAAACTCTTTTTTCCTGAATTTCTCAAAAAAAACCCCCAAAAACAAAACAAAAAAAAAAAAAACATTGCATTTTCCGAAATCCTTTTCAAACTCTTTCTGCACGGAGAGAGAACAGGGGAGGGGGGTCAGACAGAGAGAGAAAGAATTTGTAACGGGTGAGGGGGTGAAGAAGGAGACATCTGAGATCCCAAATTCAGGAACATCCCCCTTTGTACAAAAGAGAGAGAAAGAAGAAAAAGTCAAAAAGATAAGATACTGGATGCTGTGAAAACTGCACTCATCGGAGCGAGGGGGGTCTTGTCCCAGGGATCCCCCGAAATGATCACAGCTCTTAAACACCCCTGAATATTCATTAGAGACAACTCACTAGCCAAGTTTTATTCCATAAAACATTCTATCCATTGGACTGAGCTGCATTCACCAAAAAAAATAAAATAAATAAATAGATAAAATCATTAAAAAATTGATTCATTTAAAAAAAAAAAAAAAAAATACAATTGTTTTGCTATTTAAAGCCAAGGAAGAGACCAATCCATTCTGGTAAGCAAAATATTTAGATTATTTTCTGTAGAATGAAAATTGCACTCTGATTCCGGAGGATAAATTAAAAAATGTAAATGTTTTACATGTACATTTTACAAATGTTAAAAATAAAAATCCCTTTAAAATATTATATTAAAAAAAAAAAACAGCTATTAATGGTGTCCTTTTGGGTCACTAAGTACAATTGTTTCATTAGCGCTGCAGGTTTTTTGGAATTGAGAAATATATATATATATTTTTTCTTTGTCTATATTTGTCTAGAGTTGATATTTAAGGACAAAAGAAAAAAGAAAACAGAATTAATAATTCCGAAATGTAAAATAGAATTTGAACACGTTGTTCGTTTGCTGAGATTTGAATCCAAAATTTTATGAAAATATTTCAAACAGCAGCAAAACATAATCCCGCCAATATTTTACAATAATTATCCTAAAAAATAACAATACAGACAGATTCCTCGGCTTCTCAAACATTTATGATATTGTGTTCAAATAGCAAAATATCGGTTGGTGAAAAGGAAATGTGCTGCATCTGGCGCCGCTCTAAATTCAATCCGATCATTTCAATTCAGGTTAATTACAAATTTGTTTTTACACTTTAACAGTGATTTATTTATTTATTTTTGTTTAAAAGTAGAAAAAAAACAGGAAAAGAAAAACAAATGAGTAGGTTTTGAAAATTATAAATTAAGAGAAAAAAAAAATCCTGAAATCCCATTGGATAAGAATATGATTAGGAGGTGTGTATGTGTGCTCTGGGATTTGTACCCACACCCCACATATTTCACTGCATTAATTGCAAGAACAACAGGCTTATTGTGTGCCCAGAACATTCCTTCTCTGTATATTTGTATTTATACATATGGGAGGAGGAGGTGCCATATTGATTCCCTTAGACAGTACAGTATGAGGGTATAGCTTATTGTGTGCCCAGAACATTCCTTCTCTGTATATTTGTATTTATACATATGGGAGGAGGAGGTGCCATATTGATTCCCTTAGACAGTACAGTATGAGGGTATAGCTTATTGTGTGCCCAGAACATTCCTTCTCTGTATATTTGTATTTATACATATGTGAAGGAGGTGCCATATTGATTCCCTTAGACAGTACAGTATGAGGGTATAGCTTATTGTGTGCCCAGAACATTCCTTCTCTGTATATTTGTATTTATACATATGGGAGGAGGAGGTGCCATATTGATTCCCTTAGACAGTACAGTATGAGGGTATAGCTTATTGTGTGCCCAGAACATTCCTTCTCTGTATATTTGTATTTATACATATGGGAGGAGGAGGTGCCATATTGATTCCCTTAGACAGTACAGTATGAGGGTATAGCTTATTGTGTGCCCAGAACATTCCTTCTCTGTATATTTGTATTTATACATATGGGAGGAGGTACCATATTGATTCCCTTAGACAGTACAGTATGAGGGTATAGCTTATTGTGTGCCCAGAACATTCCTTCTCTGTATATTTGTATTTATACATATGGGAGGAGGAGGTGCCATATTGATTCCCTTAGACAGTACAGTATGAGGGTATAGCTTATTGTGTGCCCAGAACATTCCTTCTCTGTATATTTGTATTTATACATATGGGAGGAGGAGGTGCCATATTGATTCCCTTAGACAGTACAGTATGAGGGTATAACTTATTGTGTGCCCAGAACATTCCTTCTCTGTATATTTGTATTTATACATATGGGAGGAGGTGCCATATTGATTCCAAGTACAGTAACTCCCAGCAACCCATGTGAATCAGTGTGAAGGGGAGAGAAGGATGAGCTGAGGGAGGGAAAGTCTCAGAATTGGGGGGTTCTTGGCTGGTACTTAGATGTTTGTTCCAGAAGGTTGTGCTGGGGATGACGGGGGGTTAAGCCAGTGAATGAGATGCCTCCATGGAATGGCAGAGAGAAGGTCTGGGCATCCCCCTGGCACAGGCACAAACTACATTACTAATCTCACAAATATTCTGACTGATACGAAACAAGTGCAGAAGAACTTTGGCAAGTTTGGCTGTCGGCATTCACAGGCTGCTTTTCCTTCTCTCATGCCGGGAATGTGCAGAAACTGCCTGGACTGACTATTGTAAATGATAAGGATATTAGAAGTCACTGAGGGGTTGTTCTGTGACCATATAAAGGCACAAGGCTGCAGGCTGAGTTATACAGGGAACTCTGAGTATCACTCATGTATTATAAGGGATAATGTACCCCCTACTGTAAATGATAAGGATATTAGAAGTCACTGAGGGGTTGTTCTGTGACCATATAAAGGCACAAGGCTGCAGGCTGAGTTATACAGGGAACTCTGACTATCACTCATGTATTATAAGGGATAATGTACCCCCTACTGTAAATGATAAGGATATTAGAAGTCACTGAGGGGTTGTTCTGTGACCATATAAAGACACAAGGCTGCAGGCTGAGTTATACAGGGAACTCTGAGTATCACTCATGTATTATAAGGGATAATGTACCCCCTACTGTAAATGATAAGGATATTAGAAGTCACTGAGGGGTTGTTCTGTGACCATATAAAGGCACAAGGCTGCAGGCTGAGTTATACAGGGAACTCTGAGTATCACTCATGTATTATAAGGGATAATGTACCCCCTACTGTAAATGATAAGGATATTAGAAGTCACTGAGGGGTTGTTCTGTGACCATATAAAGACACAAGGCTGCAGGCTGAGTTATACAGGGAACTCTGAGTATCACTCATGTATTATAAGGGATAATGTACCCCCTACTGTAAATGATAAGGATATTAGAAGTCACTGAGGGGTTGTTCTGTGACCATATAAAGACACAAGGCTGCAGGCTGAGTTATACAGGGAACTCTGAGTATCACTCATGTATTATAAGGGATAATGTACCCCCTACTGTAAATGATAAGGATATCAGAAGTCACTGAGGGGTTGTTCTGTGACCATATAAAGACACAAGGCTGCAGGCTGAGTTATACAGGGAACTCTGAGTATCACTCATGTATTATAAGGGATAATGTACCCCCTACTGTAAATGATAAGGATATCAGAAGTCACTGAGGGGTTGTTCTGTGACCATATAAAGGCACAAGGCTGCAGGCTGAGTTATACAGGGAACTCTGAGTATCACTCATGTATTATAAGGGATAATGTACCCCCTACTGTAAATGATAAGGATATTAGAAGTCACTGAGGGGTTGTTCTGTGACCATATAAAGGCACAAGGCTACAGGCTGAGTTATACAGGGAACTCTGAGTATCACTCATGTATTATAAGGGATAATGTACCCCCTACTGTAAATGATAAGGATATTAGAAGTCACTGAGGGGTTGTTCTGTGACCATATAAAGGCACAAGGCTGCAGGCTGAGTTATACAGGGAACTCTGAGTATCACTCATGTATTATAAGGGATAATGTACCCCCTACTGTAAATGATAAGGATATTAGAAGTCACTGAGGGGTTGTTCTGTGAAATCTTTTATGCTGGTCATTAAACTCTGAGATGACCCCTCATATCTTTTTATGGCATCACTGAGCATAATGGATAAAATGATATTTCATGGGTGAGTCTTGTATTTAATATATTATAATATCCATTATTAGTTGCTGTTTATCACTGAGCCAGATGCCCTAGTTGTGCCCAGGGATGATCCCAATCTGTGGGAAGAGGATTGTCAGTTATTAATTGTCCGGCTTTAAAACGCGGATTCCACAAACATCAGCGAGCGCACAGGTCCGTTCTGGGAGTTTCGTGGAAGCCTGACTGTGATTTCCCTCTCTGTCCCTAATTAGCATATGCAAATCTAGATCTGGTTCAACCGGGGAGAAGGATTCACCAGAATCCGAATCCTGCTAAAAAAGGCCGAATCCTGGCCGAATCCCGAACCGGATCCTGGATTCGGTGCATCCCTAAAATCCAATACCAGTGCAAATCAAATATCGGTGCAAATCCAGTGCTGGTGCAAATCTAATGACAGTGCAAATCCAATACCGGTGCAAATTCAATACCAGTGCAAATCCAATGCCGGTGCTAATCCAATACTGGTGCAAATCCAATGACAGTGCAAATCGAATACCGGTGCAAATCCTATTCCAGTGCAAATCCAATCCCAGTGCACATCCAGTGCTGGTGCAAATCCAATGCCAGAAATTGCTGACATTGTCCTCACAGAATCATTACAGGGGCACTTATGTATCTGCCGGACTGCTCCATTCGGAGATTAAATTAAGGGGGGGGGGTTCCATTTTTGTATCTCACCCCCCGGGGCAGATCAGATAGAAATGTGCACTTGTGCCCAGACACCCCAAAACATGGAACCAGAGCACAAAGGAATTGTGGAGAGCTGAGAATATTGTGCAGGGAATGTTGCTCGTAAGCTGGATATCTAATAAGGAACCAGTGACTGTTGTATAAAGCTGATTGAGGTCCCTTTGCACCCCTATATTTATAATAGGCCCCAAAGCCTTTTTCTCTCCATCATTTAGTTTTAGGGGAACGTATTGTTGCATCAGACACTGAAGCAGAACCCTGTCAGCTGAGGGAATGAGTTGCTCCAGGGGAAGACGTCAGCAGCCAATATTGAGCAGCAGGACTGACTTGTTTGCAGCAGGGCAGCAGCATTTGCTCTCAAAATGGTGTGAGCTGTTCGCAAGGTCCAAATGGATAGTGATTAGCAGCACTGGAACTCATTAAACACAGTAAAAGTCAAAGTATTTGCAATAATCAGTGCGCTGGGGTAGAGTCTGTTTTTTGCCCAAGTACCTAAATGGAAATGAGGGTAAATATATAAATATATAGGGTATATAGTGGATTACGTTTGTTTGGCAGATTATAGGGGTAATGGCTGGAACTAGTCCCAAGGAATGTCCAGTTTATAGAATAATATAATGAATAATAATAATGATATAATGAATAATAATAATGATATAATGAATAATATTGATATAATGAATAATAATGAAATAATGACTAATATTAATGTAATAATGTATGATGAATAATAATAATGATATAATGAATAATGAATAATAATAATGATATAATGAATAATAATGAATAATAATGATATAATGAATAATAATAATGATATAATGAATAATAATGAATAATAATAATAATGATATAATGAATAATAATGTTTTAATGAATAATATTGATATAATGAATAATAATGATATAATAAATAATATTGATATAATGAATAATATTAATAGAATGAATAATAATGAAATAATGAATAATAATGAATAATAATGATATAATAAATAATAATAATGATATAATGAATAATATTGATATAATGAATAATAATGATATAATAAATAATATTGATATAATGAATAATATTAATAGAATGAATAATAATGAAATAATGAATAATAATGAATAATAATGATATAATGAATAATAATAATGATATAATGAATAATGAATAATAATAATGATATAATGAATAATAATGAATAATAATGAATAATAATGATATAATGAATAATAATAATGATATAATGAATAATAATGAATAATAATAATAATGATATAATGAATAATAATGTTTTAATGAATAATATTGATATAATGAATAATAATGGTATAATGAATAATAATAATGATATAATGAATAATATTGATATAATGAATAATAATGATATAATAAATAATATTGATATAATAAATAATATTAATAGAATGAATAATAATGAAATAATGAATAATAATGAATAATAATGATATAATGAATAATAATAATGATATAATGAATAATATTAATGATATAATGAATAATAATAATGATATAATGAATAATGAATAATAATAATGAATAATAATGATATAATGAATAATAATAATGATATAATGAATAATAATGAATAATAATAATAATGATATAATGAATAATAATGAATAATAATAATGATATAATGAATAATAATGAATAATAATAATAATGATATAATGAATAATAATGAATAATAATAATGATATAATGAGATACCAGCCTTGTCCCAGTAACAAATGGCAGGCTAATGGGCACTTGTAGTTGCAGTCGCCCAGCAGTTGCAGTTCTTCCATTGTCCACAAGGTGGAGGTACAGGGCAAAGAGTGAGCAGCTTGTGACAGGATTTCCAGGGTGCAGGTTGGGAGGGGGAGGGAAGGGAACACAGAGGGGTCTATTTGACTTATAGCTGAGCAGATAAATACAAACTATGAGGGATTTCTGGGGAGGGGAATGAGATCCAGGCCACAGTGACAGTAGTAAAGGGAGATACTGGGGGAGAGTCCCGTTCCCTCGCTGAGTGCAACACTCTCTGCAGTCAGACTCAGCAGCTGCAAAAGTTCAAATCAAATAAGTTTTGTAAAGAGGCTGCAGCCTGGGACTTGGCATGTGGGGGGTGGGTGCTGGGCTGGACACGCTCGGTGGCACTTCATATGGGTCAGTCATTTAAGAATTTGATTGTTGACAGAGGGTCAAATGCTCACTGTTCTCTGTAAATCTACCCACTGCTTTCTAAATCTGCTCACTGCACTCTAGACTTGCTCTCTGCACTCTAAATCTACCCACTGCTTTCTAAATCTGCTCACTGCACTCTAGACTTGCTCTCTGCACTCTAAATCTACCCACTGCTTTCTAAATCTGCTCACTGCACTCTAGACTTGCTCTCTGCACTCTAAATCTACCCACTGCTTTCTAAATACCTCCTCACCTTTTTGTACCGGTATTGGTTGTGATGTATGTAACTCCATATGTTCTATGTATGTAATTCATGTGATTTAGTTGTATAATCACATTTACTTTACAGTGCTACGCAATATGTTGGCGCTATATAAATACATGTTAATAATAATAATAATAATAAATCTGCTCACTGCACTCTAAACTTGCTCAATGCACTCTATACCTGCTCACTGCACTCTTAACCAGCTCACTGCACTCTAACCCTGCTCACTGCACTCTTAACCAGCTCACTGCACTCTATACCTGCTCACTGCACTCTAGACTTGCTCTCTGCACTCTAAACCTGCTCACTGCACTCTAACCCTGCTCACTGCACTCTTAACCAGCTCACTGCACTCTATTCCTGCTTACTGCACTCTAAACTTGCTCATTGCTTTCTAAACCTGCTCATTGCACTCTAAAGGGGAATGTCGTTTGCAAAGACTCTTGTGAAAGTTAGTGACTATGTTTTCGCAATTTAACACCTCAACGACTTCATTGCAAAGTTTGTGAACAAATTGCTTTTGTGAATGTTCGCAGTGAATGTAATTCAATTTCGCAATCGCAAACCATTTTTGGGGACAAAAAATATTAAACAAAACTCCAGAACAGGTGCTAAAGGTTTGCAATGCGCAAATAAGATTCACAATGCAAAAAAAAGCCTAACGAATAATATGACATTGCAACAGGTGAATGCACTCTAAATCTGCTCACTGCATTCTAATTATACTCACTGCACTCTACATATACTCACTGCACTCTAAATCTGCTCACTGCATTCTAAATATACTCACTGCACTCTAAATATACTCACTGCGCTCTACATATACTCACTGCACTCTAAATATACTCACTGCACTCTAAATATACTCACTGCATTCTAAATATACTCACTGCACTCTAAATATACTCACTGCACTCTAAATATACTCACTGCACTCTAAATATACTCACTGCATTCTAAATATACTCACTGCACTCTACATATACTCACTGCATTCTAAATCTTCTCACTGCACTCTAAACACGCTCAATGCTCTCTAAACCTGCTGGAAATCACTAGTGGTAACACCAACATAATAAGAAACCTTCTTAAATTTCCTCCAGAGGCGACTTCGGAAGAACAAAGTGATGCGTTGGTTTTTACAGACGGTGTTTCTTTATTTTTTTTTAACTCTTTATTTCGTTGTTTTATTGTTTTTCACAAATAATAATCAAAGCAGAAGGGTAAAAGAAAAGAAAAGGAGACAAAGACAAATAAAATTGTGGAATTCGTTATTCAAGTGCAATGATACAAAATGTCACAAGGTACAGAACAATTTCACTTCACATCGTGGAATGGCGGCACATGGGGCCTTTAATCGGTATTAATTGTTAATTTAGTTGTTAATTTAGTCTGTCGAGTCCGGAAGTGACAGGTTTTAAATGGAAAGAATAGGATCCCAGCCAGGGAGTGTGTTATTTACTCATCTCTTCTCATTCCTTCGCCAAGCACTTCCCGAATACGTTATTTATGAACATCGAGACTTTGCGTCATTCACGTAAATATTGTTTGGGAAATGATAGATCCAGTTTGTCGGTATCTTATCCTAAGCCGACATGTTATTATGGTGCAGAGCTGACGTTTATTCCATTCTCCGTATTTCTTCCACTTTATCTTGGACTTCATTCATCGGAGGGACAATTCTCTGATATAAGTCTCTGAGCTGCTGAGTATGAGATTCATCAAGTCTGCGACACTCTGGTCTTGTCAGCGAGGGCTTTGCCCAAAACTCACGTCCAGGGGTCTAATCATTGATCTGGGAATAATAATCTGCTCAGCAGTGATGATTTGCACTTCCAATAAGGGACGATTATGGGGCAGAACCACATCAAGTGGGTCAATGAGCCTCTCCAGCATAAATCCAGTGGTTTCCAAAACGGAGATGCATTTTTGGGAGATTTGTCGCCCGCAGTTGTGCATTATTAACGTGGACAAGAAATCTCCCCATTGGCCACTGCCCTAAATCAATTCACTCTGAACTGATTTAGACTGCAGCTCACTGCACTCTAAATCAGCTCACTGCACTCTAAATAAGATCAGATTTAACTATAAATCAGCTCACTGCACTCTAAATCAGCTCAATGTACTCTAAATAAGATCAGCTTTAACTATAAATCAGCTCACTGCACTCTAAATAAGATCAGATTTAACTATAAATCAGCTCACTGCACTCTAAATCAGCTCAATGTACTCTAAATAAGATCAGCTTTAACTATAAATCAGCTCACTGCACTCTAAATCAGCTCAATGTACTCTAAATAAGATCAGCTTTAACTATAAATCAGCTCACTGCACTCTAAATAAGATCAGATTTAACTATAAATCAGCTCACTGCACTCTAAATCAGCTCAATGTACTCTAAATAAGATCAGCTTTAACTATAAATCAGCTCACTGCACTCTAAATCAGCTCAATGTACTCTAAATAAGATCAGCTTTAACTATAAATCAGCTCACTGCACTCTAAATAAGATCAGCTTTAACTATAAATCAGCGAGCTGCACTCTGAATCAGTTCACTCTAAATCAGCCCTGTGCACTCTGTAAAACAGCTCAATGCACTCTAAATAAGATAACTCCATTCTGAATACAATAACTGCACTCTAAATCAGTTCAGTGCACTCTAACCACACTGTTCCCTATACATAAGATAACTGTACTCCAAATAAACTCACTGTTCCCTATACATAATCAATTCAATGCACTCTAAATGTGGCTGATGTGCTCTAAACTGTGGTTACTTACTTTATGTAACTGTTTGACCTGCTCAACACACTCTATACCTATACACTGCACTCTAAACCTATACATTGCACTCTAAACCTATACACTGCACTCTAAACCTATACATTGCACTCTAAACCTATACACTGCACTCTAAACCTATACATTGCACTCTAAACCTATACACTGCACTCTAAACCTATACACTGCACTCTAAACCTATACACTGCACTCTAAACCTATACACCGCACTCTAAACCTATACACTGCACTCTAAACCTATACACTGCACTCTAAACCTATACACTGCACTCTAAACCTATACACCGCACTCTAAACCTATATATTGCACTCTAAACCTATACACTGCACTCTAAACCTATACACCGCCCTCTAAACCTATACACTGCACTCTAAACCTATACACCGCACTCTAAACCTATATATTGCACTCTAAACCTATACACTGCACTCTAAACCTATACACCGCCCTCTAAACCTATACACTGCACTCTAAACCTATACACCGCACTCTAAACCTATACACTGCACTCTAAACCTATACACTGCACTCTAAACCTATATATTGCACTCTAAACCTATACACTGCACTCTAAACCTATACACTGCACTCTAAACCTATATATTGCACTCTAAACCTATACACTGCACTCTAAACCTATACATTGCACTCTAAACCTATACACTGCACTCTAAACCTATACACAGCAGTCTGAAGCTACTCAGTAGCAAGCAGAATATCCAAGGCTACCATCTGTATATAGATATTAGTATATATGATATATTAGTGTGCAGTTGTGAGTGTAGTTACAGGCACTGGGGTTCATTTAAAGGGGTTGACCTTTATGGACTTTGGTCCTTTTCTTTAACCCAAATTAGTTATGTAATTGTTATTCTGCGCCCCTCATTCTAAAGCTGCTGCTACACTCGAATTCTGCGCAGTGCCCTTTAAACAATGCACTCTTATTCTCCTCACTGCACTCTAAACCTGCACATTCCATTCTTTACTTGCTTAGGACACTCTTAACCTGCACACTGCGCTCTAAACTTGCCACTCACTGCACTCTACTCCAGCTCAGATCTCTGGGACCTGCGGCTGCTCATTCCCCTGCTCTGCACATTGCGCTCACTAAATGTCAGTCTGTCTATTCACACTGTCTGTCTATTCACAAGCTGCTGCACTCTAATGAACTCTCAACCTATAGTGCCCTGAGCTCTTCCCTCCCCACTCCCCAAGCTGCACGTTGTACTGGGAGCTCCTATTAACCTGTTCAGTACCAGTGCCCTCTCCTCCAGCCCATGGGGAGTATTAGGGACATGGGGGGGTATTAGGGGGTCAGTCTGTAGAGAATAACAAGTGCCCATAGCGCACAGTGTGGCATAAAGAGCCAGGGGTCCCCACTTATATTGGGGTGCTCAATATATGGGGGCAAAATAGATTCTCTGCTTTCAGCCTAACTGAGGATTTTCAGAGATGTACCAGTAGGTCAGTGATTTGTAACCTGGACAAAAGCTCCATAAACTTCACTGAAATCATCTCTTGTGACTTCTATTTGTCACTGTTTCTTTTATACTGGGGGGCCTATAGCTGAGGCAGGTGGTGGTTATATATAGTGTAACTGTGTATACAGCTGCTCTAGCTGTGGATATAGGTAGGTATATATATATAAGTGGGTAGGTATAAGTATACGCAGGTAGGTGTATATATATATATATATATATATATAGAGGCATGTGGTTAGGTAGGTATTAGTATATAGATATCAGTAGGTAGGTATAAGTATATACAGGTATATAGATAGATATAAGGGGGTAGGTATAAGTATATGCAGGTAGGTGTATATATATATATATATATATATAGGGATGTGGGTAGGTATAAGTATATAGATATATAGATATATATAAGTGGGTAGGTATAAGTATATGCAGGTAGGTATATATATAAGTAGGTAGGTATTAATATATAGATATATATATAGGGATGTGGGTAGAGTATATACAGGTATATAAATACATATAAGTGGGTAGGTATAAGTATCTGGGCAGGTAGATGAGAATTGTCGCACAGACAATGTCGCTGGATCAGTTCCAGAAGTCGCAGACTCCGGCGGCCGCTCAGCCTCTCCCCCCGCCCCCCAGTACCTGGCCTGGTGCCGCTCAGCTGCCTCCCCTCCTCTATATAAAGAGCCCGAGTGTCGGAGTCGCACTCACTGCTGCGTCTTCTGCTGCTGCAACTTCCTCTGTCATTTTTTCTTCAGTCTCATCCCAAGTCGGTGTCCCGGGAGCAGGTTGGGGAAAGTCTGCGACCCCTGTGCTCCTCACTGACTGGATTTTGTCACCATGGGACTGACCCCTTAGGAGGAACATTTGTGTCCCCCCCACTGACTATTTGTCTTCCTTTATAGCCACATGTTGTGCTGAGCCCGACCCCGACCCCCCCATCATGTTTCAGAGCTTTGATCTGGTCTCAGTTTTAGCGACTGTCGCCGCCTCCCTCGTGTCTCTGGTTCTTCTCCTGGCGGTGTCTCAGCAGCTCTGGCAGCTCCGGTGGGCGGCGACCCGGGACAAGAACTGCAAGTTGCCCATCCCCAAGGGCTGCATGGGATTCCCCCTGGTCGGAGAGACTTTCCACTGGATCCTGCAGGTAAGAAGCTGGGGGCACGGGGCTGTGGGGTCGGGGAGGGGGTCGGACAGAAGCAAAATACACTAGAAGTTCACAAGTGACAGTGGAGGAAAGTTTCTGTAGGATTCCAAGTCTGTGCGCAACCAGAGCGCAAATAAAAGCGCACAGATCTGTCTCTATTACTTTATATTTCTACTTGTGCCATGATGAGATTGCACGCTCTGCTGTCAACATCTCAGTAATGGAACCGGTCATGGGGTTTTGGTGTCAGACATTCAGTGCCAGGGAAATGTCAGATTGGAGAAATGAGGGGCCAGTGATGATTGTGCCCCTTTTATTCACTCTTGTGCCACCTGATTACATTTTGGGTTAAAATAAGTTTCTTCTTCACAAGATTCCAGAACTGGACTCCAACCATCTGGTGGATCTGCTCAGTGCACTGTCTGTTCCTACTTCTGACTCTTTAGTTTCTGATGGCTAAATGGGAAATGCATTGTCTGTTCCTACTTCTGACTCTTTAGTTTCTGATGGCTAAATGGGAAGTGCACTGTCTGTTCCTACTTCTGACTCTTTAGTTTCTGATGGCTAAATGGGAAGTGCACTGTCTGTTCCTATTTCTGACTCTTTAGTTTCTGATGGCTAAATGGGAAGTGCACTGTCTGTTCCTACTTCTGACTCTTTAGTTTCTGATGGCTAAATGGGAAGTGCACTGTCTGTTCCTACTTCTGACTCTTTAGTTTCTGATGGCTAAATGGGAAGTGCACTGTCTGTTCCTACTTCTGACTCTTTAGTTTCTGATGGCTAAATGGGAAGTGCACTGTCTGTTCCTACTTCTGACTCTTTAGTTTCTGATGGCTAAATGGGCAGCCGACCCTTCCTTGAAGCTCTCTATTGGAACTGCTTCTTGATTTAATGCAATATGGCAGCTGTGGGCACTTGCATATAAGTAAATGTAGGGGGTTCCCAGGCAACAGTGAGAGCGTCTGTAGGGGGCACAGAGCTGGGGGTACATGGTGCTGCTCATACAGGGGGTTGGGTTGAAGCAGCTGGATCCCATTAGTAAATATGGAGAATACTCTGCGCTTGTCCTGTTAATTGATTTAGATCACAAGGTGATACAGTGGGAGTTGCCTTGTGAGGAAGAGATTGGGGAGCAATGGCACTTTCATAGGCACCCGAGAGGCCATGTGGGGGGTAAATAGGTGGATTAAGCCGGGATTAACCTCTGTAAGTGACAAGAACAGGCCGGGGAAAGCGGATATTTCCCCAAATACACTGGGGACTCCCAACATTCAGGGGCTGAACTGCAGAAATATCCATGTGCCCCAATGGGCATCTATTGTGATACAGTGAGAGAGGGACCCCCCACCCTTAGTAACTATACATGGACCAACAGATACAGTAGATGGATAGTGAGACGGACACATAGATTCATACACAGACAGACGGATGGATACATAGATGATGGATAGATAGATAGATAGATAGATAGATAATAGATAGATAGAGGATAGATAGATAGATAGATAGATAGATAATAGATAAATAGATAGATAGATAGATAGATAGATAGATAGATAGATAGATAGACAGACGGACGGACGGACGGATAGATAGATAGAGAGAGATAGAGAAAGAGAGATAGATGGATGGACAGACAGATAGACAGAGAGATAGATAGATCTATGGGATATACCATTCCTGTCGTTTGGGGCTTTCTGGATAAGAGTTTTTTGGAAACTATCTCCCTTACCTGTGCTATTTGCCCCCTAGTTTAGGGGAATGTGGGTACAGTCATTCAGTACCTCTTGGGGGGCCACAAGGCACACAATTCTGTTTATTGGGAACTCCATTGCTGAGTATCTTTCTGTGATCAAATTACATGATTGAAATCTTATCTGCTCCGTGATAGGCTGCGGCAATCTAACCAGTAAATCCCTTTATTCACACGCACCCAATGGGAACCGTGTCTTAACCCTAGCTGTGCCAGTGATCTTCCTCCTGTTCTCTCAACAAACTGACAGCTCACATGTGCTTAGCAAGCTGCACCCGGATACAGAATGGAAAGTGTTGGAAGGGTTACTGTCTGCTCTCTCTCATTTCCCTACAGAAATAGGGATTGGTAACACTAGATAGGTACCTAATATATAGAGACAAGAGGAAAGTGTTGGAAGGGTTACTGTCTGCTCTCTCTCATTTCCCTACAGAAATAGGGATTGGTAGCACTAGATAGGTACCTAATATATAGAGACAAGAGGAAAGTGTTGGAAGGGTTACTGTCTGCTCTCTCTCATTTCCCTACAGAAATAGGGATTGGTAACACTAGATAGGTACCTAATATATAGAGACAAGAGGAAAGTGTTGGAAGGGTTACTGTCTGCTCTCTCTCATTTCCCTACAGAAATAGGGATTGGTAACACTAGCAGGGGCGTAACTACCGGGGGAGCAGGGGTTGCAAATGGGCCAGTGCCCGCAACCCCGCAGGGCCCCCCCGGAAGATCGTGGGAGATGCAGCCAGCTGGAGTCGGCTGCAGCGGCACAGAAAAATCGCGCACATGAGGGTGGGGGAGGGCCCATCTGCACGGCTCGCACCAGGGCCCGCCCCCACCAAGTTACGTTACTGAACACTAGATAGGTACCTAATATATAGAGACAAGAGGAAAGTGATGGAAGGGTTACTGTCTGCTCTCTCTCATTTCCCTACAGAAATAGGGATTGGTAGCACTAGATAGGTACCTAATATATAGAGACAAGAGGAAAGTGATGGAAGGGTTACTGTCTGCTCTCTCTCATTTCCCTACAGAAATAGGGATTGGTAACACTAGATAGGTACCTAATATATAGAGACAAGAGGAAAGTGTTGGAAGGGTTACTGTCTGCTCTCTCTCATTTCCCTACAGAAATAGGGATTGGTAGCACTAGATAGGTACCTAATATATAGAGACAAGAGGAAAGTGTTGGAAGGGTTACTGTCTGCTCTCTCTCATTTCCCTACAGAAATAGGGATTGGTAACACTAGATAGGTACCTAATATATAGAGACAAGAGGAAAGTGTTGGAAGGGTTACTGTCTGCTCTCTCTCATTAACCTACAGAAATAGGGATTGGTAGCACTAGATAGGTACCTAATATATAGAGACAAGATGAAAGTGTTGGAAGGGTTACTGTCTGCTCTCTCTCATTTCCCTACAGAAATAGGGATTGGTAACACTAGATAGGTACCTAATATATAGAGACAAGAGGAAAGTGTTGGAAGGGTTACTGTCTGCTCTCTCTCATTAACCTACAGAAATAGGGATTGGTAGCACTAGATAGGTACCTAATATATAGAGACAAGATGAAAGTGTTGGAAGGGTTACTGTCTGCTCTCTCTCATTTCCCTACAGAAATAGGGATTGGTAACACTAGATAGGTACCTAATATATAGAGACAAGAGGAAAGTGTTGGAAGGGTTACTGTCTGCTCTCTCTCATTTCCCTACAGAAATAGGGATTGGTAACACTAGATAGGTACCTAATATATAGAGACAAGAGGAAAGTGTTGGAAGGGTTACTGTCTGCTCAGAGACATAGGGTGTAGGGGACATTACCATGGAGACAGCAGTGAGTGGAAGGGTGCAGGGAGTAGAGAGGGTGCCTATATTATCACCCCTGATTAGTGTCAGGCTGTTATATCGAGAGTAAGAGCATCACAGACACTTTAGGAGACTTTTTGTGGCTTTAGTGTGTGCGCTCATTGTACAAGGTTAACCCTATCCTGAATGCTTCTCTATGACGTCATTTGTGCAGACCGTACAGTCGTATTCAGAATACACTGACCCATCGCCCCCCCTCGCCCCCCCCCCACAAAATCTGACGTTGTCTGACGTAACCCCCTCATTGCCGGGCTCCTTCCTCCCACCCAGTCAGATGCTTTTATTTCTACTTGTTCCACAACATTTTAGCTGAGGGTGTGCTGGAAGAACCCCAGCAATTATCTACTGTACGACATCAAAACTCTTACCAAATGATGATGTCACAATTCTTAGCATTTCATCATTGCCAAGAATTTATACTCGATTATCATGGGGCAGTAACCCATGGCAACCAATCGGGTGATTTCATTGCTCTCCTTGCTCTAATCACTGGGTGAGAAAAATCTAATCACTGGGTGGTTGCTATGGGTTTCTGCCCAGGTGCAAATTTGCCCAGTGTTAATAAATGAGCCTGAATTGATACACGTGTTGGTTGTTAGAGTCCAGATGGGCTCAGGTGTCAGTGAGGGGACACTAACACTGGATTTATACCCATTGGGGTTCCACAGGGAACTGTCGTGGTGGGGGGGGAGGAACTCGTAAAGAATCTTCATTCATTTCTTTATGGTGCTGGGAATCGGCTGATCCTATGAAATGTGGGGCTCAATTGGGACCATGTTGGCGGGGCCCCTAGACAAAGTGTTGCTGGCTACTGACACAGCAAGTATTTAGGAAAATAAGGGCATACAGGCACAAAATAGAAAGGAAAGGGGCAGACAAGGTAAGAGAGTGAGAGGGATGAAATAGGGGCACATAATAGGGGCACACAGGGTAAGAGAGAGAGGGAGGAAATAGGAGAGTGGACTGGGCCAATTAGTTTGGGGCAGGCTGGGCCGATTCAGCTTGGGAGCAGGCTTGGTTGGATTGGGGGCAGCCAGGGCCTATCAAGGTTGGAGGAAAGCTGGGCCTATGAGAGTTGGGGACAGGCTAGACCTATGGAGTTGGGGGATAGGCTGGCTTATCAGAGTTGGGGGTGGGCTGGACCTATGGATTTGGGGATGGGCTGGACAAAGTTGGGGGCAGGCCAGGCAGCATCATGTGCTGAGGGAAATATTATCTGTGCTGCCCTGTGGTGTGGGGCCCCCAGAGGTGCGGGGCCCAATTGGGCCCAATTGGTCCAATAGGCCTAAGGCCGGCCCTGCTGGGAATGAATGGATCATGGGCAGAGCTAACGAGTTCCTCGAGTTAATGGCAATGAGACATTCTGTGCTATTGGGAGACAGGGGAAGAGCTGCCTGGGTTGGTAGGAAAGTGATGGAAGGGTTACTGCCTGCTCTGCTTTTATTTCCCCTTCAGGCATTGCTAGTAATAGATACTGTATCTCCTGCTAGAACTTTGCTCTGCAGTTATGATAAACAGATATGGAGCCTTTATTAGCCCTGGAAGTATCAATGATAATCACACACACAGATGAAGGGCGGCACTTGCACTGCAGCTGTCGTATATAAATCACATATACATACATATATATCACATATAAATCACATATAAATCAATCACATATTAATCACATATAAATCACATATATATCACACAAATAACATATAGATCACATATATATCACATATAAATCAATCACATATAAATCAATCACATATAAATCAATCACATATAAATCAATCACATATAAATCACATATATATCATAAAAAGAACTCACAAGTGAATCTGACCTCCCCTAACCTGTGCCGCCATTTATTTCTACTGTTATTATGGGTCACAAAGTGCCTGTGGCCTCCAAACATCCGACCTGTTTATGAGCCACATATAGACATGAGCTGAGTGATAAGCAAACGGGGGCTCATCTCATTGCAGCCCCTCCTATAATATAATTGCTCTGACCTAATTATGACTCTTTACCTCAAATAAAAATCTAATAGGGGAGATGATGTTGTTTCCCCATCTATAGAGACATTTCCAGTATATTCCAGTATTTATCTGTTTCAGCTCATATGTATATATATTATATATGTATGTACTGTATTGTACTCTGTATATTCTTTATTGGTGATGGAGATGACCAGATGGGGACATTGGATTAGACTGGTGGCACCACACTGGAACCCAGAGGGTCCCCAAGAGTCACATTCTACTCATTCTATGGGCACAGTTCAATTAGAGCAGTCGTTCCCAAACTGTGAGCCTGGTGCCCCAGGGGGGGATCACCCTCAAGAACTGGCAACAAGGCCTGTTTGCTCTCCCAGATATTCTGGAAAGTTCATCTAGAAGGTCAGTTGGGGTGAGATTTGGCCTTGAACCCGTATTTGTTGTTCTAGACATTCTTGGCTGAATGGCTGATACCTCGATGTAACCATGTTATGGTTCTCCAATGTAGGGAGGGAGGTAAGACCCAAAAATCTTTTTTGACAGCACATTCCCTTTAATTATTGTTCCCTTGATCTACAGCCTCTCACTGAGTCGATTCTACACCCAGTGTCATAACTAGATTGTGCCGAGCCCCCCCTGCAAAAAATCTTCAGAGCGGCCCAAACCCACTCAGATCCCTTTCCTCCCATCTAGTGATGTGCGGGCCGGCCCAATAGTCACGGGACCCTCGGGTTTATCCACGGGTCGGGCGGGTTTGGACCGAGCTCAATCCCCCATTTGCAAGTCACGAGTGGGTTCAGTTTGAGATCTCCTCCCTGCTCTCCCCACCCACGACCTTACACTGCCGTCTTACGGTTTTATAGACGCGCGCCTATAAAAGGAAGGAAGGGGGTGGAAGTCAGGTGTGGGCGGGTGCAGATAGGGGGTTAGGGGTGGTTGCGGGTTGGGCTATTCTCGACACTACTCACATCACTACTCCCAACCCTCCCATCCACTCTCCTCCCCACCTCCTCCCCACCTCTGCCCACTCTATGCCCACTCCCCTCCCACCCGCCTCTGCCCACTCCCCTCCCACCCGCCTCTGCCCACTCCCCTCCCCGCCTTTGCTCAGGGCCGGATTTCCTTTTTTGCCGCCCCTAGGCTGCCTGGATCCTTGCGCCCGCCTGTGCGTCCCCCCTGCGAGTGCAGGCGCCGGCCACCAGGTCCTAGTGCCTACCAGCGAATGTGCAGACATCCTCCCCCCATGAATACGCTAGTGCACGCGGCTCCCAATGCTGTTCTAGATGCGGCTGGGCGGGATGCCACCCCTCAAATTTTGCCGCCCTAGGCCCAGGCCTTTGCACCCCTGTGTGCCCCCATCAGAAGCAGTGCTCATATGAGACATTATATAGTGAATAAAGTACCCCTCTTGTAAAATATAAGGATATTATAAGTCACCGAGGAGTTTCATGACCATATAAAAGTACGAGGCCGAAGGCCGAGTGTTTTTATACAGGTCCTGGAACTCCGAGGTAACTTCTAATATCCTCATATATTACAACTGGGGGTACTTTATTTATTATAATACACAAATTTCAGTGAATCATGTGACAGAAATGACATCAGAACTCACCGTTTATAACTGATGACATCAGAACTCACCGCTTATAAGGATATAATTTACAGGATATTCATGGCTTTTGTGTATTATATAAGATTATAAGACCCCCCTTCATACACAGGTGGGGCTGCAGCTCATGCCGTGTCCATGCCCCCCCCCCCCTATGATCACAATGAGGAGAGTCCTGGGCAAATCAATTATAAATGTTTAGTTGCCAAGTCGCCCTGATTCTGTTTATAATTAGGGGGTGCAGGGCCGGATTTACATAGTGGCCGCCCCTAGGCCACTGCCATTCGTTGCCCTTGTCCCCTCCTTTATTCTCGCAAATTCATCGGGATCAAAGCAATGGGGATTGGCGACGGGAAATGTAAAAAAACGATTGTATCTCCTGCCCCCCCAGTTTCTGAGCCAATGTGCGTGCAGTTGGGCAGCATGTCGCCCCCTAAAATCCTTCCGCCCTCCACAAATCCAGGCCTGGGGGGAGTTGCCTAAATATGTGAGGTGAGAGCAATACCCCATGTAGCTCCCCCATCAATTCCTCACACTGGTGGTTGTGGTATCGGGGGGTATCAGGGGGGTATCGGGGGGCTGTAGTGATGTCACTGAGCACAACCAAACCCAAATATAAAGGGGGGCTATTGGAGCAGGGAATCCCCAGGGAACATCCCCAATGACTTCTCTCAGGCTTTCTTAATGGGACATCCAGTTGCATACTGGGAAAAACATGGCAGCCGCTCGCTGTTTGACACAACTAACAACATATCGGTGGCGATGGTTTAAAGGGTTAAATCCAGCTCAGCCTTTTACATTGCGAATAATAAAATCCGACGGCAGAACCTTATTCTCCTGAAAGAGACGAATCAGACTCGTTTTTTCTCTCGGGGGCTCAGAAAGGGTTTTCCTGATTTTTTACTTTCCAAAGTCTCCATCCAAAAAAACAGTCTAAAAATACGAAATGTTGTATAAATTGGCCTCCAGTCGGGAGTGATCCCACATAGAGGTGCCCTTTGTGCGGCCGTGGAAATGTTGTACAAATATCTCTTTATTAATGGCACAAAAAGTACTTTAATTATATTTACGCAGATCAGAAACAGGGTCACCGAAATGTTTGAGAATTCACAACCGCAGTCCTGTTTGTGCGAGGACCCCCCCCCCATTCCTTTCTGGCCGGCCCCCTGCTTTCTGCATACCATAGCCATCTCCACATTACATAGGTATTTATTAACTGCTGTTTGTTTCAGGCGCCCTCCCTCTGCCTATAGCAAAATACCTGTCTTCTGACCCACAGAGCTTACACTTTGCTTCCAGCCCTGTCCTTTATTTCCCACCTACACATGCATTTCTCTCTAGCGTCTGCACTGCAGCTGTTGGGGTAACTGAGCCCCACTAAAGAGTGGGGGTTCAAGGACGACAGGCAGAATAGCAAGTGGAACACAGGGGGACCCTCCTTTAAAGTAAGTGGGAGCTGCTGGTAGAAATCGGGTATAGTTTCCCTTTAGCGTTGCAGTTAGACCTGGAGGATGAGGGAAACACACAATAAAGGAAACCGTAATGGGGCGACTGCTCCTCTGTGACCTTTTACTCCCTGAATGTGTGACCCCACTCCGTCTGTGACCCCAGACAATGCACCTTTCACATTTGTGCCTTCAAGTCTACTTGGCGCAGACACATCTGTTTCCCTGAGCCGATAGACGGAGCAGCCAATACCCGGAGCCGTGACACCATCGGCCTCTAACTGCCACCCGGCCAACTGGCGGCTGCTCCAACTCCACTCGCTGCCAGGGCACCGCGGTGACACTTTAACCCTTTCCTCCTGCCCAGTTTGCCCTGACGCCAAGGGAACATTTAGTTACAGTGCAGAGAAGGAAATTCAAAAACAATTTGCACTTATTTTCTACTGTGGCTTTTTTATGTTTGTAATTATACTCTGTGGTTACTAGGGTCCTACTCAACCTAGCAACCAGGAAGGAAGGTGAATAACAGACTGGGAGATTAGCTGGAAAACAAACCCTTTGCATTCCTTTACACACTCATAGAAAAGGCATAAAGTTTGGGGTTAATGTCATTAAAGTGCTTTAACGTTTCCTGTAACCCATAGCAACTGTTCATATATATATATATATATTTGGCTGCTATCTGCAATTGGTTGCTGTGGTTTACCTGCACCTGTACACCACTCTGTCCAGCTGTCTGAGCAGGTTGGTATTCGTGGAGGTGGATGTCGCAAGAGCTTGCAATCTAACGAATGTGAGATGCAGGAAGATGTGGGAAGGGAAAGGCAAGAGAGTTAATTTAGTCAGTGCGGCATCCAGCCAATGGCTGCTCAGTTGGTGGTGGGATACAACTCCCAGGAACCTATGAATGTTTGAGTTCCCCAGGCACAGGGATCCCACTGGAAATGTCTGTAACCGCTCTACACTGCCCTCTAGGGGCCACTGGGAGAATATTATTTATTCCCTGCCTTTGTCCTGTGTTCCTTGTCGCTTTGTTTTAAAGGGCAATTTCCAGCCAAATTGAGGTTCTACTGTCTGTTATCAGCAATAAATGAGACTTTCAAATCTTGATACCATGTTGAGCTAAGCATTCTGGGAGTTGTAGTTTAAAGGAGTCATAGCATGTTCTTGCGTATAATTATGTGTTCCTTTAAATCAGCCCCCATGTCCGCTCACAAGTCTAATATAGAACTTTCCCAAAGGGGTCCCTGCAAACGTCACCCCCCGTGGCCGCAGTAAATAAAGGTTCCCTCCCTGGTAGAAATGTGGCTCAGAGAGAATTCGGCAGCCTCCCGGCTGTACAACTGGAGAGTCACATTTGTTTTCATTCTCTTTTTTTTTCCTCCCTCCTCCAAATGAATGAATCGCTCTTCTGTTCCTTCCACAGGGCTCAGATTTCCAGTCCTCCAGGAGAGAGAAATACGGAAATGTCTTTAAGACCCACTTGTTGGGTCGCCCTCTGATCAGGGTGACGGGAGCAGAGAACGTCAGGAAGATTCTCATGGGTGAACATCACTTGGTCAGCACCGAGTGGCCCCGAAGCACCAGAATGTTACTGGGGCCAAACAGCCTGGCCAACTCCATCGGCGATATCCACAGGCACAAGCGTAAGGTAATAATGCCCATAATGCTCCTCTACAAGGCACCCCTGTGGTGTCCACCATGTATCAGAAGGTCCTCTGCTCTCACAATACACCAGAGTGGCACCAGTGACCTTCAGAACAAAAATGCTTTCCAGAGTTTTTGGGTTCAAACGCCTCTTCATTGTTCAGCATTTGGTCAGGTGTTCCTGTTTCAGATATATGAGAAAATGTTAACATTGGTCATCTCCATATTATTCCAAGAATATCTAGAACAGTATCCACCTAAAGATCTCACCTAAAATGGCCTTCACATACTAAGCTTTGATGAGTATCCGGGGCAGAAAACAAGTATCTTACCCGAATTACCCTTTAGGGGATAAGAGATGGAGACCCCCATCCAGTGCTTTGGTCACCACCCTCAGCCAACGTCAAACTGGCCTACAAGGATAAAAACATGATCTCCCAGTTGTCCCAGGTTCTAGAAGAATTCCATGAGTCTATATAAAACCATTAACATCTGGCACTATCTATAACTAATGTGTGTGAGAGGGACCAGGGTATCAAGTTCTCTGGGGGGGCCCTACGAGAACCAACCTGACCAGTCATCTAGAGAGTCATTGGTGGTTATGTTGTACCATGGATGAGATTGGCCCATAGAACCTGAGGAACCTCAAAACAAGGAAGTAAAAAATGTTTTCCCCTTCCCACCACTAATTTGCATATGCAAATTAGGATTCGGATTCGGTTCAGTATTCGCTGAATCTTTCACGAAGGTTTCAAGGGTTCGGCCGAATCCAAAGCAGTGGATTCGGTGCATACCTATGGACAATGAAGATGCTGAAAATTACGGGGCAGATTTATCAAGGGTCGAATCGTAAATTCGAATTCCAATTTTCAAGTTTCAAAATTCACACATTCGAATTTTAATCCCCCTATCCGAATGCAAATTCAAATTCTAAACAGTCGGATATTCACCACCTGGCTCCGCTGAGCCATTTGTAGATATTAATTGCCTTCCTGACATTCGAGTTTAGTATGTGGAAAAAAACTTGATTTATACGAATGGAATACGAATTTAATACGATTCCAATTTTTGGGTCAGAACCATTCGATCGAATATTAGACATTTGAATTTTTTCTCAAATAATATCCAAGTTGAATTGTGAGTAGATCTGAATGATCTGAATTCGAAATTCTACCTTTGATAAATGGGCCTCTACGTATGTTGTTCTCCCCACACCTCTCACTGTTTGAACCTCAGCACCTTAAATTCTGAGTAAACAGCTTAGCGGAGTGTTGTGCTCATATAGAGAAGAACATCGTGCCCCACCCAATATCTCCTCATCCTTATCTTATCCTCTGTACATTGACCCCAATATGGATAAACCTTTGTAAGGTGGAGATTTTATGTACAAAAACCCCAAGGAAAGGTCTTATATCCCTCACGTATATTGTATGTTTGTCTGACCCACAATCCCTCGCACTAGTGCTGCCCCTGTTTTGATTGGGTGTCATTGTCAAGTGGGTCATAGATGAGGGTTGGCTGTGCCGGTCTAATGTCACAACAACTGTCACATCAGTTCCACATTCTGGGATTCCCCTCTGTCTCCTGTATTGCTGATTTGTTCTGTTAGATAAACCCCTAGTTGAGAGCAAAGCAGGGCTATGAGTGCATTCATGTGATATTCCCTTTATGATGCAAATCAACTACTACTGCCCAATTCAGTGTAAGTACTTACCTCCATTGATACTATAGGCACCATCTCTCCCTACTATACCTGCTATCCCACAGTCACACTCCCTTCCCAGAGACTATTATCCACTGTTACTATAGACACCATCTCTCCCTACTATACCTGCTATCCCACAGTCACACTCCCTTCCCAGAGACTATTATCCACTGTTACTATAGACACCATCTCTCCCTACTATACCTGCTATCCCACAGTCACACTCCCTTCCCAGAGACTATTATCCACTGTTACTATAGGCGCCATCTCTCCCTACTATACCTGCTATCCCACAGTCACACTCCCTTCCCAGAGACTATTATCCACTGTTACTATAGGCACCATCTCTCCCTACTATACCTGCTATCTCACAGTCATACTCCCTTCCCAGAGACTATTATCCCACTGTTACTATAGGCACCATCTCTCCCTACTATACCTGCTATCCCACAGTCACACTCCCTTCCCAGAGACTATTATGCACTGTTACTATAGACACCATCTCTCCCTACTATACCTGCTATCCCACAGTCACACTCCCTTCCCAGAGACTATTATCCACTGTTACTATAGACACCATCTCTCCCTACTATACCTGCTATCCCACAGTCACACTCCCTTCCCAGAGACTATTATCCCACTGTTACTATAGGCACCATCTCTCCCTACTATACCTGCTATCCCACAGTCACACTCCCTTCCCAGAGACTATTATCCACTGTTACTATAGGCACCATCTCTCCCTACTATACCTGCTATCCCACAGTCACACTCCCTTCCCAGAGACTATTATCCCACTGTTACTATAGGCACCATCTCTCCCTACTATACCTGCTATCCCACAGTCACACTCCCTTCCCAGAGACTATTATCCACTGTTACTATAGGCACCATCTCTCCCTACTATACCTGCTATCCCACAGTCACACTCCCTTCCCAGAGACTATTATCCACTGTTACTATAGGCACCATCTCTCCCTACTATACCTGCTATCCCACAGTCACACTCCCTTCCCAGAGACTATTATCCCACTGTTACTATAGGCACCATCTCTCCCTACTATACCTGCTATCCCACAGTCACACTCCCTTCCCAGAGACTATTATCCACTGTTACTATAGGCACCATCTCTCCCTACTATACCTGCTATCCCACAGTCACACTCCCTTCCCAGAGACTATTATCCCACTGTTACTATAGACACCATCTCTCCCTACTATACCTATTATCCCACAGTCACACTCCCTTCCCAGAAACTATTATCCACTGTTACTATAGACACCATCTCTCCCTACTATACCTGCTATCCCACAGTCACACTCCCTTCCCAGAGACTATTATCCACTGTTACTATAGACACCATCTCTCCCTACTATACCTGCTATCCCACAGTCACACTCCCTTCCCAGAGACTATTATCCACTGTTACTATAGGCACCATCTCTCCCTACTATACCTGCTATCCCACAGTCACACTCCCTTCCCAGAGACTATTATCCACTGTTACTATAGGCACCATCTCTCCCTACTATACCTGCTATCCCACAGTCACACTCCCTTCCCAGAGACTATTATCCACTGTTACTATAGGCACCATCTCTCCCTACTATACCTGCTATCCCACAGTCACACTCCCTTCCCAGAGATTATTATCCCACTGTTACTATAGACACCATCTCTCCCTACTATACCTGCTATCCCACAGTCACACTCCCTTCCCAGAGACTATTATCCACTGTTACAATAGACACCATCTCTCCCTACTATACCTGCTATCCCACAGTCACACTCCCTTCCCAGAGATTATTATCCCACTGTTACTATAGACACCATCTCTCCCTACTATACCTGCTATCCCACAGTCACACTCCCTTCCCAGAGACTATTATCCACTGTTACAATAGACACCATCTCTCCCTACTATACCTGCTATCCCACAGTCACACTCCCTTCCCAGAGACTATTATCCACTGTTACTATAGGCACCATCTCTCCCTACTATACCTGCTATCCCACAGTCACACTCCCTTCCCAGAGACTATTATCCACTGTTACTATAGACACATCTCTCCCTACTATACCTGCTATCCCACAGTCACACTCCCTTCCCAGAGACTATTATCCACTGTTACTATAGGCACCATCTCTCCCTACTATACCTGCTATCCCACAGTCACACTCCCTTCCCAGAGACTATTATCCACTGTTACTATAGGCACCATCTCTCCCTACTATACCTGCTATCCCACAGTCACACTCCCTTCCCAGAGATTATTATCCCACTGTTACTATAGACACCATCTCTCCCTACTATACCTGCTATCCCACAGTCACACTCCCTTCCCAGAGACTATTATCCACTGTTACAATAGACACCATCTCTCCCTACTATACCTGCTATCCCACAGTCACACTCCCTTCCCAGAGACTATTATCCACTGTTACTATAGGCACCATCTCTCCCTACTATACCTGCTATCCCACAGTCACACTCCCTTCCCAGAGACTATTATCCACTGTTACTATAGACACATCTCTCCCTACTATACCTGCTATCCCACAGTCACACTCCCTTCCCAGAGACTATTATCCACTGTTACTATAGGCACCATCTCTCCCTACTATACCTGCTATCCCACAGTCACACTCCCTTCCCAGAGACTATTATCCACTGTTACTATAGGCACCATCTCTCCCTACTATACCTGCTATCCCACAGTCACACTCCCTTCCCAGAGACTATTATCCACTGTTACTATAGGCACCATCTCTCCCTACTATACCTGCTATCCCACAGTCACACTCCCTTTCCAGAGACTATTATCCCACTGTTACTATAGACACCATCCCTCCCTACTATACCTGCTATCCCACAGTCACACTCCCTTCCCAGAGACTATTATCCCACTGTTACTATAGACACATCTCTCCCTACTATACCTGCTATCCCACAGTCACAATCCCTTCCCAGAGACTATTATCCACTGTAACTATAGGCACCATCTCTCACTACTATACCTGCTATCTCACAGTCACATGTTGGTTGGTGGGCAGGATTCATGGCAGTGAAAGGGTTAACCCCCAATACAAGCTTTTGTGCATTACTCTGGGCTCATTGTCTGGTGAGGAATAATAACCCCCTCCTTGTAGGATTGCCCTGTTCTTCTGTTCCTCGTGGCACGTGCACTCACCCAAGTTCACACAACCCCCCCCTGTTGAATTCTTAAAGTGGCAGCGCAGCTCCGGTCTCACACTAAAGCTCCTCTCAGCCCTGCCACAAAGTACAAAGGTCTGTCCTGAGTGAGAGATACGGAGGGGGCTCTTCTGACTGTGCGAAATTAATTCTGTTGTCACTTTTTAACATCTCGGCCCTCTACAGTTTATAATGGGTGGAAATATCTAGTTTTTACTATACTGTAAGAAATGCACCTTTTCATTTTTGACTTTTTACAGGAGACGTAATGTGTTCATCCCTAGGGCTGGTTGTTGTTAAACTACAACTCACTGCTTGCACATCATGTGACTGTAACTACTGTTTATCAGTATATTGGAAGTCTATGTAGTAAACGGGCCGCGTTGGATTCCGAACAGGCCCCACTTCATGTACATTAGTATCTGTGACTTGTATCAGCTGAGAGTGGCTTGGGGGGGGATAGATTACTATTACTGTATGTGGCTATAACAGGAATTGTTTTGTCTCGGGACCCAAAAAAAGTTTTCTTCTTCAGTTTAGGGTGGGGACCTTTAAATAGAAGAAACATTTTCTGCACTAGACATGGTCTACGTATGGTCTCCAGCACTTTGGCCCATGAACAGATACTGTACCCAGTTACGGACAATAATACTGTTCTGTTCATTGGCAATGTCAAATCCGAGGAAACTGATGAAATGTTCTGTTTGAATGGATCAACTGCTAGTCAAGAAGATCAAGAATAGTCTTTAGAAATGAAGCCCAAAACCTGGAGACGGCTTTCATGGACAGCTGGTTGGCTTTATGGCCAATACTAAAGGCATGTAGGACCCATTTGCTATCAAGGTTTCCACATGGTTTTATTTCATGTCAAAGTCCCGTCGCTTTACTGCGTCACCATTAAAAAGTACCGGCAACGTGGGATTCCCTCCCGCCCCTGGGAGTTGACAGAGTTCAAGTGGGTTTAGGTTAATCCGACCTGTGAGACGGAGAAGAGAAGGTTCCGTTTCGGAATGTAACCATGATGGGGTGAATGTCAGTTTTCTTTGTAGAACTAGTTTGTCTAATTTCTGTGTTGTGTCCGGAGACTCTCTGGGGCAATTAGAGGAAAGGGATTTTGGTGCTTTATTGACAAGGCAACACCCCACTATGTCCATGACCTTCCCATGAGCAACACATTGGGGTTCACCATCTCTGCCTCAGAGTGACCTCCTGATTCCTCCATATTCTCTATCTCTGTGCCCAAATAGACAACTCTAGGGCAATGGAATATGGGGTAATTCTTAGGATTTACCCTCCTGCGCGGGGGGGGGGGAGTAAAATGCCTTTCCATTGACTTTAATAGTAATTGCCTGAACCCTAAGCAACAGCATCCGCACATATGATCTATAAGCACTATGCTAAATTCTTGCCTGAAATCATCTAAACAGCTTTGCAGTTGGTTATTGCTGTTGGCTCTTAATAAAACCCTGGTGTGTGCGAGTGATGGGGACCTTGTAAGCTCAACTGAGACAGAGCCATATCCATCCACCCTTTGCCTAGTAAGCCTTTCTCCTAACTATGAACGGGGAAACATCTGGGTTATTATGGGACAGTTTGGAAGGCAAACGTGCCCTGGAGGTGCTAAACACAGACTCAGGCTGAAACGGGAAGTGACACAAAGTACCAAGGGATGGAGTCGCTCATTAGGACTGCTCATTAGGACCCCTAATTTGAAGGACAGGCAAAAACTATGCATTTTTCATGAGCATGATCCCTATAAATAACAGAACCTGTGCTTAGCCATCTAACTGTTCAGGCTTTGTATCCTGCTGGGAGTTCCAGTAGACTTCCAGTAGGACAGCAGGAGCAGAGCCTATTTGCGCTACTGACTGAGGCCGTTCAGGTTAGTAACATAGATAGAACTGAAATTGGCTGTTGAGTTGTCTGCTGCCCCTAGACAACAAGAATCCTGATGTGGGTGTCAGTTCCAACTCCTTTGTACAGCCCTGGACAGTCAGCAGAACATACAGTAACCTCTCTGCTCTGCCTGGGCAATCTGAAAATGTCTTGACCTGTTTGGGAGGTCTCAGTGGGGGGTAGAGGGTCTGCTTTACTGTACAGACAGGAATATTAGGTCATTATGAAAACACTCCAGAGAGTTATCCCTTATATATACACAAGAGGGCGCAATGCTTGTATTTTATTTACTGCAAAAAGCCAGATTCCAGAGATTTTCCTTTTTACCTCTTTGTGTAGAAATACTGGGACGGCGTAACCTATTGTACTTGTTTTACTCTGGAATTATCTTCCTATGCTTTTATCTGTCTGAGGAGAAGAAATATGCTATCAGGCATGTTTGGGCACCTAAATCTAAAAATTTCGGTTGGTCAAAAGTTTTGCAAAAGCGACCAATAAATATAAATACACAGTTACAAGGAGTGTGATCTTAGAGCTCAATACGAATACCATAGGAACACGCTGTGTATGCAGCAACTTGATTTTCACATTTCCACGCATTTATGTTGCCATTTTCTATTCTTTCTTCATAGGTGTTTTCCAAAATCTTCAGCCATGATGCATTGGAGAGTTACCTTCCCAAAATACAGCTAGTCATCCAGGACACCCTACGTGTCTGGAGCAGTAACCAAGAGTCCATCAATGTCTACTGTGAGGCGCAGAAGTTGACCTTCCGCATGGCCATTCGAGTTCTCCTTGGCTTCAGGCTCTCTGATGAGGAGTTGAGTCGGCTCTTCCAAGTGTTTCAACAGTTTGTGGAGAACGTCTTCTCGTTGCCAGTGGATGTTCCTTTCAGCGGGTACCGGAGGGTAAGATATTTCTTATCTATCTTATATATCCCTGGCAATTAATTACTCATCCATGGGTTTAGATACACCTAAATGTGGCTTAGAAGTTTTCAGGGACTGGGTATAATGCAAAGTTACTTTTTGGCAAAAACAGGGCTTAATATCTCATGGTGGATCATTTCACACTCTATTTGATGGTCACCAAAATTGCATTAAAACAGTCACATGTAGCTTGAAGACCCTTAAATACTTTGATGGACAATCTAGCAGTAGCTAGTGGAGAAACATATACTGCACATCTGAAAGATGGGATATGGACAGTCAGATGGTCCAGTTTGTGGTTTAATGTCTGTTTCTTGGGCTTTATGCTTCTATACTAGATTATTGCTTGCTTCACTTCTACTTGTCTCTGCTTGGAACAGCCAAACGTCAAAGTGGAAAATTGTTCTGCTACTAGCTTGGTTAACTTATTGACCATTCTGTAGAGTTCTTGGTGGCTTCAAACTTACCCAGGCCATACAAGTTTTATTTAATTATGAACAGATTCTCTTCCTCGCCCTGAGCACTGAACTACTACTCCTTGACAGATTAGAGGGCCAAATTATAGACATCCTTTCAGTTTTAGATGGATCATCTCTTCTTGTATGGGGCTCCAAATAAACATATTCACTCATCACAAACTAAGCTGATCCTGGTTGATCATTCAGAGCTGACAGTCCTCTTGGCCCTGGGTTTCTGTTGGTATGCGAGCCAACTCCTCTGCCAACTAAGTTCTCACTCAACCTGGTTAGGAATGGTTGACACTACAGGAACTGTAGGAAACTCTAGCACTCAAGTTAGCTTGGAGATGGAGATAATGTAACTGCCAGCATTATAGAACATAAAGTTGAGAAAAAGCCATAGATGCATAAAGTTCAGCCTTTTCTCAAATCACTCTACAAATGCACTTGGAATGAAGCACAAACCTCCTGTCCTTCAGGCTCTATGGATGTCATCTTGCCACCTTCACATTTGATATTGACAATCTATATGTGTTCTTGACACAACCACTCTTATTTTGGAATTTCCTTGGACAAAAATCCTGCTAGACAAGGTTGGACTATGGTGAATGTTTCTCTGAAAATATCAAAATATTCAATGTGTCCAACAGTCACTTTAGGCTTGACATGAGTCTTTGGCAGATCATCTTGTTGGCTTGTTGGATGTGTTCCGACATTATATGGTTCTCTGGTGCTTTCTAATTTATGGGCCAAACCTTCATCCTTCTAGTAATTTACTGTTTTTCTTGATTTAGGCTTTGAAGAAAAACACATATATATTCCTCGTTTTTGTTTCAAACCGCTGCCAACATCGGTACTGTTTATCCTTTAATCCTCCAGATATTCATATATATATATATATATAAAATTTCTCGTCTTCCTCAGTACTACTTCAGTTCAATTATCCTGAAATATTTCTCACAGACAAAAAAAAAATATCATGAGAAAAGTAGATATAATTTTTTTTCTGGGACATTTTCCATTGATGACTAATGCTGAAAGCAATTAATTTTTAATTTAGGATTAAGACAAATACGGCTTAAGTCATAGAACTAAAAAGACGTATTTCTTTTCTTGCCTTCTTCTGAGCTCACGTTAGTAATAATACCTGTTATTTTAATGGGTTTTAGAGCTGTGGGCGCAACGAAAAATATTCAGTATAATTTCTGATGCCTCGTAAATAATTTTACGGAGAAAATTCCTTGTTATTCACTCGTATTGCACCAGACAAAAACAGGATCTGTCTGTACTGTGACCATGTACAATGGAAAGTGCTTCATGTTTTAAAATATGCACATATTTATAGCATGACTAAATATAACATTTCATTTCTGTTATTTATTTTGTGGAACGACTTTTAGGGATTGAACCAATGCTCAATGCTAAAATTCACTGATTTAAGTTTAATATGCATTTTATCTTATACATAACTTTATACTTTTCAATAGACTTTTTTAGTAAAGCGGCCCTTCAGCTCCTCTCTGCTGATGTATGCATGGTTACAGATATTTAGAAACACAGTCACCCTGCTATAATTCCAGGGGTACTCAGGGTACAAATAAGCACTGACCCCAAATATCCCCCTAACTGAACTTCAGGCTGGGCCCCCTTAGCTCATAACAAGGTTACAGATATATAGAAACATTGGGTTAACAGTCACCCTGCTATAGTTCCAGGGGTACCCAGGGTACAAATAAGCACTCGCCCCAAATCTCCCCCTAACTGACCTTCAGACTGGGCCCCCTTAGCTCATAACAAGGTTACAGATATATAGAAACATTGGGGTGTCACCCTGCTATAGTTCCAGGGGTACCCAGGGCACAAATAAACACTCACCCCAAATCTCCCCCTAACTGGCCTTCAGACTGGGCCCCCTTAGCTCATAACAAGGTTACAGATATATAGAAACATTGGGGTGTCACCCTGCTATAGTTCCAGGGGTACCCAGGGCACAAATAAGCACTCACCCCAAATCTCCCCCTAACTGACCTTCAGACTGGGCCCCCTTAGCTCATAACAAGGTTACAGATATATAGAAACATTGGGGTGTCACCCTGCTATAGTTCCAGGGGTACCCAGGGCACAAATAAGCACTCACCCCAAATCTCCCCCTAACTGACCTTCAGACTGGGCCCCCTTAGCTCATAACAAGGTTACAGATATATAGAAACATTGGGGTGTCACCCTGCTATAGTTCCAGGGGTACCCAGGGTACAAATAAGCACTCACCCCAAATCTCCCCCTAACTGACCTTCAGACTGGCCCCCTTAGCTCATTACAAGGTTACAGATATATAGAAACATTGGGGTGTCACCCTGCTATAGTTCCAGGGGTACCTAGGGTACAAATAAACACTCACCCCAAATCTCCCCCTAACTGACCTTCAGACTGGGCCCCCTTAGCTCATAACAAGGTTACAGATATATAGAAACATTGGGGTAACAGTCACCCTGCTATAGTTCCAGGGGTACCCAGGGTACAAATAAGCACTGACCCCAAATCTCCCCCTAACTGGCCTTCAGACTGGTCAACAATCAACAGCATTGGGCCATGGCAATATAAGATAAAGACTCACCTGGTCTAAATTCTGATGTTTGTAAAATGTATTACTGGATGGAGCAGTTATTCCAGCCTGTTCCAAGATACAATTAAAAAAGGAAGGAAATTCAAAAGGGAAGATGATTGTCCCTCTGATTGGCCAGTGAATAGAGTTGCCCCCTACTGGCTGTTGGACTTCACTGACCCTCCTCACTGTGGTGATAGGCACTGTCAGAAGATGCTGCCCACAGTACTACTAAGTACTATATATTTATATACAGAGTACAAACTAGTAACATAAATAATCCCTGGCACAGGGAACACGTCACATAAGGGATGCATGGAATCCAACACTTTGGGATTTGGACACAATTTGGTTTAATTTCATGGTGCCTGGCCAAACTAAATCTCAATAATCATGTGATTTTTTTGTGTAAAACGAATGAGGAATTTGTGATTTTTTTTGCCACATCCGGCACATGCAGTTCTTTGTGGTCCTTTCTTATCCTAGTTCACATAATGCAATTTAGGGATTGGATTTAGTTGAGGAATGAGGATTCAACCGAATCCTCCATAAAAGATTCAGGATTAACCCACATCCCAAAATAGTGGATTTGTTGTCTCTAATCAATGTATTATAAGAACTGCACTTATTTGAGACAAAATATTTTTTCCCTTTTGGCAACAGGGCATTCGAGCACGAGAGACGCTACTGAAGAGCCTGGAGAAGGCAATCCAAGAGAAGCTGGAGAACAATCAGGGCAAAGATTATGCCGATGCCTTGGACATCCTGATCGAGAGTGGGAAGGAACATGGGAAGGAACTCACTATGCAAGAGCTAAAGGTAACTGTCAGAATACAAAAATTATATCATAGTTTTCCAGTTCTATTCTGGTGGCACACAAAGCATGTATGTTGATTTTATTGGTATGTCAACATGATAAAGGTGGGTTAGCCCCTAAAATGTTGTGTTGAGATCCTAGAAATTGTATCACAAATGCTTTTGGCCAGGTGTCATCTGAAGTTGCTCCTAAAATCAGACCTTCAGTTGAGTTTGACACTGATACAGTTATGACGTTCTGAACACCTTAATTGGTGATGGCACATAAAAGCCTTGCCAGACCTTTTATCAGATTAGGAGGATGTCAAACCTTCCCTAGATATAAATGACTTCATGGAAATAACTTTTGTACAGGCCCCACACACTTGGGGGCACATTTACTTATTTGAAATGTCGAAGTATTTTTTTGGCTACTTCGACCATCGAATTGGCTACTTCGACCTTCGACTACGACTTCAACTCCATATTTTCATCTCAAATTTCAGCCAAATATTGGAAAGAATGCAGACCCGATTTTCTAATTCAAATCTGAGAACCCTTCCCGAAAATGCCATCTCAAAAAACTCATGGGGGGGAACATCTGATTTCATTTTACCGCACCCGCAGAATTTTTATTGTTAAATTGCAGAACCTCATTTGTGATAATAATTTAAATTTTTACTTTCCAAAATTGTTTTAATATTTTTTTATATAGACCATTTATTTATAGTGTTTTTGTTCAGAACCTTTTTTGTTCCTCTTCAAATCTGTCAAACCAATGTCTGCTTGCCACAGTTCTTGATCCTAATAGCTGGCAGGGAAAACAAAACTACTGCAACCATTGAATTGGCTACTTCAACCTTCGACTACGACTTCGTCTTCGAATCGAACGATTCGAACTAAAAATCGTTTGACTATTTGACCATTCGATAGTCCAAGTAAAAAACTTCGACCATCTACTTCGCCACCTAAAACCTACCGAGCACCAATGTTAGCCTATGGGGAAGGTCCCCATAAGCTTTCTAAGCATTTTTTGATCGAAGGAAAATTGTTTGATCGATGGATTAAAATCCTTCGAATCGTTCGATTCGAAGGATTTAATCATTCGATCAAACAATTTTTCCTTCGATCGTTTGAACGAACGAAATGCGGTAAATCCTTCGGCTTCGATAAATGTGCCCCTTAGACACAATTCTGTTTGATTCACATAATATAACTGAATAAGTGAGCTCAATCCTAGATACAGTATGTGGGGAACCTGTTGAGTTGGAGTAGAGACTTTGAGAAGGGTTGATCCCAATTGTTTTAGATTACTGTATGTATCAGTTTTCTTCATTTATTCTAGACATACATTGTTTTAACCTTTACAGGATGGCACCTTGGAACTCATATTTGCAGCTTATGCAACGACTGCCAGCGCCAGCACATCTCTTATAATGCAAATGCTCAAGCACCCATCTGTGCTAGAGAAACTAAGGGAAGAACTGCGAGGGAATGGCATTCTGCACAATGGCTGTGTCTGTGAGGGTGCTTTAAGAGTGGAGACCATTAGCAACCTTCATTACCTGGACTGCGTCATTAAAGAGATACTTCGGCTTTTCAGTCCTATCTCTGGGGGTTACAGGACTGTGTTGCAGACATTTGAGCTTGATGTAAGTACAAGAGAATATGATTTTCTATTGTATAAGGTTAGTTGAATTCTCTGTAGAGGCATATCAATATCTTTTTAGGAGAGTAAAATCATAGGAATCATGAGGAATACCTACTGAAGCCCCAAAGTCTAAGTCCTAGATTATGGAAAGCTTCCATAAAAAACACCATATTTCTAGAGTAGTGGTTCACAAATTATGTGTCTGCCCCCCTTGTCCCTAGGGTACTCAATACAGTGGCTGGGGGAGCCCAGAATAAAGACCAGTTAAGGTGTAATCAAATTAGCATTGGAGTAACTTGAAGGTCAACTCTCTCACTACACGGACTTGAACCAAGGACACGGTCTGGATACGGACTGTGTCCTTGATTCAAGTCCATGTAGTGAGAGAGTTGAAGGAATCCAATGCCAGGATGTGGGACTGGAGGTCATGTGAGTAGTCTGGACGAATGGGGAGCTCCACACTCGCAGCGAGGAAATTTGGAGTAACTTGAAGGTACTGTCTAGTATTAGTATATCTGTATTATGTTATACTACATCTGAAGTTGATTAGGTTCTACCCAACTTGAAATGTAATACAACACGAGTAACAGTTATTTTGTTGAATAATTGCATTGAGAAATATTCTCTCAGGTTATTTGTGTTGAGTAATGTCTTCATGTTCTCTTTAGGGCTGCCAGATCCCCAAAGGTTGGAGTGTTTTATACAGTATCAGGGACACTCATGACACAGCTCCAGTATTCAAGGATGTTGATGTCTTTGATCCAGATCGTTTTGGTCAGGACCGCACAGAAGATAAAGACGGCAGGTTCCACTACCTCCCATTTGGTGGAGGGGTAAGAAATTGTTTGGGAAGACACTTGGCTAAGCTCTTCTTAAAGACCTTGGCAATTGAGCTGGCCAGCATGAGCAGGTTTGAACTTGCCACCAGGACTTTTCCCAAAATCATGCCAGTTCCTGTGGTCCACCCAGCTGATGAACTAAAAGTTAGGTTTTTTGGACTTGATTCCAATCAGAATGAAATAATGACAGAGACAGAAGCAATGCTGGAGGCCACTGTGTAGCATTCATCCCACCTGCTTCAGAAAAATATTCCATTCGGGTGAAGACAACATGGGCAATAAGCACACAAATATGCTAAAAAAAAAGTTACAACAAAGTTATATCTACAATACTAACTTAAAATACTTAGCCACCAAACCATGAATATCTTATCTCTGTGGAATGCTAAACTCTAAGTATATTAACATATATTCACCAAGGGAGAACCTGGACCCATGCCCTTTAATTGGGAGTCTTGTTGCTGATAAGGTGGAGAAGACCTGCTGATAAAAGGACTTGACATGAATCGTTTTGCATAGCAGGTTGGTCACAATGATGTTTATTAGGGGTAGTTGTTTTTGTAAGGTGGTTCCAGCATTATAAAAAGCCTTCTTCTAGGAGGGGCATCACAGTGTTACATACATCAGGGATAACAGATTTTCTGTTGTTTCGACGTCTGCCTTATTTTACTTAATCTGACAGCTTTTGGATTAAATGTCTGTATGACTGGTCGGTAAACTGTGCATGCTGCTGAAACAGTGCAAATAAGCCTAGAGTTTACACTTAGACCAAACAAAGCAAGCTCGCTCCAGAACACTCTCATTACAAGATGACTTTGAATTTGAAATGTTTCCAAAATGCTTGACGCTACTAATTCTTTGGTGTTCTTAAAAGCAAAGCAAATGGACTGTAGGATCACATCTATTGTACTCTACTTATACAGGCAACCAAACCAAAATACTTTTTCCCAGTGCAGTTGAAATGATGTTGGTGATCAAAAGTCTAGAGATGATGTCGTTGCCATGCAGAATGGCCTCGTGGGTAAAGATTTATTGATGCTGAATTTTACATTCCAAGGGTTTCTTGGCAGCAACTGGGCAGATAGAATTGGGACAATGACAAAAAGTTTGACATTTAGGTTGTCAACAAATTGCCCAAATAAATTTTTTATTTGGGAAAACTTCAAGAAAAAAAATTCAAAGAATGCAACAATTCCTTATTTTTCAATTCAGCCGAATGCCAAATTTTCCAGATCCAGAACCAGATTTGCAGATTTAAATTCTAATGAGGGGTTTGGAGCATTCCTTCTAAAAGTCATGCACTTCCCAAATTCACAAGGAGAAGCACATTTTTCAACAAAATATTTTGTTTATCAACTAAAATTTGACCAGATATGGAAATTAATCCATATTTAAATTCCAGCAAAATCTCAACACCCAAAATAACTGCCGAATCTTATTTCTAATGAGGATATGGTGCATCTCTTCTAAATATTATATATTGACCAAATTCATAGAGAGGAACATTGGATTTCATGTTTTCAACATTATTCAATATTTTCATCTCAAATTTCAGCCAAATATTGGAAAGAATCCAGACCCAATTTTCTAATTCAAATCTGAGAACCCCTCCTGAAAATGCCATCTCAAAAAACTCATGGGGGGAACATCTGATTTCATTTTACCGCACCCGCAGAATTTTTATTGTTAAATTGCAGAACCTCATTTTAATTTTTACTTTCCAAAATTGTTTTAAAATTTTTTTATACAGACCATTTATTTATTGTGTTTTTGTTCAGAACCTTTTTTGTTCCTCTTCAAATCTGTCAAACCAATGTCTGCTTCGCACAGTTCTTGATCCTAATAGCTGGCAGGGAAAACAAAACAAAGATATGGATTACATTTTTCAACAGAAATTAAAGTTAGTGGCAAATTGCAATTGAATATCACAGTCAACGTCATGCTAACTCCTAATTTTAAAGATGAACATCTCTTTCAAGTGAATTCTGTATGACCTTTACTTTACTGAATGCCAAAATAAGTTTCCCACTGGATGAACATCTGATCTTATGTCAGATTTTGGTTCTAAATGGGTCCTCGTTGGATTTCAGTGATAGGTACCAGAAAGCGAAACCAACATACATTACGGGGCCGATTCACTAACTTCGAGTGAAGGATTCGAAGTAAAAAAACTTTGAATTTCGAAGTATTTTTTGGGCTACTTCGAACATCGAATGGGCTACTTCGACCTTCGACTATGACTTTGAATCGAAGGATTCGAACTAAAAATCATTCGACTATTCGACCATTCGACAGTCGAAGTACTGTTTCTTTAAAAAAAACTTCGACCCCCTAGTTTGCCATCTAAAACCTACCGAACTCACTGTTAGTCGATGGGGAAGGTCCCCATAGGCTTTCCTAAATTTTTTTGATGGAAGGATATTCTTTCGATCGTTGGATTTAAATCCTTCGAATCGTTCGATTCGAAGGATTTAATCGTTCGATCGAAGGAATAATCCTTCGATCGTACGATCGCACTATTTGCGCTAAATCCTTCGACTTCGATATTCGGAGCCGAAGGATTTCAATTCCCAGTCGAATATCGAGGGTTAATTAACCCTCGATATTTGACCCTTAGTGAATCAGACCCTAGGTATCTCCTTTACTAATCACAACAGCCCCTGAAATTTGCTCATAGCTCTTACAGATATATTTGAACACCAATTTCATGGTATATACTCCTTTATCCAAGTCCATACCTCTCAGGTGTGTTTTGTCCGAACTAGCTAGGATTCTTGTCCTTGTGGCTATTATCTTACTATAAAATAGAACAAAAAAGGAAGCTATAAGTAAAAATTCCCCATAATGAATGGGAATAGAAATTATGCAGTCACTGGAGTGCAAACATTATGCTACCCTGTGTATTATTTATATACTATTTATTTACTCTATAGAAGTTGGGGGGTCTTGGTTGACTTTCACACAAACTGAAAAAGAAATGTATCTCTCTCCTCAAAGTACATTGTATATTGCTACTTGACTATATTCTAGAAAATGTCTAGGCTGGAGGAATATAACACAGTTATTAGCAATACAATTAGGGCACCAAGTAGGCCTGCTGCATGCTGTATATAAAGGCCCAGTCTTTGGAAGCAAGAGTTGTTTCAATTTACAATGGGAATATGTCCATCACAGATGAAGCTCCCACCCATCTTGAACCACCAAGGTTCACCTCATCGACAGCCTCAGATATCAACCAGTGAAGCAATCATGAAAGTTATGATATGTGATCTTTATCAAGAACCCTTGACAGCAGTTAAAGTGTAATCCTCTGAATACATATCATATGGACAACCTTTCAAGCCCATGTATATTATTAGGGATGCACCAAATCCACTATTTTAAGATTCGCCTGGACCCCCAAATCATTTGTGAAAGATTCACCAAATACCAAACCAAATCCAAGCCCTAATTTGCATTATGCAACAAGAGGTGATTTGTTTGTGTGACAAAAAGTCACATGATATTTTTGGATTGGATTTGGTTTGGCCAGATACTTGGATTCAGCCGAATCCGAATCCTGCTGGAAAAGGCTGAATCCCTGGATTCAGTGCATCCCTACATACAGTATTATACAACATTCCAGTAAAGAAATCATAATATCATGGTTTCCTATAGAGTCTTGACAAATGGATCCCTCAAATGCTGAGGGACAACCTAGCAAAAGCTCTCAAACATCTGCCTGTGAGAACTTGGGACCATAATGGTGGAATGAGGCACAAGGATTCTAGAACTTTGCAGAGAGCATTAGCACATGGTTGGAAGTGAACATTATGACTAGTGATGGGCGAAAACGAACAATTTGCGTCAAAATAATTTTGACGCGAGCGTCAATTTTTGTATACACGATTATTTGGTCCAAATTCATTGTCGCCACAGTTTTGCAAATTAATTTGCTAGCAACGAAACAAGGAAATTTGCTGCAAATTCGTGTCTGGAGAATTTATTTGCCCATCACTAATTACGACAGTTATGTTCCACAATAAATTGACATTTTGGAAACCAGTGGAATTATGGTGTAATAATAGCTGGGCAAGATGGACCATTCCAGCCTGAATCTGCTAAAAGCCCAACATATATTTATATAAAAGAAACCTACATTATAACTAACTATTGCTTCTGAAGTCAATGGATCGCAAAGCAAAGCAGGTCATTTACTTTTCATTAAAATAAAAAAAATATTTACTAAGCAGGGAACTATCTCAGAAAAGAGTTCAATTTTTTTCTTAAATCTGTCCTATTTCAATGCTTCAAATGCCATTCCTTACCATATAACTTGATTAAAAAAAAGAAAGATACAGGTATGGGATCCATTATCTGGGAAACCCATTATCCAGAAAGCTCCGAATTATGGATAGACCGTCTCCATTTTATCCGAATTATCCAAATGTTCAAAAATTATTTATATTTTCTGTGTAATAATGAAACAGTCGCTTGTACTAAGATATAATTAATCCTTATTGGAAGCAAAACCAGCCTAAAGTTTATATGATTTTCTAGTAGACTTAAGATATGAAAATACAAATTATGGAAAACCCAGGTCCATTCTGAATAACAGGTCCCATACCTGTATATAAAAGCGTCCTGCAATAGATTTGCAGAAGATGCACTTTGAATGTCAAAATTTCTTTTAGTGCAGTCCCATATCGGATTCACTATATTATTATCGCTGAAATAAATTTGTTTTTTTTTTTTTTTGGTCTGATTTTATAAACTATAGTAAGTGCTATTTTTGTTATATTTCAAATAGATATTTAGTATAAAGTGTTTTTTTTTTTCTTTGCTGTTAAATAATGTTATTTAGTAAAATATGAATTGTACTTTATTTGTAAACATGGTTCAAATATTAATGTTTATATCGCTGTCATTTTTAATATTAAGAAAAGCACTTGTGTTTTTTTTCTGTTTTTTTCTTATACAATGGTGCCGCGTGGACGTCTTACTTTTTAAATAATGTGGTGTATGATGTACAGTAAGTATGTAATATTATGTGTCCTATATTATAATGAATATTGTGTATTTTATGATCTAGAAATACTCAATATGGCTATTTTATAAACTTCCATAATAAAAGGAAAAAAATATAATGTATGTGTAATTTCTTCTTATTTTTTCACCCTCTTAACAGAACTTTTTTTGTAATTGAATTTCTTTTACTTTTTTAAATTGAATTCGTAATAAGTTCAAACATGCATTATAAACTAATTACTAGCATACCCAATTTAGTATGATGGGCATTGAACTAAAATTCCAGAACAGAAAATGATATATAGCAATATAAAGCCTTGTGTGCAAAAACTAAATCAAGTAAAAGGGGTTATTAATCAAAGGTCAAATTTTAAAGTTAAGTGAATTTTTTTTAACTTTAACTTGAATATACTGGAATGGGAGATTATTTCTGAAAAAACGAATACGCCTAAAAATTGATCGAATAGGAGTGACCCAAATTTTTTTATCGATTTCAAATGGAGTTTTCCTCCGAAAAAGAACTTGAATGTCAAGAAGGCGATTAACATTAACTTCTACATGAACTCGGCAGGTTTTTGGTGGCGAAGTATCGAATAAGAGCTATTTGCAGGGACAAGGTGTGATAAATCTCACAATCGAAATAGAATTTGAGAACAGATTATACACTGTTGTGGATTGTGCAGTCCACTATCAGGGATCAGGCATTACACCCTCAGAAACTATAGACTTTCCTCTCAGAAAGAGACTCTACACCCTTGAGTAGTAGACACAGGAACATGCTCTACACTCTCAAAAATTGAACCCTCAAGTTATAAACCCTTCATGATTGTTCACTTACCCCCAAGTAACTCGCTGACCTGGTTCCACAGCATCAAAGATTGTGCCCTCAGGGAAAAGACTATCTACCTTTAGGGAGCAGTTTCTATACTCTTTGGGATTGGACACACCATCTTTGTGGAGCAGGTTCTATGCTTTATAAGATTCCCTTAGAGAGTAAGATCTACACTTTTTTAAATTGAGCGCTCAAGAAAAAGGCTTTTCACCCTCAATCACAGGGCACTTATCCCTCATGGAGAAGACGCTACATCATTGACTTCCAAACTGTTATACTGTCCTTCTTTTGGGGATCCAGTTCAATAGCTGGAGGCCTTGCAAAAAAAGACACTTTAGATACGATTGAGGCAAAATGCAAATCTGCTTTTCTAAATACTCCTAGATGAGCATATGTAGAGTGAGATTTATAATGAATATTTATTTGTTGTCCCAGAAATTGATAGAAATATGTCTGAATGTCTGACACAGCAATGTTTATATATATCTTTGAGTTAGGGGGCCCTGGCCAAATGATGGAAATTATCACTGTTCTATACCTTGAAGTAATGGGCAATCTACACTTAGGGCGAAGTCTCTATACCTTCATGGATCAGAAACACTGCCCTTAGTGAGTAGCTTGAACACCATCATTGAGCTGGCACAATCCCCTTCAGCACATGCAAAGTACTATTTTGACCTTGCAGGGGTTGTCCTAATCCATGAGTCCTCACTTGACATTGGCAGACCCTTTCTAAATTGATCTTGTTGGACAACTCTATCCACAATATAGTAACAGTATGTCCACACAAAAAATTGAGAACAACCATCAAAAGAGATTCCCTTACTTTCAAAATGAGGATCTAATAGGCTTAAAAAATGCACTTCATAGAGTCCCAAATGACAAGTCGACTCCTTTAGGAGAACTTACAACACTTTAACCCCAATTTCCAAGAAAGTTAGTAAACTACATGGAAAATCATTGAAACTTACACAAAATACACAAGGCAATTTTCTGAGCCTAATAATTCTAGGATATTTTCAGATGACAAAATATTGTTAATGAATGTGCCTGAACGTGTTTATTTCATTCATATGAGAGAGGTCTAGGTTCCAAATCAAACTTATACATTTCGTTGCTCTCCACTGGGTCCATATTTGAGGGATGTACAGTGTAGTAGCATAAACTTTCCCCAAACCTCCTTGTCTATCCATAATCAAACAGCCTAGTATTTATACTCTTCCAGTTTGTATTTGAATTACTATAACAGCAATTTTCCAAAGATTTCTGATGGAGTGAGTACAAAGTGACTGTTGTTGAAGGGAGTGTGTTGGCTGACACCACAGACGGAGGGCTGTTGAGTTGTTGCTCTCAAGTGCCTAACCACAGACTCTGATCCCATTTCCCACTTCTCAGGCAACAGAGATATGGAAATGAATTCACATCTGGGGCCAAATCCAGAATCAATAGGACGCACAGCAGGTGTTCTTCATGGCATGCAATTCAGAAACCTTTGGTAACCTTTATGACTTCCAAATGAAAATTAAACCTTTTCCTTCTGAAACCCAATATGAACTATCTTGGTTTGGTAGGTGATGTTTCTTTTGACAAACACCTTGAAATCAGTAAATATGGAATTAGGGATTAATGGTCAAAAGAGAAAATAACTCTATGTTCAATCATAAAGCTTTGGGTTCTATCAACACCAAACCATGGAGCTAGGTATTTAACCTACGGAAGTCTATTGACAAAATTCCAAGTTAAACTGTCCAACTGGATTTTGTTGCACGTCAACAAGGACTGCAGGACTTAACGTTGTTATGCAACAAAATGATTCTGCCTATATCTTGCCTACAGCAGGGATCCCCAAACTTTTTTTTACCCATGAGCCACAATCAAATGTAAAAATAGTTGGAGAGCAACACAAGCATGCAAAAAGTTCCTAGGGGTGCCAAATATGGACTATTGACTATTCGGTAGCACCTATGAGGAATGGCAGCCTACAGGAGGCTCTGTTTGACAGCACACATGGTTTTTATATTAACCAAAACTTGCCTCCAAGCCTGGAACTCAAAAATAAGCTCCTACTTTAAGATCACTGGGAGCAACATGCAAGGGGTCATAGAGCATCATGTTGCTGGTGAGCCACTAGTTGGGGACCACTGCCCTACAGTCACCATCTTGCCTCCTATTGCCACCTTGCCATAACATCTCCATCTTGCTCTACTGTCAACATTCTTCTTCAACTATCACCATCTCTACCTACTGTCACCAGCTTGCCCTGTTGTCTGCATATTGTTTTAACTCTACCTTGACCTATATATATATATATATATATATATATATATATATATATATATATATATATATATATATATATATCATCATCTTGTCAAGATGACTCCATCTTGCCATACTGTCTTTATATTGTTGTTATACAGCAAAGTGACTCTTGCCCTACTGTCAACATTTTGTTCAACTATTGTCATCGCCACCAGCTGTCACCATATTTTTTATTGTCTCCATCTTCCCCTATAATCATCATATTGTCCAGATAACTCCATCTTACCCTTCTGTCTCTATCTTGCCTGCTTTTGATTATTTTGCCCTGCCATAACAAGCCTGAATGTACTTCTGTTCCAGAAAAGTTATATTTGAATCCACTTAAAACATCTCTAGTGGAAGCCACCTGAAGTATTTCATATAGGAACTGAATTAAAAAAAGAAGCATTTGAGTATTATTTGTTCATTCACTGGTTCTCAAGTAGTTCCCATCTGATAAAAGCAACCAGGATCCCCCAAGCAGCATAAAGCCACCAAGTAAGTTATAGACTTGGGGCCAACTAGGTGAAGTCCATAGGTATAGATCATTAAAGTGTTTGCATTGTGTCTTGCCGTAATATATATTTTAGGATTGGAACTTAGATGTTTGTGAACGCCAAACTCTGTAACTCTAAAACAGACAAACCAAAAATCAAGTGTTTGTGTAGAAGTGTACAAGCTTTATTCTAGCTCTTTAACTCATAGCATCCACTTATAATTAGCTTTTCCAGGTGTATTGCAGTTATGATAGGAAAGGCAACCCCGATTGCAATGAGATATTAAGCATGGCCAATAGTTGCCCTATTCCTCTGAAATTCATTTTTACCTGATTTGAACACCAAGTCATGTGCAAACATTTAATGCAAAGAAATAACTACCTCTGTCCTCTCACTGAATGAGAGCATGGTTACAACATTATAAAAAAATTATATTATTATTTACAGAAACAAAAACTTCCTTGCGGTAAAGGCTAAAATGGAATATGTAATATTGTAGCCTTTTGAAATCTTTTTTTAAATAATTGTTTATTTATTTCAGCTGTTGTAGGAAAAACTTTTTTTAATGTACTGTCATATTGTACCCCTGTGGATTATTAGCGCACGGATAGGATGTCTAAAGGTCGATTATGGAAGGGGGGTCAACAATATGACGCACATAGGCATTATAATACACAGAACAGTATCTAGGAAACAACACAGACCCATCAACAATGTGGTTAGATTATTTAAAAGACTTGCAGCTACATAAGAACAGCAACGTTCACCCAGATTCAACTCAACCTATTGAATGAAACAAGAGCTCACTGTCAACAGTCTACCTTTCCAAACAACCATAGCCCTTAGGAATGAAAGCTTTCACATAGGAGACAAGCAATAACATGCCTCATAAAACCCCTTTCTGTTGATTAATAAACCTAGAATTGGGCTCATAGAGAGTTTAGCAGAACAGAATATTGAAATACCTGCTTGAGTTATCTCTTGGGCTTCAAGAAGTTTGTCAGGCTACTGATGAGTCTTTTGGTTGAGCTCCTGGCCTTTTATCCATGGATATTCCTCCCTGGAACCATGGACACCTGACCACCAGGTGGTACTGCTCTGCTTAAAACTTCTTGTGAACACCACCTCAAGAAGTTTTAATGCCTGAAACTGCCTGGCTCCAAACCACAGGCACTTCCTGGATCCTCCTCTTTTTCCCAGCGTCCACTGGGGCTTCCAAACAATTGGTCACTTTCCTGCCTTCGGGGAAGGTGTGTCTGATCCGCCTACAGATATAACCTATGGACAGGCAAGATAAGGCAATTGTAAGTCTGGAAATCTGAGACTCAAAATCATTGACCACTGGTTGACAAATTGTCAGTGATGGCTCCTCTAGGGCTGTTCAGTATAGTGGGTAGAAATGACCAGACTAAAGGCTCATTAGTTTGCTGTCCTGCTTATCCCTGGAACTATAGCAGGGTGACACCCCAATGTTTCTATATATCTGTAACCTTGTTATGAGCTTAGGGGGCCCAGTCTGAAGGCCAGTTAGGGGGAGATTTGGGGTGAGTGCTTATTTGTACCCTGGGTACCCCTGGAACTATAGCAGGGTGACTGTTACCCCAATGTTTCTATATATCTGTAACCTTGTTATGAGCTAAGGGGGCCCAGCCTGAAGGTCAGTTAGGGAGAGATTTGGGGTGAGTGCTTATTTGTACCCTGGGTACCCCTGGAACTATAGCAGGGTGATTGTTACCCCAATGTTTCTATATATATCTGTAACCTTGTTATCAGCTAAGGGGACCCAGTCTGAAGGTCAGTTAGGGGCAGATTTTGGGTGAGTGTTTATTTGTAACCTGGGCACCCCTGGAACTATAGCAGGGTGACTGTTTCCCCAATGTTTCTGTATATCTGTAACCTTGTTATGAGCTAAGGGGACCCAGTCTGAAGGTCAGTTAGGGGGAGATTTGGGGTGAGTGCTTATTTGTGCCCTGGGAACCCCTGAAACATTAGCAGGGTGACTGTTACCCCAATGTTTCTATATATCTGTAACCTTGTTATGAGCTAAGGGGGCCCAGTCTGAAGGCCAGTTAGGGGGAGATTTGGGGTGAGTGCTTATTTGTGCCCTGGGTACCCCTGGAACTATAGCAGGGTGACACCCAAATGTTTCCATATATCTGTAACCTTGTTATGAGCTAAGGGGGCCCAGTCTGAAGGTCAGTTAGGGGGAGATTTGGGGTGAGTGCTTATTTGTGCCCTGGGTACCCCTGGAACTATAGCAGGGTGACACCCCAATGTTTCTATATATCTGTACCCTTGTTATGAGCTAAGGGGGCCCAGCCTGAAGGTCAGTTAGGGGGAGATTTGGGGTGTGTGCTTATTTGTACCCTGGGTACCCCTGGAACTATAGCAGGGTGACACCCCAATGTTTCTATATACCTGTAACCTTGTTATGAGCTAAGGGGGCCCAGCTTGAAGGTCAGTTAGGGGGAGATTTGGGGTGAGTGCTTATTTGTGCCCTGGGTACCCCTGGAACTATAGCAGGGTGACACCCCAATGTTTCTATATATCTGTAACCTTGTTATGAGGCAAGTTAGAGTGAGAGCTTATTTGTGCCCTGGGTACCCCTGAACAATAAAATGGCAACCAAAAAAGATTGAAGACCTCTGCCATGGTTGAGTGTGCATTGCTTTCTTTCAATTGACATTTACAGTTAACCAGTCTAAAGAGTTCCATACTCGCAATTCAGTTTCTGACATAGCTTTCCCTTTTGTTTCTCCAACATCCAATCCAGTGGGCACTGATAATCAGAATCTTGATGAAACGCAACATGTTTTGCCGTTTGCCTTGGCTCTTTCATGAGGTCATTGCAAAGGCTTTTCTCACTGTCACACTCCACCAATGTGTTACTCAACACAACACTTTGTCACTTTCCAACCTGAAGCAGAGACTTCCATCTAGACTGGAGGGTTTCTCTTGACCAAAACCGACAAAGCCCTCATCCTCCAGTTAGATGACGCATTAATCTCTGTCACATTAGGTGGTCTGCCATTCCCAGTGGCCGTGTCATTTGTAAATACACTAAACAGAAGCGCCGCCAGCCGTTAATGGTCCTGTCAGATGTTAAGAAAACACGACCAATATCAAAACGTAGACCTTGGTGCCTCGAGCTTGAATCCTATTCGTAATGTGGCACTCAGACTAACAAGTGAGTCCTTGGTAACCCTTCTGTAAGCAATGTGGTCGTCTGTGGGTTTCGGAAAATTCTTTCTCTCCCATTAGCCGAGTTGTGGAAAGTTCTTGTGCATGATATGAAATTTCCAGTCACTGTGCACTAACACAATCTCCGCGATAAGGAGACAATGGAGCCACTTATTGAGCACTTTACACTCTGAATACTTTTCTAAGAACTTGTGTTAGTTTTGGCCGGGCCCAAGGGCAGCGTGTCTGGAAGTAGATAAAAGCTTGTTTAAGAAGTCAGAATTGAAGGGGGTGGCACATGTTTTACTAGAGCGAGCGTCTGATCGCTATCATCAGCATTTTGACAAGAAATAGCTGTTCTGTGCTGAATGTGGCTGAGATTGCAGAAATATGTCCCATCTATGGCTTCTTTCACAGACTAGGGAAAATATACAGAAAAATCCGCGCAGGTTCTATAGTGCAGGGAACTGTGGGGGAGGATTTGAGAATTTTAAGAGAGTGGAAAGCTTGTCCTGAGCAGAGTAAAGAAAACCACCATGTATGAAAAACTTACATCAGCCTTAACAATTTTATAAATCCAAACACAACAGAATCATTTTTATCATTTTTAAAGCAGCATTCCATTCAGGTGGGTTTCTGTCGGTAGCAAAAGGTGGGGAGGGGGTTCTAGCTGTGAGTTCCTGTGGCCAGAGTTGGACTGAGCCAGGGGGACACTGGGAAAATACCCAACAGGCCTTGCCAAACCAAACATGCTCCTGTTTCCCGGCAGAACCCTAAGCTGCTTCAGGCCCACCCCCGACTGCGGTTTGCTAAAAGGAAGCAGAAGCTATGCAGCATGATGGCGACTTTTGGAATAGTATACAACTGGGGTGGGGGGTGCCTTAGGCGGTAGCACCGGTGGGTCTCGATACCCCAGTTCAACACTGTCTGTGGCAGAATGGGATGGAAAATATGAAAACTGCAGATTGCCCAAAGGCTCACATGCAACTTAAGGGCAGAGACACACGTGGAGATTTGGGGAGATTAGTTGTCAAATCGACTCTTCTTTGAGCGACTAATCTCCCCAAACTGCCTTCCTGCCGGATAGAATCTAATAAGGCAACTTCGGAAAACGAAGCACTACAAGTGCCATCCCGCCGGCGATTTAGATTCTAGCTGGCGGGAAGGCAGTTCAGGGAGATTAGTCGCCCGAAGAAGAGATGATTTGTTGTCGGGCGACTAAATCTCCACGTGTGTCTCTGCCCTAAAGGACATTTGTTCCGGGCCATTTTATATAAAACTGGCACTTCATTTATCTGCAAGGTATTCTGAGGTATTTTACATGACATTGCCACTGAATGTATCCTGCCATGCGTTCTGGGGTATTATACAAAAAACTGATCCAAAAATCTCCCTCTGGCATATGGCTCTTAAGATACAAACCCCCGCCCAGTGCAACCTACATTTACCTTTTGGATTCTCCAGCATGTCCATCACTCTCTATGTACTGACTGAACTTTGTTCCATTTGCAGTGTTGGATCAACCACTATAGGGCACTGATGAGATGTATTTATTCTCATTTTAGCAACTATATATGAGATATAAACATGCACATTTATTACAAGTTGGTGATGTCAAGCCAACTGGAGGCACCTAAGCCTTAGTCAGTCTTTAGAAAAATGGCTCCCCTCGCAAAACAGAATCTGCCTCAGACTTGCTCAGTTGTTCGTATTTTCTGTAAATATTTGAACATGTTATAAGTAGTCTTTTATATAACAGAATTTTTTATAACAGATATTGTTTACCCTTTAATCCCCTGTCTGCCATCCCAGCTCATGGAAAGTTGAGTATAGGTGATAGTTCATGTTGAAAGGCCTGCGACGTAGGAATAATGCCGACATAGACTCGTCCAGAGTGTGGTTCGTTTCTTCCTAACATCCCAGGTTAGTTGTGGAATTTCTCCTACGCTAAAATCTGCCCACTGGGTCATGAACTGTAGCATTTATAGCTAAAAAAATACAGCTGTGGGGCTCAGGTTCCTTCAAAGCATATTGTTTGGTAAGAGAACAAGACTGAATGGGACCTACTCCATGAGATTTCTGAACCCAAAGGGGCACTCAATGAGTTTTTATTTTGCTCCTGGTTTTTATAAATGCCTTCTGTATTGTGTTTGCATAAAGTGGAATCCATAGGACAACCCCCTTCATGGGGTCATCCCCTCACATGGGAAAGAAGGTTGATGATGACTGCAACACAATAATCGCACAAGGCAAATATTTCTCTAGATATGAGGGAAATTCCATGAGCAAGTTTCAAAATTCTATAGAATTTTCCAATATGAAGCCCTACCATGGACTTTGTGAAAACCCACAGCCAGAATGTGAGGCTCTATCCCACCGTCACTGTATTTATGACTTGTAGAGCACTGATGAGCAACAATAGAAACATGACAACTACAGAGAAACTCTGTAGGAAAGTACAAAGTCATTGAATTTAAAACTGAAAGTTACGCCAAGGTCTTTAGGCAACAAGTTCCAATCTCAATGACGTTTGCCTAGCTTGGAGTCTCAGGAAAGCTGTCAGGGATAATCCTGTGTGGAGACTGAAAAGATTTATTGGTAGAAACAAGCAAAACCAGAGGGACGCAGAGACGTGTCAGCTTATGTTATTATTTTCACCTCCAAACAGGTAAAAGGTCACTGGGACACACGAGGAAACTTAGGAGAAGTGAAATTGGAAGCAGATGGCAGGAAGCCTGTAGAAGCAAAAATGCCCAGAATGGCCTTGCAGCCACATTGCTGGTGTCTGTAACAGTGGGGTAATTCAAGAAGCAATTAGCAAGCTTCCTGAAGTTTCAGTCTTGAGAAAGGCAATGAACACCACCCCCAAGCCCTGTAAATTTATTGTTTCTCCTTTCTCAGACCCAGGCTTTCAAATAATTGTAGACTCTGTAATTTTAAGGTCAGGTGCAGTTAGAACAACACGCTGGAGGCTAGCAAAGACCCGCTGTGTTCATTGCATTGTCAAAAGGCTAAATATGCCACCAGACAAGGACAGACATGGAAGCTCTGGAAGGCTCTGCACCCTCTTCCTCAATGCGGAAATGAAACATAAAATGGTCCTTAAAGGGCATTTAAAGCTCAAACAAGAGTCTCTTGCAAATGAAAAGCTGTCTTTAAAATAGACTGTTGTAACATCTTAAATACCTTTAAGCTCTTGGATGTAGCACCTGTTAAATTCCTCATCTTTCAATACCGCTGACTACTTCTAAAGGATTTACCAAGAGTGCCTCGATCTTCATTAAGACCGAGGCCGCGATTTTGCTCAGTCTTGCAGACCAGGAACCCGTGGGCAAGCACATAAGGTACTACCTCTTGCCTGCCAAAGTCATCTTGCTGTTCTTGACAACTTGCATGCATATTAAAAGCTAAAAATGGCTTAAAATGTCCTTTAACTAGTTGTAAATGTCAGAACATAAGAAAAATACATAGGGCATTGGGCTGAATCGAGCCAGGAAGATTGTGCTAGTATAGGAAAGGAGAGGGAGGAAGTCTTCTGGTTTGTGAAGGCCACAGATGATAGCAGCATTTATTACGATGTATGGAGTCATTGGTGGTGATTTATTTTGTCTAGGAATACGGCCCACTTCCTATGTAGGTTTCTGTTTAATCCATGATTGATAAATTAGGGAGTAAGGTGTCAACGTTGTATTCAAATTTACAACCTTGTTCACCTCAACAGTCACATTCAGCCAACTAATAGTCAAGTCCTTCTAAAAATATCTTACAAACTGATCCAGTGGAGGGCAAACAAACCACCCTGGAGACATAAGATTCAGCCTTATGGAATGGGCAGGTACCATCAGTAACGGAACAAGTAGTTCCCAGGCTCGGGTGTAGGCCATGCATCTGGGCCCCACACCCGCGTGCAGGCCCGGGCTCTCTTAGTCGAGTCCACTAAATTAAGAATGAAAGGAAAAACATTACTGTAAGCAAACATTGTATTGATGCCCCACAACTCACACAAGTGACACACCATGGAACAACATGCCATTGAGCTTTCACATTTTTTCATGGAAAAAGAGAATACAAATTGTTTAATTATAGGGAGTCACATGGTTGGACATAGTGAACCTAAAATGTCTAGATAAAGTCTCGGGCGCAAATTCACTAAGCGCCGAATCGCCGAACGCTAGCGTTAATTCGCTAGCGTTTGGCATATATCGTTACTGCGCAAATTCACTAACGAACGCTGGCGTAGTTTCGCTAGTGTTACTTCGCACCCTTACGCCAGGCGAATTTTTGCTAGCGACGTAACTACGCAAATTCACTAACTTGCGCAGTGTACTGAACGCTACCTTTTACGCTAGACTTCCTTCGCCACCTCAGACCTGGCGAAACGCAATAGAGTAGATAGGGATTGTTTCAAAAAAAGTCAAAATTTTTTCTAAGTCCCAAAAAACGCTGGCGTGTTTTCTACATGATGGGTGATAGGCTGAAAAAGATCGAAAATATTTTTGGGGCTCCCCTCCTTCCCCCCTACATCTCCTGACTCATGGCAACTTACCTAGACAGTGGGCACATGTGTAGGGCAAAATAAAATTTTTATTTGCTGATTTGAAGGTTTTCTAGGCATTTGTAGTGCTGATACGTGTTCCTCCATTGAAATTTGAATTTGGCGCCGTATGCAAATGAACCATCGCTAGCGAAACTTCGCTTCGCTTGGCAAATTAACGCTAGCGCAACTTCGAAAACTTACGCTACCCCTGTGCGCAACTTCGCATCTTAGTGAATTTGCCCCAATGAATGAATGTTTTTTGCAATACAAAATGTAATGTCTACAAATGTGGGGAAGAATTCTGCTGAAAAAATGTTTTTACCCAAAATGTAAAACGGAGCGATGGAGTTTACCCTAAAGAAGCAGAGATGGAAATTAAATATGTTACATTTCAGCGGGAACAGGATAAATTAGGCATCTGCAGTGGGAAATGTTTAAAGGAAGTGATCTCACGTATAGAAACATCCAAAACCATATCTTCATTACTTAAACCGCACAGTTTTCCTCCTACTAAGTCATATGCTGCATGAATATGTCGGCACCGTTACAGCCCTTTGTCAATAAATACATACATTAGAGCCTTAGATTCAGGGCCAAAATAACCATTTCATTTAGCCGACTTCTGTCCGTGGTTCACAAGCGATTGTTTGGATTTTCGAGGGAGGAAAATGTTTTTGCTTCTGTAATTTTGGCTTCTGCTCAATGATTAAATGTTCGCTTTGCCCACCCCTACTGAAAAAAAATCCAGTTGTATTTTCGGGACGTCAGTTTAAAATCAACAGGCCGACCAAATTGCCTTTGATTAAACATTTGATGTTATTTAACGTCAGCAGCATCCCCGTGGGAGAAGGTTGATCACAAGCCTTTCAGCGATTTTATTTTTACTGCAAATGGGGTTTTAAATGGAAACGGCCATCAGAGGATAAAAAAGGGGCTATTTGCTCTTAAAAACAATGTGGTTCATTGAGTAAAGAGCCACACTACAAGCATTTGTTCATATACTGAGTTTTCATGCAAGATGCCTTGTTGATTTCCAATAGTCATTGGTGGTGTTCCATTACCAGATTCAACTGAGGGAAGAAAACAATGGCTGGAGAAAAGAAAACCTCGAAAGCTTTTTATTATTATTATTATTATTATTAATAATAAAAAAAGCTAGACTCTTTAAAAAAATATAAACAATGATACATCATTATCCTATAATAATCCCATTGCATAATTATCCTGTTAATTTTATTTACTTCTGAAATTTTATTGAAAGGTTGCTTAAAATTTGTTTTTGTGTGGAGTTCCCCATTAAGACTTCCTCTTCTCTTCCTCCAAAAAGTTTCAACCTTCAAGAGCTGTAGAGCCATCACTAGCAACAGCCCTGGAAGGAAGTCCATCTGTTCTACAACATAAATTTACATGGTCTCAATAATTTGTTTTCCCACGAGGTCCACCAGGGTCCACCACCATTTGAAATAAAATTGGATTAAGCATCACCCAAGAAATGTCAGCCCTCTCATTTTAATCAGTTGGAATAGAAAAGAGCAGCCTGAGGTCTTCTAATGGCCATAAAATTTGGACTTGGCCAAATACTGATCTCCCACAAATATTAAGCTGAATTGCAAACCAAATAAGTGTGACAAAGTAAAGACAAATGTGTCATAGTTAAAGTGTATGACTGAACTCAATACAAACCCTACAGATTTGGCCAAACCTGAAACATATAAAAAAATAGAAAACTGGAAATCATACTAAGGTGTCAGAACCCTGAAAATGATCAATGAACTAGTACAGGGGTCATGGACAAGAATACCCCCGAGATATGAGGCACTGTGAGTACAGTTGTATTGATTCATCGTTTTTCTAAGCTTATCCTGAAGGCTAAATAAGGAGGCACTATTGGTTTAAACACACCGTGCTTTAACTCCAATGTGTTAAAGGGCAATATATATTTCACCTACTGCATGATAAACATGAACCAAACTATTAGGGATTGTAGTGAAAACATCTTTGATTTTCCTTTTTTTAAAAAGCTTTTATCTGCTTGCTGTTACTCTTAATACTCTCCCTGTGGACCAAAATCCTAAAAGGGTGCTTTAAGGGATTACACTAATATGCAGATTTATTAAGGTTCGAATGGTAAGTTTGAATTTTCGGATTTTTTTTTGGTCAAAACTCACAAATTTTAAATTTAAATCACCAATAGTGATGGGTGAATCTGTGCAGTTTCACTTTGCAGAGAAATTAGCGAATTTACCGTGATATTTGATGTGCGTCAATGTTGACGCGTGTGACTACTTGGTCCAAATGCAAATACGTGCAAATTTTTATTGGTGCATGTCAATTGACGCCGGTAAATTGTCGCCCTGTCAATGGCAGAGGTCCGTTGAACCATTTGAATTGCCTTCCTGACATTGGATATTACGTGTTCGAGTTAATCCATAAATAATCTCCCATTCCAATGAGTAATTTATTAGAGATAAAAAAAAATCACATAACTTTGAAATTCGACTTTTGATAAATCTGCCCCTAAAAGACCTAACCACTTAAAACCCTACAACTTAGTGAGTCTCACCTGAGAAACTACCCAGCACTAAGCCTCCTCAGTGAAGCACAAAAGCATCTCTTTCTAGGTTATGCTGGAATATTGGATTATAGGAGCTACCAGCCCCTCATGCCTCAATCACAGGGCTCCTTATCCTGACTTCACTAAGGGTAGGGAAGTGGTAAATTTAGGGATCTCCTTTGACGCATGGCATCTGTTACCCCATAACCTGCAATTCCAGAGCTCTCTAGCTTGCTACCCATCAGTAAATGCAGTCTGCACTCTTTGTATTCCAGTCTAGAAGAGCAACAGTAATGGGTTATCAGGGTACCATATGCACAAGTGGACAAAGTGCAAAAACCTAGCCCTTATATGTACTGTAAAACCATGAACATGCCACCATACTCATAGTCTTGTATAAAATTCTTGGGATGGTCCAGTTGCCCAGTGTGTTGGCTCCCATCCATCCGTTATCCCTTTAACTTATATTATATACATACCATTAATAAAATATTTAATGTTAAAACTCAATACCCTTTCTCTTTGAGCTGCCATAAAGTTATCTGCATGTTATAATTTGGAAATTGCTTACCAGTAATCCCATGTCCGCCAGTCTGGCTTCAAATCCCTGAATCTTCAGCTACAGTATAAGGAACAGAGAACCATAGGAAATGAGTAGGTATAAGTTTTAGTATTAAGTAGAGTAAGTATAAATATTAAGTAGACTAACGCGTTTTGTGCTCATGCACACAATGTGTTTGGATTTATTGGACATGTTACTCTAAGAACATCAATCAACTCAAGTTCCTAATGGAACAGGAGAGCTTTCTTACATTGGTTCAAATGAATGTGAAGCTTATGACTATCTAAGGAATAAATCTACTGAGAATTTTTCTCTATTTATACTCCTTTAATGATTGCCAAAATAGATATGATTAATTTCATACGTGGCGTGACAATCTGTTGAGCTTATGAGAAAAGATTCTAAATAGGATTCCTATCAGTTAAGATGAAGAAGGTATCTCCACTGTCCCTTGCTCTGTCTACTCAGAGGGCCCTGAAAAACCACAGTCATGTCTCAGTGGAGCACGGAACAAAAAGTGGTCATGTGAGGTGGCCCGTGGCTCGTTCTCTGTGTTACATCTACTTATCTGGGATAGTGACCTAAATTCTCACAGGGATCCCTGTTGATGAACAGCAAATGTAAGCCATGTTTTTATTAAAAATAGTTATATGAAATGTACATTTTCCTGGGGTAAAGCAACCCTAAGCCTTTACAGTCTAATGCTGACATCAAATGCAGTACAAGGCATCCAAAAAGATATGTTTGGAATGGAAAAATAGTTGCTTTAATGTAACAGGAAGTCTTTTGTTGACTGGACATCCTACATTAATACCTTCTCTTCTGTTGAGCTGCACATAGATGTCTTCTAGGGACTGGGATGGAGTTGTAGACATAAACTGCATTCTACTCTACAGTAAAAGTAAATTTATCCAGGTTATTGTGCAAGAAAAGGTCCAGAGACCTGGGAACCACCTGCGTATTTCAGATAATATTCCCCTCCACTGAATACCCCTCCACCCTTCACCTTGAGGCATCTCTTGCACCATGCAGAAATCGTGCTCGCATAAGATATGATCAAGGGAATTTTTTTTAAACTAAAACAACATGTATTGCTCAATCCTGTTTCCTTGGCAAGAGTCTTTCTCATGCATTGATATTATATACGCCCCATACTTGGTAAACAAACATGAACCTTTTGGATACAATTAGTCACTACAACACCTCGTTAGTAGGCTCATCAGAGCAGCCCTCAGAACATCAGGGGTTATTTGAATATTGTTTACATGCAGGGTTTACTTGTAACTAGGAAGGAACAATTCCTGCAATGCTGTTAGTAAGCAGGTGTAGTAAATCTCCAACAAGGGCTTCCCTTGAAAGCTTGAGAAAATCTAAGATATATGATTTTTCTTGTGCTGCATTTGTGGTATATTTAAGTTTGATATGACACTTCACTGGTGTCTCACAATTCAGCATAGTCTCTTAGAGACCCACTCCCTCCCTGTGTGTTGATTTGTTGTAGTAACATCTTTGATTGCGTCTGCTGTGGGTACTCGCATGACTCTATAGTGGTCCTTAACCCACAATCCTATCTATGGAGGTCCTTAACTCATTGGGTTGGGGTAGATCACAAAGTCACGATGTCCTTTGCCACCTACTTGATTCATTAGGAGGGTTCTCCATCTTTCAGTCTCATTCTGAGGCTTCTCCTATCTCTATAGTTCTATGACTTGACCTTCCTGCAATTCTATGATCGTTATGAAACTAAATGTTAGATGGCGCCATTCATTTATGGTTTCTGGCATGGTATTTGGTCATGTAGCATACCAATACTTTTTGTTGCTGTCCCCTTTTGGTGACAGATCTTGTTATAATGCCCCTTAGGTGGCATTGTATAGGAATAGCAGAGCTTGTCCTTACTGTCATTCCTCTTGGCAAAGATTGATTGGAATGGTCCTTTTTGTGCTTTGTGTAATGCCCACTGGGGAGGTGGGTGAGATAGCAATGTGTGTTTTTCTGGAGTGAACCTATAAAAAGGCTGTTGTACTTGCTATACCATGCTTGTGTATTGCAGTGCCTTTTTTGGGGTTATGGGGACTTGTTTGTGTCCCTTGGGGATGTTCTTGGGTATATCAGTGATTGATCTTGATGCAGTACTATCTGAGTATACTGAATTTATTGTGCTCTACTCTCCAGTTTACTTGGGTAACCCTTCTTTATGTTCATGTTGCAGTGCCTCCTAGTGGCTGAGGAGAGTATTTCTTCTTTTTACACTGGCTCTGGTGGGGGGGGGGCAGGCTAAGCTTGTCCTTCCAACAGTTCCTTCCAGTACTGCAATTGAGTATACCATTGTTTGTCCGTCAGTACTACCTCCTTAAAGGAAAACTATACCCCCAAAATGAATACTAAAGCAACTGATAGTTTATATCAAATTGAATGACATATTAAAGAATCTTACCAAACTGGAATATATATTTACATAAATATTGCCCTTTTATATCTCTTGCCTTGAACCACCATTTCGTGACTCTATCTGTGCTGCCTCAGAGATCACCTGACCAGAAATACTACAACACTAACTGTAACAGGAAGAAGTGAGGAAGCAAAAGGTAGAACTCTGTCTGTTAATTGGCTCATGTGACCTTACATGTGGTTTGTATGTGTGCACAGTGAATCTTACGATCTCAGGGGGCGGCCCTTATTTTTCAAAATGGCAATTTTATATTTATGATTACCCAATGGCACATACTACTAAAAAAGTATATTATTATGATAATGGTTCATTTACATGAAGCAGCGTTTTACACATGAGCTGTTTTACTCAGTATCTTTTAATAGAGACCTACATTGTTTGGGGGGTATAGTTTTCCTTTAAAGCTGATATTGGAAATACTAGCCTCCTGTTCTGCTTCCATGCTCCTAGAGTCTGTGTTTAATGATTCTTATCCTTGCTGGACAGTGGATGGAATGATCAAGACTAGTGATGGATGAATATGACCCATTTTGCTTTGCCAAAAATCACTTGGTTTACTTGCAATTTACATGGCAACACCTGATATCACTATTATATTCCGGGATAAATGCAGGGAGGAAAAACATCCAGATCTTATTTTTATTTAAAAAGAATAAAAATGTCACAATTCAGATACTACAACATAAATTTTCCTGCAACCACTTTGGAATAGTTGAGTTGCGCCGTGTGAGATCTTGAGCCGTTTACTACATGTCAACCAGTTGGGAGAAAATATGTTTAATCTACTCTCCAGCCTCTGTCTCTGTAACTGATACATTAGTTCTTGGCACTTCCATGTGATTTATTCTTCTTTTACTCATTTCTTGTTCTAGACAGATACATCAATGGCTTCCAGTTGTTATACTTAAAAGCTCAACATTGAGGGGTTTAACCTTACTCTGATAGAAGTTTTAAATGTGGCACAAGATCTTAGTACCACATTGAGAACAGGATCAATTACAGGGCAACTATGCTACATTTAAGTCTTATGGAATGATGCAGGGCGATGTCTATGGTGACATAGTGTTCTGATATTTCTGTTTCTAGGTTATGAGCATAGCAACATAGGGGACTGTTACTGTAAAACTATACTAAAGTGAACCCCAAATATCCCTCTGTGACTGCTCTTCTCTCGTTTGGAGGGAGAAAATGAGGAGGTGGCTCACAAAGTGGCAAAGAAAAGATGCACGAAGATGAGGGAAAGGAAGGCCAAATATTGGCATAAACAGTATGATCACAACTGATCAGATGTACACAGTCTTGCTCTAAATCTAGACTCTGTGAACCATATCCGCAGACCAGAAATGACAGAAGAATGTTCTATTTGTGTTTAATATAAGAAATTTCTCAGATCCTTTTTTCGATAATGAATGGAAGCCTGATGTGCATATTTTTTATGTAACATCTCGTGGCCTCGAGTTTAACCTCTTGCACAATTCTGCAGATGTCAGAACAGATGAATACTTTCAGGTCTATGCATCAAATATACCGATTCAGCCATGGGTTTAAAGAAGCGTCTTAAAAACCCCCCCACACATTTAGTTATTTTTATCAATGGATCCTTTGAAAGCCAAAGCCGACTTCAACTAGGATCTAAACATTAAGAAACTTGAAGTCCTAAACTATTTTATTGGATCAGTAGATATTAGTTAGGTCACTCATCATTTGATGGAATGTGCTATAGATGATGAACCAGTTCATTGGAGTAACTAACTCTACTTTAGTGTTGCCCAGCAAGTAGACTTTGATCTACTAGATCAGTGGTGGGCAGTGGAAGACGCCAGTAGAGCATTCCCATTTGTCATGTATTGGTTTATAAGTTGGAAATATGTCCAAGGAATCTTGCTTTTACATTTGCCCTTTTATAAGATGTTTCCTATCTTTTAATGCCCAGTCCCCACATTTTGAATGCTAAGGATGTGAACCAGTTCTTCTCCTACAATGGGGAAACCAGGACATTTCTTGAAGAATATCTTTTGACAGCTTGATGAATCAAACGTTGACTGATCCAAAGCATGCCTGTCTTGAAACGTTGCCTTGAAATTGACCATAGACCTTCACGTTTACTCTGCCTGACTTCTGGTGACGGGTAGAGACAGAGCCAAATCTTGTTGTGTGCTGTGAAGCATCTGGGACCTTTGATCCACAAACGCAAATCAATTACAGAGTTTAACAAACATATTTTATGTGCCTGGTTATATTGTGATGATGCTTGATCTTTCATGGGAATTGACATCATCTGCATTTTTAACTGTACTGTTCTAATAAGCCTAGGCAGATTAGAGTTCATCATTTGCAGATGGGTCTAAAGATATCCTACCATATGGAGCCTTATGCAGTGTAATTTTATAGTTTGCCCAGTTAAACTGGGCGACACATGGAAATATTAAGCAGGCTTAAAACTGACCAACTTCAGCTTTTTGTGGGGCCCACGGTTGGTCATTTTAAGTGACTGGCCAATTATATTTAATCACACCAGTCCTGATAGTGGTGGAGGTCCGACCTAGACCCCTCTCTTCCTGTGTTATATGTTTATTGGTTGCAGAAGTTGCCCTATTAGATCAGTGCCATCCACCTGTGCTGATGTCCACGGGAATCTAGCTGTTCTGCAGAGCTCTGAAAGACTATGTGCATTTAAGTACTTGTCAATTGAATGGTCATATATCAAGAGTTCTTCTACAGTGAACAGTGACGGTTTAGAATTCCTTTGTTGTGCTAACATATACACTAGATGGTAGTTAGAAAAGGTTGGCGACAGTGGTCATACCGTAAAAACCAGATGTTTGCATTTCTCTGGTTGATGAAGACTTTCTCAAATGTACATTGTCAGATACTTTGGGTTTACTTTGCCCTTCCTCTGTAATATTGGCTATTAGATGAATCAATTTAATCATAAAAGCTTTGGTTATAACTGTTGGGAACAAATAACTTCTTGTACCCCACTGTCTTTATCAGTGCTTGTAAATTATCTTGTTCTGCTCATAAATGTTGGGTACAAGTCAGGGGAAGGCATAATGTTTCTCTTCCTGGAAAAATTGGGCACACAAGAGAAGCTTCTTGAATTGCATCATTGAAAACTTGGTTTTTGGAGTGCACATCCGTGGATAAACATTTGTTCCATATTAAAAAAAAAAAAGAAAGAGAGAAAAAGAAAATAGTAGCTAACCTGAGCCAAGATAAGTCCTTTTTTACTTACCAACCCCGGCTAAATGTCTGCTAGTGTCAATGTGTCTGACAAATTCTGGATGACTTGTACGTTTCACATAATACTCCTCTTTAAAGATTCAGTGGGAAAAACCTCAGATGCATTTCATTTTCCTACAATTATGTGTTCGTTGCTTGGTAATATAAAACAAAGGCCCTGGCTCTGTTTATGTATAGGAATATATTATATTGATGTTTGGTGCTCTGCTGAATGGCACATCAAGCAACATTAGTACAACATAAAGTTTCCCTACTGCCAAAACTGTTGTGCCAAAAAGAACGCTATGTTACAGTTATTTATTCCAGAGGATCTACAGGCTTCTACTAGCTTACTTGTAAGATGTTTCAGTAGCGTAAGTCAAGAAGTTTTATAGAGACTACGCCCAGTTGAAATGATGCCCAGTGTCATATCATCTATAAATTTAACAAGACGGCTTTGAAAAGAATTCAAGTATAAACTTTCAGAATTATTTTATAAGTGGCTACTAAAATGCTGTTTCCTTAACAGCATAAGCCCCAAGCACATAAAATAGTAGAAAAACCAAGAGTACATCCCATCCAGAGGAAGAACTTGGAAGGACTGTGTGGGAACCTAAATTTCCATGAAGACAGCAGAACTCACTGTGTTATGGAGCTCATCTGCACATCTCCATATGTAGGAACTTCTCCAGTGAAAGCATCTCCAGAAGGAAAATAGAGTTCCTTTCTTTATTGTGGTTCCAACACTTAAGCAGGTGTCAACTGGGGAGGTTTATCTCCTTGGTGGAATGAAAACTGTTCTTACTAAGCTGACCCATCTAAATCACAGCTCTTATGAGTGTGCTTTACTTTTTTAGGGGGTCAATGAATTCTCTTAACTTCCAAAAAAGTTCCAAGCTTGTTTATGCTCTAGGCTACCAGCATATCCACCCCTGGTGCTAGGAGGAGATGTGCTCCAACCCTTATATAAAATAGGGACAAGAAATTAGTCACTAGATCTATGGGCCAATTTTGAAAACTCTATCCCAGAGGGAATAGGTAACAGAACCAGGGCCTGAGCAGTTGAGGAAGTTAAACCTTTAGGTCCGCAATACTACCTTCCTTACCAAGGTTCTGCATAATAGAGGATATCGAATGAGTATGTAGAAAACTTGGAAATAAGGCATGCATTAAAGTTCTTTACGTGCTCCTCATATTTGTGTTTTAGTTGGAATAAAATATATACTTTTGGCACCAAGTTTATGCAAGGTTCCTTATAAAAATCAGAGATTACTCCTGTTTAATAATCTGAACTCACTCTATAATATCAATTTTGAGAAAATATAGATATATATTTGAAAAATATTTAATGGTCCATCCAACAGCTTTTTTGTTTGTGTTTTTCCTGACCAAATAGTTGATGGTTTAAATATTATGAGTTTTGTTTTGACATCCATCATATTTTTACCTGAAATTTATTCGTAGGCCTATTGCACATGATGTTTTTTTAACTGCCATTGTGCTCAGGTGGAAGCAGATGTGTTGATGGCAAGGTGAACTGTCCATCAGAAATGGTGGTAAAGATGGGCAAAATTTTTTGTAAAATTTTATGGAAAATTCTGTCTTGGCAATGAAGTTTTGCTTTCTGTTGGTTGTCTGGCTTTTTGGAATTTGGACATGTTTTGACCATTTATAGACTGCCTGGTAATTGAGGAAGCTGACCTTAAAGGATTTCCCAAGAGTGTGGACATAGCATTTAAGATGTCATCTGGTTTATCATCTAGAAAAGGGAATCTGCTGATAAGGGAGTTTTAGATAGATTGGATTCAACACTTTTTAGGTTCAAAATGTTTTAATTGAAACAAACGATAAAACAAGGAATTTCTCTGAAGATAGTTCCGTCTGAAACTTATTCTTTTTCCCACGTATCTGCACTACAAATGCCTGGAAAACCTTCAAATCAGCAAATATAAATTTTATTTTGCCCCACACATGTGCCCACTGTCTAGGTAAATTGCCATGAGTCAGGAAATGTAGGGGGGAAGGAGGGGAGACCCAAAAAAAATTTCGATCTTTTTCAGCCTATCACCCATCATGTAGAAAACACACCAGCGTTTTTTGGGACTTGGAAAAAAATTTGACTTTTTTGGAAACAATCCCTATCTACTCTATTGCGCTTCGCCAGGTCTGAGGTTGCGAAGGAAGTCTAGCGTAAAAGGTAGCGTTCAGTACACTGCGTAAGTTAGTGAATTTGCGTAGTTACATCGCTAGCGAAAATTCGCCTGGCGTAAGTGTGCGAAGTAACACTAGCGATTTTACGCCAGCGTTCGTTAGTGAATTTGCGAAGTACTGAAAATGCCAAACGCTAGCGAATTGATGCTAGCGTTCGGCACTTCGGCGCTTAGTGAATTTGCGCCAAAGTGTCACTGTTTTGGACAAATTTATTGAATAGCTACAATTTCTTGTACAACTTATATTCTCTCTAGCCTCACTGATACTTTTCATATTCTATTAATTGAAAGTAATTGTACTTGGCACTGGATATACGTAGAGTGCACAGTCGGACATAGCTTGGTTACCTACAGCACTGTAATTACCAGCTTCTCACCTTCCATAAACTACTTGGTTCCTAATGCAGCTTCAAGGTTGACCCTGTAAAGGAGTTCCATGGTGGTGTCAAGTATGTGCTTGGCACCACCATGTATCTAATACCCCATAGGCAACACATTTTCGGGCAGTAACCCAAACTTGAATACTCTTATTGCAACAAGATTAACCTTATTCCTCATTAATCACAACTGTAATAACAAGTTGGCTGAACCTTTACTTAAATAGAAATTTGTCTTGGCAGGGTCTCTTCTTACAGAGTACAGTAGGGAAAGCTGTGAATGAGTTTGAGAGACATTGTATTCTTCATGGTAAGTGCAACTCAAATGCACACAAAGCATTTCCAATTCCAAATGTCTCTGCAATGCCAATATATAACTGGTACAGAGCACACATCTTCATACAGGCATAGAAGGTACATGAACCCAACTGGCTGTTTAATCTTGTAAATGTTTAACACCTATGTATTTTCACTGAGCCACATCTACCCCTATTCCATCAGAATGCTCTGACTATATCTTTAATGCCAAGAGTGTCTACAAGCTCAAAGTCAAGGCCATTGTCAAAAATAGATTCAGATTTGGGACTAAAGATCCAGGGATGCAAAAATAGACCAACCATTAGGGATTAACAGAATCTACTATACTGGGATTTGACTGAACCCTGAACCTAAGCAAAACCGTTAGTTGCTTATGCAAGTTGTTATAATTTTAGGGGCAGCCATTTATCTGATACTCCCTGAAATATACTTATTCTGCTGGAGACCTAAAACCTAAAGACCTAAAACTTCCAGACAGCTCTGTTGAAAATCAGGTTTTAATAGCTAGAGATGTGGGACTTCATTTAGGTATCTACAGATGGAGTAGCTGTGATTGTACATTTGGAACAAAGACAGAAACCTGTTTGTAAAAAAAAAAATTCTGCTGTGGACCCTGCATAAAGAACAGAATTGTTGCTAGGAAAAGTGGGAAGGTATAGTGGGGCAAGATGAGAGCAGGACATTATGATGACAGTGCTATGAGATGGAGACAGTAGGACAAGATCAAGACAGTCAGGCAAGATGGAGGCAGCAGAGCAAGATGGCAACAGTAGGACAAAATCAAGACAATAGGAAAATATGGAGAGAGCAGAGCAAGAAGGCAACAGTAGGACAAGACAGTAGGACCAGATGGATACAATTGGGCAAGATCAAGATAGTGGAGCAAGATGGAGACAGCAAGCAAAATGGTAACAAAAGGACAAGATCAAGACAGTAGGTCCAGATGGCAGATGGCTATAACCGGGCAAGAATGAGTCACTTGAAAGTCGTATCATTCTTTACAAATGTCATCCTTTCAGTTGTTTTTATGTGCAACTCAAAGTGCCCTCTGACTGACCACCGGAAGACTTTGCTGCTTTATTTGCCCAAGATTTTCTCCTTAGTATGGTCTTCTGAAATGGCGTAGAGCTTAGTGACAGATTTGCTGCAGCTCCCAAGTGCAGTATACCCTATCTCTAGATGAGACAAAGAACGTGCTTGGTTCTTAGAATCAAAAATCTTCAATAAAGTCTGCTTCTTACCTGCTGCTTCTTAACTAATTGGATGTCCCAGTAGCTGTGCAGCACTGTTTTCACAATTCCACAACAACAATAAATAAAATAAAGAGAAACAGAAAACTTTATTTAGAATTGGAGATTGTTGCTGACTGGTGTTCATACCCATTTGCCACATTTAATCCAGAAGCTGAGAGAAAAAAAAATCACTGTTGAAATTTTGCCAAAATGTTTGTGTCTCAGACATTCTGTGCCCTGAAGTTGAAAACCACCGGAATAGGAGCTGAAGAGTATGTAAATATATTACATTTAATGCTAATCCTGTGTTAATTCCATCTCGGCTCCTGCAAGATACTCACTATGTAAGAGCCTGAGGGAGGTAAGTTTTCAATTTAGGTAATAGGTCCAGGCTGAATTTAAATCATCAGTGAAGGACTGCACTGCTGTTGCTGACAGTTTTCTAAGATCTCGAGCCATACGTTGACTTAGGATGGAGCAAGCTGAAAAATGTTTCTTTAACCGGAAGGTTCAGCATCAACAACAAACTTGTTTTTGCCTATTCCCAACAGCCGGCCATACTGAATGGCAAGACTTTCTAGATTAAGAAATAGAAACAGCCATTTTTGACAACACTAAGGGCAGATTTATCAAGCCTCGAAGTGAAAATTTTAAATTTGAATTTAAAAATGTGTATTTTCTAGTTTATTTTAGGGTAATTCGACTAGGGAATAGTTAAAATTAGATTTGAGTTTTTAAAAAAATTTAAATTTGAATTTAGAAATTTATCATGTACTGGCCCTTCAAAAATTCAAAAATCTATTCGCCACCTTAAACCTGATGAATTTCTGTTTTAGCTTATGGCGGACGTCCTGGAATCAGTTTGGAGTTGTTTGGAGACATCCTGAAAATCTAGTTTTTTTTGGAGAAAAAACTTGAATCAAATTCAATTTGAAAATTTGAAAAATTCTTTTTTTTTGAAAAAATTTCGATGGGTTGGTTTTTTCCTGAATTTAGAGTTCATGGGAGTATATGGGAGTTTTTACAAACTCCCGTGAACTCGAAATTCTACCCTTTATAAATCTGCCCCTAAGTATGATGGGACAACTGGAGGTTAAGGCCCCATTTATAAAACCATTGAAGCAGAATTTTACTTGATCATTTTATTTGATCAGCCAAATAAGAGATAAAAGTAAAGAAATCCATTGCAACCAATCAACATTTTCTACAGCCTTAGGCTGATTTTACCTATTGGGCCTTTTAGAGTCAGGGCACACAGGCAGATTCGAGAGATTAGTCGCCCGATGAGGAAATTTCCAGCGACTTCGGAAAACAAATCGTTCCGAGTGCCATCCCATCGGCTAAAATGTAAATCGGCAAATGCGGCATGGCACTTGGAGCGATTCGTTTTCTGAAGTGGGCCAAAGTTTCCTCGTGAGGCAACTTCGGAAAACAAATCTCCATCCCGCCAGCGATTTACATTTTAGCCAGCGGGAAGGCAGGGGACGCAGTTCGGGGAGATTAGGCCCGAAGAAGAGGAGCTTTGTCGCCGGGCAACTAATCTCCCCTGTGGGCCCTGACCCTTATGTCTAGGGGGCCAATAGTGCCCCTTTAGGCCTGATGGGTGGCAACTAAACTGGGCCCTGCAAATGATAAGACTGGACCTGTTCTACTCATGCTGAGCATTTAAAATAAAGATCTGATTGATTGTTGTGGTTCACTAGATTCATACTACTACTAAATTGGTTGTTTTTATTTATATATGACTCCAAGGAACCGACAATTTTGGATGAGTCCTAGGAGTGATAAGTAGGGAGGCATCAAAGAGCAGAGTTATAATTACACTGATATTTGCACCTTGGAATTAATGGTTCAACAAACTTGATGTTGTGAGTAACAATTCTCATCACAGAAGACCATTCTATTAAGTCAGGGCTGCTGTTGGAATATCTATATGGACACAGACATTTGCAAACTCTTTTAAAGCTAGGGGTGTGCTTGCAATGTGTAGCGTCTAGATGTATTGATTCCTTGAGTGGAAATGTTTCCATCCCCAATGTACATTGAGTATAACACCAGTAGCAGAGAAAGTAAGGCCATGACAGATGCACCATGCGGGGTGGTGATTTACATCCCTTTCCTGAGTTCCATCTTCATCTCATTAAGAATTATCAAAGGCTCTTTCAACTTGCCTGCCCTTGTTGTTGTAATTTATCTCTCACTTGAAAAGAAATCAAAGTCAGGGCGAGGTGGATTTGCTCTTGACAAAGATCCCGCACAGAACATGCACAACAAATGTTCTTCTGCATCGACCGTAGAACAGATCTTGTCACCGATAAACCCTTTGCCCTACTGAATATTCCCTTTTGGGGAAGAAAAAAAATAGCGGAGAACTGTTCATTCAAATGAATATTTGAAGTGTTTTAAAGTACTGAAAATATCATGTACTGCTGCCCTGCACTGGCAAAACTGATCTGTTTGTTACAGAAACACTACTATAGTTCATATAAACAAGCTGCTGTGTAGCAATGGCAGAAATTGAAAAGCGGCTATATGGCACAGGTTAACTAATAGATAACAGATAACACCATTAGACAGACAGAGCTTATCTGCTATCTGCTGTGTAACCTGAGCCTTTTCCCCTTTAAATGGCTGCCCCCATTGCTACACAGCAGCTTATTTATATAAACTATAGTAGTGTTTCTGAAGCAAACACATCAGTTTTACCAGTGCAGGGCAACACTGCATTATATTTTCATTACTTTAAAACACTTTTATTTTTTGACGTTACTGTTGGGAGATACAACATGGAGCTGGACGCTGCTCCTGTATAAGCTATTTGTGAAAAAGGGGATAATGGTGCTCACCACTAACTTTTAAACCATTAAAACAATATAAGGGCAACCATTTCCGAGTTTTAACCTTGAAAGCGAGCAAGCAGCAGTAAAACAAAACGGCAACTTTGCATTATACCAAGAGCTCCTGTCATCTTCTCCACCCTTGTCATTCCAGGTTTTCTTTCATTTAAACATTGACAGAACTATAATATCAGTTAAAGGTCTCAATTTACCCCAGGTATAGGTGCTCCAACTAATTGTCAAGCAGGGGGAATGCTAATACAAATCTGCCCAAGCTTCATTCTAGCTGTAGCGGCCCGAAGGCTCAAACTGGAGTAGCGGACCAAAGAGGAGGCTGAAGTCCAGCACAGTTCGCGGTACAATAGGATTAGGCAAAAGAATGGTCAAAGTCCAGGCAAATAGGTCAGTTCAGGCGGCAAGAGTTCAATAATGATAAACAGGCAATGGGTCAAGATCAAGAACAGGAATCAATACACACTAACACACCCAGGAACACACGAAGTAGAACCTATAATTGGGTGATATTTGCAGACCTTTAGGCTCCTTAAATAGGCCTCCTTTGGCGCCAATAGACAGACGTGATGACGTCACTGCGCTGGCGTTATTGCGCTGGCGTCCATTCAGGCGCTGGCGTAAATTCTGACGCCGGCAAAAACGCGCTGGCGTCACAGTGCCGTGCCTGGGAAGAACCTTGTGGAAGGACTGGGTGCCGCCATCTTGAATAACAGAGCAGCGTCGGCGTGGATGCGGAAGGTAATTCTCCCTTACACTAGCTAGACATCCCATCAACATTAGAGGTAATGTTTAACAATTTTGAATGGATGGATTGAAGGTGAAGTTTTTATTTTAATGTGTGTGGTAATATTGTGGCCCATTCTACTTTTTGGCAGGGCCGAAAACCCAGGGGAGCCAACCATCCCTGGGGATGCTCTTCAACATTTACTGTTGTCTCTATCTTTCCCTACTATCTCCAAATTCTTCCTCTGTCACCACCTTCCCTCAGCATCTCCTTTTTCCCCTACGGTTGCTGTGTTACTGTTACAATCTTGCTCCACTTTAACCTTCTTCCTATAATGTCTCCATGTTGTCCTACTTTTGCCATCTTCATCTTACCCTACTGTTGCCACCCTTCCTTTTCATATCTTACCCATCTTATTTTGCCCTACTCTCACTATCTTACTCATGATCACCTTCATCGCCTACTGCTTTTTCTAGCAAAGCAACCGCTGCTACTCCTACACTCTTTCTATCTACAACGCCTATTGGCCAATTGGAAAGCTTTAAACAAAAGGTTCATAAAAGTTCCAGTCCAGCTATACTGTAGCTTTATTCATTAGGGCTTTGGTGAAAGGAATGTATTAGTAAAGTGCAAAGTCTATTTCATATAAATAATCACTTTTTAATGTCTCTATAATACATCATTTGTCATATGTAACGTGTCATCATGTAAGCTAAAAAAATCCCTAATTTCCAGATAGGACTAGCAAAATAAGAAATGACTGCAAAATATGTAATTCCCCTCCAAAACCAATTATTATTTGTTAGAAAAGTTTAAAAAAAAAATGAAAGAAAGACAGGATTCCCCGTTAATGTTAGAAATATGTGAAGCGCTCTGGGCAGTTTTTTTTTGTCTGTAGGAAATTACCATTTTTTTCCCGACTGCCAATAAGATTGCTTTTATTGAAAGTCAGAAATATGCAGAAATCCTTAAAGCACCTTGTAAGAAAGATCCATTAATAGATGTAGGTGCCGCAGGCTACAAATGTATGGCTCAGATACAGCTAAAATGCAACATTCTAGAGAATAACTAACTAGTTCTAATGTAGCTTTCTCAGGACGCACAACCATTGATGTCAATTTTATTTTATTGTACCTTAGAATGGGTCGGATGTAAAAAGTAACAAATAAATACCAAAATGGGAACACACAAACGGTGGTTTAGTATATGGTTAGGTAGTTTATGGTCGTATATTGGTAGCTTAGCATTTTGTTTCAGCCAATCAGAGTGGAGAAGATTAAGGTTAAACATATATATATATATATATATATATATATATATATATATATATATATATGTGTCAATGGGAGTCAAGGTATAGGAAAGCCCAGTAGCTCTTGGTTCTTTGCCTTGTTCCAGATGTGCAGCCTGCAAAGACTACTGACTTATAAAAAAGTCCTCTGTGCATGGGCCCTAAGGGGTCTTCTTGCCAATGCAGCTAAATGACCAGACCAGAACAGTCCTTTTCATAGTTAATCCCCATCAATAAACATTACAATAGTTAAAGAGAAGATAAATAAAATAACCTGTTATGGGGATATTTCTCATACAATTGTTTTTTCCTGTCTAATAATTGTATGAATAGAGATGTGAACATTATGGGAAAGTCCAAGGGTAGAGTTTTCCCACTAACACCCAGGCCGTTCCCACAACGCTGAGCTTTTCCGTACAGTTAAGAACTTGAATACATTAGAGCAAAGCTCCCGTTGGAGGATATGGAAAAAATAAAATGACCACATCTTCAGCCTCAGAAACCTTCACTGCTTCCACTGCTGGTCTAAAGTGAACACGTCCCTCTAATAAGGAGCAAATTTCCAGAACACTATGGGAAAATCTAAATGCCACATAATTGCAGCAGGTCATCGTTAGTTCAGACTTAAAATGTTTTCTTTGCTCTCGCTCCTTCTCTAGCAAGATGTGTGGCGCCTGAAATGGCACGGCCTGCTCCTTGGGAATGCCAAACAGACACATGGTCCTATCATGTTCAAAGGGTTCCTTTTATCCCTTACGTTACATATTAATGGCACCACCCAAACAGACTGATCTTGTACATGTGAATAGGCAATTGTGAGTAAAAGGACTTAAATAATATAAATATATAAAACCTAAGTGTGCTCCAAAGACTGGTGCAGTTGACTGAGAGAGATGATGATGGCACCTAAAATCTATGAGGGACACAAATAATTTGACCTTTAAGAGAACATAAAAAAAGGAACAGTAGGATGAAGAAGCTGATTCCCAATCAGACATACAGTAGGATGAGGGATGTAGGAAGAGCAAGAGGAACGGAATCAATGAGAACAATGAGAATGATGGAATTTGGGGTGATTTGGGGTGCAGTACTGCACTGGATTCATGGGCCTCTTGTATGACTCTGGGGCTGCTAAAAATACATGGTATGAAATACTTTACCTAACAGTAATATGTCTTCCAATGTTATACATGTTTTTTTTTGTCCGGGTTGGGTTGGGCAGAGTTAGTCATCAATAAACTTACTGCTGCTTTGAGTAGGTCACCAAATGAGTGGAAATTTCCACAATTTGGCAAACCACATAGAAGCCCAAATCAGGTTAATCCAAGGGGGGGGTTATTTATTAAAGTCCGATTTTTCTGGTCAGACTTTTAAGGGGAAAAATGCTATTTTTTCGTGGATAAAAACTACTCCAAAGTATTACAACTCCTGCTGACATTTTGCTGATATTCTGATCTGCTCTGGGTTTCATTCAATAATCTGGAGGTTTTGTGGTTTCAGTGACAAATCCAAAAAAACATGCGATTCAGACTTTTCCACAATTTTATCAAATCTTTTCCTTTTTTGTGAAAATCTATTGATAAATAGGGGGAAAAATTCTTGTGTATTTTGTTGGAGTGGTTTTCAGAAAATAGTGAGAAAATGTTGGATTTTGATAAATAACCCCCCCCCGAATGTTCTGAACCTTAGGCCAACTCAATGATGCAAAGGGCTTCTTAAATCCGGTTGATCTTGGCCACATACATTTTCTCCTTACCCTGATTATTATTAAAATACACCCAATCATTATTAATTAATGGAAGATTACTTTGGATCCCCAGATGTGCCAATGGGCTGCTAATATTTTCAAAAAAGGCCAAATCAAAACCTCAGCCTCATGTGTCAAACAAGGTGTCCCAATGGAATTTTGCTACTTTCAGAGGTGTCAGTTTAAGTCTGAGGACCTAGCGAATAAGGAATAGCCAGTATCAGCTGACCACTTTAAGTATGGGTATACTAAAAGGAACAGGTATGATTCTGTACTGGGTCAGAAATAAGCTTGGGTTCATTAGGTAGAAAAGGAAATGGGCAGACTAGATGGGAAAGGCATATGGTCATACTGAGATCTTTGAGTAGATAAGCATATTGGTGATGGAATGAGCCTGAACTCTTGGGTTCAAAGGGCATTGTGCTGAGTAGATATACATAAAATATAAATGTATTGGCACTGGATTAAGTCATGAGTAACAGTAAATTGGACTAGTAGGGGTTAGGACAATGTAGGGAATCAAATAAGTCTAGCCTCGGTTAAGATGGGGAAAAAATGTGAAGTGTGAAATAAGTCTAGCTTAAGTGATGCCAAAGGAGTTTTGATTTCTCAGAATCATACAACTATCCAAGCACTGAAGGCATCACAGCCAGGGAAGCAGCCAACATAAACTAAAAAATATATATTCCTGTGAAAAAGATGATCACAACCTGCAACGCGAAGCTAAATTGTGGTCCGCTATTGGGAAACATGCTCAAAATATTTTCCAGATTATTAGAACATTTAGATACTGTGACTGGTGTGAAACACATTGAGGAGGACAATGGTTTATTTAAGAAGGAAGAAAAAAAAGTGAGTTGGTTGCCACCCTAGAAGCGGCTGCTGGCTGAGATGAAAAAGGTTTTTGTTAGTGAATTTAATGGATGTATGGGGCACTCGCTAGTTCATACCTGGATAAGTACCATTCAAGGACCTTGCTGTGACCTCTCTTTGCTACCGCTTTTATATGGAAGTAACCACAGGACTAAGAAAAGAAAACCTTCCTCTGTATTTTGCCCAAATTAAAACAGCGGCCCCAAAAAATGACATTAGACGATATGTCAGCTTTCCTGCAGCAGCTCTGCACCACGTGGCAAGGAACAATTCGGCAGGATTTCACTGTTTTATTCCGTGGTTAACCTCTCCAGCTTAAGTGGGACCCAAGAGAAATTACAGAAAACCCTTAGACAAATATAACAGGAGAACTTGTTTTGTCCGTCAGGAGCCATAAATAGAAGCCAATGTTCTTGGGGGTATGCAAGTTTTTTTTTTATTTATTTGTGGCTCTGTGTGGGCTGAATAGCTGACTTCGGACTGAATATGGAAAAAAAATCCAAAACAAACACGAGTATACAGTATATTTCAGAGATTTCTAATGCGCTGAATAATTTCTGGTTCCACTAGTGAATGCTTTGTGCAGTTTGGAGAAGCATGTCAAACAAAAAATTTTTTTTCCTATTTTCTGATTACTTTCTAAGGAAATGTTCCCTAATTATAGTCCACCAGTGAAGCTGTATATACATTGAGTGTCTGGAAGGTGGTAAACATGAAACTGAAAGCAACAGTTGGGAGTCTGGTTCAACTAGTCAACTAGAACAAGGCCCTCTGATAATTGTGTGAACAGGGACAGCAAGATGTCACAGTCCAGTAGATAAGTACCCAAAGAAGAATGGACAGCAAGGTTATAAGATCTAATAGGTAAGTGGCCTTGGAAAAACAGACAGCATGGTGTTATGGCCCAGTTTATAAGTAGCTGATTAAGAACAGACAGCAAGGTGTCACAGTCCAGTAGATAATTAAACCAGTAAGGATGGACATCAACGTGTCAAGGTTCAGTAGATAAGTAATCAAAGAAGAATGGATAGCAAGGTTACAAGATCTAATAGGTAATGGACAGCAAAGTATTATGGGCCAAAAGATGAATAGGCAAGACAGAATGGACAGCAAGGTGTGGCAACCCAGTAGAAAAGTAGACAAGTAAGAATGGACAGCAAGGTTCCAAGGGCCATTAAATAAGTAGCCAACTGAGAATGGCCAGCTGGTGCCCCATGAAGGAGGTTTTAAGACAATACAGAAAGTGAAATTATCCCCAAGCTGTTTTCCTACTCATAAGCAACTTCAAATCTCATATGTAGATCATATAGAGGGCAACACTAGGAAAAGTAGACTCTTGCTTGCTGGGGCCCACTGTGGTCCTGAATGATGCCCAACTTCAATGAAGGTATTTGGAACTGGTCACCTTACTGTGTCATCTTACTGGTCCAGCATAGATTTTTCTGTGGATCCTAGTAAAAACTCCTAGTAAAGTCTCCAGTTGAGACTGTAGCCAAGGGAGGGAGAAAAAGCCATTTACTAGAGATGTGAGGTTATTGCTACCTACTCTAACCTATAATATGTGATGAGGAAAGTACTGCTTTTCAGTGAAGTCACAAGTCACCCTGCTTTTAAAAATCCCTGGTGCCCACCTTCTCTGGTTAGATCCTGGGTGCATCTATTATATTATAATATATATTATAGGTCACGCTTATTACCTTAGGACAACTTTAGCTACAGACTTTAGGGATAATGTAATAAATTGTCTTAAGTTTGCTACTTGTCTAGTAACCCATAGCAACCAACTAGCAGGTAGCATTTAGTCTTACTGGTGTCATAGTCATACTCATTGTGTGTAGTGCAACAGTGACATCAAAGCATGACAGTTTACCCTTTTAAGAAGAGATGCAGGATTTTAACTTGCTGCAGTACCAACCAATCATCACTTTGATGTTATAATGAAACATTTGAAATTAGCTTTCCTCCGATCAAGATAAAGGCTTCGCTTGCATGTTCATTGATTTACAGACTTGAGAAGATGGAGAAAGAAGAGTGCAAGACACCGTGGGGAATTGGAGCCATAGGGGCAAATTCACTAAGCGCCGAAGAGCCTAACGCTAGCGTCAATTCACTAGTGTTGGTCATTTTCGTTACTTCGCAAATTCACTAACGAACGCTGGCGTAACTTCGCTAGTGTTACTTCGCACCCTTACGCTTGGTGAATTTGCGCACGGACGTAACTACACAAATTCACTAACGTGCGCATTGTACTGAACGCTACCTTTTACGCTAGACTTCCTTCGCCACCTCAGACCAGGCGAAGCACAATAGATTAGATAAGGATTGCTTCAAAAAAAAAAGTTCAAATTTTTTCTAAGTCCCAAAAAATGCTCGCGTTTTTTCTATATTATGGGTGATAGGCTGAAAAAGATCGAATTTTTTTTTTAGGGGCTCCCCTCCTTCCCCCCTACATTTCCTAACTCATGGCAACTTAACTATACAGTGGGCACATGTGTAGGGCAAAAAAAAAAATTTATTTGATGTTTTGAAGGTTCTCAGGCATTTGTAGTGATTGTACGCATTCCTCGATTGAAATTTGAATTAGGCAAATTAACCATCGCTAGCGTAACTTCGCTTTGCTTAGCGAATCAACGCTAGCGCAGCTTCGCAACCTTACGCTACCCCTGAGCGCAACTTCGGATTTTACGCCTGGCGAAGTGTGGCGATGTGCGGCGAAGTTACGCCTGGCGCAACTACAAATCTTAGTGAATTTGCCCCTTAGTTGGAGGTCAGCTGATTTCTTTATATTGTTTCTGTAGGCAGACAAACTGAGAATGGAATAGAAATTTAATTTACTAATCATTTGTGTGAATATTGTAATTGAAGGGATTCTGTAATGCCCCCAGTCATGTGACTTGTGCTCTGATAAACTTCAGTCACTCTTTACTGCTGTACTGAAAGTTGGAGTAATATCACCCCCTCCTTTCCCCCCTTTCAGCCTAACAACAGAACAATGGGAAGGTAACCAGATAACAGCTCCCTAACACAAGATAACTGCTGCCTGGTAAATATAAGAACAGCACTCAATAGTAAAAGCCAAGTCCCACTGTGACTCCTCCACTTACATTGAGCAGGAGAAACAACAGCCTGTCAGAAAGCAGTTTCATCATGAAGTGCTGGTTCTTTCTGAAAGCACATGACCAGGAAAAATCAGGCGCCTACACACCAATATTACAACTAAAAAAATAAATACTACAAAAACTACACCATAACAATCATGACAGTGTCCACTTAATGTGTATGGGGATATATATTATACCTTGCTTTTTCAAAATGCAAAAAAACAAAAAAATTGTTATGGAGACAGCAACATATTCCCTTCTACTCCTCGTTGTAGTTGTCAAATAATCTTTGTTGTGCCATCATTTCAAACTATCTGCAATATCATAGACAGGGAAATGAGATGCTGGTATGAATTTAATTCGCTTCATTTTCCGTAATTATTTCAAGGTTGTGGGTTTAAAGGTTGGACTTGTCAGCTCTTGGGATGGATTGTTGTTACTGTTGTTACACATTGTGCAAGAATAATGATTAGGTGAAGACAAGAGGTTATCAATCATAATTCATATTAAACAACATCTTCCATATTTCCCTTCAGAATTTATTTATACAAATAAATAATTGACAAAATCAGCCCCCGCAGATAATTTTGCATTTCTACACCAATTTTATTGTTGAAAAGCCAGTCATTTCTTTTATTTTAACAAATAAGTTGAGCCAACTTGGCCCCAGTAGTAATGTGAACGACTAACATTTTATTGTGAAACTGGTTTTGTTTTTGCGTTTCTAGAAATCAATCAAATTAGGTGAGATTACCTCCGCAGAGTTAGACACCCAAACTGAAACATCATCGGCGTAAGCCACCAAGCTGACAGAAACAGATCGAGGGATGCAGATGCCAACCAGTCCGCCCCCTCGCAGATGCCTCAGAAAAGGATCCAGGGCGAAAACATAGAGAAGCGGACTGAGCGGGCAGCCCTGCCTCACCCCAGCACCCAATGGGAACCTAGTGCCCTGCCAACCGTTGATCAAAGGGAAGCACTCTCCCTCCAGGTATAACGTTTTCAACCAATTGACAAATTGAGCCGGGACGTCATACTCAGACAAAGTAGCCCACAGGTACTGGTGTTGCACCCGGTCAAAGGCTTTTGTTTGGTCAAGCCCCAAAAGGTATTTTTCACAGTTTGTTGCTTTTGCATATTCAATTGTTTCCCTTATTGTAGCTGCTGCCTGAAGGACCCCTCTCCCCTTCACGGCACAATATTGATCTTCAGATAGTAACATATCAGAAACAGAGTACAGCCTATTGAACAGGACCTTAGCCAGGATTTTACGGTCTGTGTTGAGCAAAGCTATGGGCCTCCAGTTAACAATTTGCCTGCGGTCTTTGCCCTTAGACAATAAAATGAGGGCAGATTCCCTCAGTGACCGTGGCAGCCTCCCTGTTTTCAGGTAATGGGTAAACACTTTCTGAAGGACTGGTGAGAGCTCCTTAGAAAAGGCTTTATAAAATTCTGAGGTCAGCCCATCAGGACCAGGGGATTTTTTGAGAGGAAGCGAGGCTATTGCTTCCATAATCTCACTCTAGTCTATCTCTCTTGTGAGTGATGAGAAATCTACATTGGCTAAAGGGGGTTCTGCAGAGGCCAAAAAACCTTCAATAAGAGAGGCATCAATTGCCTTATCTTTGAACATTTCCTTATAATATTCAGCAACTACTGTCAAGATACCTGTTTTTGACTTTTGTAGCTGACCTTTGGAGTCAAAGAAACCAGTTACCAATTTGGCATTCTCTTTCTCTCTACACTGCAAGTAGGGGTCAGGTGTTAAGAATTTGCCATAGTCTCTCTCAAAGATGAGCGACTCATATCGGAGTACTGGAGCTCTCTGAGCCGCATCTCAAGGAGTTTAAAGTCCTGCGGGGACAATTTGTTTGAGATGGCATATTCTAGCTTACTTCTGACAGCCAGATAGGCCCGATATCGTCTAGCAGACTTGGCATGTGCCGAAGACCTACAATATTTTTTAAAGGAATGTTTGGCTTGCTCCCACCATTTACTGTAGGAGTCATAGAAAGAGACTCTTTGCAACTGTATATCTAATAAATCTAGAAACCCTTGTAAGGTGACAGGGTCTGTAAGAGCATTTGGCTCTAGTCGCCACAAACCTTTACCTCTTGTGGGCACAGAGGAGACACCAAGAGTGACTGAGATGGCCAGATGGTCTGAGAACTCAACCACAACTTCCTTACAGTCAGTGAAAGCTGTAGTTGGGCTAGCGAACACAAAATCAATGCGAGATGATCGAGTACCACAGGCGTAGGTATTTGCCGAGCTCCTACCATTAGCAGCAAAAAGGTCGACCAGGCCTGCCTGGTGCACCAATGTCCTCAGGGACCCAGAAGTTTTAGATGAGGGAATGAGACCCTAATCAAAATCCCCCAATAACAGCAGAGTATATGGAACAATTAAATACTGAGCTATCTCGGGTGGGACCTGGGGACATTTTTTTTGCAGTGAAGGCAGAACAGTCTCTGTTTGAATCCTAATTTGCTTATGCAAATTCGGGGTGGGAAGGGGAAAAGATTTTTAATTTCCTTGTTTTGTAACAAAAAGTCACGCAATGTCCCTCCCCATCCCAATTTTGCATATTCAAATTCGGATTCGGTTCGGCCTGGCAGAAGGATTTGGCCGAATTCGTATCCTGCTAAAAAAATGGCAGAATCCTGGTCGAATCCCGAGCCAAATCCCTGATTCAGTGCATCCCTACTTCCAATAAGGATTAATTATATCTTAGTTGGGATCAATTACAAGCTACTGTTTTATTATTACACAGAAAAAGGAAATCATTTTTAAAAATGTGGATTATTTGGATGAAATGAATTCTATGGGAGTCGGCCTTTCCTGGACAACGGGCTGAGCAACTCTGAGCTCTATGATGGAGATGGAGCTCCCTGTATCACTTGGACGGAGGCAGCACATCATTAAATAAATAATAAATCATTTATTATTACATAGAGTAATGTCTGTAATTTTTTTTTTAATTTCAACTTTTAAGAAATTTTATTTTTTTTCTGTATTTTTCCCTTTAAAAGTTTCGATAAATATTACAATTTTCTGTCATTTTTTTTTTCTAGTTCAAAATTCTTTTGGCACATTCTGCTCCATTCAATCACACATAGCCGCAATCAAGTTCACTTTTCTTCTGCCGCAAACGAAGCCCCATTAATCACAACTGGATCGATGTTAAGTGCGAGGCAACGAGGAATTTTAATTAATCATATTATATATGGCCTGCTTCCATTTGACTTAGCACTTTGGAAACATTATAACCCCGTTTTACTTTTTATTCCCCCCCTCACTGAGTGCCACATTTTTCATATTTATTTTGTTTAATTTACAAAATAAAATGCCTTTAGCGGGAATTAAATACAAATTGTGATTTTTTTTGTGGTTCCCGTGAGATCCTGTCATTAATATTCATTTGACAATTTGACATTCAGGCGAGTTTTGTTCAATATGCTAATGGAGGGTAGTTATTCTTGGCTGGGTCACAGAATTTTTGTAAGCCTAGTTGTTTGCCTGAGATGTGCCGTAGGAAGGCAGGTAATTACAGGTATCACAGCGTGTGCATAATGAGAAATTGCACCAACAGCAGAAAATTGCATGTTGCATAAAATAAATGTATTAAAAAGTCAAAAGGTCAAACCAATCTTTCGCTTTTTATTGGAATGCCGTATCGGCATCTGTTTGGACTGGCAGAAAAATTCTTCCAATTTTACGATCTCCGCAACACGGGATTAGTCGCAGGTTCATCACTTGGTGCAATCCTGGGATTCTTTGGTCAAAAAATGTTTTGAATCATTTTGTACAAAAAGAGGTGCATTGGACGTTTGACTTAAAACAGTGTAACTGGTCCTGTAATATTTACTTGGTTAATGCAGGAAATTTGTAATAAATGCTAATTTGTACCAGAGATTTGTTAGTCCCATTAGGAAACTCTTGGAATTATGTAAATGTATTGGTTTGTTGCATTTACTGACTGGCTTTAGTGAGGGTTGATCCATGGGCTGTTGTTGCCTGAGGCCGGTCTCCCCCGATCCCCTCCACTCTTTTTCGTTAAAACCTGGAAATTCGACTTAAAGTTACAAGAGGTGGTTCTCACCTTACTGGGTGCAATATGAACACATAGGGGAGAGCACTCACCCACTTCTTCGCTAAGGGACGACCGGATTCCCTGTGCCAGCATGTGACCGCTCCTCGGGAACCACACGAACATATATATCAACTTGTACTTTTTCACGGAGCACCAGGCAACTTCGAGTCATAAAATCTTTATTCTATTGAATCCATTGAAAACAAATGAAATAACCCGCAGTAGAGTTACAAACCCCACGCTTGACGCATTTCGTGGCTACATGCCACTTCCTCAGAAGCATAGCCGGAGCGGGTCAAAGGGGGGCCACACCACTAGTGCAACGAGTGCAATAGTCAGAAAACAAGGAAGTAAAAAATGTTTTCTCCTTCCCACCCTAATTTGCATATGCAAATTAGGGTTCATATTCGGTTCGGTATTCGGCCGAATCTTCGCTAAGGATTCGGGGGTTCAGCTGAATCCAAAAAAGTGGATTCGGTGCATCCCTAACTGAGCCCCATAGCTCATAACCAGGGTCTGGTTCATCTGCAATTACACCCCTGCACGCCTGTTAGATATCCTAATGATTTTCCTTGTTGTGCCTATGTCCACCTATTTATGTAGCGGAACCAGGGTCCCCACTCTGGGCTAAATAAATAGGCACAGATGACTTGCACCTAAAGATTCACGTGCATACATCATATAAAGCCAAGCACCAGAAATGGCCCAACTCCTAACAATTTTGATAGCAACTTCTGATTTGTCAAAAAAAATTGAAGAAAGGAAGGTAGAACCAATATTAAAGATGGTACTTATTAATAAGAGTATATGAAGTAGAATCCTCCCAATCCTTCTTGAGAGTATAGAAGTCTAATGGAAAGAAGGAAGGAGCCCTGGGTTTGGAGGTAAGACTGAATCAAAAACGTTCTGCTGCCATTTATTGCAATATTTTCAACAATAAGGAGGTTGTTTGATTCATGTGTAATTGTATAAAGTCTATCATTGGTTTAGAAAAGTCATACAAAATGTGTTATTTTGCTTTGTCACCACTGAAGATGGCGGGGTAGTGACTGCATAATGATCTACTTTGCAGTGCTTAAATCATGGCAATGCACACAACCTGTCCCCATAGGGACGTCTACTGCTCCCATATTGACCTTTACTGGGCAATGGTTGAATATAGGCAGCAGCAATTGTATTTTGAATTTAGGAAGCCCACACAACCTGCTCCTATAGAGACGTCTACTGCTCCCATATTGACCTCTATTGGGAAATGGTTGAATTTAGGCAGTATGTACAACTTGCACCCATAGTGACCTCTATTGCTCCCATAGTAACCTCTTCTGTGCAATGGTTACATTTTGGCAGCCTGCACAACATCTGGTGCCAATGCTTTATTTGTTCTCTTTCCCCGTCAACTTTCTCCACAACTTTTTTTACTTACTGCAGGAGGGTACATACACTTTTTGTTATAATGAATAAGATATTTTATTAATCACTCATTTATATTTAAAACTCAGAACCCAAAGAGAATGGAGTGACAGTTCTGCGTGTCCCAGAATCCCAGGAAAATGTTCTTTTGGCAAGCATTGCACAGGGTGTCTCACCATAGGAAATTATAGGTGTCTTTCTTGGCCGTAACCAAATGCTTTGAGGTAGGCAGTGTTTTTACTCACAGAAAACCTTTCCAATTTAGCAGTTGAGTAAATCTGTCTACAGACAGGTTCAGAAGGTCAGAGGAAGCAGGTTAGACACCTGCACTTGAATTCAGTGTTTTCATAAGAGATTTTCAAATATTATCCTTTGCTAAACGATGGGACAGCCCAACAGAAGTCTAGCTCTCATTAGAAAGTCCAGTTAATACATTTTCCACAAAAACAAAAGCATCAGCTACAGAACAGCGCACTGTGCTCCAAGGCTTGATAATTCCCGCTCTTACTCAAAAACTCAAGGATAAACACATTCCAAGCGCTTTTCCTGGTTAGACTTTGGGAAAGTCCAAATTAGGAAAATTAGATTAAGCTTCTGTTCTTATGCAACTTGTAACAAGTAACTGGCTGCCAACATTTTTATTTTCATGTACCGCAAAACTGTGAAGCAATGAGATGAAGGTGATTATTAAATGCTAATTATGAAGTTATGGTGCTCTTAGGAAGCCAAGTGCGAGACCCGGCACAGTTTCAGCCTTGGAACTCTTTTATTGCATTTGTCCTATTATTATATTTTTCATCAAGAATTTATAGGGTTTTTTTTTTCAAGACTGAAGAGAATTATTTTCTAGATGGCAGAAGTTTATATAGTACTGCATGAATGTCTTCGACATCTGGTGATTGAGTGAGACTTGGTTTTAATTCAGGGAATAATGGACAAAAAGCGTCTTTACTAGGAGCTAAGATCGTACCGAACAGTCCACATAATGGTGATAAACTGACATATATTGCATCTTCAGTGTTTTTCTTGGACCTAGAGACAATGATTTATTCTCAAAGACACAGCAATGGAATCTTATAATTCACAGTAAGCATCTATAGCTAAGGCCTATTTCTAGAGCTTAAAGGAATATGTGAAAAGCCATGGTGATAAGAAGAAGCCAATGCTGACATGTGGTGGGTAAAAATGTATTGACAAATAGTAGAACTTTACATGAATAGATGCAGAGTCGTAATGAAGAGAAGCCATTGCTGCCATTTTATATGGGTAAAAATATATTGGAAATTAAACTTTACAAGAATAGAGATGTACAGAACCATGAGGAGAAGTCAATGCTCCACAGAAAGCAGAGAATTTCCGGCACACAAGGTTAATACAATGGGAACTAGCACCTTGACTTTGTTATGCCAAGAACACACAATGTTTCAGGGGTGTGCCCTTTCATCGGGTGATCAATGGTACACCCCCCAAACATTGTTTGTGGCATAATAAAGTTAAGGGGCTAGTCCTTATTGCAAAAAACCATATGTGCCAGAAATTCTCTGCTTTCTATGGAACACTGGGGAATGACCGCAGCACCAAGGTTAAGTATGGAGGCCAGGGTGCGCACAGGGCAGTTTTTCTTCAAGAGAAGCCATTGCTGACATTTAGTGGATTAAAATGTATTGGCAAATAATTGAAGAACTTTGTAAGAAGGGTGATGTTTAGAACCAGGATGATCAGGTAAAGCCAATATTAAAATTTAGTGGGTTAAAATATATTGGCAAATAAGTGAAGAATTTACAAGAATGGTGATGTTCAGAGCCAGGATGAGGAGGGGAAGTCAATACTGCCATTTGGTAGGTTAAAACTGTTGAAAGACTATACAAGAATAGTGTTCAGAACCAGGGCAAGGCACAGATCCAGAAGTAAATGCAGAGGCACGCATACAGGAGGTAGACAAGGACTAATTGATACTAGGAACTGGTTGAGTTAAGACTAGCTGTATCCTGGGTATTAGTCTGAGCCTGAGCTATGCAATCCTGTACACCAATTTGAATTCCTTTTTAGTGATGGGAAAATTTATCTTGTTTCGCTTTGCTGAAAAATTCATGAATTTCCAGCAAAAGTTGCAACAGTGAACAATTCGTGAAACTCGAAAATTTACGTCCGTGTCGATTTTGACGCCATTGTTAAAGTCAATGGGCATCCAAATAGTATTGACGTGTGGAGGTTTTGATGCACGCGTCCAAAAATTTTTGACGGGATGCATTTTCACGGGATTTTGCAAGTGTATTCACTGTTGGCGAAACGAGGAAATTTGCAGTGAATTTACGCCTGGCGAATTTGTTTGCCCATCACTATTCCTTTTGCTTTGTTCAACATACTAGACTTGTCATGGGTTCCAGTAATAAAGAGCAGCAATTTAAAAGGCATTTGGACCTAGACAATAGTATGGCGATTATCTGCTTATTTCTAGTGCCATAGGAGCTCTAAGGTTCTCATGCCTTAGCTATTGGTGAGCTTTGGACAAAGATGTATACAATTCGAATGTGTACATTTTTTTTACCCTTTATTTTATATTCTGAGCTTGAAATTGTTGTGTCAGTGTATTCCACAAAAATTCAGGGATAAGCCTATGGTTCAAGCAATTCACAACCAACACAAGGTCCTAGTGTTGCATCTCTGACTCTACTTGGGTCCCTTGGTCTATTGTAATCTAACTAATGTACTACTGACTGATCGTGTGCAGCAGATTGTATGTATTTTTCACTGCAACTAATAAATCTTTCCATAAACTGTGCAAAGCTTTAGATGCCACTCATCGCATCTAATCAGTTTTGTGACTTTGGGAATACTTCTACTTTCCCTGTTTTACTCTTGCCCATAAAGTTGATGATTTTTTTTCTGCCATGGTTTGTGCAACACTGAGCCATTCATCAGCAAGAAATGTTACCTGCTAACATGAATCAGTCTCTTGAGCACACATCGCTGGCAGGGAAGGGAAGGAGCCTTTTGACCTCCTGAAAATTCTCTTCATAGTGTTTAATGCATTGCATAATATTAGCTGTGTGGTTTCTAATTCAGAAGCACCTAGAAACATGCTTTTTGTAAGCAGACGCATCAAACAACAGCACTTAACATGGTGCATTAAAATACATGATGGGGAAGGAATGTAGATAGGGAAGCCTTAAAACTCTCCGTGTTGGCCTACCCTCGTCTAATTCTTGTTTGAGCTAAATTGTGCCCATTGCACCTGCTTTGCTGCATAAGATGCATGGTACAAAGTAAAGGGCATGGAACCATGGAATGTCAATATGAGCACTTGCACACAAATGTGTTGTGCACAACTGTAGAAAAGTGCATCTTTGGATGTGATACCTTTTAATGAATTGCATCAATATGCCCAACTACTGCAATTATTTTTGCACAACCACAACTGCAGCTGTGGGGGTTAATGAGCTATGATTGGCTATAGTCTGAAAACCTAACATAAAACTTTGCTTCAAGGGAATGAGTACTCACTTATGACCAATTAGGCACCAGCCAATAAGGAGCCATTGAAAGCTTGAATAAAGTTGTAATTTTTATAGGTAATAATCATCATAACCTAAGTCTAAATCACATGACCAATATTTTACAATATTTTTCTGTAATTGACATTCCCCTACTGACAGTAGCAATTCAAATGTAGGTGTGGATACACTGGATAAAGAGCAAGCGCTCGAAACATATCGTGTTTGTATCCACACCTACATTAGATTTTCTACATTGCCTGGCTTTTGGATGGAAGCATGGTGTTGTGATACTGGAAAAGTCATCTAAGGGCAGCATTGTACCAGTTTATCTGCTTATCTACTCTACAGTAGCTGTGGAACTTAAATTGTATTGGTTCTTGTAGACTCACCTTCACATTATTCCTTCTAGATGCTACAGTAAGCTACTCTCAGTGAAGGCTACAAAAGCATCTTCATTATATATTTTGGTCAATGTTTCAGATTAAGCTGTTGTGATGGCCTTGTAAATATGCGCTCTAGTTACTGATTGATTATGGATTCTAGAACCCAACGTTACATCTCCTAGCAGGGACAGTCCTTCTGTATCTCTGCACTATATCTGGTGTTTCTACAATAAATGGCAAACCAAAACCATTTTTTTTACATTAGTATGTTCAATAACAAAGCCAGTAGTTGATTGTAAATATCAGTTCTTCTCACACCACGTCAGACCTCCTAGGGGTCACCAGAGACCCCAGAGCCGTTACATCTAAAGCATGCTCAGTACCATGGGTGTTAGATGTCTTAGATATCCCTTGATATCACATGACCCAGAACTTCTGATACCCTGGCAGGATATTTAGACCCTTTTCCAAAATGAAACCTGACAGAGGTTGCTGAAGTTACTCTGTTTGTGTTAGGCAGCTAGACATGAATATCCTTATGTCATTACCACCAGATTCCTCGGACTTTACTTGATGCATGGTTAAATGGTGCAGATAGCCGCGCCATAAATGCTGCACCACATGAAGTCTGTGAGATGGATATATAATTAAAGTCTGGTACATCTTCTTACCTTAAACCTTTAGGTCTCTTCCCAGTGCTAAGTGATCTCTTGACGTCCTTATCATTGCTTATACGTAGGGAAATGCAAAAGGTTGTAATGGGTTCTTGAAAGTTTCACCACTGCATCTCCATTGTGTCTGCCATATTAATATCAGGGCACACTGCCTTGTTCCTGGGGAAAATTGCCCATTTCATGAATGTAATTTTGAGGAGAAAGAGTCTAGCGAAAGGATTTAGAAGATTCCATATCTCCATAAATAGTGAAATATAGACTGCTACCCAAACTCATTGGTTTCAATTCCGAGGAGATCATTGGGCCAAGGCAACCATGTCTCATTTTAGCTGCCACAAAATGTGAAGACACTGCATATTATTCATCGTCTCCTACTGAAAGCTATGCTGCAAAATGTATTTCACCCTGCAATAGTCCAATGATTTTGGATTATCTAGTATCTACTTTTTTGGTGACAACTGCAAACAAAATTCTATCATGGAATTGTTCAATAGATTTCCTAGACTGTTCTAGGCCTTCCTAGACTGTTCTAGACATAATTGATTTTTCCAAGGCAAATTTTTAGGTCCTTTAGTAGGAACATTTTAACAACTCCTCTGATGACCTAGATGAAGCAGAATATAGTAAAACTAATGGAATATACTGGGATGACCTTGAAGTTTTTTTTGGGCTTTAAGGGTGTAAAAAAGACATTACTCTTCATGAGCAAGAACGTTCTGGAATGGCTACTTTTAGCAGACCTTCATAGCAGTTCACCATTACATCTTTTAAGATTGTTACCAAATTGTGCTCAACTGAGTTGAGTGTAGCTGTTCAAAAATTGCCTGAATTTTTTAAAGAGTTGCAAACGTCCATTCACTTTAAGTGAGCCAATGTTCAAATAAATTATCCCCATAACTTCAAAGCACAAACACCCATTTAAACTAAAAGAGGAGTCATCTCAGATGTGTGCAGCTAGATCCCTGGCATATAATTGCAAGCAACACTTTTGTACTTTATGTCACTTTTGATTGACAGCTTTGAAGAATATGGTGTTTGTAACCTATGGTGGAGGTGCCAAGTACATTTGTCTTCAGGCAATTTCAAAAGGAGAGATTTTACGAGAACCCCATAAATGACCTGGCACGGCTGGTGGTTTTACAGCATTTGCTGGGTGCGTGATAAATGACAGAAAACTAATTTGTATATTCATTAATATGTTTTGATGAAATGTTTATGCAGAGATGTCACTTGACAGGGTTTGTATTCCAGCATCAGATCCATATTGGATGTTTAAAAGAACATAAAGTGCTGGTGAGAGCAAATCTTTGTCCTTCCTTCAACCTAATGCAACGTCAACTGCAACCCCCTCCCTCCTTTATCAGTCTACGACTAACCACCGCTGATCTTCTGCAGAATGGAGAAGGCCATGGCTTTTTTACAAAGTAACCTCATAATTAGATGGATTAGAATTAGATGCTTGGCAGTGATAACCAACACACAGGGTGCTACCTACAGTGCTAGCTCCCCATACCAACTACATCAGCCATTTACTGGCATCCAACCCAACAGAGACCTAAAATGTTGAACACTGGTTTGCTGCATTTCACCACTGGAACTCAGGCCCATTTGCCAAGTATTAGACAAAGCTGTGACAAGGTTTACCTGACACACCCTAGTCAGCTGGTGAAGAGGGGAAGATGGGTAGGATGCAGTTGCTGATGTTGGACAGCAATGAGCAAGAACCCTTACTTAATGTTGCCCCTGGTTACAACAGCCATTGCTCTACTACCTACATTACGGCAACCTGATCCAGATTACAATCTTTCTGGCACCACCCAAGGCTACTTCATTGATACATGTATGGTGCCCCCTTGTCTAATTACTCTGTTTCTTCCAATTCATTCCTTAATTTCCTACCATTGTCTACATTTTGATTGCTTATTCTCTCCTATTGATATGCTGAGCACAACTGCCTAATACCATAACAGAAGGGATCACCTTCTCCACTGTTCTGCCCCTTTGGGATTGTTGGGATTGATTTGAATCCTAAACTAGAAGCCATTCTAATATCAACCAATATCATTGGTACGCATTGACTAAGGTATCCAATACTCATGGCATGCTTCTGTGAAGCCCATGATGATGCAGATATTTGCAAACAGAACTGCACTTAAGAGTACTTCCACCACTACCATGTTGTGTCACATTCATTGGACACATTACTTGCCAGTAACATACAGTACTACTTCTCTGCAAGGAACATTGAGGGCAATTCCCCTAACTGCTCACCTCCTTAGCTTGGATAGAAATTGAACCCTACCAGTTTGTTAGACTTCCCAGCACTGATATGGCAAAGGTACAGTAATGCTTTGAAACACAGTCACAAATTAAAATAACTGATATTTCGGATGAATTAAAGAGGTTTCTGCATTTTTTAAAAAATAAACATTTTCAGGCTCCATTATATGCAGATCCCTGTGCTTTTTTGTGAAACACGGGGCAAATCTATTATATGGAGCTGGGATCGCCAACATTTTTTTTTACCTGCGAGCCACATTCAAGTGTAAAAAGAGTTGGGAAGCAAAATAAGCATGAAAAGGTTCCTGGGGATGCCATTAAGGGCTGTGATTGGTTATTTGGTAGACCCTGTTTGGCAGTACAGTGGTTTTATGCACCAAAACTTGCCTCCAAGCCTGGATTTTAAAAAGAAGCACCTGCTTTGAGGCCATTGATAGCACATTCAAGGGATTGAATAGGAGGCACAGGTTGGGGATCACTGATATGGAGAAATGATACTTTTGTGTTATGGGTGGGAATTGCATGTGAAGAACAGTTGCCGCTGGTATTTGTGTGGGTGTGTGACATTTTTATAAGACTATAATGCCAGTAGCTTAACATAACTAATAATTTTGTGTTACCTGATTAATTATCTAACAAACTCATAAACTTATTGTAGTGAGAACTAGGGTTGCACTTTGGTGACTACGTTGCCCAAAACAATTGAATTGAAAACTGTTGACTGAACATATAAGATGCACAGAACTGTTTGTTACTTTGTTCTTGAAATGGTTTCCCTTGTATGTTTATTATGTAGTGTAACCTTGATCCTCCAAAAGAGGTGTGTGTGCCTATCGCTGGGCATTTACTGTCAAAAATAAACTCAATTTCAATGCATCTTGGCTTTTTATTATAATAATGTTCTGAAACATTTCAAGATTTTCTGAAGCCTTCTTACTATCTGGCTCCACTTCCCTGTTGTTTTATCTGTCCAAATATGCCCAAGAATTTGCTTTGCAGCCAAAAACATTTTGGCTGATTATTTCCTTGTCTGACACAAATTCAGGTGAAAGATCATAACATTTTTTGGAAAATGTATCTTTGTTTTTTATATTTTACATGTTTTAATCAATAAGGGAACATGTAAATGTGGGAAAATTTAGCAACAAATCAATTTTTTTCTCACTGTTGATAAAATGTGAAAAGTGAGCATTTTTTTGAACTTTGACCTATTTATCAACATTCTCATTTTAGAAGTTTTTGAAACCATGCCTTAACTCACTTTCTCTAAAACTCCAGATGTCATGAAATTTATTAAAATATCCAAATATAAAAATAACAAACAATAAATGCGCTGAACGATCCAAAAAAAAGTCAAAACCTCTAAAAATTCTAGTTTTTTTTTGGACAATTACTAGTGAAAAAAATAGACTACCTTCAAAAGTCTGAATTGATTAAAAATGGTCCAATAAGACCAGTATATCTACCATTAACTTTTATAGCACCTCTGCAACTTTTACATGGCAAATTTTTGTATTAAAGGTTTTTGTGGTTTTTACACTTAATAAATCTTACATTTTTAGAGCTTTTAAGAAATATAAAAAAACAGATTTTCAGATTTTCTGAAATTCATTGAAAAAATAGAAATTTAATTGTTACTATCAGGTATATTTTTTTCTTTGAGTCTATTTTTTTCTAGCAGATTTTTTCTTCTAGAAATCTTAAAAGTGGATACACCTGCACCTTAAACCTGGAGTGCTTTTTATTATTCTTATATGAGAATAAAAATGTAAAAAAAATGCTTTTTAAATAGGCAATAGTAATAAATAGAGTCCAATAAATTAATGAAATTTTATTTAGTTTATCTTTATATTTTAAGATTTATTTTTTATAGTCAATGATTTTTATAAGTAAAAACCTACTAAAGGATTAAAAAATGGTGCTTAATTAAAAAAAACCAAAAAAACACCATTGTGATAAAGTACCCAACATCATTTTTCAAATCATCAGTTTTTTTCCCCATAATGGTCTTTAGTTCTAAAAATGGTAAAATACAAAATATTAAAAGTTTGCTACCTACAACTTTAGGGCCTTTCTATTTTTTATATATATAACAGCAAACCTTTATAACGAAAAGATCAATTTTAAGAAAAAAATAAATCAATCGTTATAAAGAAAAAACAAATGACCTGATCCCGAACCTTTAATTTTTAAGTAAAAATCATTTTTTATTACTAGTGTTTCTACTTTAAAATGATTTTTATTGTTTTTCCAAGTTAAACAAGCAGAAACATTGACAAAAGATGAAGGCTGAACAGTGAAGCTCATTTAGTTATAAAACAGTAGATGGAGCCATCTTGATTGTGATTGAGACACATGGGTTACACCAATCATACAACCAAACTACTAAACTACTTAACCTTAAAGTAACACTCAGCGAATATTACAAAATTCTTAAATAGTACACTTGTAATAAAATTAATAAAAATAAAGAATACAAAGACATTTTCATTGACTCTTTATGGACTAGTGTTTCTAAGTGAATGGGACCCAGATAATAGCTTCCGTTCTATGGGAATTCTAGGATGAGAAATTGCAGAAGAAAAGTGAAATCATTTAGAAATCACAAAAAATTAAAAAATGAAACAAATGACAAATTGTCTTTGAGTTTCTCACACTAAAAGATCATTTATATTTGAGCATTGCCTCAACTGTTTTAAGAAGACATCCTACAAGCTATTAGAGCTTTCCATTTCTGTAAAGTTTTGTACAAAAATTGTATAGTCAGCTATTAAAAAAAAAAAAGTTCCATAATCAGTTTTAAGTTTTCTCCCCATCCCCAGGACATTTCATTTTTTTATTGTTGGGCCTGAGGTTCTCCCAAGGAATTGGCCCTCAGATCTTTGGATAAACCCAAGCTTAAATGTGTTGGGAATCTCAGTGGTTGGTTTGAAGAAGCCACACACAAGAATTTTTTTTACTCACAAGAAATTAATCTTAACAGATCTTGGTTAACCTAGGAAAAACAAAACAAAAAAAAAGAAGAACATTTGGTATGAAGTGTGTTTCTTGGAAGGAAGCATAAGATCCATTCTTTGCCCACAGGCGTGAAGTAATAGTTGTGGGATTTCCCTATGATGGCTCATTTGAAAGTGAAATTCTTGGATGTCTCACTACAGTTTGGATAATTTAGTGACAGCTACTGTTACTGGTAGTAAGACTAAGTTTCTTTGGAATAACCCTGATGAGATCACAATGGCCGCTGGCAATGTAAGGGGTCAGGCAGTTGTCTGGTTGCTGATGCATCGCCTATTCCCCTAGCCCAAATGTGTGGCATGATGGCACCGACCCAGGACATAAAAAGGACCTTTCATGCCTAACATTCACTCTAGTGCTTTTAATTAAAAAATGTTCTGCCTTGGATAAAGGGGAAGCTGTAAGTTGTCTCTACTTCTTCCTCTGTTTATTGCTTTTAAATTGATATTTGGAGAAAGTCTAGTCAGTGATGGGGCATCAGGTCATGAAACTGTCTTTACTCATTCTGGGGTAATCAAGTCAATGTACAACACATTTGGGGAATGCCCCTTCTTCAGGTCGACCAAATCCTTTAAAAGAGCAGACACCATGAATACATTGTTGCTTGATTTGTGAGCTGCACATTCCGATATATCATCTCAAAATTGAGCTTATTGGAAAACTGGGCAGCAAACTGGAAAATGAGGTTCAATGTTGATAAATGCAGGTTATGCACTTTGGCAAAAATAATATAAATGCAAGTTATACACTAAATGGCAGTGTGTTGGGAGTTTCCTTAAATGAAAAGGATCTTGGGGTCTTTGTAGATAACAAGTTGTCTAATTCTGGGCAGTGTCATTCTGTGGCTACTAAAGCAAATAAAGTTCTATAAAAAAGGGCATTAACTCAAGGGATGAAACATAATTGTGTCTCTTTATAGGTCCCTGGTGAGGCCTCATCTGGAGTATGGGGGCAGTTTTGGACTCCAGTCCTTAAGAGGGATATAAATGAGCTGGAGAGAGTGCCAGAGACTCTCTCTGGCACTCTCTCCTTAGAGACTAAGTGCAACTAAACTGGTTAGAGGGAGGGAAGAGTTAAATTATGAGGGGAGACTGACAAGGTTGGGGTTGTTTTCTCTGGAAAAAAGGCGCTTGCGAGGGGACATGATTAGACTTTACAAGTACATTAGAGGACATTATAGACAAATAGCAGGGGACCTTTTTACCCATAAAGAGAATCACGTACCAGAGGCCTCCCCTTCAGACTAGAGGAAAAGAAGTTTCATTTAAAGGAACAGAGTAGGGGGTTCATCACAGTGAGGACAGTGAGGTTGGGGAATGCACTGCCGGGTGATGATTCAGTTAATGACTATAAGAGGGACTTGAATGATTTTTTGGACAGACATAATACAAAGGCTATTGTGATACTAAGCTCTATAGTTAGTATAGATATGGGTATATAGAATTTAATTAAAAGTAGGGCGGGTTGTGTGTATGGGGCTGGGTTTTCATTTGGAGGGGTTGAACTTGATGGACTTTGTCTTTTTTCAACCCAATTTAACTATGTAACTATGTAACTGTCTCAAAGATGTATAACACTACTGCCAACACTAACTGCCACCAACAGCAAACAACTTCCCACCTGATATTTTCAAACAGCTTTATTGTTATTTTTCACATGGCACTAATATGGAGCTCGTCCCCCTTTTAACACAAAAAATATAGACTGACAATATTGGAATATTTCCTATTGGACTTGAGCCAGTCTCTAACCCAGGTATATTTCAGCCTGAATTTGTACTCAGTACAGAAGCCACCGGGACTTCATGATTTCCATATAATGAGACCTTTGCTTGGTCACGCAGCACAAAATGTGTTTATAGTAAAAACTTGGCCAAAGAGTTATCTAATCCTCTGGGTACATGAACTGTGTGTCTCTGGCTGCTAAATGTGAAGCTCTCATCAGCTTATTATCACTCTGATACACAGGGAGAAAGAGAATGCGGATTTGAGAGCCCTTAGTAACCTCGTAGGAAATCACATACAATAAAATATACAAAGGGAGTCATTAAGGGGATTGTTCATGCTCCAGTTCTAGCAATCCACAAAAACCAACATTTAGCATTGATTGCTCTGATTGGTTGCTGTGGGTTACTAGAGTTTGATCTGTAGAAATTTCCAAGCAATTTCCAAGATGATGCCAGTTGTGCCACACCTAAAAAGTGCTTCTTATGAAATATAGGACATTTTTTATTTTTTAAAGGAATTAAGAACTTCCTTCTTGAAGAATTTACTCCCCTGTTGTACAGATCCAGAGTGGACATTTGTAGAGGTTATTTAACAGAATTTGAAGGCCTCAACACTGGAGCATCAGGACACAGTATCAGACTGGGCCTCCTACAGCCCAACAGAGAACATGACAACCAGTATCTACTCGTAGGACCATTAGATTTAACATGTACTAAATGTTATTAGTAGGACATAGATCTGTGGTGGAAATAATTGAGCCGGTGGGGATGCAAATTGTTCCACTGGGATATTTCCATTTAATAAAAGCTAGCCTGGGAAGTCTCATCAAACAATGGTTGTGGTTCTCTGGGTCAGTAGTTGTTCCATTGATTTGACTCATACCTACTGTACCTCTGAGGTCCAGCAGTTCAGAAACAAAAATAATCCACTGTTGTACCAGCCTTTTAACCATTGTTCCAAGAATATGTATGGCAGCACATAAATATTCATGGCAAAGCTATCCCTCTGATGTTCAAGCTGGGCTTTCAGGTGTATCTAAGACAACAAGTAGGTTTCTAACCCCAAAAAACTCTTCAGGTTAACTCCACGCACCACTGCACCAGTTAGCCAACAGTTTGGGAACCACTGCAGACAGCAATTCGACAGTTTCTTTCGCTAGCATTTGTTCGGTCGCCAGGTGACTTTTCGCTCAGGCAAATGGTCGTTGCTCCGCAAATTCACTAAAGTGCGGGTTTTACTGAATGTTACCTCTTTCGCCAGAGTTGATTTGTCCACATCAGACCAGGCGAACTGCAAAAATGAAGCTACATCCTCCTCAATCTTATGTCACTTACATCATATCCTGTCTGCCGAAAATGCATTAAATTTGAAAAAACGCTGGCGACTTTTCCTTTTTTTAAGCAGGATTGGCTGCAAAAGTCCTAACTTAAACTTTTTTGGGTTAACATTTTTCAACCAGACATTTGACGGCTATGGAACCTTAATTTTACAGTGAGCTCACGTCTAGGGAATTATATGATCTCCTTTGTCTTTAATTTTACTTCTTGGACAGTTGTAATAAAAAGTGGCCACTTCAAGCATCAACAACTCTAATAAAGACATCCATACAACTTTAATCTACCCGACCTATTCAAATTGACATAAGCGTAAGATCACTAGCGACTTTTCGGTAGGCATAAATGCCTGTGGGAAAAGTCGCCAGTGTTCATTCGGCCAAGAATGCAACTTTGCATTATAGTGAATTAGCGTAGTGATAATGAATTTGCACCTGGCAAAGTGGTGCGAAGTGTGTGAAGCGGTCACTGGCGACAATTCGCCCTTTAGTAAATCTGCCCCAAAGACTAAGACCAACGTTGAGCACAGGAAAAACAGAACATTCTGTATTTGTGTTCAGCCAATAGGGGCATAGATATAGTAAAGTGCTACCAATAGCGTTACTGTTGCCAGGCTCCCCTGGGGATTCAGAGGTTAAAGGGTTAAACACTTCTCTACAGTAAATAGGTTACTGGACGACACAATCGAACCCCAGAAAGGGTCAACGGTGTTAAAACTTGCCTGTTTTATTCTATTTCCCTCTTTCACGTCCCTCAAGAAACCTTTTTACATTGCAATGCATTAAAAATAATATGAAACAGTTGCAGGCATATTTTATCCTTTCTCTTGGCTTTTAGAGGAAACCCAAAATCCAGCGTTTTTTTAACATTGCGGCGTCTGCGCTACCTCCCCTGACACGGTGCGACAGTGCATGGCGCTGAGTGCAAAACATGTGGCTTCTATTATTTTGGAAAGGTTTTGCATCGGGGAAAATGAGGAATAATTGCCAAAAAAGTGACAAAGAGAATTTTAGAAAGTAAATCTTTGCAACTGTCTAAAAAATTGTGCCAATGTGAGAGTCATGTGAATACCAAGATAAGGTAAATAGATGAAAGCTATTTTTGAACAGTTAAACTAGAATTTAGTGTTCTGTCCTCTCTACGTCTTACCCTGGGGTAGTGTTTGACATGCAGCTAAACTCCTTCCTTCATTAATCCACTGACACAGGTTATTGGGCTTCAGTTTTATTAACTATGGGGAAGGAGTGACACTAGGAAAACAACAAAAAAATTGACTTCATATCATCATCATAACAAACATTAAACACTGTGGATAAAACATTGTATAAGACAGACAATAAGAGAGGCATCCATGTAAGAGTAAGGCCTAGATGCCTGGGAAATGACCGATAGTAGTGCCATGAGGAGACTGCACATATAAGTTATAAACTAACATAAAGGGTACAAAGCAAGTAAATAATGATCTGCATTTATAAAACAGGATTAGGGGGTAAGTAATACCTACCAGGGATGCTACCATGAGGCTGGATGGGGTAAAATTAGCTGTCAACAGTACAAAGATGGCAGCTAGACTTATCATTCCCTGGATTAGACATGGTCACATGGTAGGGGTATGGTAACCTAAGAAAGACATTTCTAAAAGCAATACACATAAAACATTGACTAAACCACTAGGGGGTGCTATACAAACAATAAAATATTGCTGGAGGCATAACATAGGGAACTACTACACGTAACTATCCATGTGGTCTTTAATAACAGATCCAAGCAACCAGTGTGTAATATTGTAGGGATGTGGCACCCAGATATTCACTGCCGAAGGCTATTTATCTTCAGTTTCCAAAGAGAAGTAACTAACTTCAATCCACACATTGTTGGATCTGCATCGGGCGGTTTTTATGTAGGAAGAGAGGGGCAGAATGTATAGTATTGAAACTGAAGGTCAAGTAGGGCAAGATGTTTGCAAATTTAGCTGGCAGTAGCACTAGATAGGGACAGTTTATCAAAATGGGGTTAGTAAGGGCAATATGGGCATAGAAGTGAAAGATGGCCACTGAGTCAGCATGGAAAGATAGTAATAGAAGTGCAAATCAAGACAGAAGGACAAGATAGACACTATGAAAAATTAATGACAGCAGGGTAAGATGACAACAGTAGGGCAAGATGTTGTCAGTAGAGTTATGTGGAAACATTAAGACAAGAAGGAGACAGTAGGACAAGAGGATGACAGTAGCACAAGAAGGAGACAGTAGTATAAGGATAACATTATCCTACTGTCATCAATAGATCAAGATGGCAACAGTAAGGCAAAGATGGTGTCAGTAGGGCAAGAAAGTGACAGTAGAGCAAAATGGAGACAGTAAGGGAAACAGAAACAGAAGAACAAGATTACAGTGAGGCAAGATAGAGACAATTTGGTAAAATGACAACATTCATGTTCATGCTTCCAAGTGGAAGCAACTTTAATAGATTGCTTTAGGTCAATTTTGTCATGTTGTTCCTGGAATTCCACTTTTTCCCCAGGCCAACCAATATAGCTTAGCTTATTAATATACCAAGACAGCTATGATATGCATGGCATTTCAACCATGGCATTCATGGCATCAAAATGAGAATATTAAGCATAGTTCAGCTTGGTTATGTCTTGAACCGGGTCCCTACAGGGCCTGCCAGCTTTGTATAGTACAGTATGCACATGCATTGGTTTATTAAATGTTCAACTGATTTTTAGTAGACTTATGGTACAGAGATCCAAATTAGAGAAAAATGTCTTATCTGGAAAACCCCAGGTCCAAAACATTCCAGATAATAGACCCCATACCTGTACTTAGTTGAAGTACAACACACAATTGTGATTTCAATTATAAATACCTCTTAACCTTGAATGGGACTGTGCATCATCCAATATATTCTTATAGATCGAGCTTCATTAGATAGAGCTTCACTTACCTTCTGGGTTTCTTTGGCATTGCCTTCTTCTTCAGTGTTAATCCAGCATCAGAGGGCATGTCTGTCAGCAGAAAAAGCTGTAGATATTCATTCCTAGAAAAAGTTATTGAAAGAGGAGAAATTCTGGCAGTTATATCTAAAATAAAGCTTTATTATTCTTCTTTAATGAGAAGAATACATGAACAGATGTTCTGGTCTTGGGTACATTTTGTCTCTGAGGTTTGGTTTTACCGCAGGGGCCTTTCACTAAATCAAAATGAAGCTTTCCAAGTTAAATGAAAACGTGGATGCAGAACATCTCAACTTTGATCTGGAGAGAAGGACTAAGCTTAATCCCCATATTAAACATAAGGCAGAAAGGCTGATAGGAAAAGGAAGAACCTGTCAGTCTGATCACTGGTTCTTCATTAAAAAATTTCCACAAATGAATATTTAATTCTTTTTCCCAACAGACGAGAAAAAAAGTGGAAAATATATGCATTCCGTCTCAGGTAAAATTATTTTTGGCACTGGCACTTAAGGAAAGTTTGATTTTTTTTGGCAGTATTATGGGACTAGAAAGGTGTGAGGATTCCCATAAAAGACTGGGTGCAGAATTCTGTCCTTTTGTCTCCAATGAATAAACAATCACTGACGAAAGCGAGAGTTCATATCCCGCAGTGTTTATTTGTACTGCTGGGGTTGTGCTAATTACACAAAATTGCGTAAAATTGTTGATTTGTCACAATCTTCTAAATGTCTCGGGGGAGATGAGAACATTGCACAGAATTACGTTCATTTATCTTGGCTTTCATTAAATGGGTTAGCAATTGCTCAAAGGTGGCAGGCATGTCTGGGCTCATTATTTGGGTTTGCCATGACAAATAAACATTGATCAGAAAGTGATCAAACACATAATATGGACATGTAAGAACCCAAAGGATAATAGGCATTACTAGAGAGTTTTGACATCAGGAAAGTCTTGAATCATTCCTTAATGAATCAGGTGGATATATGTGTAGGTTGTATAGAGTCAAGGTTAGATTTAGTCTACCCAAGTTAACCCAAGGTTTCCAAATAGTAGACCCCATACCTTTACCAACGGACAGTTTTGTTATGAATTATTTAGATCTCCTCAACATTCTGTTGATGCATTACTTTGATGTTCTGCTAGATCAAACTTGATTTTATGTTGGGTTAAGTTGAAGTGGTTACTGACTCAACTACTCTAGCCATTTTCTCAGCCTAAGATGAAGGTAATACATGGTTTATTCCATAGGTTTTAGACCAGGGAGTAGAAGTAGAAGGTCCAAAGGGTAAGGTAATCAGCCTTTGTGACTCTGGTTCAATCTCTGGAAACTCCTCGTGGTCCTATATTAAGTCACTATTCTCCCATCGTCGTAGCATACTTTGTGCACCTATAATGGCTGCCTTGATAACTGTAACAAATAGTCTCACTGGAAAAATGAGCTGTAAAAATGATTCTCTTTACCTTTTAAATACTAACTGCTGATTGAATGCTATGGTTAACAGAACTGGTACAGATTCTGCACCTTTACTACATTGTCCCCATAAAAGTCTAAGGCTATAGTAAATTGAGCAGCACCATTGTCCTAACTCAGGGATCCCCAACCTTTTGAACCTGTGAGCAACATTCAGTAGTAAAAGGAGTTGGGGAGTAACTCAAGCATGAAGAATATTCCTGGGTGGTGAAAAATAAGTGTTGTGATTAGCTATTTGGTAGCTCCTATGTGGACTGGCAGCCTCTGTTTGGCAGTACACCTGGTTTTCAAACAACCAAAACTTGTCTCCAAGCCTGGAATTCAAAAATAAGCACCTGCTATGAGGCCACTGGGAGCAACATCCAAGCGGTTGGAGAGCAACATGTTGCTCATGAGGTACTGGTTGAGGATCACTGCCCTAACTACTAGTGTTACACCAATATTTGCTCCAGATGAAACCTATTATTCTCAGGAGGTGAGCTCTCGCAACGGTGTGGAGGCAGGGAACAATATAACTGTAAGCAGTATATCTTTAAAAATAAAGGGTGCCAGTGGTTCTTGAATATTAACCAGAACTGATTTATTAGAACAATCCACAAAGGAGAATAGCAATGGAACAGAGCACAGTCAATGAATACTCAGAATAAGGACTATTAGCAAAGTCTTCCTTCTTGTAGCACCTAAGAGGAAATGTCACTATTTCACTGACTAGGCAACAATACCCATGGTAGTCTAATCCCTTCTACTATTCCTTGGTGGAGCAAATAGCTGCTCATATAGGTAGCCCTAAACCTGGCTATCTCTCCTAGACAGATGTGGTGACAGGATCTAGCTGCCCATTACTAAATCCTGGACTAATAATAGCTTCACGTGACTCGCATCCACTTGGGGGAGTTTCTGGCCAAACTCGGGATAGCTAAGGATCATGCTTTGACCCAGGAAATTCTCCATCCATAGACTAAGGGGCCCCTTTGGGCCCAATCCTTAGGGGAATGCACAATAAATGAGGATTTATGAGTCGCCTACAATACTTTAAAACTTAAAGCAATAGCTAAAGCCCATAGGAAGTTGTATGTATTTCTCAAATGCTAATGCAGGCTGAAATGAAAATCCTTATTGTTGATCAGCTAATTGTGCTACATCAGTGTATTGCATACATTTTTATCCAGCAAACTTAATTAAAACTATCTTCCTTCCCATCATCAGCAAAGCAATGTAAAGAAGTGATTAACCATCTGCAATTGCCCTTGGCTAAACTAAGCTTACACATATAATAATAATTAAGAGGAATTTTTATGGCTTCAAAAAAAATGGCTGCACTCATGCCAAGGTTTATGACCACCACACCCTCCTAGGTGTGCCCTGTGCATTGAAACACCCCGACTTCACAAGTTTGGAATCACCTTGCTGCCTTGGGACATTTTACACATAATGGTTGGCATCTTCATAGCCCAAAAGGGCATGCCCTCTCTATTTTGATGGATTTCCCATGTACTTAATGTACTTAATGATGGGACACAGACAGCAGTTAACACACCCTCGTGTTCAAAATCATCAGACACTTTCCCATAATTTTCAGGGCTGTTAAATGCTATTTTAGGTGTTTAATTACCACCCTTCTAATTGCATGAGGGAAACTCCTTTGAAATGTTTGCTCCACATCAATCAATATCCATGTTGTGGTTAGGTTATCCCTGGAGATGGAAAGGTTGCGAAAGTCTGCAGAAGACTTTTATGGCATTCAAAAAGGACAGGAATGTAAATATTTTCATCCTCCAAAGCACTTGGATATATATATATATATATATATATATATATATATATGTATATATATATATGTATCCACGTGATATATATATATATATATATATATATATACACTGTATATACAGTTACGTATAAGTGCCTGCAGTGAGGGTACCCTGAAGTGTTCAATCCATGCTAGTGATACGGCCAATGTGTGGTTCGGCAGCAAAGCACACCACCTGTAAGAAGCCCCAGGAGACTGGCATGTGCAATTACTCGGTTCCTGGGCTTCCTTTGGACACGTGTCTAGATCAAGTTGCGTGTCAGCATGTTTGGACACGCACATGTGCATTGATGCTTGCGTCGCAAATAGTTTGACGCATGGTGCATTGTGAAAACCAAGCGTGCTGACATCACTTTGCTGCCAAAATTCAAAATAAAGAGCACTTTTTGTTTGGAATTCATTGCCCAATCTAGTTTTCAGTATTCTGATCCTGCTCAAGCTATTTTCCAACATCTCTACTTGGTTTTGACTCCTTGCCTGGTTATCGACTTCTGAATCTTGCCGCCTGCCACTAACCCTTGCCTGGATATGACTCTGACCTTGCCTGATCCTTTGGTACCACACTTCTGACTACCTTTGCAGTGTGTAGGATCCCTGCCTGCTTCATAGCAGAAAGTACCGGGGTCCCAAAAGGGTGTCGGTGAAGACCAGAGCTGGTAGGGCCCTCTTGCTACACCTAAGGGGTAGGCTGGCAGTTATGGGCTTCTCTACACTACTAGCAGTAACACAATCATTGTCATGACTGTGTGCAAAATAATAGTACTAATGTTGCGTTCCTTTGGGGGTAGTTACAAATGACCAGACAAAGAAGTTTCTTTAGAAGCTTCAAGTTGGAAGACCATGTTGACAATCTAAGGGCTCCTGCACACTTTGACATTGTATTGCTAACCATGACCAATGCAAATCAGTGAGGGAACCTTGCAAACCAGTTAGCAAATGGATATATCTAGGACAGTTCAGTTGAAAGGATCATCCACCCTATTGTTTTTTTTAAAAAAAAAGTTTTATCAATACAAAAAACACAATACTCAAGATAAATAATGGTTTCCAGGCAGATAGGCAGATATGATAGATTTCACAGGATGTTATCTAGTGTATTGCAAACATTACACTATTTATAGATTGTTACAAAGGAAGGTATTATATCATTGTGACAACCCTAGATCAAACCATGGGCTCCAGATGTGCCCCTGGCCTCTGATGTAAACTTGATGAGAGGTATCACTTTGTTGACTAGATGTTGCCATGTGGGGAAATTCTGTAGGGTTGTTCCTATCCAGTGCATTGCAATATCTTTTCTGGCATAGAATAACAGGTACTGGTGCGAGTTATGGACATAATTGGTGGGAATAATGTCATCTAGAATGCCAGAAGGCAGATGTTTGCTGATACTATGTGTGGGAAAGCTAGATCACTTCTGAATATTCATTATATTATGGCAAAACTTGGTTATTGGTGGTGTAGGATAAACCTTAGACCTATATCAGTCAGGGATGGTAGCTGGAAATGTCTGCAAAATATTCCAAAATAAAGAACAGTAAACTTTTTACAGTAGTGCCCCTGCACTTGAACATCATGGTTTTCTTCTTTCTTTGACTACATAATGATTGGATTGCCAGCTCTTTAGAATATAGAGGAACAATCTATCATTAGAAAAGTGATTATTTCTCAGCAATTTCCAAGGGTGATACTGAGGGTCCTATTGATAAAATGTAAGCAGTTGTATAATTGGCCATAGTTTCCAAATTTGGCCAATCTTTCCAACTTGTTTCATGTATAAAACGTCAAAAATTTGTCACTGTGATATGACTTTGACTTTGTCACGTTATATTTCAGCACAATAAAAATTCTCTGGTTATTTCTCCACATTTGCTAGGTCACCTTGCTATTAATCTTCTCAACAAGATCTCAACGCAATATGTTGGCGCTATATAAATACATATTAATAATCAACAAAGAGAGAGTTGTGAAGCCTCACAAAGGCTGCTACCTACCAATGGGTATTTTGTGCCTGACACCAAGTTTCATTCATTTCACCTTTCTTGTGTCATCTCTATTATAAAGGATGATATTGTTTTGGTTCCTGCTGCTAAAAGTTGACATTTACCTGCTTAAAATATATAGAAGGTACAGTAGTTATAAATGGGCAGAAACATTTTGACCAGTTAGCTCCCTATGAACTGTTTTGCTTTGCAGAAACGTCTTGCCAACCTGGCTAATTTTAACAGATTTGGCAATTCATTGGTCCATGTGTGGGGCCAAAACTATTCCCTAACACAGCATAATGAAAAATCCTGCATACTCCTTGAGTATGCAGGATGCATTGGCCCACCGTCAGAGAATCGTTTCATGAGCTTAATATGGGTCACCACTGGGCAGCCTGGCCAAATGGGTAGATTTTGTTTGGTATTTCTTTGGTCTAGGTCAACTTAAAACTGTTTAGAGGGAGGGAAGAGTTAAATTATGAGGGGAGACTGACAAGGTTGGGGTTGTTTTCTCTGGAAAAAAGGCGCTTGTGAGGGGACATGATTAGACTTTACAAGTACATTAGAGGACATTATAGACAAATAGCAGGGGACATTTTTACCCATAAAGAGAATCACGTACCAGAGGCCTCCCCTTCAGACTAGAGGAAAAGAAGTTTCATTTAAAGGAACAGAGTAGTCGGTTCATCACAGTGAGGACAGTGAGGTTGGGGAATGCACTGCCGGGTGATGTTGTGATGCTGATTCAGTTAATAACTATAACTGTAACCATTAAGATGTCCAGACATACACATTGGCAAACCATACAGTTTTGTGTCATCAACAATCATGAATATATTACATTCAATGTCAGCTATGAGGACTTATGCCTCTAGTCCAATTTTTTATACAATGGAGGTAAAAATGTAAGCTTGGGCTGACCTCTATTCAATGACATGGCTTTTTGAGCCTTAGCATTGTTCTATGTAATGGCTAGATCAGAAGAGAAATAACTAAACAAATTGTAGATGGTTTCAACAAGAAAAAACGTTTAGCCTTGTAATCTGAAACAGAAGCAGGAAGGTGAGACGGGCTAAAATAAAAATGGGAGCAGCCAAAAAGACACCAAGTGGCTGGAACATGGGGTGAATGGTTCAGAGCTGTAGCTTAATATATACAACATGATTTGGTGAACTCCCATCCTTAATTCTCAATCAGCATTGGTTCCATTAACCTGGGATATTGGATGACACACACCTTCACATGTGTAATTTGTCATAATTGAATTAGGCCGTTTTTACTCTGATGGGTGTGGTGTATAAATAAAGGGCAAACCCATTCCTGCAATTAAAATGATCCATACTGGCATCAACATGTGAACAGACTCCCTCTGTAGATATAGCTACCTTACAAGAATTTGCTTTTCTCTGCCTATGAAAAGTAGTTCTCAGACTATATAACTTGCCCTATGGAGGTCCTAAGTACGTAATGGCATTTGCATATGTAGTAGATATATAGTAGATACTTTCTCATCCTCTTAAATAGTGCCCTGGTGGAGCTGTCATTAACAACCCTTTCAAGTCCCGTCCCTGACCTGCTTTGAGGGTTGTTTGAGAACCTTTCCCACCGAACATTGAGAAGAAAGTCATCAAGGGTAGAATCTAATTCCAAAGGGATTGGCCACCTGTGAACAAGAATGAACAGGAGACCTGATGTTATTGTTTTTCCGTTGGTTTAATTTCTAGAGAGTTTTGGAACTTCATTGGGTTTGAGCTTAATTGGGTGTTGTTCTGCACCCCATAGTTGCGTGTGGATTGTAGACATGATTGAATATATAAGGCGTATCTAAGATGGGAGTTTATTATGGCATAGCCATACTGTTTATTCTCCAGCTTATAATAAACTGAGCTAAAAGGGCCATCCCAATGCAAGTGGAATTGGTGTATTTGTAAATTCCAGTAATCCAATAAGCACAGATAGCCAGAACCAGACGCTCCCTGGAGACGCATATTAATCTCCCCATTGTAACTATTCTGAGATGAGAGTTCAGAGGAACTTAATTTTTTTTGGAAAAAATGAACAAGGAGATGGGGCATGATCTGGGAATCCATTGTTGCTGTGATGGCGACGGAAAGCTCGAAGCAACCAAGCAAACCCTGCCAATGAAAACCAGATGTTCTGTGTGTTAGAGAACGTGTTTGGGGCAGTTTTCAATTACAGTAAAACTAGAATAATAATGAGGAACAAAATAGTATGATTTCCTGGACACACGGTGGAACACAAGGATTAGTAACTTATCTGACATGTAGAAGTTCTTTGCTGAACAGTGTTAATCATGTTCTATAACTCAGCCTACAGGGACGTCACCTAACCCCATGTCATTGGGGGATATTGATTAATTACAGGCATTTCAGACCTTATTTTATGTTTCATTTTAGTGTGATAGAAACTTAGGTGCAAAATATCCAGGGCTGGATCATTAATACTTATTGTACTGTTTGTCAGAATTTCAGTTGGAATCATCCTCAGACGTACTGCCTTTAGCCCCATCAGCTCATGTATAAAAAGGTTACTACTGATATATAGAAACATTGGGATAACAGTCACCCTGCTATAGTTCCAGGGGTACCCAGAGTACAAATAAACACTCACCCCAAATCTCCCCCTAACTGACCTTCAGATTTGGCCCCCTTAGCTCATAACAAGGTTACAGATATATAGAAACATTGGGGTAACAGTCACACTGCTATAGTTCCAGGGGTACCCAGGGTACAAATAAGCACTCACCCCAAATCTCCCCCTAACTGGCCTTCAGACTGGGCCCCCTTAGCTCATAACAAGGTTACAGATATATATAGAAACATTGGACATTGGGGTGTCACCCTGTTATAATTCCAGGGGTACCCAGGGTACAAATAAACACTCACCCCAAATCTCCCCCTAACCAACCTTCAGGCTGGGCCCCCTTAGCTCATAACAAGGTTACAGATATATAGAAACATTGGGGTGTCACTCTGCTATAGTTCCAGGGGTACCCAGGGTACAAATAAGCACTCACCCCAAATCTCCCCCTAACTGACCTTCAGACTGGGCCTCCTTAGCTCATAACAAGGTTACAGATATATAGAAACATTGGGGTAACAGTCACCCTGCTATAGTTCCAGGGGTACCCAGGGTACAAATAAGCACTCACCCCAAATCTCCCCCTAACTGGCCTTCAGACTGGGCCCCCTTAGCTCATAACAAGGTTACAGATACTGTATATGGAAACATTGGGGTAACAGTCACCCTGCAGTCACCCTAGGGCCAAATAACTTAATTACAATAAATGATAGGAGAGGCATGGTGGAGGGCCAATACATAGGCACATAAGTTCTACCAACCAGGAGTAATGTAAAAAGAGACACAAAGTCACCTGCAGGTCTAGTATCCTATAGCAACAGTCAGGGAATCATTTCAAGGTCCTCTGTTTATATGCTTTAAACATTTATATGGTTGCTATCGGTTACTAGACTGCCTATTATTACATTACACTAATGTAGGAACAAGAGCATAAGGTGAATAATACTCACACTGCAAAAAGGGCTGCAATTATGAGGATTTATAAGGAATGTTTGTTTACTTCAAACTCTAATAAGTCAGATATCTGCTGCCTCGTGGTCTTCAGGAGCACTGGGTATTCTAAAGAATCTGTCTCACAAGCTTTATTCCAGCTCCCCTGTCCCCAGACCCACAACAAGGAATTGCACTCATACCTCTTTAACAGAGAGATGCTGACGAACTGGGACACTGCATGGCAGTTTGAAAAAGTGCTTAGTACCGAGAATGTCTACACTGGCATCATTTTATGGGATCTCTCTGTACAGATTATGAGCAAACTCAGGGGACTGTTCCTGCTGAATTGTGCTTAGTACAAGGAATACCTATGCTGCCATAGTTTTATGGGATCTCTCTGTACAGACTATGAGCAAACTTAGGGGGCTGTTCCTGCTGAATTGTGCTTAGTACAGGGAATACCTATGCTGCCATAGTTTTATGGGATCTCTCTGTACAGACTATGAGCAAACTTAGGGGGCTGTTCCTGCTGAATTGTGCTTAGTACAGGGGAATACCTATGCTGCCATAGTTTTATGGGATCTCTCTGTACAGACTATGAGCAAACTTAGGGGCTGTTCCTGCTGAATTGTGCTTAGTACAGGGAATACCTATGTACCATAGTTTTATGGGATCTCTCTGTACAGACTATGAGCAAACTTAGGGGACTGTTCCTGCTGAATTGTGCTTAGTACAGGGAATACCTATGTACCATAGTTTTATGGGATCTCTCTGTACAGACTATGAGCAAACTTAGGGGCTGTTCCTGCTGAATTGTGCTTAGTACAGGGAATACCTATGTACCATAGTTTTATGGGATCTCTCTGTACAGACTATGAGCAAACTTAGGGGACTGTTCCTGCTGAATTGTGCTTAGTACAGGGGAATACCTATGATGCCATAGTTTTATGGGATCTCTCTGTACAGACTATGAGCAAACGTAGGGGACTGTTCCTGCTGAATTGTGCTTAGTACAGGGGAATACCTAGCTCTAGCTGCAGTATTATGCTAATTATAATGGCATGAATTAAGTGCATGTGCTTATCTGAGCTCAACTTTTCTACCCCAGTTGTTTGGTTGCACCTTTGTTGCTGCATGAAACGCGACATGCACTGGCTCAGGAGTGAGGAAACCCAATATAATGTAAATTGAACCTACCTGCACCTGTTCCTTAAGTAGTAAGTGCCAATTGCACCCAAACAGTGGACATTTGGTCACATGGTTAGGTAAGGTAGCCTAATAAGGACCTTTGTAATAATAATGCATGTAATAATGAAACCAGTAGGTGGAGTAGGAAGAACATAATCCATAGAATAGTGCAGGAGGCATCACAGTTACAACTTCATGACTGCACACTTTACTTATTTTGTATAATTGCAATTAGCGGCTACATATAAACCGACCTCGTTGGGCTGCAAATTTGTAAAATGCAGTTGCTATTGAAAGCAGTTTAATTTCCCGAGCTGCTGGTTCTGACTCCAGGGAGCAGAAAGATAGACTTGCACGACCCCCAGCCAAATTCCATTGCTAAAATGCACTGCCGCTTTACAGCACTGGCACAGGGAGAACAAGATAAGGGGCCGTCTCGCTGCCATAGAATAACACTTCTTCCAATTCTTAACGGCTATTAATTCAGCTCCAACTGTAACCTCTATGTTCCTGTTGTACTGGGCTTTGTACAGGGCAATATTACTGTTATTACAGGATGTCTGCTATTCCCAATTCTCCTTCCATGCAAAGTGTTATCAGGAATGGGCGAACAATGGTGACTTATATAAGGCTGAATCTGAGAAAAAGTAAATCATTTGCAAAAATTTGGATTATTTGGACATAGTGGAGTCTATGGCAGACGGCCTTTATGTAGTTTGGGGCTTTCTGGATAATGGGTTTCCAGATAATGGATCCTATACCTGCGCCATGTGTTCTGGGGGCAATAAATTCTGGGATTTTATACAGGGTGCTGACCATGGGATAGTCTTCAGGAATTTGTGCTGTTAGTTAATTTTTCAAGACACAAATAACCCTACACCTCTTTTTAGTGAAATCATAAGTGAGTTCCGAGTTCTTTAGAAACAGTCTGGAAAGGTCCAAATGGTCATTTGAGAATTGGGCCTAAGAGGAGACAGAGAAGGCAGTAAAAAAGTCAAAAACAGTTGAAATATTGCAGGACAGTTTTCCCTGTTTTGAGCCCTTCTAGGGACCATTCCTATTGTCTTCCCATTGTTGCATTAATTTGTTATATATAAATACACACCTCATTTATCAGTGTAACCCTTTACACTCCACGTTTGGCACTAACCTGATGACACGGGCAAACCTGACTCACTCCGCAGTGATATTGGAGAGACTGGGTACCTGGAACTAGTGCAGTGCCTCCACCTAGTGGGATTCAGGAATGCACCTATGGGTGGCCCCACTAGGAAAACAGTGACAATTCACACACAGTAGATGGTAAACTAAATAACAGTTTATCTAAAATAAATGTAAGTAAAAGGCAAAGTAATACAATCAACACTCCTGACAAAGTGACAATGGGCCTCATTAAGTAAATAAGGCCAGTGCAAACTAAAGAAGGCAAAGTCCTTTAATGTAATTTCCAACAAGCACAGTTTTTGAAATCTCCAAGCGCTCATTTAGGATACTGTCACTTTAAATATTAATACTCATTAATACTTTACAGTCACTTTTCAGGTGAGTCAAACACTTATCATACCTCCCAACATTTTGCCAATTTTTTTTGACCAAGCCCATTTTTGTGGCAACACCCTGTAATTACCATGCTCATTTTACAAAATTTGGCAGGTTATGAAAGTTTGAAAATATTTCTGTGTTTTTTTCCCAGTTATTACAGTTTTGCTAATGAAGGTGAATTGTCCTTTAAGCTGTGAGTCTAACTTCTCCCAAGAGACCTGTTATCTTATATTGTTACAATTACTTATTTGCTTATCTCAAAATTGTTACAAAAGTATAGTATCTGCAGCTGTGGCTGTTCTGGGCTCTCTGCCAAAAGCCAATGAAGTTAGAAACTTTATTTCTTTTTCTGCCTGTTCAGTGCAGAGAAAAACGGGACTTTCCAGTACAAACGAGGAACTGCGGGTTGCGCTGTCAAAAGAGGGACTGTCCCTCTAAAAACGGGACAGTTGGGAGGTATGTAATATGTTCCCCTACCTAGACCTGCTACCTGACCCAAATAGTAAGCATATCTTTCGACCCAGGGTCTCGTGAAACTGAAACTGACGTCACTATGAGCCGGACATGACATCTCACTGGAGTCTAATCAGATGGGTAAGGAAAGGAATCCTCCATCAAATCTGTATATCTTGACCACTCATTATCTTATATATATATAGATATAGTGTATAGGGGGTCATGTGGTTCTGTCATATGGAAATATCATATCTAGTTAACTGCTCTTCTACTATGTTGTTTATCCTACTCAATATAACTGAATGTGTCTCAGTGGGACCTGGATTTTACTATTGAGTGCTGTTCTTAGATCTACCAGACAGCTGTTATATGGTATTAGGGAGCTGCTATCTGGTTACCTTCCCATTGTTCTGTTGTTAGGCTGCTGGAGGGGAGGGACGGGGTATGATATCACTCAAACTTGCAGTACAGCAGTAAAGAGTGACTGAAGTTTATCAGAACACAAGTCACATGACTGGGGGCAGCTGGGAAACTGACAACATGTCTAGCCCCATCGCAATTTAATATAAAATAATCTGTTTGCTCTTTTGAAAAACGGATTTCAGTGCAGAATTCTGCTGGAGCAGCATTATTAACTGACGCGTTTTGAAAACCCATGACATTATCCCTTTACGTTATTCAAAACTACATTAATTTCTTATTCATAAAGATGGTATAGTTTCCCTTGAATTGTTTAGTTTATGGAAGAAAGAAAAAGTTGTACTGTACATAATTCTTATGCAAATGCTTCTCAGAGTGTTAAGGGCCTAAAACACGTTTACAACATTTCATCTGATAAGTCATTTGGACTAGGAGTTCTGTTTGTGCTGGTTCTGGGCCAGTTGGGTAAAGAGCGGAGAGACAATGACAACTTCTTAGTGCTGATTCTAATAAAAATAAATACAAACAGTCGAGCACTCACGGAGGTTTCCTCTTTATCCCTCTATCCCTGAAATACGAAGAAAATTGGGCAAATAAAGAAAATCTGAATTGTGAGCAGATCAACAGTTCAGCGCAGATGAGCCCATTTGGCAAGCGCCGGTGGATTGAAGTTGCAGCCGCCATTTGGAAATGGGAAATTGCTGAGCTAACAATAACAAAATAAAAACAACACACTGTAAAAAATGAGCAGGAGGTTTTAACTTAATGCAACTGGAGATTTACTGTCCATAGGAAAACCCTTTCTTGAGAGAAATGTCCCGTATGCTAAATATCTCCCGAGCTTATAGGGATCCTGAGCTCAATATACACAACTTGAATGGACAATTTGTTGTTCGTTGTTTGTATGGTTAGACACACAATTGATTTTTTACCTCCATATTGCCAATATAGTAGCCCTGTATTCCCCAATACAAAACAAATATCCATGGCTTTCTGAAACCAGAATATGGCTCCTTGTTTAGTCTGAGAGTTTAACACTGTGCCTTTGCTAACTGCATCTTTTTCATTTACATTACTCCCAAAAATATTTACCATTTTGCCCTTCAAGTTTGGGAACTCCCCATATGCTTAACAAAAAAGTAAACAACCCTAAAGTTCCCTGTATAACTCAGCCTGCAGCCTTGTGTCTTTATATGGTCACAGAACAACCCCTCAGTGACTTCTAATATCCTTATCATTTACAGTAGGGGGTACATTATCCCTTATAATACATGAGTGATACTCAGAGTTCCCTGTATTACTCAGCCTGCAGCCTTGTGTCTTTATATGGTCACAGAACAACCCCTCAGTGACTTCTAATATCCTTATCACTAACAGTAGGGGGTGCATTATCCCTTATAATACATGAGTGATACTCAGAGTTCCCTGTATAACTCAGCCTGCAGCCTTGTGCCTTTATATGGTCACAGCACAACCCCTCAGTGACTTCTAATATCCTTATCATTTACAGTAGGGGGTACATTATCCATTATAATACATGAGTGATACTCAGAGTTCCCTGTATAACTCAGCCTGCAGCCTTGTGCCTTTATATGGTCACAGAACAACCCCTCAGTGACTTCTAATATCCTTATCATTTACAGTAGGGGGTACATTATCCCTTATAATACATGAGTGATACTCAGAGTTCCCTGTATTACTCAGCCTGCAGCCTTGTGTCTTTATATGGTCACAGAACAACCCCTCAGTGACTTCTAATATCCTTATCACTAACAGTAGGGGGTGCATTATCCCTTATAATACATGAGTGATACTCAGAGTTCCCTGTATAACTCAGCCTGCAGCCTTGTGCCTTTATATGGTCACAGCACAACCCCTCAGTGACTTCTAATATCCTTATCATTTACAGTAGGGGGTACATTATCCATTATAATACATGAGTGATACTCAGAGTTCCCTGTATAACTCAGCCTGCAGCCTTGTGCCTTTATATGGTCACAGAACAACCCCTCAGTGACATCTAATATCCTTATCATTTACAGTAGGGGGTACATTATCCCTTATAATACATGAGTGATACTCAGAGTTCCCTGTATAACTCAGCCTGCAGCCTTGTGCCTTTATATGGTCATAGAACAACCGCTCAGTGACTTCTAATATCCTTATCATTTACAGTAGGGGGTACATTATCCCTTATAATACATGAGTGATACTCAGAGTTCCCTGTATAACTCAGCCTGCAGCCTTGTGCCTTTATATGGTCACAGAACAACCCCTCAGTGACTTCTAATATCCTTATCATTTAAAGTAGGGGGTACATTATCCCTTATAATACATGAGTGATACTCAGAGTTCCCTGTATAACTCAGCCTGCAGCCTTGTGCCTTTATATGGTCACAGAACAAGCCCTCAGTGACTTCTAATATCCTTATCATTTACAGTAGGGGGTACATTATCCCTTATAATACATGAGTGATACTCAGAGTTCCCTGTATAACTCAGCCTGCAGCCTTGTGCCTTTATACTGTATGGTCACAGAACAACCCCTCGGTGACTTCTAATATCTTATTCACTGCACAATTCTGTTACAATTTACTTTATTTTAGTAGGTAAAGAACTTCCAGGGCAGGATGTACAGAGTGATAATAATAGCTGCTGCTTGTAAAGAATATAAATGTCTTGAAGAACTTCTGGCCATTGATCAACACTGAAATCTCTGTTTGTTGCTCTTTTAGGATATCTTTCCAGTCTTCTCTCAAGTTTCCAGTGTTTACGTACGACATTATAGCTCTGATCTGTGATTTCTGGCCACGGTAGACGTGTGCTCCCAGGTTTCCAAGCTTGAGCCCTTTGTATATTTCTGTGTTGTTTTTAGCAAATCCTTTGTTTGGCATTGAGCTTGACTTATTGATGTTTCTTAATTCTGGAACAGAAAAATTGAGGGTTTAGAATGACAAAACTAAAGTGAAATCGTAGAGCGATGGAAAGTCTCTTAAACAGGAAATGTTGCCAACGCTACCTTAAAATATTTTTTGTTGAATTTTTTTTAAATGATAGTAGAAACAATTTCTATAACTGTAAATATTTAATAGCCTGTGAAAAAGGGAAAGAGAACAATGAATTCCAAAAAGTCTAGAGAGAGAGAGAGAGAAATTCAAAACATTCATTCGTTGAAAATTAAAGTTTTTATTCTTTTCTCCTTTACAATATATTAAAATATATGATTCCTATACCTGTGCTAATAATAGGTCGTTCTATATAGGAAGACTTACTGTATAGGGATGCAGAACTTTGTGTCCCGAAGCCTCTATGAGTCGGCTCTATCGCAGCCCTTTATATTTATTGACTCTCCCTATGCACAGAAAGGCAATAGTTTCCTCACATTTGTTCAAATTCATACATATTCATGTAGGGATCCATAGAGTTAAGCTCCCCTGAAAATCCCACATGGTTGGAAATCCCCAGTTGTGGCCAGCTAAGTGTTGGACCTAAATTGGATCTGGGAGTGAGTCTTCTGTCCCATGTGCAGTCCTGACAGATTCCAGATTTGGCCTGAAGGAGACACTGTTGCGGAAGAAGTATAAAAAGCTGAGCTGCCATGTTCTCAGGGTCAGTCTATTTTCCTATTCACTGCAAGATGGAGTGAGTCTTTTCGGCTGGGGATCCTTGCAGCAAAAGGCCCCAAGCTATGGAGATAATCCACATTGGTGGTAATGCCCTTGGTGGGCTTGGGGATAATTGGACCCCGATAATCATTTGGAGCTTGGAGGCAGCAGAGAGGGTAAAGGAGGTACCTGGTAATGGACTCTGGTGAAAGATGAGTGTTGGAGCTGGCCTGAAGATTAAAGAGCCTGTGAGTTGCTGTGGATGTCTGTACCAGTTCTGTGTGAGCCCTGGCATGAGGAAAGGGTATTGAAAGGGTATTGAAAGATCCCAGCATTTGCCCCCTGTGTGAGGACAGGTGTTGTCCATGTGCCTGCTATGTGGGAACAACTACTTCTGTCCATCAGGAGAAGTATTTGGGCAGGTAGTGCTTCCTGAGGAAATTTAAGAGCTCTAGGAGGAAAGGGACTGTGATTCTCTTTATCCACCCGGAGTGGAGTGTGAGACTGTGCCTGGGCAAGGACTGTGTCAGGGTTGGACTTATCACATGGGTTCCGCAGGGTTATTTATATGAAAATTGTATTTATTCTGCACTTTGCCAGGTATATATAACATTTTATTTGTTTTACTGAAACAGTGTGGTTAATTATTATTTCCTAATAGGGACACCTGTAGGTGTATCCCCGGATCCCACTAGGTGGAGGCACTGCCATTGAGAGAAATTCTCAGTACCCTTTCATTTAGCAAAGGGGATTCAGGACCTGTGGATGGTAAGGTATTAATGATATACAGCCTATACTACATTTGGTGTCAAAATAGGGTTATATTCATGTTCAGGTTTTAGGACCCATTCTTTTCTTTGTTTGAGCGTACATTTAAAAACTATATATAATGTTATGGGTGTGCAAAAACAATTATGCTGAGGTTTCTGTTCATTTCCATTAAAACAACAGGAGGTCAACAGGAACCAACAAAGCCAAACAAGCCAGAGTCTGGAATGAAATAACAGTTCCTAAATCAGAGGTGCTGCGAGGAACCAGGCCAATGGAATCCCCTTTTTTAGAGGTCTCGGTTGTGCTTATAAAATTCCCGTAAATCCATATCGCTTGCATATAGAGCAAGGAATGGCACGTTACATTGGGTAACTGTTGCCAGTGTGTAAAGCACAACACTTACATATACGTGTGAGCCGTGGCCACTGAGATTTAACTCACGGAAAATGTCCAGTGGCGCCGTTTCATCTCGTCTATGGAAAGTTCCGTCAGCAGGAGAAAGACCATGGGAACGAGAGGGACTGTGTCTGATTCATTCCCTTATTAATCTCTCAGATCATAAAAAAGCTACGTATAGAATGGAAACAGAAGTCGCCAAATACCTGTTGCACCCCCAGAGGCCACTCACTCTAAGCACCAGTAACACAATGCTCTAAAGTTGTGCCCAATGAGGAGTTTCAGTTCTGGCCTCCTGGGTTGGCCAAAGTGACCCATCACATTGTAAATACCAAGTTATTGATGCTGCTGCTGGTCTGGCACAGGGCGCTACCCACAAAACTAAATGGAAAGTGACTGCTATAGTTGTCGGCATCAAATTTAATTGCCATTAGCAAAAGTTGATCTGGTGGCTGGTGCATTACAAGCAGGTTATCCTTCCCACGGGCTGTGACAACATAGGGAAAGCTGATAATGTACCTTACTCACAAGCCATTAGAGTTTCATTGCCAAAATAATTAGACATAAAATTCTGGGAACTTTATGACTGAGTTGAATTTAAATTTTAATGGTTTGTTTTGCTTGTTTTCTTTCATTTTGTTCCCATTTAACTTTGCAGACAAAGATGAGATTTATGCATGTTTGAACGTAACAGGTACCAAACAGGTGGGGAAATAAACTTACCATTAATACTGGAGACGGAACAGACAGAACTACACTATTCTGAGAATAATGTTCCCATTTTATTTAATTCTGTTCTGCAACACAGTTGTAGGGAACCTGAGTTTTCCGTATAGTAAATCAGGCAGTTCCCCCTTTGTATGTGGAGACCTAAGTGGTCAGGCAGCTGGGATTTACTCTAGGCTATGGTTTGCCCACTAGGGGATAGTATGTGAAACTATTAAAGGATACAGTCCAATGTGCTCAAGGTCTTTCCTGGGACCTCACCTCTCTGGGTGGTGTTACTGGCTCAGGGCTGCACTTTGGTAAAAGTTAGATAGAGTAATATAGTGCTAGTAAGTTTTGTCATAGTTGCTTTAGGAGCAAGAGAAAGGCTCAGGGAAGATAGTGAGCAGCTTCTGCTCCAACGAGGAAAAATAGTGGGGTTAGGAGCTTGTGGTGCAAGGACTTGTTGAGGACCAGTCAGGGTGCCAAGATACAAGACCCCAGGCTAAAAATCCCTATGCACAAGGCTTTACTCGATAGGAGGAATTGCCCCAGGAGTGTGATAACCTATTTTTTGCTTATTTACCTCTGGCAGTGACTGTTTATAAACCAGTTATTTTGCTGCAATACAACATATCTGTGACTGGATCCTTTGTTGCACGGAACTACTCAAGGTACCGAGAGTTGCAGGGAGTTGCTCGTGTACATGTGGGTCAGTGGTACAGTACAAGGAGACCTATTCCTGCTAACACACAATAATTCAAACAGTAAAAGTCCACTCAAGGGTGAACTACACAGTCTTTTAGCCAATACACCAATGAAAGGAGATATAGTCACTTACTATGACCCTTGCCAGATGACTTCTTCTGCACTTCTGCCGGGGGTTTGCATGGACTTAGAGGTCAATAAAGAACTGAACTCAAGGTGTAGAGTACAACAATGGAGGATGCAGTAATGTCTGCAGTCTCTTAAAAGCCGCAAGCTAGTGGCGGGGGAGGATCTGGACTAAAACCAAGGTTCAGGAGACATTTACTTGTATATATACTGAATTACTTATGAGACGGGGGACCAGGGAATGTGCATTGATTAATTGGCTAAGTCAGTAGCACTTCCATTGTAGTTTAATACATTTTTACTTAGCCTTAAAGGAGAAGGAAAGCTACGGAGTCATTTTGTTGCCAATAGATTAGCTGCAATAGTGCAAGCTAGAATGCTTTATTTATTCTGTAGAATGTTTTACCATACCTGAGTAAAAAGCTCTAGAAACTCTTTGTTTGTTTAGAATAGGAGCTGCAGTATTAATGTGGTGTGACATCACTTCCTGCCTGAGTCTCTCCCTGCTCTGGGCTCAGATTACACCAGAGAGGGAGAGAAGAGCAAACTGAGCATGCTCAAGCCCAGGGCAAGGAGGTTTAAGCTGAAGGCAGGAAGTCTGATACAGAAGCCCATGAGTACACAATAGAAGGAAAGAAATGCAGTATTTCTTTTGACAGGGGACTCAGAACAACATTACTTTGGGGGTTTACTGGTATATTTAGATGGACCTTTCTGATAAGGCTTACTTAGTTTTAACCTTTCCTTCTCCTTTAAGAGTGCTCCCACAACCCATTGTTTGTGTTTAACGTCTGCAGGAGGTAGTACTGTATTTATGGGGTGCACAGGGCTCTACATGGAGGTATGGAGCACAGAGACATGTGGCAGTTCCTCTTACTTCTAAGGCTAATGCCTCATGGGCTGAAAATCTTCCTGCTAAAGTACGCAAGACCAGAATCAGCCCATACGCAGGTATTATTCTCCTGTCTTGTCTGCACCTGGAACATCTACGTAGGCCTGGGTGAAGGCACCCACAACATATTTTGTGTAAGAATGTAGACTCTTGTGTTTCTTTGCCAAAGTCCCCCACTTGTGCCTTTGCCAATAAGCCATGTGGCTACAGACAGGACAGGAGGCTAATGCCACACAGGGTTTCAAATCAGCCTGCTTAAATGTGTAGGCCGAGACTTAGCTGCAGGTGCCTGCACCCAAGCCAACTTAGATGTTCCAGGTGCAGACAAACCCCTTTAAGGTGACCACAAATAAAGGGATATTTTGACATATTGAAATAATTGGCCCACAGGTTGACTTCACAATATCTCCTTGTGAATAAACTATTACTGAAAATTACCACTTTCGTTGGTATCTGTTTGGAGGAGGTAAGTCCACTACTACCTCCTCTGAATTACCCATTGGGTTTTTAAGTGTTTTTAGCTAATTTTCCTTTTGGCGCCTCTGTTTTGTCTTACTACTATATCGAGTCCACCCCGAGTGGAGGGGTATCATCCCCTTTTTCTTCTTCTACAGAGAGCGACGTCTTATTTCTGAGTGGGGTCAGGATAATCTCCCCACCTGCCTATACAGTGGTTGCCTATTGGTAACCCTGGTTTGTGAGTATTAACTTGTTTACTCTACCATTACTCCTTGTAAAAACATATTACACTATTGGGGCTCTTGGTGTTCCTTTTTGTCTTCATTTTATACTGGAAGGAAGTGAGAATTAGTGGGACCACTTCCCATAATCCCAGTGGACTTTTCTACCAGTCAACATAAATGTGGGTCCCAGCCTGCACTTAACTGTCTCATGCTGCTGCCTAATCATTCACTTGTAACTATATACTCTAAATGTTCAACATAAAGCAATTTATGGGAAGTTTAGTACAATGCAACAGTAATATTTTCTTTTATTTAAAGTACAACAGTATTGTCCTGTGTTCCACAACAAATAGACATCAGTCACACATGTACCTGCCCAGCTGGACATAATCTATAGTCCATAATATATTGTTATACACTGTGCAACTCCCTGCCTCTATTACATTATAAAACTTATACAAACAGTGTCCATTAGTATTTACTGCTATGATATTCCATAATAGCAGCTCTAAGTTTGTTTTCCTGCATATTGATATATGATCAGGTGCAGGGAGTTGCAAGGGAATAAATGCAGCAGTTCCAAGACAATTTGCAAGGAAATACATGCAGCTATTCTGGAACAATTTATGATCAGGTGCAGGGAGTTGCAAGGTATAATGCAGCTGTTCTGGAACAATTTATGATCAGGTGCAGGGAGTTGCAAGGTATAAATACAGCTATTCTGAAACAATTTATGATCAGGTGCAGGGAGTTGCAAGGTATAAATGCAAATATTCTGAAACAATTTATGATCAGGTGCAGGGAGTTGCAAGGTAAAATGCAGCTGTTCTGGAACAATTTATGATCAGGTGCAGGGAGTTGCAAGGGAATAAATGCAGCTGTTTTGGAACAATTTATGTTTAGTTGCAGGGAGTTGCAAGGTATAAATGCAGCTGTTATGGAACAATTTATGTTTAGGTGCAGGGAGTTGCAAGTTATTAATGCAGCTATTATGGAACAATTTCCAGATGATGTTCTGAAATTGTATAACATATGCAGGGAGTTACAAAAGAAAACTGAAGAGACGTTGATTGCTTTTTGAAAACAACATAAAATACACATTGCCCCAGAAAAGAATAAAATACTTTTAGTAGCAGAATATGTTTTATTTATACAGAACTTTGCTTTTCTTCCCCCCCCCCAGTTTTTGCAGGGCAAGAGAATGGAACAAGCAGGGAAGGGAGGAGGGAGGAAAATGAACAGGGCAGAGACGGGGTTAAAGGAACAGGGCAGAGAGGGAGAGAAAGGAGCAGTTCAGGGAAGGGAAAACAATCAGTAAGGGTTAACAGATATCTGCAGAGAAGTACAGAGTGTGACATCACAGACACGCCCACTCCTCCCTCACTGGCTGTTGCTCTGTAGTTTAGGCAGAAAGAGCTGTTGGATAGTGGAGAGTAGGGATGTAGCGAACTGCCGTTAATGTGTTCGCGAACACCGTTCGCGAACACCGGCAAAAAAGCGAACAGTTCGCGAACAGTTCGCGAACTTCGAACGCTCGATAAAATCGTTCGATCGAACGATCGAAGGATTTTATTCGTACGATCGAAGGATTTTCGTTCGAATCGAACGATCGAAGCTATTCGATCGAATGATTTTAATTCAATCGAATGCTTATAATCGTTCGAACGAATGGAAATCGTTCGATTTTAGCGATCGAATGGTCGAATGGTCGAACGAAATTTTACTTCGAATCGAACGCGAACACCAATTGGCGAACGTCGCGCGACGTTCGCGAACATTCGGCGGACGCGAACAGTCGAAGTTCGCGCGAACTAGTTCGCCGGCGAACAGTTCGCTACATCCCTAGTGGAGAGTCTTGGACAGGAAGTTGCAATGGAGGAGGGGCTGAGCACAGTTTTCAAGCTAATAATACAGGTATTAAAATAAAAACAATTTCTATTATTTTACATGGTTTGATGCATTGTGAAAATTTATGCTATATGTCCCCTTTAATATATCGGAATTTCTACGAGGAGAGATTTTTTTGCTGCCCCAGACAACTTGTGGATTTCTCAACCTGCCTCTTGGGTTTGGCAGGGGGATCTCTGCTTAATTCGGCCCATATAGGGGTGTTCATATTGTTTGGCTCCCGGGCCAGTGACTGGATCATAACGGGGACATAGGGAGACTTCAGCAATATGCCCATGTGGTCCTTGTTGAGAAATCATTTACTAATTTGCCCAATAAATAAGTTGATATTTTGTGAGATATTGTTGGGGTCGGCCCTCAGAAAGGTTTCCTACAGCAACTGTCATTTTGCTATGTGTCGTATTATCTCTGTGTCTCCCCCACAGTTAAATCAGGTGCCGAGCCCTTAGATTCTTATCTGTAGCTGCAGCTGAACCCTCCCCAAATCTCACCGTGCGACCCCGGCCAATGCAGTCAGGGATTAAATGGAATCGTTTAGAAAGTTCCAACGACTATTTTGGATTTAACAACGAGCGTCTCGCACATGTCCCATATGGAAGTGATCAGCGTAAAGTCAAACTGGAAGCAAAAATAACGTTTGTTTCAGGAACTGTGGGAATGGGCCAGAGAAACTGCCTGCGGGAATTGATCCATCAAGGATTAAAGGAGCAGCATTTTTCTACAATCGCTTAATCACTTTCTGCAGACTTTATTTATCATTTCTTTAACGCTACTGTGTTTTGTGCCCCAAAGTGTTCCCATGGCATCTCTTTATACTCAGCAGTTATGTACTTCTGTGTAGCATTGTCCTTAGTACAGGGGATACCTATGCTGCCATAGTTTTATAGGATCTCTCTGTACAGACTATGAGCAAACTTAGGGACTGTTCCTGCTGAATTGTGCTTAGTACAGGGGAATACGTATGCTGCCATAGTTTTATGGTATCTCTCTGTACAGACTATGAGCAAACTTAGGGACTGTTCCTGCTGAATTGTGCTTAGTACAGAGGAATACCTATGCTGCCATAGTTTTATGGGATCTCTCTGTACAGACTATGAGCAAACTTAGGGACTGTTCCTGCTGAATTGTGCTTAGTACAGGGAATACCTATGCTGCCATAGTTTTATGGTATCTCTCTGTACAGACTATGAGCAAACTTAGGGACTGTTCCTGCTGAATTGTGCTTAGTACAGAGGAATACCTATGCTGCCATAGTTTTATGGGATCTCTCTGTACAGACTATGAGCAAACTTAGGGACTGTTCCTGCTGAATTGTGCTTAGTACAGAGGAATACCTATGCTGCCATAGTTTTATGGGATCTCTCTGTACAGACTATGAGCAAACTTAGGGACTGTTCCTGCTGAATTGTGCTTAGTACAGGGGATACCTATGCTGCCATAGTTTTATGGGATCTCTCTGTACAGACTATGAGCAAACTTAGGGACTGTTCCTGCTGAATTGTGCTTAGTACAGAGGAATACCTATGCTGCCATAGTTTTATGGGATCTCTCTGTACAGACTATGAGCAAACTTAGGGACTGTTCCTGCTGAATTGTGCTTAGTACAGGGAATACCTATGCTGCCATAGTTTTATGGGATCTCTCTGTACAGACTATGAGCAAACTTAGGGGACTGTTCCTGCTGAATTGTGCTTAGTACAGGGAATACCTATGAGGCCATACTGTAATGGTATGCTTATAGCCTGTACAGAGAGAGACCATGAAATGATAGGCAATTCCTTGTACTATACTTACTTCAATACATTTTTATTGTTTATAACAGCATTTGTGTACAGACAGTTATTGTTATCGGACAGCACAAATCTACATGTCAACATAAATATACTTTAAACATATACTTTAGTAAAATAAAGTAATATACCTCTTGTGCACTGATACCAAGCAAGAACTGAGACAAAAGGATATTGGGAGCTCCAGGCACATATCTCAATCCAGGGGCTCCAGGTTAACAGAAAGTGAAACAAAGTGATGGTTATTTTTTCCTGGGACATGATCCAGTCAACTCCCGATTTTACTGGGTCTATAGGAATTTGCCTTTGTCTCCAGGCCCCGCCAGGCTCCTCTTAGCCGCCAGAATTATGAAAGAGAATAAGCGAAACTGGGTATTGGTGAGATATTGAGGTTTAATGTTTAGCAGGGCTATAGCAGGGTCTCTGGGCAAAGAAACTTCAAAAATGGAGTAAATCATGTTAAAAACAAAGTCTCTGGGCTCCAGGACAAGTCCAGCATGTAAGGAACATGGAGCCTATTTCCCCACAGCTTCTCAAGCACCGGGGTCAGCATTAGGGGCCTTGCACTATACTTAAGTGACTACAATGATTTTAGGAAGTGGTGGCCCCGTAACCCTTTGTGTGCCACAGAACGAAGAATCTATACCCCAAACACTGAAGACCTACAGCAATGCCGTCCTGCATCTCAAAGGGTTAAACCTAAAAGAGGAAGAAATCAGGCAAAACGTTTCTTCTTTTGTCGTGACAGATATTGCAAAGTACAAATAAAGCCGGAGGCCGGCGTTCAGCATTAATAGTGGGAATGATAATAAAACAGACTGACGTGTTGGTAATTGATAGGGAATAAGAAAGAGACAAGTCGTCTCCGGCCATTTCTTGTCATTACCTAATAACTAAGATTTAACTTCCCACAATACAGACATTACATCAGTGGACGGGCTGGTTTTTAGGACGCGGCTATTTGATCCTATAGCCCTGTGGCCCCCAGAACACTTTCACCACGTCAGTCCCACAGTTTTAGGCAGGACATGTGGCAACAGCACCGCGCAGCATTGCAGCAAATTTTCATTCGCCTTCTGCTTGTCCAACTGTGAGATGTGGTGAAACCCAAGAAACTCATGTGTGAAATATTTATATATCTCTCAGCCCCGTCATTCCAGTGTCTCGATCATTACATCTGATATGTGGTCCTGCAAGAATTATTTGATTGTACATTCATTGTCTGTATAGCTACTAAGTAGTTTCACAATTATTCCTCAACATCTGTGACAGGATGCTAGAATCTCAGCTGCCATAAAGCAGGACAGGACTGCTGCTTACAATGGGGATCAGATAGGATCTGTGCAGCCACTGGGACAGAATGTTCTGTTATACAGATAGCTAGAATCCCAGCTGCCATAAAGCAGGACAGGACTGCTGCTTACAATGGGGATCAGATAGGATCTGTGCAGCCACTGGGACAGAATGTTCTGTTATACAGATAGCTAGAATCCCAGCTGCCATAAAGCAGGACAGGACTGCTGCTTACAATGGGGATCAGATAGGAATTTTTTTATTAGTAAAAACTTAACAAATAATAGAATCTTTCAAATCAAACAAAACAATGCATAGCAATATTCAACACATTAGCGAATATAGGCAAGTTTCTCTGGACAGTACATGGGATAAAGCATTTCCATACATGCTCTTCATTCTCCACACATACCAAATAGCAAAGAAAGGAATTTGCTTGCAGAAATATTGAGGTGCTGGTACCAATCTACAACATACAAATGTCACTATCGCGATTTCCCCAGTATAGTTGGTACAATATTCCTTAAAGGCAAATACAAGGACAGAGGCATCTAAAGATTTATATTTCTCCATTTTGAGGTATTTGAGGTGCAGTGTTTGATCTCACGCTCCTTCAGGAAACCCAAATCAGACATCACTGACTTTACGATCTGCTCAATAACAATCTCCTCTTGGCCAAAGGATTTCCTACAGTGGCATTGCCACAGATGGTACCTCATCACTGATATTATCAGGTACATCGTTGCTCTGTCAAGTGGGTGTTGGTTACAGGGCAATCAACTAGAAAATGTTCCAGGGTCTCGTCAGTGGAACAGCCCCACGGGCACTGCCTTTCAGCGATGTTTAAGTAACTCACATTGCCCCGAACAAAAAGCTTTCCCTGAAGAGCCAGTCAGTTAAGATCAAAGTATTTGGGGGGCAGTCTTCTGTCATTGAGCCACTGGAGGCTCTGAGAAAGAATGTTCCCCACACAGTCTCTCAAGGCTAAGGGGACAGTAAAATAGGTTCCCAGGATCCTGCAATAGATCTGCTTTCTCGGGGCAGAACCCAGTTCCCCAATTCCGACATCCCACTTCCTCAAAAGTTTCAGCCCCAATTCAAGATGCTGAGGGAGATGACAACCGCGCACACGGACTTTCTTCACACTACCGCCGAGCAGCCAATCTCCTACCAGAGGCAATACCCAATTCCTGATGCAACTCTCCCACAGGGAATCAGTTCTTTGGCCCAGGATCCCAAAGTTGAACTTCAGGAAAATGGATCCAAAGAAGGCCACTGGACATAACATGCCCAACCCTCCCTCTTTCCTCTGGAGGTAAGTGACACCCCTTTTTACTGGATTCAGCCTGTTCCCCCAGATTAACTGAAAGAACAGACTTTGGATCCGAGCATAGAAAGCTTCTGGCAGCAGATACACGTAGGAAACAAACAAAAAGATAGGGACCAGGTAAGTCTTCACGAGCTTCACCCTTTCTCTGTAGGACAGCTTCCATCCCCTCCATCGCTGTACCTTTGCATTTCCGGCATCCAACTTTTCCTCCCAGTTTTGCCTACCATCATCTCCCTTCCCAAATTTGATCCCTAAGATTCTAATCTGAGTTGGGGCTGTTGTAAATGGAGCGGAAAGGCCGGCTCCTTATCTAATGACCAAAAAGCTTGAGACTTATCCATGTTGACCAGAGACCCGGAGGCCTCTGAGTAACTTCTGACTGTCTCGGACAACACTCTCGCATCTTCAGGACAAGAGACTGCTACCGTGACGTCATCCGCATAGGCTACTGACCTGAGGGGCTGGCAACGGGGAACAGAGAGACCCTCAATTCCACTCGCCTGCAAACGCCTTAAAAAAGGATCGATCGCAAAAACATACAGCAGAGGGCTTAAGGGACACCCCTGTCTCACCCCTGCCCCGACCTCAAAGTTTTCACCACGCCATCCATTTATAAGTGGAAAGCTTACTGCCCCTTTGTACAAAGCTGAGAGCCATCTAATGAATGTTCCCGGGATGCCATACTTTGTCAAAATGGCCCACAGATACTCATGATCCACTCGATTAAAGGCCTTAGCCTGGTCCAGAGACAGAAGGTAACACCCAGTATTTTGGACTTTGCATAACTCCAAGGCTTCCCTAATAGTAAGGATTGCCCCAAAGATGCTCCGCCCTTTCACCGTGCAGAACTGGACAGGAGATAATAAAGTGCCTGAAAATGAAATCAGTCTTGTAAAAAATATCCGTGCGAGAAGCTTCCTATCAGTGTTGAGAAGGGCAATTGGCCTCCAGTTCTCAACCCGCTTTGGATCCTTACCCTTTGACAGCAAGATCAAAGAGGATTCTCTCATAGAGGGGGGCAAGATACCCCCTTCCAGGCAGTCTCTAAAGACCTCTACAAGAACTGGAGCCGGCTGATCTTTAAATTTCTTATAAAATTCGGCTGTAAGGCCGTCCAGTCCTGGAGCCTTCTTTTTAGCGAGGCAGTCGATGGCAGCTTTGACCTCGTCCTCCGTGATCTCAGCTGTCAAAGGTTTAAAGTCCAAATTAGTTACATCAGGCCCTGGGGTTGCCTCCAGGAAGGATGAAGTCCTCCCCTTATCCAAAGCCTTGGCCCGGAACAGAGAACCGTAGAAGTCTTTCACAATCCCAAGGATGCCCTCCCTTGATGTTTGTAACTCACCCTTGGGATCGATCAGACCGGTGATAAGTTTCCGCCCAACATTCTCTTTGCAGTTCAAAAAGGGGTCCGGTGAGTGAAAACTCCCATAGTCCCTTTCCTGCACAAGAGATTTGTACCGGCTGTACTGACATTCTCTGATCTGGGCCTTCAGCTGGGCAATTTTTGACCCCTCCACCCCATCCGAAATAGAGGACTCCAACTTCTTTAAAAGAGTCAGGTACTTCTTATACTTATTGCCCTCCCTTCGTACAGATAGATTTCGGAAGAAAGCCCGGAATGAGTGCTTAACACTCCCCCACCACAATGACACAGAGTCATAAAAATCAACTCTCCCAAACTGCTGCTGAAGAAGAGCCTCAAAAGACTGTTTTACTGCCTCACCCTCCAGGGAATCTGTACTGAGCCACCACAGGCCCTTGCCCTTCTCTGGAGTAGACAAAGTGCCCAATGTAAAGGAAAAGGTCATATGGTCGGAGTACTCAACCCCGATTTCCCTCACATCAGCAAATTCCTCACCCATCTGGACAAAAGCCATATCCAGGCGGCTACTTCTAGCCCCACACCTGTAAGTATGGATCGCTCTCCGGCCTCCCCACGTGGCAACATCAACCATTCTGGCTTGTTGGATAAGTTGTTTAAAGAAAAAGCTTTCTGATCTACCTGATCTTCCTGACCGATCTTCTGGTCTAAGGACTTGGTTGAAATCACCAGCCAGGATGACAGAGAGCGATGTGTGTAAATAGGGTCTGATTTCAGACAGTAAAGCCCTCCTACCTGACATAGACTGCGGCCCATAAACATTTATAAGACGAAAACGTCTGCTATTTATAGTCACGTCCAACATCAAACAGCGCCCCACTTGAATCTCGAGGAGACGATGTACTCTTATATTGAGGCCACCTCTAAATAATATGGCTACACCTCCACATGGCTCCTCCGCTATGGACCAGAATGAAGGCCCATGCCGCCAGTCAGCCTTTGCCTTTCTCAGTTCTGCCTGAGTAGTAAGACGGGTTTCCTGAAGGAAAAAAACCTCAGCGTCTGAGTTACCTAGACTTTCAAAAGCCAAAAATCTGGCTCGCTGAGTTCTGACACTACACACATTAGATGTTAAAAACCTAATTGGAGTTGACGCCATCATGAATATTTGTCATAGATTTGCCTTTCTTTTCCTTTGCTGAAAAACCAGCTGCATCCCCATATCTCTTAACTTGGGGCCCTGACTGCAGCTGCTGTTTTTCATTTTCACTTACTGGGTCTCTGGCCGGAGTCTGAGAGCTGTTTGCAGTTTCTCTTACACCTTTCTTACTGGCCGGGTGCTCACCCCCTTCCCTAGTTCTTTTCTTTGAAGCCAGTTGAACCTCCATAACCTCCTCCTCCAACTCCCTTGGGTTACTCTCCCCGGCTTCTTGCGTCTCTATCCTCTCCAGCTCCTCTTGCTCTTCTCTTTCTGCTCTGTCACCCCAGGTCTCAGAATTATTATCAAGCACTGAGAATTTATTCCCTGTACTTATAGAGAAAGTATTTATTTCTGAGTGACCTTCTCCTGGATCTAACAGATGGGCATGCTTTTTAGACTTTTTGTTTTTAGCTTTTTTCCAACCATCTTTTTCATTCCCATCATTCGGTACCTTAACTTCACTCTCTCTTGCTGCCTTCTCTGGTTGTTTTCCACTTTCACTCCCTCTAGCTGCCTTCTCTGGTTGCTTTTCTTTTTTCTGATCTTTTGTTGGCTGCCTAAACCTCTGCTGCTTAGGAATGACTTTTTCCTGGGTTGCTGGTACCTCCTCCTCTTGCTCCTTCTCTCCTTCCCCTTCCTCCGGCTCCATTACCTTTCTCATCTCCCGGTCTATCTCAGGGAAGAGTCTGACCATATTATGGTATGCTTCCGGACACCTCCTGTGGGAATGGCCCATTCTATTGCACAGGTTGCACCTGACCTGGTCACAGCTTCTCGCCTCATGCCCCACAGCATTACAAAGTGCACACTTCAGTATAGAGCAGGCTCTTGCCAGATGATCTCTAGCCCCACACTTATAGCATCGCCGTGGCTGGCCAACATAGAAACAAGAGCCTTTTTCCTTCCCTATGAAAAAAGCATTGGGCAGATGGTTGGGTACATTGCCTGTCACCTCAAGCCTCACTTTTGTGCGCCAAACACCTCCCCAGACATTATCCTCATCATACACCTTTACCAACGGAGACAAAACCGTACACTGGCGCTGAAACCAAACCAAAATATCTTCCTGGGGAACCGCATCATTTTTCATTACTATAGTAATGAGTTTGGTCTCAGGCTTGGTCATTGGAATGACAACTAAGTTCTCCCAGTTTTGGTGTCCTGCTCTTTTCTGCAAATTATAAATCCGCCAGAAATGGTCTAAAGCCTCAGGCAACTTAAAAGTGATGTCATAATCAATTTCGGTTTGTCCAATTACAGCTGATAAATCATCTGGAGAGAAACCCATCCCCTCTAGCAACATGGTGCGTACAAAGTGTCGTCTTGGAGGGGCATCCTCTTTATTGCCATCCCACTTTACCTTAACCCAGTTCTTTCTCTTAAAGGGGTCATTATCAGATATATCAGGGACTGGGAAAAGACGCCTTCTCTCCCAGAAACTTGCTGGATTGACCTGTTCTCCTTGGCCACCTACCTGAACTGACACTACCTCTACAGGTTCTGGAAGCCCATGATCTACCTGTCCCTGGCTAACTTCTGTCAATCCATTAGCAGCAGAAACTGCCACATTCCCAGCCATCCCTCCAGCTTGCACTCCCCCACATTCACCCTCCATTCCCTCAACACCAGTCACAGCCTCACTCACACTGTCATTCCCAACAGCTACAGAGGACTCCACTTCATTCTCCTCAATCACCCCACTCTCCACCCTCTCACTCTCATTCACACTGGAAGAAGCAGTCTTTGTTGGTGTAATGTCCATCTCTTCTGCATGCAGTTCTTCTTCTTCTATGGACACGGTTTCAGCTGGATCCTGGGCACTTTCTTGCTGTTCTTTCCCACTGTCATTGGTATTATGGGGTACAGGATTTGTTGTAACTTTGCCTTCAACTTTTGGCAGCTCTGGAAAATCCTGATCAGATGACAGTACAAAAGCCTGGTCCTTCTTTCCAACAGTAGCTTTAAAGGCCTTTTCTTCCTGTTTCCTTTCCTGGGCATCCACTTCCTGCTGATCAAACGCCATGTTCTGCCAGTTTATCTTGCCCCGTTGCCTCTGCAGCCTGGGGGGTAAAGGCTTTATGAATTCCGCCTCACTCTCAGATGACGCAGGGCTGTTAGATGTGCTGCTCTGAAGTGACTTTACCAAAGCTGGTTTTGCAGCTGGAGTGCGGACACTGGATGACATTGCTGCAAATCTCTGTTTATTTTGATAAACTTCCTTCCAGGGACCGACATCTTTATAAAGCTCAGAAATGTGAAGCTCTATACCAGCAAGTTCATTCCCCAGTTCATCACGTTTGCATCTGTTGGATTCCTTATATTTGTCATCTGAAAACACCATTGAATTTGTTAAGTGTTTTATTGACATTTCCAAAGACTTTTTTCTGTTTTGCAATGTAGCTAATTCTTTTAGTGCTTCAGCTACTTTTTCTGCAGAAATTGTCTCTTTAACTTTGCCTTTATTACTTGCTTCTTTATGTTGTGCCCCTTTAACTGCAGCTCCTTTACTGATGTTATGTGCAATGCTGGTTCCAGGGCTTCCACCAGGGCTGTTGCCTTCTGAGCCATGAGGAACTGGTGCAATGCTGGAAGCTTTACTCCTTCTCCCCTTTCCACTGGGAACTTTAGTGGCGCCGGCTGCTCCATGAAGTAAAGATGTGGGTGCTTGAGTGCAAGGTCTGGCAGCTGCACCCGTAGCCCCACTCTCCTGGCAAGCTGGCTGTGATGGTAACACACACACTGGAGAGTTAATGTCTGCACCTGATTCCTCCCCCACCTGGCCAACTGATTCCAGCACACACAATGGAGACACAGTTTGTTTGGTATTGCTGCAGCGCTGGACTTTCTGCTGCTCACACTCCACAGTCACACATTGCTGGGGGGAACTTTGGCAAGTAGTAATATGTTTATCTCCATGTACATTAACATTTGTAACTGGCAAGTCATTATTAACTTCTGTTGAAATTAAAGGCAAAGTTTGTTTTTCCATACCTTTGTGTTCCTGCTGATTTATTTCCGATATTTGCTTTCCATCCATATTTCCCTGTAGCACAGGGTTAACACTAGCAGCTCCAGGGGAGATCTTTCCTTTAGGGGCACCTCTGCGGGCTTCCACCTCCTGAGCACGAGCTGCTGCTGCATTTTTCTGCTTCTGCCTCCTGGTCTCAGCCACAAACTTTTCCACCTCCATCTCACTCTCACTGCTGGTTTTCCCCCTTGGTGTTCCTGGGGTCCCAACAGATGAGGATCTCAGTCTTGGCCTTGACAGTTCAGCCGCATGGCTAGGCCCCAAAGCCTGGGCCTCAGTTTTCCGGGTAGCCCGACCAGCCCTAGCAGGGCCTGGGCTTGCTCCAGACATGAGAGCTCTCTGAAACACAACTGCTTCCAATTGGGATCAGATAGGATCTGTGCAGCCACTGGGACAGAATGTTCTGTTATACAGATAGCTAGAATCTCAGCTGCCATAAAGCAAGGCATGGAGGTTTGTAAATCAGAGTGAAATTAAACACACTCTGCTAATGGAGCCCAGATATCATTCTGTCTAATGCTTGGACTCATCATTACTAATTACACACTGGCTTCAAAGCAGAAACAGAGAATATAGTTTGATAAAAGCCTTTTGACCTTACAATATTATAAGAAGTAATTAAATATTCAGGGACCACCTACTTTATAAGAAACCCTTAGATCGCTTTAATCAAGGAAAAATTCATTACAGATTATTGTACTTACCCACTTTTACGCAAGGGATGCGCAGTATAAAATCCAACTAAGGACAAATGGACTCACTGTCGCACAAACACTGCGTTTATTTATTTAGTAATGTGCCCTCTAAATATACTCATTTATTTCTCTCTGATTTATTACAGAGCCTTGCACAATATATTGTTGTTAGAAAACTGTGAATGATTTGCTGCCATTTAGACTCACTTAAATACCCTTCAATAGAGCAGCAACACGAAAAAACTGATATATTGCAGCAAAATGTACAAAAACATTGTGGGATTAAAGGTACGTGTTTAATTTTACTTTCTTCTGGTTCTTTCATGTTGTACACAGCTGCTATTGAGAAGTAGTTATTCCTATGTATCAGTGACACACAGAACCTTGTTTTCTGTAGATTGTGAGAAAGTGCAGTAATACTAGTACAGGCTATGAGAACATTTAGGGGACTGTTCCTGCTGAATTGTGCTTAGTACAGGGAATACCTATGTTGCCATAGTTTTATGGGATCTCTCTTTACAGACTATGAGCAAACTTAGGGGCTGTTCCTGCTGAATTGTGCTTAGTACAGGGAATACCTATGCTGCCATAGTTTTATGGGATCTCTCTGTACAGACTATGAGCAAACTTAGGGGCTGTTCCTGCTGAATTGTGCTTAGTACAGGGAATACCTATGTACCATAGTTTTATGGGATCTCTCTGTACAGACTATGAGCAAACTTAGGGACTGTTCCTGCTGAATTGTGCTTAGTACAGGGAATACCTATGCTGCCATAGTTTTATGGGATCTCTCTGTACAGACTATGGTACTATTTTAGTACTGGGGTAATATATTGTGTAAGATAGTCAGTGATGGGCAAGAGCAGTCCTGTGCTCCACCAAGGAGAAGAAGTGGGGTTAGTATTTCCCAGGCGATCCCCATAGAGTAGGGATTTCAGTTTGGTAAGGTTCAGGGTAGACTACATTCCCTATGTTTGATAAAGGACCCAGTGTGGCCGAATTTTGCCAAAGTTTGATGTCTACTTTGAGGCAATAAAAGCACTTTCTTTGCACTACAAGTTGGACCAATGTGCTACAGTTTCCTTGGACTTCTATGATATTTTGACCCTGAGCAGGGGGTCTTATAGACTGTTTAGCACCTGGCACCTGAAAAGGTCTATTGGTTCCAGATGAGCACTCTAATTTTGTGTGGAATTACATTCCCTATGAGCACCATTGAATATTTAATACACTGAGACTGACACACGTTGTGAGATTAAACATTGAAGTGCTCACCCATTAAGCCTATCCTCTGTAATGTTCTGCATGCAAATGCAAAGTACATGGGACAGAAAAACAAGGGAATTCTTGCACTAGCGCTAAACACTAATGCAGATGTAAAAGAGGAAAGGGATGATGATGATGTCAGGGGGATAATGACATTGTGATGAAATAGGGGTGGGGCTATGACATGAATAGAGCAGGTATTTGTGGCACCGGGATTGGGCGTCTCAGTGGAGGCTGTGAAACACGGACAGGTAGTTTTGAACTGGACAGCCCAAAGGAAAATTTGCTAAACCAGGTCCTAAATTCTACTGCACATGCTCCAAGTGAAATGGCCAGACACAGTGCCTTTAATCCCTACTGTGCAACCCTGCCTTACTGAAACTAGAATAGGGGATTGAGGTTAAAAACAGCAAAAAGTTGTGAGTCTTCTCCAAAAAAGACCAAGGTTATAAGTAAAAATTGAAATAATTTATTAGGACATAAAAAAAAGCCTAACGTGTTTCATGCTTCTGGGGCTTTTACTCATAGGCTGTGAGTAAGTCCCCCAGTAGGCACGAAACGCGTTGGTTTTTTTTTTATGTCCTAATAGATTATCTAAATTTTTACTTATAACCTTGGTCTTTACTTTTTGGAGAAAACTCACAACTTTTTGGACTAGGGGGAACTGTGAGTATTTTATCTTTTTCATTAGTTGCCTTGGATTTTTTGTTTCATGCCTACTGGAGCGTTTACTCTGGACTAATAATGGTACACTTATTGGCACTGCGTACCAATCTTTTCTATATAGGGGATAGAGGTTGCTGCAATGTAGGAGGGGGCCTGTGCAGTGACCCCATTTTGGCTAAGTGGCTAAAGATCTTTTGTGTGAGCAGGACCATATTTATAAAGCAGACACCCCTAGGCCCACTGACGTTCATCGCCCTGCCCCCTCCCTTTTATTCGCGAAAATTTTCATCATCAGCAATAGAACAATGGGGATTGGCGCATGGGAAATTTAAAAAACTATCGTATCTCCTGCGCATCCCCAGTGTTTCTGAACCAATGTGGATGTGGTTGGGCAGAATGCCGCCCCCTACAATCCTGCCACTGTAGGCTCGGGCCTTGGTGGCCTTTCCACAAATCCGGGCCTGTTTGTGAGATCCCCACACAGGGGTTTCTTCCTGCCCTGAGTTATCCCAGGGTGGTCATCATGCTGGTTACTGCCTTTTATATGAACCACGAGGAAAGTGAAACAAATAAACACAAATATCCCATCTACAAACAGACCTGTATAGGCATATTTACATATATACATGCAAACAAATAATATATATCTCTATCATTTTATTTCAGCTCAGTTTATGTCAATTCCATGTTTCTCCAGAGTTGTATATATCCTACATGAACATAAACAGACTTTGCAGAGCGTGTGTCCATCTATAGGATCGTAGCTCGGTCACGAGTGACGTGTGCTCCTGAAAGCTCATGTGTAAACATGATCGCACCTGGAATAAACAACAAAACAATACAGAAAGGAATCACTGTTACAAGAAAATAAGATTTACCATAGCTGGAGAAAAGAACTTTATACTAAAACTTGTGTAAACATGAAAACGCGTCAGGCTTTTTTGTTCACACTATGTTAAAGGGCATTAGAACATTTTAATAATAAAAAAAATATAAAATTGTACAGCATCTATTGACTAAGGTCCTGATTGTGCCGGCTCGTTTAATAGATGAATTCCTTTTTTGATGCACCTCAACATTCTTTAAGGCTTCTCAGTGCCAGGAAGGAGCTGAGAAGCCTTTAAAGATTATGTTTTGAGTAAAAGGATGTAAACAAAGTTGTGTGTCAGATTAGCTGGTGGTTCAGTGGTAGTGCGGTGGGGACGGCAGCCACTTGTGATGACTCCTCATTGTGCGCTGATTCCTAAATGAAATACGCCGCTTCTGCTTTTTGCCTTTGACATCATTGCGCTTGGTGCGAAATTCAAATATTTAAATGGGCCATGGACAATAACACACTGCCCAATGTAGGTCTATTTTCAATAGTTCTTGGATGTGATTTCTAGTGTCTCTGATCTGTTCCTGACCCTGTTTGTCCCTGACCTTGTCTAGTCTGCTGTCTTTCCTGACCTTTGCCTCTGTACTGACTCTCTCGGATCCTTCTTTGTACTGCGATATTAGTATGTTTTGACACTGCCTGTGACCCTGGTTACACTATTGTCTCTTCAATCTGTGCTGCTTCTCCTGATTGGTATTGACCCGGCCTGTCCCGTGACCACCCTTCTTGTTCTCCGTTCAGGTTACAACGTTCAGTTCCCTTTCCTGTCCAGAAATCTCTCCTTGGTCCTCTCACGTTAAGACCTGTCGGCATCTGAGTAGAAGAAGGCTCTTCCCGAAGTGAAAGGTGGTTGTTATAGGCGGAAGAGTGAGCCACAACTGAGACATTGCCGCTAGTTCTGGTTTTGTGACTCCGTTAATTACATTGTGTCATGGTATAAATTATTGGTTGGAGTGCAAGTTGAATATAAAAGAATATAAAAGTAGAGTTTTGTACCTCCACTGAAACGGGCTACACCTAGCCTTCTATTTACAAAAAAACTCAAGAAGGTCAAACAGAAAAATGATGGAAAGTGCCCAAAATCTAAAAGGAAAAACCAACCAACTGGAGGTTGTTTTCCTTTAAAATGAAATGAAACTAGTCATCTCTGTTCAAGGAAATGCTGTCAAAGGTAGAGAAGAGTTACTTGCTGTTCAGTGCATTAATGTAGAACCACAGAAAGGAAACGATATCCCCATTGTGTAGACTCATCCAATGTCCCAGTGCAAGGTTCCGGCATCTTCTGTGTTTCATTTTGGTCTTTAATTTAAAGCCACAATTGGTTTCTGTGCTGAGCTCATCTATGATTTGAATTTCTACATCAAAACAAAAATGCAGTGGAAATAAACAGTTTGTTTATAACAAGATACTGAGTATCATAACAGCATGATTTTATGCTTCCTCGGGCCCCTCTGACTTATTGATATCTTGGCCTCGTCAGCCTCGATGCCGATACACAAGCACATAATTCCTCACTTGGAGACCATCTCCTTTACAGATTCCATTGTAAACAAAGGTTCTGGATGGACACGAGACTCTTATTGAAACCAGTCACTTCCTCGAATATTGTTTAAAGTTCAGGTGGGTGGTAAGTCCAATTCTGGTGGTTTCGGAAAACATTGACCCGTTTCAGATATTCCCAAATCAAAGCTTTTTATTGTTCGACGTGGACCTTTGCCTGAGCCGGAGAAGCAATGATTACTTTAGATGGAATTTTGTTGATAGATTGACCTATGACTTGTGATGGTTGAATGAAAACCAAACTGCTTCTTACTCAAAATCCAATTATCCCAGAACTTAACATCTAAACAGGGATTTTCTATGTATAGTCATTAAGGGGAAGAGGCCTTTTCATCTTAAAAATGTTTACTGGCAGCCGAGTGAAGGATTTAAATAAACGTGGAAATACTGGAAGTTAAGGGAGATAATTTGACTTCCAGTAATGTAATGAAGATCCTTCTTTCTGGTCCAAGTGTTGTAGACCAGTTTGAGAAGCAACCAATGAGTTCCATGATTCTGCTATTGTACTTTAATTACATATATACATTTATTTCACATTGAGCTCATATATTCGCATGGAGGAGAACCTTCTCCTAACTCATGTAACTTGTCTTAGAATTACGAATAATAATGAACAAGAATAATGTCACTCTCCACACTTTTTAGTAGAATAATGGAACTCTCCTCATATTTAGAGGGAAATATCAACTTTCCTCATCATTTAGGGGTCACAGTTTTTATGGATGAATGGAAAGTTTCCCATGGAAAATAATTGATTGCTTCTTTGGAAACAAAGGCAGATGTATTGGTAATTAGGGAAATGGAGATTTCATTAATTAACATCGTTTTTTCCTTGCTTTTCTCAGCAAATGCAAAGGCAGAATTTCTGTCTGTATTTTTTACTGGTTATTAAAAAAAGTCACTGTAGAGTTCTGTGACCATATAAAGGCACAAGGCTGCAGGCTGAGTTATACAGGGAACTCTGAGTATCACTCATGTATTATAAGGGATAATGTACCCCCTACTGTAAATGATAAGGATATTAGAAGTCACTGAGGGGTTGTTCTGTGACCATATAAAGGCACAAGGCTGCAGGCTGAGTTATACAGGGAACTCTGAGTATCACTCATGTATTATAAGGGATAATGTACCCCCTACTGTAAATGATAAGGATATTAGAAGTCACTGAGGGGTTGTTCTGTGACCATATAAAGGCACAAGGCTGCAGGCTGAGTTATACAGGGAACTATGAGTATCACTCATGTATTATAAGGGATAATGTACCCCCTACTGTAAATGATAAGGATATTAGAAGTCACTGAGGGGTTGTTCTGTGACCATACAAAGACACAAGGCTGCAGGCTGAGTTATACAGGGAACTATGAGTATCACTCATGTATTATAAGGGATAATGTACCCCCTACTGTAAATGATAAGGATATTAGAAGTCACTGAGGGGTTGTTCTGTGACCATATAAAGGCACATTATACAGTTATACAGGGAACTCTGAGTATCACTCATGTAAACAAAGATATTAAAGTAATTCTTTCAACCTAAGAAACATTTGTGCCTAACAAGTCATTATACTGTATATTCCCTATATAATGTATAAGGATTCTGCTAACCCCAATGACCTTAAATTGCCACTGGCTATATCACTCAAGTCTAAGGGTTGTTTGTTTCTTCCAGGTCCAAGGAAAAAAAGACAATAATGTAAATCTTAGAGATCCACTCGGCTGCTGGTTTAGTGCCCAATCCAAATCCAATGAGTAAGGAGAAGCCCAAGAATAGGGCACAGGTAACTGACAATAGAGGAAAGGGCTTTGTCACTACTTTTCCTCCCAAAAAACAACAGAGATTGAGATGAATTTTATGATACAGCTGCAACTGACTGTATATTTTATTATATATGAGCTAAATTAGCACATGTGTATTAATAATGACACAAAGGAACCTAATTATGTTCTGTAGTTGGAAGTTTGCTTGCATTATATTTACATTATATTTACATTATATTTATTGTTAGATTTCTGCCTTCCCTTCTGTTCCCCTCGGACACGTGTTCTTGTTTGTTCTGTTTCCACTAAAAACGAAATTCAACTCTGACATGTAAAGCAGACATCAAACAAAGAAGAGCCCTCTATGAGCTAGCCCTTAGACAGAAATCCTAGCCACAGGCCGGAGGTGGGACTACACAAGAGGGTGTTTGTCTTACTTATAAACTGTTATGGGCTGTGATTGTAATAAACCTTAAATACTTAATGATCAGGCCCCCTGGGGGTCGGCAGCTTCATTTCTACAGAAACAGGAATGAACACTTAAAGCAGAGCTTGGAGAGAAATGATCCTGGACTCGCGACTGGGGTGTCAGTAAAGGACCCCTAGAACGAATGTTCTTGGAGAGAGAAATGTTTGATTCTAATTCTAAAGGGATAAGGGGTCATACATGTTGTTGAAGGCACTGGCAGGGTAGAAAGTGCAAAAAAGAGGTACAATCCCCCATGTTTCTGTACTTTGCCCCCTGACTTCCAGATGATTAGCCGCAGGTCTCTGTTGGTGCTTTGTTTCGGAGCACAGAGCAGTAGTGATGTTTTCATAATGGTGGACAATGCTTCCAACATATAGGCTTCCAACCTTCCACCTATTACCCGTTCCTTAAATGAGGAAAACTAACCCCCCCTGGCCCCCCTCTATGCTTTCTCCCCACATTTGGGGGAATGTTAGGGCCCTTACACATGCTCCCTGTGTTTCTGGTTTCATGCGTTCAGCCGCACGGGAGAGCAGGAGTAAACCCACGCCGTTACTGTGTACTCACACAGACGCATGGATGAGACGCAACATGTTGCATTTAACCTGCGTTCGGTGCTTACATGCGTCTGTGTGAGTACACGGTAACGGCGTGCGTTTACTCCTGCTCTCCCCTGCGGCTGAACGTATGAAACCGGAACACAGGGGGAGAGCAGCTCAAAATGGCCGTGTGTAAGCGCCCTAATAAAAGTTGCAATTTCCACAAATAAGAATAAAAATTCTCACCTCGCCCTGCGCAAATTATAAAATTCTAAAACTTTCTTCTACTGTCGGAAGAGGTCGCTAAGCAGTTTCCGGGTTTGCAAAAGTTATATTAAATTCACACAAAGCTAAATTTGTTTGCGCAATGGCATAACTTTTTGCTTTGCGAATATTTTTTCCATTACCCACTTTTATTACATTCTCCCAATAGTGTTTAGTGCTGAATGGAGCACATATTCTTATTGAATACTGCTGAATATGCTGAGAGAAAGCAGGGAGGGCGGCCAGTGGAGAAGGGAATGGGGGCTTGTAGTTGTAGGGGGGTTTAGTTCATGTCATTCAGTTGCACAGGTTAGAGAATGGCAGTAGAAACGGACAATGAGGCCCAACTCTTGCCTTAAGGCTGGGTTGCTCCTACTGACATTATGCTCTGCACCTTGGGTCTTCACCCCTTAGTGTTCCTCCATTTGCAGCACACGCATCAGATTGTTCTTCCAGGTGGGAACCTTGCCGGCATACGGATCCAAGTTCAATCCTTGTTTTGAGATGTTCAACAGAAGGAAAGACAATGGAATGTGGTCGTAACCCACCATATACTGGAATCACAAGACTGCTTGTTAACCAATGACATTATTGGGGATTTGTCATTGGAAGAGGCTTCAGGAAAACGGAAGAAACCACAGGCCCACAAAAATAAAGTAAATAAGTCTATGTTTATTTGTTTACATTAACAATAACCATCTCCTACATGCCCTATGCATTCCATGTCCTTAAGGCACTTTAAGCTCCTGACTGTGTGTCTTAGGGGCACAAAGTGCATAGGGTCTGTGGAAGATGGTTATTTTTAATGTAAACGCATAAAGGAGGCTTTTTTAACTTTATTTTTGTGGTCCTGTGGTTTCTTCAATGTGTCTGAAGTCCCTTCCAATGACTTGCCTGACAGTTGAGCTGAGGGTCTGGGGTACGTGCACCTAGACCACCATTTCAATTTGGAGAGTGTACCTGCTATTTGTGGCACCCTTTCATCTCTTCTGGTTACTATTCATGGGGAGTTGATCAACGTCATACGGTAGTAAAGCAACTCTTGATAGAATCTAGACTATGGCCAAATATTTTTCTGTAAACAAAAAGAGATATAAATAATGGATTGAAATGAGAAAGAAGTATTAGGCAGCACAATTGTTCTGTGTGGTTAGTAGGTAAGGTAATCCCAAACCGTGATCCACTGGAACTTGGGACAAAATCTTGTGCAGAGTCAACTCAAACTCTTAGGGGTTTATTTATTAAAGTCCTACTTTTTTCGGTCAGACTTTTAAAGGGGAAAAACTATTTTTCGGAGGAAAAAAAAACTTGTTTTTTTCGAGATTTATTCAACTCTGACGGTGTTAAAAATCCGAATAAAAAAGTACTCCAACTCAGACCTGCCGAGTTCATGTAGAAGTCAATGGCAGATGTCCCGTTTACATTTTGAAGATATCCTGATCTGCGCTGGTGTTCGGGCATCAAATTCTAAAAAATCATAGTATTCAGATTTTTTTCATGATTGTATCGAGTCTTTTCCTGCACAAGAAATTTTAGTGAAAAATTATTGATAAATGGGGGAAAATGTATGTGCGGATTTGGTCACAGTGGTTTTCAGAAAATAGGAAGAAAATTTCGGATTAGTGTGCTGCATCTTCTCTTGATGGGTAGAACATTACTGTGTGTAATACTGAAGGTGGTCAAAATTAATAGGGTTCTACTCAGGGGCGATCCTCCAGCTGCTGCCACCTGACACCCCCCTGGTAACTGGCCACTCACTGCTGCCTGAGCCAAGGTTCTCATCTTGCCTCATGGAAGGAGCGGCCCTGGTTCTACTGGAATAGCCAAGACAGTGATGTGCATATTGTCTGCTTCTCTTAATTGTACTGGAGGACTCAGGGCCACCATCAGGGGGCACAGGGGGTACTCCCGTTCCAGGCCTGGGTGTGCTGCACTTTTCGAAAGAGCCAGGCCCCCCTTGACAGCGCTGAATCAGTGGTGCCCCTTCCAAAGTCACAAACCGCCGAAAAGCCAAACAGCAGAAGTCCCGAAGCAGCGAAAGACCGGAAGGCACGAAAATAGACAAAGTTGAAGTCCTGAAGCGGCAAAATGACTCAAAACCACCAAAATAGACAAAGTTGAAGTCCTGAAGCGGCGGAAAGACACAAAGTCACGAAAATAGACGAAGTTGAAGTCCTGAGGTGGCGAAAGACCCGAAGCCACAAAAATAGACAAAGTTGTAGTCCTGAAGCCTCGGAAAGACACAAAGTCACGAAAATATTTGAAGTTGAAGTCCTGAAGCGGCAAAAAGACCTGAAGCCACAGAAATATTTGAAATTGAAGTCCTGAAGTGGCGAAAAGACTCGAAGTCGCGAAAATATTTGAAGTTGAAGTCCTGACGTGGCAAAAAGACCCAAAGCCACGAAAATAGCCGAAGTTGAAGTCCTGAAGCCACGAGTTCAATTCTACTGAACACTAATGTGTGTTTTTTTATTTTTTTAATCCCCTGGCCACCAATGTATTATTTTAATACTCTACATTTTTTTTAAAACTTGTTGGGGGCCCTGACCACCAATGTTTTTGTAAAATTTTTTTATGGGGGGCAATTTTATATTTTTATTTATATGTGGGCCCTGACCACCAATCATTTTTTTTAACTTGTAGGAGGGCCCTGACCACCAATGTTTTTTTTAAAAAAACTTTAATGTGGGCTCTGGCAGCAATCATTTTTTTTTTACTTATAGGGGCCCTGACCACAAATGATCTTTTAAAAACTTTTATGTGGGACTCTGGCCGCCAATTTTGTTTTTTAATTATAAGGGGGCCCTGACCACCAATGACTTTTTATAACTTGTGAGTGGGGGGTTTACTGTTTTTAGTGCTGGTGTGGACTTTTTACTGTGGTGTGGGATCTGGGGTGGGGCTTGAGGGTGGGATATGGGGTGGGCAGGGACCAGGGGGCCCAGAAAATGTTGCTGTATGGAGCCCCCATGATTTCTGATGGCGGCCCTGGGAGGACTACTATAGATCTGGGGACCTCACTTTATGAAACGCATCTGCTGGGGGTCTCTTAGGGACCCATGAGAGAACCTGACATCAAGGACCTATGGTAGAAATAAGGAATACAGTAGCTGATGGGAATTGTCATTGGCTGGGATGGGGCCTACCAGCTGGTCAGTCCAACTCTGATCACAATGGAGATACAGTTACATAGAACTCCATAGTGTCTGTGTTCCTCACACTCTTACTATACACCAGCTTTACTCAGGCCCAGCTATAGAATTTATGAAAAATAAAGAGGTAAAAATATGATACTCGATGCTGCCGTGGCGTTTTTTATTAGCATTGTAAGTGGAATCATGTCACTCGTTTCATTCATGGTCCAGTAATGAGCCCCAGCGATACAGGGGAAAAAAATATTCCTCAGACACAATTCTCAGCGGTGATGTTAAATCCGAGCAAACTATTCATTTATCACGTATATCTTTTGTAGAATAAATAAGGCATAAAAGGCAAACAGAGCTACAGTCTCTTTAATGGAATCTGTCGGTTTAATTTTAAGCGCAAAGGCAGACGTGGACGACCGCGGCCAATTCTTGTTTTAAAAGGCTTAGCACCTTCTTTCTTTTGACTTTCAGTTGCATTTATATTTTTGGCATAGGAATCCAGCTCCTGACTTCTAGAATAATGTCTCCTTTTTTCACCCACATCATGTCTAAGGTCTCGGAAGAGCTACGTTCAGGAATAAGTCTTAATGGGTTTTGCATTAGGCAAACAAGGCATCAGAAGAATGGACGAGGGCAAAGAGAAATGCTCTTTATTGTGTATGATAATACCATGTGAGCTCGATGTTCATGGGACTGTCAATGCATCATTCATTCTAATGTGGAAAGGGTGAGGGTTGTGTGCCAGATGTCCAGCTGATGGAGTCAAACATCTTCCACTCTTCTCTGTTATCCACTGTTTGATTCCATATGACATTTCATATTTCTCTGGCTGTGTGGAGTTCATATCTATAGTGTTGGACCAGATGCAGGCATTTAATGAGGATTTCAGTGGCAAAATGCGTGAGTTTGCATATGGAGCACTGAAATCTGCCATGTGTGCCTGTACCTGGGCCCACACAATGGATCTGGATTAAGGGAAGGTATGAGCTGGATCCAATATAGGGTCTGATTCTCAGTCCCGTTGACACACTACAGAGCAGAAAGCACATTCTGCACATCAAAAGCAATGCGCTCCATTAAGGGCCACGATCAGAAATCAAAGGGCCTTGTAGAACAAAATTTTATGGACCCCCTGGTCCCGCCCACACCAGCCCAGCCCCCAAGCCCCACTCCAGATCCCACCCACCCCACCTTAAAAAGGCCACACAGACAGCGCTAAAAATGGTAAACCCCCCCCCCCCGAAACAAGTTATAGAAAAAAACATTGCGGCCAGGGTCCCACATAAAAGTTTTTTAAAAAACAGGGCACCCCTATGTGGTGTTTATACAAATGGCCTGTAGATGTCACTGTGCCCAGACTAATACTACAGTAGGTATACTTTTTTTAAAAACAGTGGTGGCCATTGCTCCCCCTTGCAAGTTAAAAAGGAACATTGGTAGTCAGGGGCCCCATAGAATATTTAAAAAGACATTGGTGGCCAGGGGTTTACTGAAATAAAAAAAATAAAACAACACATTGGTGTCCAGTGGAACTTAGTTTATGTGGTGTTCACGCAAATGGTCTGTAGATGTCACTGAAAACATAACACCTTATGGTCCTTTTGATGCGTCGGGTCTTTGTGTGGCTTCTGGGCTTTAGCTTCTGCTCATTTCATGGCTTTAGGTGTTTTTGCGGCTTCAGGAGTTCTACTTCCGGTATTTTCATGGCTTTCTGTCTTCGTCACTTTGGGTCTTTTTGCGGCTTCGGCTAAGTCTGCGGCTTTGGGTCTTCGGCGGTTTGGGTCTTTGGGACTTCGGGTTTTTGGATCTTCTGGACATTGGATCTTCAGGACTTTGGCTCTATGGGACTTTGGTGGTTCTGCACTGTCAAAGGTGCCCGGCCAATTTGAAAAGTGCAGCACAGCCCTTTAGGGCCGGGCCCGGTACGAATGTACTCCCTGTGCCCCCCTGATGGCAGCCCTGGCTCCAATTAAGAAAATAAGACATTTTAGATTGTAAGTCTGTGGGCTGGTTTAGAGCACTTAATGACCGGTTACAGTCAGAGGGGAAGGACCAGGTATCACTTTATGAGAACATAGTGTTAGGAAAGATCTGTAATAGCTCACTCTGGAAGTGAGAGGCAGGATCCAGGTACTTAGTAGACCAGCTTGAAGCTACAACAAGGAGTCCTGAATGGTTAGTTCTCTGTGTTATATGTTTCTCTTTAGTATAAACAGCTGCACTATTTGCCATGGAAATGCTCCGCCACTCCTTAGCCCTCTCCTCGCGTCCTGGCCCAGTGCGGCTTTGCACACATATCTGCTTATTTCTGGGACTTACTGGGCTTTCTAAACCATTCTCAGTTCAAGTAGCTCTAATTAAAAACCAATTGTGCAAATGGACACGAGACAGAGATGATTTTATTTTAATGCGTAAAGTGATGTTATCCTTTCATTACCCTTAAGGGACTCTTCTATATTGTGTCAACAGGGATAAACATGTAAAATGTGTTGTCCTCTGAGAAGTTTCCCTTCTTCCCAGGATAGTTAAAAGCTCAGAGATGAAAAGATCATAGAAGGAATTTGTGAGTGACCCTGCCTCGTATGCCAAGTGCATTCTTTCCAGATGGAGAAGTGGTAAAATGGGCCACAACCAATCACCTATTTGATACTTGAGGTGCAAGACCTGTGGTGGCCCCTGCTGGTATAGATATGTAATCCCCAGAAGCCTCAACCAGGCATAAAGTGAAGGAGCTTGGAGACATTTTGTTTCTGGGTTCAGTGATGAAGTTATCAAACCTCCTATTGAACATTAGCGCCTGGATGTATAGACAAATGGGTCACTGGGTGGTACTTGATATCCACAGCTCTGGCCCACCAAAAAAGGGGTTGACCTTTAAAAGGATACAGGGATTAACTGGAGCACGTATTCTTGAAAGGTCTCCTGCAACATTGTGCAGCTCAGGGATGGATCATCTATGGTCACGTCCTCTGTGATGCCACATTTCCTGGGATGATATTTACAAATTCTGCAATGATGCAATATAACTGTATCCTTATGCCACCCATTGACTCTAATTGGTGAAAATATTTGTGATGGGTGAATCCGGCACGTTTCTCTTCGCCGAGAAATTGCAAAACGGCTATAAATTTGCCAAATGCATTGACGTCTAAAGGCGATCATTTTTTTTTGACGTGCAACAAAAAAACCCATTGGAGTCTGTGGGTGTCTTTTTCTAGGCTAAAATTTCGCTCATCACTAGTAAACATCACTCCAGCTCTAAGGAATCATCAATCTAGAGCTAGAAAGATCACTGCAGAGCTAGAGACATCACTTCAGAGCTAGAGACATCACTCGAGAGTAAGAGACATCACTCAACTTTTTTTTCTCCAAACTCCTATCTACTCTATTGGACTTTGCCTGGTCTAACTTGGCAAAGTCAACTCTGGCGAAGGAGGTAACATTCAAATAAAAAAAAAAACCAAGTAAATTTGCGTAATTTCGCCCCTTCACCAGAGTGCAACTTCGCCCGGCGTTAGGCTGCGAAGTTGCGCTTCTCTATCTAATTCGCTGGTGAATTTTCGCCAGGGCCACTGTCAGTAAATTGGCAAAGTGGCAAAATGACATCACGCTGGCAAATTTTCGGCAGCGTTAGCCACTTCGCTGTTTAGTAAACTTGCCTCATAGAGACATCACTCCAGAGCTAGAAATTTCCCTGCAGATATAAATACATTCTTACAACTTTGTGCATCTGACGTACGTAACATCACACTAAATAACAGCCCAGCGCTGTGCAATGTGCCAGTTTAATACTCCATGCCACTTCCCAAATCTTTTCATCCATTTCCACTCCATTTCTCCCGCCTGTCACGTAGCCCCACATGTTTGTACAGTAGCCTTTATTGTTTACAAAGTGGCCTCCATCCAATATTGCTCCGTGCCAACTGCGCCAGGCTCTGCCAAAGCCTCGACAAAAGGACACAATAATTGCTTTTGTTATAGCTCAATGCCTTTTAAATTAGCGCTTGTTAAATATCCACTTAGATATGTAATCTGTTGATTTAACTTGTCTATAAATGACTGGTTGTCAGACACATGGGAAGTAGTCGCAACTTTATGGTGGTGGTGCAGACAGCAGTATATTCTCAGCTGGTGCCGGCATCTAGAATAGTGTCAGGAGCTGAAGTCATTCGATTCTAGTAGGATAATATCTCTTATAAGCAACGCTGCCTTTAGTTGTAACAGGGTCTAACGGTATTTTGGACTTTTTTCCCTTGGAGCTGACAATCATTTGGTCAGGACCCCTCTTAGCTGTGACTTGTGGAACATCAACTGTCCCTTCATAGCTCCAAAAATATCAAGAAAAGGAAAGATTCACAACTAATCTCATTCTGTTGCAGAAGCAATTCTATAAGGGAGGAACTAAAACACTAAATTTCAGACGTGCAAACTGTGACAGTATAAGGGCATCTCTGCAACATATTAAGTGGCAAATGCTTTTCTCAGGGTTAAACACAGAACAAAAATGGGAAGTCTTTAAAATGCTGCTTAATAAATCTACTTGTCAGTATATTCCACTTGTAAGCAAGGAACGTCGTTGCAAAGCAAAACCTTTTTGGTTCAATAGAAGCGTTGGTGTTGAGGTGGGTAAGAAAAGACCTGCTTTTAAGGCTTTCAAGTTAGCTGGTACAGCCGAAACATTTATAAGGTACAAGGAGGCCAATAAATCATGCAAAGAAGCTATAAGGCAAGCTAAAATTGCTATAGAAAAGGATATTGCAGCAAGCAGTAAAAAAAATCCAAAATTATTTTTTAAATATGTTAATAGTAAAAAAATGAAGCAGGAAGGGGTGGGACCCTTACTATCAGAGGGGGGTCAACTGGTTGATGAAAACAAAATAAAAGCACAGATTCCGAACTCATATTTTTCATCTGTCTACACAAATGAGGAACCAGTAAGTGAAGGTTTCCTTCTTAACAGTCCCAATTCTAGTAATACAACTAATGATGCATGGTTCACACATGAAGAAATTCAAAAGAGACTAGAACATGTTAAGATTAACAAAGGTCCGGGGCCAGATGGTATTCATCCCAGGGTAATTAGCGAGCTCAGCTCTGTGATTGCCAAACCTCTTTACTTAATTTTTCAGGATTCATTGAGATCTGGCATAGTGCCAAGAGACTGGCGAATTGCTAATGTGGTGCCTCTATTCAAAAAAGGATCCCGTTCTCAGCCTCAAAACTATAGGCCAGTTAGTCTGACGTCAGTGGTAGGAAAGCTTTTCGAAGGGTTAATAAAGGATAAGATACTGGACTTCATAGCAAATCACAATACTATGAGTGTGTGCCAGCATGGTTTTATGTGTAATAGATCTTGCCAGACTAACTTAATTTCTTTTTATGAGAAGGTAAGTAGAGACCTCGATTCTGGGATGGCAGTGGATGTGATTTACTTAGACTTTGCTAAAGCATTTGATACAGTGCCACACAGAAGGTTACTGGTTAAATGAAGGAATGTTGGCCTGGAACATAGTAATTGTACCTGGACAGAGAACTGGCTAAAAGATAGACTACAAAGAGTGCTGGTAAATGGAACATTTTCTAATTGGACCCGTGTTGTTAGTGGAGTACCGCAGGGCTCTGTACTAGGTACCTTGCTTTTCAACTTGTTTATTAATGACCTGGAGGTGGCCATTGAAAGTACTGTTTCTATTTTTGCAGATGAGACTAAATTGTGCAGAACTATAGGTTCCATGCAGGATGCTGCCACTTTGCACAGTGATTTGTCTAAACTGGAAAACTGGGCAGCAAACTGGAAAATGAGCTTCAATGTTGATAAATGCAGGTTATGCACTTTGGCAAAAATAATATAAATGCAAGTTATACACTAAATGGCAGTGTGTTGGGAGTTTCCTTAAATGAGAAGGATCTTGGGGTCTTTGTAGATAACAAGTTGTCTAATTCTGGGCAGTGTCATTCTGTGGCTACTAAAGCAAATAAAGTTATTGTATAAAAAAGGGCATTAACTCAAGGGATGAAACATAATTGTGTCTCTTTATAGGTCCCTGGTGAGGCCTCATCTGGAGTATGGGGGCAGTTTTGGACTCCAGTCCTTAAGAGGGATATAAATGAGCTGGAGAGAGTGCAGAGACTAAGTGCAACTAAACTGGTTAGAGGGAGGGAAGAGTTAAATTATGAGGGGAGACTGACAAGGTTGGGGTTGTTTTCTCTGGGGGAAAAAAGGCGCTTGTGAGGGGACATGATTAGACTTTACAAGTACATTAGAGGACATTATAGACAAATAGCAGGGGACCTTTTTACCCATAAAGAGAATCACGTACCAGAGGCCTCCCCTTCAGACTAGAGGAAAAGAAGTTTCATTTAAAGGAACAGAGTAGGGGGTTCATCACAGTGAGGACAGTGAGGTTGGGGAATGCACTGCCGGGTGATGATTCAGTTAATGACTATAAGAGGGACTTGGATGATTTCTTGGACAGACATAATACAAAGGCTAATGTGATACTAAACTCTATAGTTAGTATAGATATGGGTATATATCATTTATGTGACAGTAGGGAGGGGTGTGTGTATGGGGCTGGGTTTTCATTTGGAGGGGTTGTACTTTTTTAACCCAACCCTTTTTTTTTGGAGGGGGGGCAAGAATGACCAACATTAAGCAGCCAATACAGTGGTAGCTTCCAATTTCCCCTCAGGACTATATCCTAAAAACAATGTAAAGAAACAGTAACTTTTAAGTAGAGACTTGCAATATTCTCAATTAGTCTATTCTTGATTTTCAATGAAAAAAGTTTTGTAAAAAGTGCAAAAATCAGGGCAATGTAGCATTTATTTAACTAAATTTGTAACATTCCAAGGGGCGCTGCTGCCATGAGGTGAGTTGAAAAAAGGCCACCCCTGGGAGGAGCTGAAATTCAGATTTTAAAAATGTCAGCTCTGCTAGTGCAGAGAGAGTGCAATTGCGCTTTCCACAGTAGCAATGCAGCCCCCCGACATCAGAAAGGCTGCCTCAGAGTGGCCAGGAGACCTGAAACACCCCTGAACATTCATTCCCAGAAATATAGCATAACTGGAAAAATAACCTGATGCTTCAGGATTAGTGCAGCAAAGCTAGTAATGCAACAAGCAAAAGGAGCCCTGCATTTCCCACCTGGAGTGCTAAGGGGAGTAAAGATGGAAGGAAGAAGAAGTCTCCTATAGAAGAGAGAACTATCAGTAGAAGACATGGGGACATGGGAGCAGATAGGAAGGTCATGTGGTCATGGTGGCCATGCAGAACCTCAAGATTGATAATAGAATATGATGAGCCAATAAGGTAAGGTGCAGTAGAAAAGAAATTATCCCATCATAACTGACATCCCTCCTCACACAAGAAATTTTTTATTGTATATAATCTATTTTACCCTCACTTGACTAGAACTTCTTGCTGTAAGAGCCTTAGAAAACCCCAAGCTTTCAACATTTGTCCATCTGTCAAGGGCAGAATGAAGTATTTTCCTTACAACACTCTCTTGTTTACAAATCTCTTTTAATATGGAGGCTGCAATGTTGCAACTGTACATCCCAACTCCTGACAGCCCTGTGCTGGGTAATGATTGGATTAGGTCAAGTGGTGGGATATTTTGGTAGCAGATGATGGATGACCTATTATTACACTAGAGCTTCAACATCATCCTACCAACCCTTTGCACCACAAAACTTAATTGTCAGGGCTTTGCCATGTGTTCTAACTTGATGATGTCCGGAGATAAAATTTAGTTTATTTTCACAACACAGAGAGTTTGGCAGGATTTTAAGATTTTTCTCAAGTGCCTGGAGATGTTGATTGTAGGCGGAATACACAATAAAGTTATCATCTGATATTAAGATTGAGAACAACCCTATTTATCTCAATCCTTAATGTCACATGACTTTGACATTATTTTTTCAGATGAAGAATTTAGGGATCATTTAAGAAGGGCTTGGACACAACTGCATGAGGGGGAGGGGCAGGTCCTTTTTTCCTTGATTTTTTGGGGGATTTTTATTAAATTTGAATTTGTAAACTAGGGTCCAGATTTGGTTTGCTACTCAGCAGTACTGGGTACTAAGGATGTAAATGTAAACAAAAGGCAGTTCCTTGGATAAATATACTGTAAATATACAGAGAAGGAATGTCCTGGGCACACATAAAATAGGTCTGAAAAAAATAGCAGTTTGATCCTCAGTACCCAGTTCTCCAAAAAAAGATTATGCTAAATATTAAGCAATGTAACTGCTATATTTCTACAGGTATAGGACCTGTTATCCAGAATGCATGGGATCTGTTGTTTTCTGGATAACAGATCTTTCCATAATTTGGATCTTCATAACTTAAGTCTACTAGAAAATCATATAAACATGAAATAAACCCATTAAGGATTAATTATATCTTAGTTGGGATCAAGTACAAAGCTACTGTTTTATTATTACACAGAAAAAGGAAATCATTTTAAAAATGGTGTCTATTGGAGACAGGCATCCTGTAATTCGGAGCTTTCTGTATAACAGGTTTCCGGATAACCGATCCCATACCTGTATATAAAGTTAAGATCTGTCTTTTAAGGTATTGTTTATGGTGCCCAGAACATTCCTTCTTTGTATATTTGTACTCATTCATGAAGTATAGGGGGGTTTCTATAATGGATCTTATAATGATTTTTAATATATATGTGATTTATAGAGAATGAAACCTTTGTGTAAAGTAAAACTGAGCAGATTGAGGGACAGTCCAATGTCCCTGATGTACTTAAATTGCTGGGCAAATGCTTTACCCAGAAAATATCATTAAGAAAGAATAAGCAGACACTGCAACAAAAAGGCAAGACTCAAACTAAGTAACAAATTCAGTCTTGTTTGAAGAGATACCAAATTTAGATTGATATTTTAGAATAGTTAACAATATTGCACGGGTCAACATTTGGGGTTGGAGGTCTCCTCAGATCTGTAGTATCAAAGGGCAGCCTCCACTTTGGGTTAGTAGCTTTGCCTTGAAAGTTTTCCAGGATTATTGGATCACGACTTGGTTAGTGGGGTTTTCGGATGTCTGTTGAATTAATGCAGAACTGGCTATGTCTATAAAAACTTCATATTAAGATAAGTATTTGTTTTCATTAACAACAATACATCTACAATTATATCATTGTGTGCCCAGAACATTCCTTCTCTGTATATTTGTATTTATAAATATGGGAGGAGGAGGTGCCATATTGATTCCCTTAGACAGTACAGTATGAGGGTATAACTTATTGTGTGCCCAGAACATTCCTTCTCTGTATATTTGTATTTATACATATGGGAGGAGGTGCCATATTGTCTCCCTTAGATAGTACAGTATGAGGGTATAACTTATTGTGTGCCCAGAACATTCCTTCTCTGTATATTTGTATTTATACATATGGGAGGAGGGATTTTATTTAAAATTTTCAGTTACAATATTTCAAAACATCAAAACAAATACATTGTTACAATCTTGAACAATAAATCAAAAAACAAAGATCAATAACACAGCGTTAAATATCATCCCACATTTTTTTTAAAGAATTTGACATTTCACATTCTCGAGTCTTTATAAATACAATGTCTCTGCATATTATTTCTGTTACTGTTTCTGTTGATGAATGAATCTGGCTATTTGTCATCCTGCACCGCATGTGCCATAAATGATAGCGTATCACTGAGATTATAATAAATAATGTCATTTTGTTTTTGTTATTGGTTCTGTGTTGTTTAATTACTCCGTAAGAGAATTCTGAAAAATCCAAGTTTTTTATTAAACTTAAGTTCAAACGATTGGCAACGCTCTCCCTTACAGATCTAGAGACGATACAATCCAATAGGAAATGCTCTTGTGATTCTTCAATTTGGCAACCCCAGGGACACTCTCTATCTAGGACATTTAGATATTTTTGGTTACCCCTTACGAATATTTTACCTTGTAGGGATAACCATGCAATGTCCCAGAATTTTTAGGCATTCTTTTATCATTGAGCATTTTTATGCTTTCCTCTAGCACCTCCTCCGGGCAATCTCTGACACTTATTGGAGACATGAATTGGGTATCTATAATTTTCCAATATAAATTTTTTCTTTGTAAGGATCTTAGATTTTCCGAACTTATACTCCATTTTTTTAGGATTTTTATCACCTGTCGCAAATAGGTGGGTACAAGGCCTCCTCTTAGTCGAACCTCTTTCACTCTGCCACCGAGTAGCCAATCCCTAATAAAGGGCAATGCCCAATCTCGGATACTGATTTCCCACAGAGACTCTTTCCCCTGCATCACCCCTCCAAAGTTAAACTTCAAAAAGATGGTGCAGAAGAAAACCACAGGACTTGGCATGTCCAACCCTCCCCTTCTCTTCTGCAGGAAGGTGATCCCTCTTTTTACAGGGTTGAGTCTGCTTCCCCAGAGCATTTGGAAAAACAGGCTCTGGATCCGGGCATAGAGAGATTCTGGCAGTAAAAAGACATATGAAACGAAAAGAAAAACTGGAATCAAGAAAGTCTTAATAATGTCAACCCTTTCTCTATAGGTCAGCTTCCACTGTTTCCATCGCTGAACCTTTGCCAGACCAGTATTCAGTTTTTCTTCCCAATTTACCTTCGCAAGATCTCCCTTCCCAAATTTTATCCCTAAGATTTTAACTAGGCCAGGGGCTACTGGAAATGTATCTAGACCAAAACTTGGGTCGTCATCTAATGCCCAAAAAGCTTCAGATTTTTCGTGATTGATCTGGGACCCTGAGGCCCCAGAGTAGCTTCTGATGCACTCCAAAACCCTTCCCTCCTCCTCAGGCTTTGATATTACTAAAGTGACATCATCCGCGTAGGCTATGGACTTAAAGACTTGACCCGACGGAAACGGAACACCCTCAAGCCCACAACTCTGCAATCCTCTTAGGAATGGATCTATCGCAAAAACATACAGAAGTGGACTCAAAGGACATCCCTGTCTCACACCGGCTCTTACCCAAAAATCTTCGCCTTTCCAACCATTAATCAATGGGAAGCTCTTTGCCCCTTCATACAAAACTTTGATCCACTGTATAAATTCTTCCGGAATACCGTATCTGGTCAAAGTAGCCCATAAATACTCGTGGTTGACTTTATCAAAGGCTTTTGCTTGATCTAAAGACAGAAAGTATTTTTCCCATTGCCCTGTTTTACACCTCTCCAGTGCTTCCCTTAGTGAGAGAACTGCTCCAAAGATGTTTCGTCCTTCTATAGAACAAAACTGAGATTCTGAAAGAGAAGATCCAGCCACCTCACCTAGTCTATGTGAGAGAACCCTTGCCAGAATCTTTCTATCACAATTAAGAAGGGCGATTGGCCTCCAATTCTCAATGTGCCTCGAATCCTTCCCCTTCGATATCAGAACCAACGAGGAATAGCGCATGGACGGTGAAAGGTGTTTTTCCATTAAACAGGCATTAAAGACTATAGCTAACACTGGAGCAAGATCTTCCTTGAAAGTGGTATAGAATTCCGCAGTGAGCCCATCCGGTCCAGGAGCCTTTTTTTTTTGCTGTTTATCAATGGCCTGTAGCACCTCTTCCTCTGTTATTTCTGATATCAACGGGGAACAGTCCAAATCTCCAGTATCCAAAACTGGGGTTGCCCTTAGGAAATCATGGATCCTGTCCCTTTCCAAAACTTTTTCTTTGTACAAGTCAGCATAGTAAGCCTCTACTACTCCCAGGATACCCTCCCTAGATACTTCTAATTTACCCTGGGAATCATAGAGGCCCCCGACCGACTTTTTCTTAATAGTCTCCTTACAGTTTCGGCAAGGGTCCGGGGACCGTGAAGTCCCATAGTCCCTCTCCAAAACCAGGGACCTAAGCCGGTCGTACTGATGCTGCCTCAACAAGTACTTGAGTCGGTTCACTTTTCCTCCCTCCTCCCCTTTCGAAATACAGATCTCAAGTTTCCTTCTCAAGGATTGACTCTCTTTTTCTTTAACCCTCCCTTTTTTAAAAGAGGCAGATGTGAAAAAGGTTCGAAAAGAATCCTTAGCCGAGTCCCACCAATCCGCAACTGAGTCAAAAAAATCCAATCTCGATAGCTGAAGTTTAAGAAAGTTCTTAAACCTAAATTTAACTTCTTCATCTTCAAGTATGTCCTTTCCTATTCTCCATAGGCCCTTTCCTGATCCTGAGTTTCCTGACAGACCATAGTGAAATGAAAGAGCTAGATGATCCGAAAATTCCACCACTTGTTCTTTAAATTTTGAAAAAACTTCTCCTTTTTTTATGAAGATAAAATCTATTCTACTACTTCTGGGCCCACATCTATAAGTGTGACAACTTTCTCTACCATTAGAAGTGGCTAAATCTTGTAAGCCTGCATCCTCAATTAATTGGTTAAAGAAAAGACTCTCATATTTATTTATCTTCCCTGCTCTGTCTTTTTCTCCCAGTACTTGATTGAAGTCTCCTGCAAAGATTACTGGTAGTGAGGTAAATAAGTAAGGCTTAATATTATTCAATAACGTTCTCCTGTCAGAGATTGCCTGAGGCCCATATAGATTTATGAGTCGTATTAGCTTCCCTTTTAGTTCCACATCCACCATCAGACACCTTCCTATCTGGATATCGACTATTTTTTTGACTACAAATGGTTTATTTCCCTTAAATAAGATAGCGACTCCACCCGCTGGTTCTGTTGCTATAGACCACAATGACAACCCTTCTCTCCAATCCCTTTTAGCCATATTAATCTCATTCACACATGTGAGTCGGGTTTCCTGGAGAAAGACAATGTCTGCCGTTGTCTCTTTTAAACATTCATAGACTAGAAATCTTTTTTTCCAATTCTTTATGCTGCAAGAATTTGCAGTAAGAAATTCAATCGACAGATCCATTTTTTTTTGTCTTTTTCTTTGAAACTCCACTTTCCTCTCCTACTCTTTTGACTTGGACTCTTGTTCCTAAGTCTGTCTCCATTTCTTCTTCTTCTATAGACTCCCATTCTAAATCCAAAGCTACATCTTCTTGTTCTTTTTCTATTTTACTTTTTTTTCTACTAGTATCTGGTGTTGGGTTTTTTCGTTTTTCTCTCTCTTCTTCCTCCTCCATTCTTTCTATTTCCTCTGCTTTTTCTACCATTTCTCCCCATGTACTTTCGCCTAGTACTTTGTACCTGTTTTGGTTCTTTATGGCAGTTTTCCCTCTTATGTCTTTCTTTTTTTTACTCTTTCCTTTTTTTTTCCTCTCTCCCTACAGTTATCCACTCCCTCTCCCCCATCCCCTCCTCTCTTGTGTGGGCGCTTGATGTTTCTTCTCTAACTGGATGGGCTCTATCTGTCTGGATTTCTACCTGTTCTTGAATGGGGTTTGGAGTCTCACTCGGCATATCATCCCTTAGTTGCTCTTCTATATTGGGAATGGATTTCTGGATGTTTCTCCATGCTTCAGGGCAGTTTCTATAAGCATGTCCTGTTTTGAGACACAAATTACATTTTATCTCTTTCTCACAATCTTTGCTAATATGGCCTATTTCTCCACAAAAAGCACATTTTTTTATATTACATTTCCCAGCTAAGTGGAACTTAGATCCGCATTTAAAACAGAGTTTGGGTTGCCCGACATAATAACATACTCCTCTATCTTTCCCAATGAAAAATGAAGTTGGTAAGTGTTTTTGGTAATATCCTTCTGTATGAAGCTTTACTTGTACCTTGTAACCACCTATCCAGAAGTCCTCCTCATCATAGATTTTAGTTAAAGGAGATAACACAGTGCATTGCCTTTTCAACCAAATGAGGATGTCTTCTGGATGTACTGTTTCATTCTTCATTAAAATTGTTATATTTTTTAACTCTGGTTTAGAAATGGGACTGACTTTGAAATCTTGGCACTCTTTGGCTGTTTTTTTTAAACCATATTGTCTCCAAAATTCTTCTAAACCATGTGGTAGCTTGAAGCTCAAGTCATATTCTATATCTGATATGCCTATCATTGCATATACATCTTCTGCAGTAAAACCTAAAGTTTGTTTAACCAAGTTTCTGGCTATGAATCTTCTGCCTGGGAAATCTTCTCTTTCTCCTTCCCACTTTATTTTAACTGCATTTTTTCTTTTCCCATATTCATCCTGTTCTTCAACCTGCACCTGATCTGACTCTTCTGTGCCTCTATTATCTGTAGCAGGAACCTGTACATTTCCACTCCTTACTTTCCCTTTAACTGCCTGGCTGTATAAAATCCCTTTACCTGCTGTACTCAATGCGCCAGGTGTAGCTGAAGTATTTGGGGACTTGTCAGACTGTATGGAAACATTTCCTAACACATTTAAAGGGTTAACTGTATTTTTTGAGCTATGATCAGACTGTGCAGGTTTAGTAGAAATATCAGACTGTTTAGCAGGATTAGCAGAAGAAATATCAGACTGTTTAGCAGGATTAGCAGAAAAAGATTTACTATTCTGTACAGAAGACTTGTCATGTTTATTATCAGAGATATCAGACTGTTTAGAGGTGTTATGTGACTGTACATAAGAAGAAGATACAGAAGGTTTGTTAGACATCACTAAACTGCTTGTGGAAAGATTCAGCAGACTGAGAGGGAGAAATAACAGAGGGTGTGTCCAGCTGATCAGAGGAGAGACTAATTGATTGAGAGAGACAATCAAGCTGATGTAAATGAGTATCCCCTCCCCCCACTGCTGCAGCACAAACACTAGCAGAGTCTGCAATACAAACATTTCTCTGCTTTACCAACATCTCCTTTTGCAGCTTTTCTCCAGACACACAGGTAATATTCTCTTTTAATAATTGGGAAATGTTAAAAAGTCTTTCTGCTGCAACATTTCCTCCCCCACTTTTCATTTCTTCAAAACGTTTTTTGTTGTTATACAATTCTTTCCAGGGTTCTATAACGTCTAATATAACATTGATTTGTTGATCAATCTCCTGTAACTCTTTATTCAGATAGGCTAAATTGCTAATGGCATCAGTCCTGTGTTGTCCTTTCAGTGATCTCAAGTCTTTAATGAGCACGTCTATACCTTTAGTAAGAGCAGTCTGTTTTGTTTCTAAACACTTTAATTCATTTAGTGCTCCAATGATTCTGTCATACTCTATAACTAATCCAGTGTTGGTACTTTTATCAGAGTCTTTTTCCATCACTGTCCCAAATGAATCTTTTTTCTTATCCTCCATATTGGAGTTTTGTCCCAACAACATTTCTTCCTTCCCCATTGATATGACAGTGTCTGTGCCTCCTTCCCCCCTCATACAAACAGTCCCATCCATGTTAGGTACAGTAAGTCAGCACTCACCCATTGATCAGCCCCTGCATCAGCTCTTCCATTCTGGCCAGCCTGTGTTTCCAGCACTTGCTCAGCCACTTGACATGCGACAAACTCGGCCGAATCCTCCATTTCCTGGACTGTATCCAAGTCTTTTGATATTTTAGCTTTCGTCACTGGGATCTCACTGGGTTCCGCGTCGGAAGTCTTCGCATCAGCGCCACAGCTCCCTGTAGTCACTCCTGCGCCTACCTCCGGCTTAGGATGTCTTCCAGTGTCCTCCTCAGCTTCATCCGACGAAAAAGAGTTACACGCTGGTAACTGGCGTTTCATTTGCTTTTCTTTCTTTGCACTCCTGGTACGGTTCGTGGTTTGGGCCGCCATTTTAGATTCAGCAGCACGCCTTCCACTTCCCAAACGGCATCTTTCACCCGCAGGGGCTGCTTCTCCTCTCTTTCCCATCTCTGTACCGATCAGGCAGAGGAGGTAAAATAAAAAAAATTCTTCCAAAAAAAGGTGTCAAAAAGTTTTCAACAAAAGCACTGGGGGAAAAGAAAAAAAAGGGGGGAATCTATTGCTGGGACTATCTCTCCCAGGACCCGCAAGGGCCTGGGAGAACACACGTTCTTGCAGCACACTCAAAAACACAACCTCACAGTATGAGGGTATAGCTTATTGTGTGCCCAGAACATTCCTTCTCTGTATATTTGTATTTATACATATGGGAGGAGGAGGAGGTGCCATATTGATTCCATTAGACAGTACAGTATGAGGGTATAGCTTATTGTGTGCCCAGAACATTCCTTTTCTGTATATTTGTATTTATACATATGGGAGGAGGAGGTGCCATATTGATTCCCTTAGACAGTACAGTATGAGGGTATAGCATATTGTGTGCCCAGAACATTCCTTCTCTGTATATATTTATTTATACATATGGGAGGAGGAGGTGCCATATTGATTCCCTTAGACAGTACAGTATGAGGGTATAGCTTATTGTGTGCCCAGAACATTCCTTCTCTGTATATTTGTATTTATACATATGGGAGGAGGAGGTGCCATATTGATTCCCTTAGACCAGGGGTCCCCAACCTTTTTCATCCTGGAGCAACACTCAGATGTAAAAAGAGCTGGGGAGCAACACAAGCATGAAACAAGTTCCTGGGGTGCCAAATAAGGGCTGTGGATGGCTATTTGGTGGCACCTTTGTGGACTCGCAGCCTATAGAAGGCTCTGTTTGGTAATACATCTGTTTTTTTTGCAACTAAAACTTGCCTCCAGGCCTGGAATTCAAAAATAAGCACTTGCTTTGAGACCACTGGGAGCAACATCCAAGGGGTTGGGGAGCAACATGTTGCTCACAAGCTACTGGTTGGGGATCACTGCCTTAGACAGTACAGTATGAGGGTATAGCTTAATGTGTGCCCAGAACATTCCTTCTCTGTATATTTGTATTTATACATATGGGAGGAGGGAGGTGCCATATTGATTCCCTTAGAGAGTACAGTATGAGGGTATAGCTTATTGTGTGCCCAGAACATTCCTTCTCTGTATATTTGTATTTATACATATGGGAGGAGGTGCCATATTGATTCCCTTAGACAGTACAGTATGAGGGTATAGCTTATTGTGTGCCCAGAACATTCATTCTCTGTATATTTGTATTTATACATATGGGAGGAGGTGCCATATTGATTCCCTTAGACAGTACAGTATGAGGGTATAGCTTATTGTGTGCCCAGAACATTCCTTCTCTGTATATTTGTATTTATACATATGGGAGGAGGAGGTGCCATATTGATTCCCTTAGACAGTACAGTATGAGGGTATAGCTTATTGTGTGCCCAGAACATTCCTTCTCTGTATATTTGTATTTATACATATGGGTGGAGGAGGTGCCATATTGATTCCCTTAGACAGTACAGTATGAGGGTATAGCTTATTGTGTGCCCAGAACATTCCTTCTCTGTATATTTGTATTTATACATATGGGAGGAGGAGGTGCCATATTGATTCCCTTAGACAGTACAGTATGAGGGTATAGCTTATTGTGTGCCCAGAACATTCCTTCTCTGTATATTTGTATTTATACATATGGGAGGAGGAGGTGCCATATTGATTCCCTTAGACAGTACAGTATGAGGGTATAGCTTATTGTGTGCCCAGAACATTCCTTCTCTGTATATTTGTATTTATACATATGGGTGGAGGAGGTGCCATATTGATTCCCTTAGACAGTACAGTATGAGGGTATAGCTTATTGTGTGCCCAGAACATTCCTTCTCTGTATATTTGTATTTATACATATGGGAGGAGGAGGAGAAGCCATATTGATTCCCTTAGACAGTACAGTATGAGGGTATAGCTTATTGTGTGCCCAGAACATTCCTTCTCTGTATATTTGTATTTATACATATGGGAGGAGGAGGTGCCATATTGATTCCCTTAGACAGTACAGTATGAGGGTATAGCTTATTGTGTGCCCAGAACATTCCTTCTCTGTATATTTGTATTTATACATATGGGAGGAGGAGGTGCCATATTGATTCCCTTAGACAGTACAGTATGAGGGTATAGCAAGTCTCAACATATGGGGCAGATTTATCAATGGTTGAATTTTGAAGTAATGGGAGTTTTTTTGAACTCCCATAACTTCGAAATTCGAATAAAAAAAGACCAATAGAAATTTATTTAAAAAACTGCCATTTTTAACTTCGGGTGAATAGGCTGTTTTCAATCCGTTTGAATCAAAGTTTTAGTGCATTCAATCGAATCCTAATTGAAGGATTCGCCCCAAAAATCCTAGGAGGTCCCCCATAGGTTAAAATAGCAATTTAGAAAGTTTTAGATGGCTAATAGTCGAAGTCGAAGTTTTAAAGAAAGTACATGATAAATTTCGATATTCGAATAGTTGAATTTTTTTCAAATCTTAATCAAATTTTGGCCTATTCGATAGTCGAAGTAAACAAAAATAGCTTGAAATTAGAATTTTTTTACTTTGAATTTTCACTTCGACCCTTGATAATTCTGCCTCTTAATCTGAACAGGGAGAAACCTTGTAGAGGTATAAAAGTTTGGGGAACAATGTCATTTTAATTGCCCAAATACAGCCTATCCCTCAAATGTGATGTTTTCCCCAATTCTCGCGTTAGTGGAAATATTAGGCTAATTGACATTATACAAAGTGGCATAATAATGAATGTGTCGAGTGTATTCATAAAAAAGTAGACGTATTAGAAGAAATAGAAATTGAAATGTGAAATTCAAGGCCAATAATCTCCTAGGGTAGATCAACATTGAGGGCTTCAGTATTAGTGGGATTGATTTCCAAGCCAGAGATCTGAGCAAATGTATTTATATATTTTGTTCTTTATCACCCACCCTTGTGCTTGTTCTTTAGGTGAGGCTCCAAAGTGCCAGTTCCTAGTCTTGGTGGTCTGTCATGCCTGGTAGTCCTGAAGACTAAGTATCATTTCTCACTGGTTTTAGACCTCAAATACCTCGAGTCTACAGTTGTCTCGAATAGTGCTGCCTTTTTTCACCTGACTATACAGGTTCTTCTAAATTTGGTTTTTGTTAACCACACATATTATCTATTATTTATATTGATAATAAAACACATTTATACAATGGGATGAGAATGACTTTATTCAAAATAAAGTCACAGATCCCATCATATTCAACAATGATGCTCTGGTGCTGAGTCATAGGCATAGGCACTGGAGGGTATGAAACGCGTAAGGCGGAATACCACAGGGTCTGTATGTGTGTTACTCTTTTAATAAGACTTTGGGATAAAATGAATTTTATGGAGGAATTCATAACGGGATCCTTTTTTCATTATTTCTATTGCACTGACATGTTATGCATATATTATTCATCATACCCTACTTTAAATTGAAGGTCCATCACATTCACGCTAGGGTCAATCCCAATGATCAAATGATCTGCCTGTAAGTATTTATTTGGGTGGACGCCAACACCAGGAGCAATTCAGGAGAACTTATGGACTTCTTGCAGATTTCAGCATTATTGGTATTATTGGCACCAAGCACAGAGGTTCACACCAATTCCATATGAGAGCTTCCTAAAAGCATTCATGTTATGATTTGAAAACTGTGTTGGGGTAAGCAAGAAACCAAGAAAACAAGAACTTTTCGTGACTTTGTTGTACACAGATGTCGAACACAAGAACATTCTGGAACTTTATATTAATGCAATTAAAAAAGAACAGAGGAAAAAACAATATGGATGTCCCATAGAGGCTTGGAAGCTGAGATTATGACCTGACGTCCATTCAAACACAGCAGAAGTTTGGCAGAACAACAGTGCAACTATGCAAACAACACAATAATAGTCCCTTTCTTTTCTATTGTTGGAAAGACAATTTGAGGCAGCTGTGAAACGTCATTTATAATTAGCACAAGAAAGGTAACGAGGAGGTCATTTCATCTACATAGAACATGAAGAGAATGAATACAACCCACAGCAACTGCAGGGGACTCCCTTGTTGGGGCACCACTCAAACCCATAAGTATGTTTTGCCTTTCCATCTTGCCAAAAACGTATTAGGAGTCCATTGATTTGAAATGAAGTCCAACAGTGACCTAGCAATAGAATATCTTGTAACTTTTGCTCATTGCTTTTCGGATCCTATTAGTGCCCAGTTAGAACTCTGTACACTGTAACCAAATCCTAGAAAATATAGACCACATAGTAACTAGGGTAACCGTTTAGGAGTAATCTACCCCTTCTCACACCTCCATGTTATAAGCAAAAAATGTTTATAGGAATGCAACTCTTCATAGATAAGAAGTAGCCAACTCGCTCCCATCATCATTTTTTTTTCAATTAAAAAATACAACTTGATTACAAAGTAGACACAGGTATAGAGTTCAGTGGTTTAGTCCCATTCTTGGATCTTTACCAGTGCCCAGAAAACAACAATCCCATGCCTTTGGAATAGAAATGGGGTAGAAAATGATGCAATCTAAGATGCCATATCCTGGAAAATTAGGACATGTCCTCAAATTCTATCCTATTCTTCTTTAATTGTATTGCAAAAATAATTAGGTGATCAGTGGTGGAACTACCGGGGCCCTCAGGGCACATCCAGTGTCAGACTAGAATGCCAGGGGCCCACCAGAAAGCCTTACACCGTGGGCCCACCAGAAAACCGAAAACTTTTATTCCTCCTCTCCTTTCTCAATCTCTTTATTCTTCTAGTCTTTTATATCTACTTTTCCATTATTAAGCATTTTTCCCCATAAACAAATAGGTAAGGATGATGAAATATGCTAAATGGTTAGAAGCAAGAGGACCGACTGACATCTGGGCCCACCAGGAGTGGTATCCCGGTGGGCCAGTCCGACACTGGGCACATCAGCGCGTTTGCATATTCTGCCAAGAGGATCGCTTCTGGTGGGGGTGGGGACCCAGCTTGGACACTGCCTACACCCAGGCCTGGCACTGGACATATTCTCATTATGATAACACTAAAATCCCTGGGTTGATTGGAATTAAAACTGTGGGGCAAATTTACTAAAGGGCAAAGTGACTAACGCTGGCGTAAATTCGCCAGCATGATGTCATTTTGGAACTTCACCGATTTACTAATGGTCACCATTGTAACTTCACTAGTGAAAGAGATACACTCTAGTGGTACTTCGCTCCCTAACGCCTGGTGAATTAGCGCTCTGGCAAATGGACGTAACTACGCAAATTCACTATGATGCGATTTTACTGAGCGTTACCTCATGCGTCAGACTTGCCTTTGCCACCTTAGACCAGGTGAAGTGCAATAGAGTAGATAGGACTTCCTCAAAAAATAGTTGAAAAAGTCCCAAAAAATGCTGGCGACTTTTCCTTTTCTCAGGGTGATAAGCTGCAAAAGAGCGTACATTTTTTTGGGGTGACCGGCTTCCCCCCTACATTTCCTAACATATGGCACATAAACTATACACTGGGCTCATGTGTAGGGCAATAGAACAACTTTATTTTATTTTATTAAGGTAAGGTTTCCTGGTCTTGTGTAGTGTAATGTATTTGCTGCAACATATACGTCCATTCAACTTTAACTTCCCGCCGTATGCAAATTAGGCAACACTAGCGCAACTTCGCCAGCATTTCGCGCCCTGGACACAACTTCGGATTTTAGTGAATTAGCGTTGTCCTGGTGAATCTACGCCTGGCGAAGTGTTGCGTTGTGAGTGAAGCCGTCGCCGGCGAATTTTCGAAAGTTAGTAAATTGGCCCCTGTGGCTTATACCCCCTCCCCGCCATTGTTGTTTTAGTGCCCTGAAGGAAAAGTATCCAGAGAGTTCATTGCTGCCCCCCATATAGATACTGAAAGGGCGTGTTCCCAATGTTGCTATTGATTTATGGCTGGAGGTGATTTGGAAATTTCCAGTATCTCGCTACATAAACCTTCGTAGCTATTACCAGTGTGTTTGGAGATCCAGAGGAAAGGGAAGTTCTGAAAACCCAATCTTTTAGAATAATATTGAAGCATTTTATCCAGGTGGTTTGAATTGAAGTCCAATTTTATTTTATGTGACTCCTCTAAGTCAACCAAATCAATGTTCTCCGGCAAGGCATGGGCTAACTACAGCAGTCAGGAGTCATTTCAATTGCTGCCAACTTATTGTCGCAGCTTGAAAATGTTGCTCATGGCCAGTCTACGTCAGTCTATAACTGTTGGGGTTGTGCCTTCTATCATGTTTATAGACTGAGGATATAAAAGCCTGAGGGGTTGAAAATGTACGGGTACCATATACATTTCCATATCACCATATTGTAAAATGTCTAAGAGCACCCCAATATCCTTCACTTTATTATTGTCTAAGTAGCTCTTGGTTATGTGGATGGACAGGTGGCACTTATCTTATTCAACCACAGCAGCAAGTATGGCACTCAATTTCAAGAATACACTGGCACTGGTTCAAGCAGGGAGATCCCCTTGTGTGTTTATTTGCAGAAATGCAACATTTTACCCCTTTGTCAAGCCAGTGCCAGTGTATTCTTGAAATTGAAGGAGGGTGCTGACCCCTCCAACACCATGCACCAGGCGTCTACCTTTGAAGACCAGGATGTGCAAGCGGGCCATACTATCCAAGCAAGTATGGCACCTCATTGTAATAGTTCATTGGTCAATGGCCTTTCCATAAATCTTAATGAGTCAAATTAACCTTTTGGAGAAAATGCTTTATGAGATATTTGCATCAAGGAGTGAGGTGATGTCATCAGATGGATGAGGTAGGCAGTGTAGGGGAGGAGCTTCTATGAGAAAGAAAAAAATCCACCACCTGGTAACTCAATGTGCACCTTATGTGCCCCTGTGCTATCTATAACCAACCCTGCCTTTCATTAATGGGACGCACAGGCACCCAATCATAATACAGGACACGTAGTATAGGGGAAACCATTCTCAGCAAATCCGAATTTTTATTTCTAGGAACTATTACTTACTTTAACTTTAGAGGGCTTTTGGGCCCAATTATTGATTGAGTAAGAAGACCATATTTGTTTTTCAGCAGAGGAGAAGCACTAAGCACTGAGCTCCCAGCAAGCTATTGGCACATGGTTTTGTCAGAGAGAGCTGTTAAACCAGTCGTTCCAGATGCACAGTTGGCTTCTGGGATACAAAAGAATAATTTGCATTTTATCACCCAGAATTCCTTGTGTGACATTAAATCTTTTAATTCCGGGGCAGTGCTATGTGAAGAGCATAAGTCATATCTATACCTTCTATTTTCAGAAGGCTTTCTTTTCCTTTTAGCCCCATTGGCTTTTAAATCAACGAATCCAAAAATATTTTGTGGAATTTCTTGCTGAATTTCAGAAAACAGACTCTTTAAAAAATATTTTTAAAAAAGTAAAGAATAAATAAATCCAGATTTTAAGCGCAGCACAATTTTCTGGCAAAAATTGAAATGAGATTTTTTTTTTTTAAATAAATATCACATGCAAAACCAGCGAGGAAAACAGGAAAAGGCCAAATGATCAGAAAGCAGGGGGGAACACTGGCACACCAACTATGTTTTGAGTTTGAAATTTGATAACTACAGATTATATTACTCAAGTAAACTTTTTCTTATTTCTTTCACGTGAAAAGTTTTTGGTTTTTTTTTGTCCAATTCTTTTTAAAAAAAACTGCTATTGAGTTTTCGGTTTCTTTGAAGTGATATAACGTAGACGACAGAGTGGGCCACCAGAGCTCAGAGTAAGTGGGGAAGCCATAAAAGCGGCTTTGGGAAGGGTCCCTCGCAGCCAAGCACAGGGCACAGCTTTTATTAATTCACACACATTTTTTTTTTCTTTTGGTAATACGTGAACATTCACACTCACATGTTCTTCCCTTTCATATATCATTTCTTTTCTCTATGTCGCCACTAGGTAGAAAGCAGCTCTTAGACTATAGGGCCTCAACGGCACATTGACCTGCTGAATGCATTTAACACGTGTCCGGGAAGTTCTGACGATGGATTAAAGTGTTTAACCTGGTGTAAATGTAAACACTGTGCAGCAAGTCACGGCATGGCCTGTATTAACATTGTTTTCCAATGCAAAAATATAAATTGTGATGAGAGATTATAGAATAAGTTGTTTGATTTCAGCTCACACCATATCAGACGATGGCGTTTACAGAATTCAAGGTGTATTCCAGCCATCGATAAATCCCTCGTACCCAGAAATTAACCCCTGTACGCCGTCCTAAAGCTATGGTGCTGTAGATGATTACATACCTAATAAAAATGTCCCAGGGAGCATTTGCCAAACATAGAGGATATCCGCCATGAATCAATGACATATTGTTCTTACCGTATATACTCGAGTATAAGCCGTCCCGAGTATAAGCCGAGGTACCTAATTTTACCTCCAAAAAGTGGGAAAGCTTATTGACTCGAGTATAAGCCTAGGGTGAGAAATGCAGCAGCTTCTGGTAAGTTTCAATCAAAAAATTGAGGGTTTCTGCTCCCATTGGAGGTGCCGGCGTCTCGTTTTTGGATGCTGGCGACCATTCTTGGACACCGGCAAATATTCTTAGAGACTATTCTTGGACGCCAGCAACTATTCTTGGACGCCGGTGACCGTTTTTGCGCTTGACCCGAGTATAAGCTGAGGTAGAGTTTTTCAGCATATTTTGGGGGCTGAAAAACTCGGCTTATACTCCAGTATATACGGTAATTGGCTTTACTTTCTATTTTTTCCCTTTTTTTTTTAAAACAGAAGTGGATTCGGCCTTGATGAGGTGAGTAGAGTACGTTATGCTGCCAACAAGAATACTTGGGGACAATGAGTGATTCAAGTTTCCAGGGTGTATAAGTGAGAAGAAAGGGGGAGCGGAGCACCACGCACCACCCTGTAATGCTGCTCGAGAAGGGGCCCATGGAGAGTTGGGTAGTGGCAGCTCAAGAGGAAAAGACAGGGAACGGAAAAAATCCGTTGACTCACTTGACATGGGTGGGACGCAGAATGAAAATAAACGTGTGAAAACAAGCGTTCTGTGTTCGCACATGTGTGCGGTGGTCACAGACGCACAAGTTTTATTTGTATTCTTGTTGTAAGAAGGTCACCTGTCTCCAAACATGGAAGTCGCACAGATGAGGAAGCTTTTCCTTTGTGTTGGCTTCAGTCGTCCGACATGGTATTTGATGTGGTCCAGTTATAGGGCTCAAGGGAGCAGAAAGGAGAGAACAACATCTTATGTTTCCTATTAGGAACATTTGTCTCCATTAGTGCTGGAACGCCCTGAGTCCCTTACAAGATATAGAGAAGAACTGATTTATCTGGAATGAATGGATTCAGGGGTCCCCAACCTTTTTTTCCCGTGAGCCACATTCAAATGTAAAAAGAGTTGAGGAGCAACACAAGCATTAAAAAGTCCCTTTGGGTGCCAAATAAGGACTGTGATTGGCTATTTGGTAGCCCCTATGTGGATTGGCAGCCTACAGGAGGCTTTACTTGGCACTATACTTAGTTTGTATGCAGTTAAAACTTGCATCCAAGCCTGGAATTCAAAAAGAAGCACCTGCTTTGAGCACACTGACAGCAACATCCAAGGGGTTGGAGAGCAACATGTTACTCACGGGCTACTGGTTGGGGATCACTGGATTAGAAGGACAGGACTACTTCTTTCTTTTGGAGGGATTGTGAAGTATGGTAAGGGTGGTGCAGATTCTATAGACTCAACCTCCCACCTTTACTAAATGATAAACTGTATACCACTGATATGAGATATTATCATTAAAGAGAGGAGGACTATGCTGGTATCATTTATGGTCTCTCTCTGTACAGTTTATGAACAAACCTAGGCCTAATACACACATGACTTTTGCCCTCGGGAAGAACCATGGTGGTCAGAATGTCCTCAATGGCCCATCACTATTTATTAGCAGTTAACAAGTCGTTCATTTTACTTAATGTGACTATAAGGTAATTTGCTTTGACCCTGGATGCAAGTGCCCTGCACTTTATAAATGACTTATTATGGCTTCACAGGCATTTAAAACCATACAATGTAAAAAATTATAACCAGCTGAAAATTTGTGTAGGACAAGTCAATGTAAGACCTAAGATAAAAGTGTATTGAAAAGTACCCTTCCTCGTTAATGTATCCCCCCCCCATTTTGCAGTGAATAAAATATATTCGAATGAATACATAGATACAATCTTCTGTAAACCCACATTAGAATGTGTCACTGGGGAGGTGGAAGGTTACTAAAATTCCTTGACCCAAACCGAAAACAATTTCCTCCTCTTCTGCTAGTTCAGTCCAAGGGGAATGTTGTCTAAGAAAACAAATTATATGCAGGGGATTGTTTGGTAAGAAGTCTTTAAGCTTCACAGAATATTATTATTATTAATAATAATGATTCAGACTTTTCTGTATCCATCTGATGTTAGGAACATGGTCATGATAGTGGACCATTGATGTGATCCCCTTGGTTGTCCAATGGTCAAAGTGAGGTTCATCACTTGGATTGCCAAAGCAGGCCAATCAACATATAATCCCAAACAAGCTGATGGGCATCTACAACTTTACTAACAAGCGCTATCTCTATGAAAAGAGTCTTCTTGAGTCTGGAACTTTTCTCCTATACGGGACGCACATAAAGAAGGTTTATGCCAAAACAGTAAATTGTATTTATTGAACAGTACTTTCACTTGGGGTCCCACTAGAAACATACAGTCCTACAAGAGATTATTAATGTTGAATGATATTGCCGTAGACTGTCACCTACTATAAATTATTTAGTCAATGATAATGTATTGGGGGCCACAGCATTCAGTTTTTAAGCAATGACCACCAAGTCAAGTTGGTGATGCAGAAAGGGAATTGCTTAAGTAAATAAATGAGGTAGTACAACTTACCATACACAAGCTGATAACACCTCCAAACTTGACCACTCTTGACTGTTTATAGGTAGGTGTATTGGCCAACAAAAGCTGCCTTGGTGGATAACTGATCAGAGATACAATGATTTAGAGAGTTGCAAAACTCTCTGGTAGCCGATTGAGCTTGGAATGAGGTTTTTTCTTGACAGGTCTGCACAGACTCACCATGTAATCGAATCATTTGGGACTCCAAACTGGTCGTAGCTTCACATGTAAGTGATATAAACAAGGACACGTGCAGATACCAAGAAGGGATGTGGTGCAGAACCTGGGACATTGTAGGAAATAAATGCAGGTCAAAGTTGTCAACAGAACAAGAGAGGGGAACCAAGGGTGGTCTGATAACAAATACCCCAAAATGCCACCTGTCTCTGCACCCAGTGTGAATAAGAATGGGCTGGAGGAATCAACAAATGGCAGAACAAATGTCATATTATTATACTATTCAGTATTAATGGGTCATGTTTTCTATTTTCCAAAAAAAAAGCAGTTTTTTTTAGAATTATGGCAACCTGCGTAAGAACTGGATTCAGTCCCCAAAGAAAGAACGACGAGTAACCTGCACAGGAATTCCCCCCCAAAAAACCCTTGGATCCAGTCCATGAGGAAAAAATAAAAAAAGGTGCTAATGATGATAAATAACCCTCATCCTCTGCTTTATTCAAATCTCTGTTACTTTGTTTATATTACTGAACAAATACTGTCATTACCCGCCTGAGTGTTTTATAATACTCCCTATATCTATCTTTAATATTCAGATTTATCTTTATGACAAATGATGACAAGTTCCTGGCCTCTCGCTCATCTCTCAGTAACTGCTCCATGCGAGGGGCCTTGGAACCTGTTTGTCTTTCTTGTTCTGGGCCTCCTGCGGGACGTCACATAGAGAAGCAGGGCACTTCCAAGCTCCGATCTTCTTCATATATTGTTACATTCATTTTGCTAACTTGTAGCTTGGGATAAAAACTGAAATACTGAAAGAGAAGTGGGGGTGATCCTATCTGATCCCCATTGTAAGCAACAGTCCTGTCCTGCTTTATGGCAGCTGAGATTCTAGCTATCTGTATAACAGAACATTCTGTCCCAGTGGCTGCACAGATCCTATCTGATCCCTATTGTAAGCAGCAGTCTAGTCCTGCTTTATGGCAGCTGAGATTCTAGCTATCTGTATAACAGAACATTCTGTCCCAGCAGCTGCACAGATCCTATCTGATCCCCATTGTAAGCAGCAGTCCTGTCCTGCTTTATGGCAGCTGAGATTCTAGCTCTCTGTATAACAGAACATTCTATCCCAGTGGCTGCACAGAAACTATCTGATCCCCATTGTAAGCAGCAGTCCTGTCCTGCTTTATGGCAGCTGAGATTCTAGCTATCTGTATAACAGAACATTCTGTCCCAGTGGCTGCACAGATCCTATCTGATCCCCATTGTAAGCAACAGTCCTGTCCTGCTTTATGGCAGCTGAGATTCTAGCTATCTGTATAACAGAACATTCTGTCCCAGTGGCTGCACAGATCCTATCTGATCCCCATTGTAAGCAACAGTCCTGTCCTGCTTTATGGCAGCTGAGATTCTAGCTATCTGTATAACAGAACATTCTGTCCCAGTGGCTGCACAGATCCTATCTGATCCCCATTGTAAGCAGCAGTCCTGTCCTGCTTTATGGCAGCTGAGATTCTAGCTAGAATTCTGTGACTCCTACCTGGCAAACACTGTGAATTAAATATTTAAAGTTACATATATAAAGAAAATGTTAAATATAAATAAAAATGGAATTGTGAGGATCACCCTGCTACTGTCTTTGAAACATTTACCCCATATCTCAAACTAGTAGCTTGTCACTCCCACACATCAGTTGCCCTACAATTTCCCAGACTACCAGAGGCTCCTTTGTTCCCCATGTCAGAGTTAAAAAGAGCGCTGAGCTAAGGCAAAATCAAGTTCAAAAAGCCACAGAGAGAAAAAGAGAGAGCATGAGCGGCTGCCTCTGTCCAATATCTATAAAATGTGGTTTTCCAGTGTAGGCAGCTAAATGAAAAAAAAGAGAGATTCTATAGAGAACAATAAATTCATAACAAATATTAGGGAAATGCTGGAACCGGAGCTGTGATTTGGGCCCAAAAACGACTTTAGTTACATTTGCTGGATAACCAGAGGGACCCCGGCCAGGGACACGGCTATTTATGACATACATTTTTCAGGCTGTAAAAAAAGAGCGCTGAGAATCGGGACCTCAGTCAGGAAGCCGTAAGTGATTGAGAAGGAAAGTTTCCCTGGAGCGTATGGAGCGAGGCTGGAGTAGGAGGAAAATGGACCTTTAAGCCTGGACACACTTTGCTCCTGGTTGTGCGTCGCTCTTGCGTTTGGTCAGTTAGTCAAAGGCATAGATACTAATGTACTGTAGGCAGGTCACATTAATGTGTAAAAGAAGTTGGGGAGCAACAAAAAGAATTCAAAACGTTCATAATGGTGCCAAAGAAGGGCTGTGATTGACTATTTGGTAGTCCCTATGTGGACTGGCAGGCTACAGGAGACTATTTTTTGATAGTAAACATGGCTTTAAAGGAGAAGGAAAGCTATGGAGGCATTTTATTGCCAATAGATTAGCTGCAATAGTGTAAGCTAGAATGCTATATTTATTCTGTAGAATATTTTACCATACCTGAGTAAAAAGCTCTAGAAAATCTCTGTTTGTTTAGGATAGGAGCTGCAGTATTAATGTGGTGTGACATCACTTCCTGCCTGAGTCTCTCCCTGCTCTGGGCTCAGATTACAGTAGAAACGGGAGGGGTGGAGAAGAGGAGCAAACTGAGCATGCTCTTGCCCAGGGCAATGAGGTTTAAGCTGAAGGCAGGAAGTCTGATACAGAAGCCCATGTGTACACAATAGAAGGTAAGAAATGCAGTGTTTCTTTTGACAGGGGACTCAGAGCAACATTACTTTGGGGGTTTACTGGTATATTTAGATGGACCTTTCTGTTAAGGCTTACTTAGTTTTAACCTTTCCTTCCCCTTTAAGCAAATAAAACTTGTCTCCAAGTCTGGAATTCAAAAATAAGCCCCTGCTTTGAGGCCACTGGGAGCAACATCAAATCGGGTTGGTGAGTAACATGTTACTCATGAGCTACTGGTTGGGGATCACACCAGGGTTGAACTGGGGGGCCCAGGGTCCAGGGGGGCTGCTGTCCAGGGACCCCCGGTCCTCACTGCTGTGATGCCACTGGCCACATGTGCACCCCCCTCCCCCCCAGGGGTCTGCTTCCTCTATAGCTGCTCTCTAGCTGAACATTTTGTGAACTATCTGCAGTGGACAGGAGTAAGTAGACTGGGAGGGGGTGGGTAGGTCACTGAGCGCTGGGCCTCTCTGAAGAATTTTGCTCTGGGGGATGGCGTTGTATCATTACCTCCCTATCCACTATGAGCCCTACACTAACAGGCACTATTACCTGGGAGATATACCTCCGATCTCTCCTGATATGTTGGAGCTCAGAACTGCTCTTCTAGTTTACCCTGATGTACACTCCTAGAGGGCTACACCTACCACCAGCTACATACCTCAATCATGGACTCTGTTCCTTTACTTCTCCAAGGGCCTAACTCCCCTGGGGCCTCTCCAAACTGAGGCTCCCCAGACCCATTCACCCTATTCCACAGGTGGAGGAGAAAAAGGTGGGGCAACCTGCTCACACCTACTATATCAACCTATCACTGTAAGTGGTCACCTCCCACCCAGGTCAATAGGGAACACCTCCCACCCAGGTACCAAGGTATCCAAGTACCAGGACTTCCTAAGAGAAAATGTTGGGTAAACCTAATAGGGGATTTCCAAAGCCAGAATTTAACAAGATAGGTCCATACATTAGATAGATACACCGATATATAAGGGGTCATTTAATACAAACAAGTGCAAATGGAAAAAATGCCATTCATTAAAGGTGCCTACATTCAAACTTTTACATTTTTTGTGTTGTTACTCTCGGTGTCACTGTTTCCGTCCTGCGAAAAGCAGGCGGTGCATTTACTGACGCAGGAAAACCCTGAATCGACAGTCAATGAAGATTTTCAGTGCAACTATAACCCTATTTTAGCGATTAACCTTTGCATTCCAGGGTTCTGAATTCTCTTTCATGTGAATATAGATTATCAGTAAATGCCTTTAATACCTAGTCTAGTTCCAGAATAGAACGAGTGCTCTGCAATTCAGTTCTCCCCGCAGGAATAGGATCAATCTGTGGTTCATTTCGGCTGCCTATTGGCCCCAGTTCTGTCGGGAACATGACATCATTGGAGCGTTATATGAGCAGCGCCAGAGCATTGCTGGATTCCTGCAACATTACATCACTACTCTATTTCTGCTTGTAGTCGGGAGCAGCAGTGTTTATATACACTATACATGTATAGAGAGATGAAAGATGATGTTTGGAAGCCTAAGGACTATTATTGCCGAAACTGAATATGCTTAAAGCAACTTAATGAAAGGTTTGGGGTGAGATTCATGGTGAGTTCTGATCGTTCACTGACAAAGCCAAGGTTCCGCTTGTTATTTAGGACATGGGAGACGCTGCTCACAGCTCTGCCCCTCACAAAGCAGAGAAATTCATTTTACCGGTATGGGACCTATTATCCAGAATGCTTGGGACCTGAAGTTTTCTGGATAATGGATCTTTCCATAATTTGGATCTTCATACCTTCAGTCTACTAGAAAATCATATAAACATGAAATAAAATAATAAAAATAGGCTGGTTTTGCCTCCAAAAAGGATTAATTATATCTTAGTTGGGATCAAGTACAATTTACTGTTTTATTATTACACAGAAAAAGGAAATCTATTTGTTTTTTTAAATTTGCATTATTTGGATAAAATGGAATTTATGGAGATGCCCTTTCTGTAATTCTAATCTTTCTGGATTACAGATTTCTGGATAATGGATCTCATACCTGTACTTTTAAACTACAGTTGCCCAGCTAATGCTTCACTACAACTCCCAGCATCCCCAGTCTGGCAGAGAAACTGATCCCAGCAGCGGACATCTCCCAGCATCCCCAGCGGGGCTTTTAAACACAATAGGGATCATTTACAAAGCAGGGGTGGTGTGAAAAGTGCAATTTCAGATGCAAATCAACATTTGTTTTTTAGCCACAACGAAAGGTTTTTCCCATAATGCCAACTTAATGGTAGCCATGTGACTGCTATATACAGTATGCGCCTGATGCGTCCCAATGAATGCAGTTGCGCTTGTGCTTTGCCGCAGATCAGGTGCAAGTTGCCTATGGTATTTTCATAGTGGGGGTGTAACATAAGGTTTCCCAAACCCAGAACAAACCCCAAGGTTCCAGTCATGGCTCACGCTTCTGCCTATAACAACCGCCTTTCGCTTTGGGAGGGGCCCTTGTATAACGTACTAGTCAGTTGGAACCTTTAGAAGCAGCGGGGTCAAGGCAGTCGGCAGGGATCGAAGTCAATAATCAGGCAGGAGTCAAAAAAACAGGAATTCAAACACAGTATAAACACTTCGGCAGGGTAAACAGAAGCCAACTTGGGCACTGTCAAAATGGAAAATTTTTTAAAGAGGATTTGGCACCAAAAATTCAAATCCGGCGCTGAAACATGACATCATGACGCTCGGCGTCAATCGCTGGCGAAATAAGGCCAGCATCATTTGCCCCTAGTTGAGGTGCGTGAGGAACCTGGAAGTGCGCTCCTGTGCACCAGAAGACGCGGAGAGACGCGCCGGGAGGTAAGAGACAGAGGCAACCTCCCGGCGCATCTTACACCTCCACTACTCGAATGCTGCCAGGCAGTGATGGGATTCGCCGCCAGCGAAAAAATTCGTGAAAATTTGCCGGCGTCCAAAAAATTTCGGAAAAAAATGGTGTAGAAAAAACGGACGTCGGTGCCGAAAACGGGCGCCGGCATAGGTAAAACGTTTTACCTATGCCGGCGTCAAAAACGGACGCTGGCATCAAAAACTAGACGCCGTGGGAAATTCGAAGTCAACAGGTGAGTAACAGATGAGTAACAGGGAGGAGTCAGTACAAGCAGCGAATCAGCAGAGGTCAGAGACAGACAAGGGACAAGGACAGAGATTAGACAATATACCGGTAAGTGCACCAGGAACTCAGAAAATAGACCTACGTTGTAAAATAACAACAGGAACGTGATGACTGCATGCAGAAGTAAAAGACATCGCTCCTGATGTGTAATAAACCCAAAAACAGCAGTGCGTGCGGCTGAGTGTCGAAGACGAGGTGGCCGGTGTCTCTGTCTCCCCACTAGGCCACGAGGTACAGTCACAGGGGGTTCCATGACTTTCAGAGCTTCCATTCCCTGGTGCAGCTATTGACTCACTCTACTATGGGGCCCCTGGAGCTGCCATCAGGTCAAGAGTTTTGGCAGCACCAGGGTTCCCCAACATCAAAATGTGCAACTGAGTTTATGCAGCTGAGAACCATACACAAGAACAGGCACATTTGGGGTCATTTATGACCCTCAAGTGCAGTTTGGTCAACGCAAAATGTCTGCAACTTTTGCACAAAAAACTCCATTCATAGAAGGTTCATTAATTTGCATTTTGAGGCAATTGATCGCATGTTTGTGGATTTGCATGTTTGTATGCGATTACCTTCATGAGTTGCATCAATATGTGCTGTCCACTGTGTCTATATTTGAGCACCTGTATTTGCAAGTGCCTTCAAAAATGAACCCCAAATGTATTTCGACTGCCCCTGATGAAGCATTGCCTCACTGTTGTCATTGTACACAGCACTACCTTCCACATCAGAGCCCTTGTACTATGAGCTTGCAATTCACTTGACATTCCATGCTGACATGCTCCTCTCTCTCTCTCTCTCTCTCTCTCTCTCTCTCTCTCTCTCTCTCTCTCTCTCTCTCTCTCTCTCTCTCTCTCTCTCTCTCTCTCTCTCTATACACATCTGATTCCCTCCGATTTCATTCTGTTTGGCCTTTGGTCTGGACCCACCCATTCAATGCTTTGAGTCTCCTAGGGTGAAAAGCTAAACCAGCTAGGAACTCTGATGTAAGATCAAATGAAATATAAATATATAGATACCATATTAATACATGGAGTAGGAGGAGATTTTTAAGAAAAAAATAAACAAATTGGCACTTTGGCACTCTTGTTTATTTGTGAAGTGTAAGGATATGTCTAGTGCTTGATACTGGAATATCAGCCTTTGGTATAAGATAGAATTCTGAAACCAGCTACATATTTCACATCATATTCAATCACATCTGATGGCAGACCACATTAGACACTGGAACTTTTTAGCATAATGCAAGAAAACTTTAAAGTGTCTGGTAAGACCCACTGACCACAGTATAGAGAAGTAGGAGGTCTCTGGGACTGAATCCCCAAATCATACAATTTTGGGATCTGGCAAAACTCACTTTGGTTCATAATTGTCTGCTATCTTTTTTTCTGGGAAGACGATCAAATAGGAGGTTGGCAAAGACGAGCAGTAAAGTGGTTATAGCGCATACATTTATTTCTTGCCGGAGAACCTTTGAACGGAGGAATACAGAGGCGCTGCCTGAAAACGTGATCATTGCTTTTCAGCCAACTGTCATCTTCTCCAAGAGCATTCGGAATTTATTGATCTTCCTGGTGGTTCAGCCCATATCATATAAGGAACATAAACAAGGCACATGTAGAACACAAAAAATGAGATAGGCAAAGGTTTCCTTGTTTATTAAAAAGAATTTTAGGAAATCTGAGAGGGAAATGTTATTCAAATCTCTTGGGAAATTAGTCATGGATAAGACATGTTTAAGCTGGCTTCTTCTAGGGATAATAGAGTCTGTGGTTTAGTAGGTGATCCAAGGTTCTCTGACTTTCTGACATTGTGGTTTTACATTAGACCATTAGATCGTACATCTGCTTTATTTCTTCAATCCCATTTGGAATGAAAGTGAGCTCTCTGATGTCCCCAGTAAACCAGCAGCAAGATTCATGAAGAGCATTTATATCTGCCTAAACTTTAACAATAACACTTTTAGGTCTATAGGTCTACTCCAAGCAAACAATATGGTATCGAATGTTTCAGATTTTTAACGGGCTATGTTCAATTTGGCATTGTGTGGAGGGCTGTCACCAAAATTAACCTTGAGATTGAGTCCACCAGAAATAACCAAATGATGTAGATAACATTATGGTGATTATTAGTGATATTCTGAGGGTTAGACAACCTCTCTGGTTGTCTACAATGTTTAAAAATGTTGAATTATTTAAATTTATCTGAAAAGACCAAGCACTAATCACATGTATTCAGCCCCCATACAAAGGTCTTCTTTATTGTCATCAATTGAATTTACAATTTCTTATCCAGAAAACCAATAGCCAAAATGCTCCAAATTACAAGAAGCACATTATTTAATTGTTGGAAGCTAAGCCCCATATTGGTGGCAAACAATCCTATTGGGTTTACAAATTATTATTTATTTATTTATTAAATGTTTGTTTAACTACAGTCAAATTATGGCGATCCAAATTACAGAAAAAAACCATACCTGGTAAATTTTAATTTTATTTTATAAAGTTGCAAAATGATTCATAAACTTTCTATGCCGCAAAAGTTGGGTGTTTGTAGGTCAGAAGATCTATTTATAAATGGATATAATAGAAAAAGATGCATATTTGGTGACATTATCCTGTTTCTCCTATTCTGAGTGTTGATAAATAGGGATGTAGCGAACTGCCGTTTATGTGTTCACGAACGCCGTTCGCGAACACCGGCAAAAATGCGAACAGTTCGCGAACAGTTCGCGAACTTCGAACATCCGCAAAATCGTTCGATTCGAACGATCGAAGGATTTTAATCGTTCGATCGAAGGATTTTCATTCGAATCGAACGATCGAAGCCATTCGATCGAATGATTTCATTCGATCGAATGGCTTCGATCGTTCGATTCAAACGAAAATCCTTCGATTTTATCGGTCGAAGGAATCGAATGCTCGAATGGTCGAACGATTTTTGTTCGAATCGAACGCGAACTTGTATCGGCGAACGTTGCGCGACGTTCGCGAACATTCGGCGGACGCGAACAGTCGAAGTTCGCGCGAACTAGTTCGCCGGCGAACAGTTCGCTACATCCCTATTGATAAAATCCAGTTGCCACAAAAATGTTTCATTTCAGGAAAATTTTTTTTATTTTATCTGCTTTAAATTATTGGAGCTTATTTATACAAAAAAATTCATCATATTTTTTTAATCAAAAATCTGTTCTCCAGTCCAGAACTTGTGAAAAGTATTATTTCCTACTGAGTCTGAAGAATTTGTTTTTCAATTTCAAGTCATTCAATTGGCTAAAGTTATGATATTCTGTAAATAAGTATTTTATCTTTATAACATTACTGTAGTTTCCTTTTCCATCTGGAAATTTACATTCATGTCAGTAAGCTACTTTATGAATCCAGAAACTACCCTGTAAATTGAACAAAATATTAATTTAGATTTTTAACAATTTGGACTGTATGGAGTTGATTTACAATTACTTAAATTAAATGTATTCAAACTGTCACGGTCGGCACCCTAATTCCAGAACCAATACTAAGCTCCCTGTTCTCGGCTCTTGCTTCCGCCTTTAACAGCCGCCTTTCACCTCGGGAGGAGCCCTCGGCTAATCTTATGCCGCCAGGTCTTATTAAGAGAGATGCCAAGCGAAGGGTTCTGGATGAGCAAAGGGGCACAACGGTAAAGCAAAGTCTTTGGGCAGAAGGTCACAGTACAAGGCGTAGACAAAAAGGCGTAGTCAATCAGACTAGGTCAGACAGGCAAGGGTCAAACCAGGAGATCAATCAGAGGGGATACAGAATAGAAGAGTCGGTTACCAGGCAGGGTTAGGATTACAGAAATCAGAATCGTCCAAAAACAGGCAGGAGTCACAACAGATATCAGATCACAGAAGCTATATAGCACAGAGGCACCAAGACTCGCATGAGGAACAGATCCTATAACGGGCAAAGAACACAGCACAGAAGCTCCTTTAAATCCGGTTTGAATTTGGCGCCATGAGTGCTGACGTCATGCGCCAGCGTCACTGCGCCTTTAAGAAGGGATGTGCATGTAGTGCACGCCCATAGTAACCAGCGCAGAAGCTGAGGAACGGCACGGTGGGCATCCCTGCCTGGAGTGCGGCGGGCATCCCCGCCGACCCCCACGAGGGTAAGTTATTACACAAACATTAAGAAGTATGTTCTGATAAAATAAAGGCTTTAAAAATCCAAGATGTACACTCTCCATTGACTTTTGAATTTTGACAAGTTTGAATTGCCAACATTTTTTGAATTTTACTGCTTGATAAATCTTAAACCTTCAAGTTTTTTTTTAACTGTTTGAGTTGTTTTTTTTCTCTTCATTTTCTCATATCAAAGCAAAAACTCAATCTCAAATATTAATAGATAAACGCCATTGCATAATAGGTTGTAATTATCTGAAGTAAGAAAACATTCTTTCTGATTTATGTAAGATTGTAGTTCAATGAGCAGCCCCGTTGCTTAACCCCAAATTGTGCTCCTGGTGAAGCCTTTAATCCTCATGGGTGATCCCTCGCAACAGTGTGGAGGCAGGGTGCAATATCACTATACAGTCAAAGAATGGGCACCAGTGATTCTTGAACAATAACTGAACTTGTTTTTCATAACAAATCCACAAGGGAGAATAATTCAGTAGAAGCAAAATGGAAAATCAAATATAATCACAATACAGAACAACAGAACAATATAAGAACCTTCCCTCTAGTAGCACTTGAGAGGGGAGTATCACACTGTCCTCCCAGAGCTTCTCTTGTTCTCTCAGGGGACACCTCTGATGTGGAACCCAGGTGGGAATCTAGCTAAATCCCTATAACCTGGTTCTTGTTCCTTGTCTAGGCCACAATGCCCTGGGAACTCTAATCCCTGCTAATCTCCTTGGTGGAGCCCAGAGCTGCTCAAAATAGGAAGCCCTGACTGGCTCTCATAAAGAGACTATTAAAGGGGCTAACTGCTACTCACAAATGCCTATGCTCTTCTGGGATTCCACTCCTTCCTTCTTCTCCCTTGGGAATGCTACTGGCAAAAAAGCACTTAGGGTTTTGAAAGTACAAACTAGCCAAGATACGGATTTGGGCTACTTTTTGGGCCTTTGGCTGTTTCTTACTTTGGAAACCAGCCAAGGTTCTTTCTTGCCCTAATGTGCCAAGCCTGTGTCTGCCAATGCATTTTGGGTAATGTAGTTATTACCGACTGCCAAGTTTAATGTAAGACTACAATACCCAGCATGCAATGGGACTGATGTGTGTATACATCTGGAGGTATAAGAATTTGGACTCTGTATCCCAGTCCTCCATCACCTTTAAGCATTTGCCCATTTTCCGGTGACTTTCCTCAAATTCAGACAATTTTGGGGCAAAAAACTGCTGGCCACCTAAATATCTAGAGGTTGCGCTGTTTTACCAATATTTCTAGAATTTGTATATGTACAGTATTAGGCCTTATGGTGCCCCTATACCTACTGGGCCCCCCTCTGTAGTTACACCCCTAGTGATTGGCGTATCTGTCCAATTTTGTTTCATGGAAAAATTTGCAAATCAGTGAAAATTTAAAAAAGGAGTCTTTTTTTTACATATATTAATTTTTTTTTCTATTCAATGCACATATTGTGCTATTCTTGGGCTACTTATGAAGTGCCTCTTGGCTAGTTTTGGGCTGGTTTTGTAAACGACTTTGGCTGGTTTTCAAAATTAGACCTGGAAACCCTGTGGTGTCCCATTCTTAGGGGATGTCACTATAAATTTGGATGCATTTAATAGTCCCCTACACTTACATCTACTGTCATTTTAAAAACACAGCTGATTTATCTATGCCTCTAGATGCAAACAAGTTTTACCAAAAGACAAGTAGTTCCTGGTCTTTGTTGCTGCCCCTCCTTGGGGGCCAACTGCAACGGATCATAGAGTCAACTCTAAGGTTATTGAGGGTGAGAGCTGTCATTGTTCTGGTACAGTCATGGTCAATATTTGTGATATTTGTGTCTTCATTATGAAAGCTCAAGCTTTGGTTCATGTTTTTCATTTTTATATAAGGCTATTTCGTCTCCAGAAGGAGACAAGAAAGGAATTTTATATTCAAGACGTGAAAATTACCAGAATAAAAGAAAAGACCTTTAAAAACATGCTCCAGAAGATCTTTTCAGAAGAGTCCCTATTGCCATTTATATTTATCAATGTTATTTGTTTGATGGAATGCAGTGTTTCCACACTAAATTGGAAAGTGGAATATTTACCACTATCAAAGCCTTGGGACCATCTATTTTTTCTAGTACCGTAACTTGCTGACATTTGACTGATCCTGAGATTTATCTTTACTTTGTGTTTTTTGTTATTTTTTTATTTTCCTTCAGTTTTACTATTACCTTTACTCTTTGTCATTTCCTCCTTGAAATAAGAATTTAAACCAGAAGTCCTTACAGCTGTGGAATTTGAACAAATGGGCTCCGAAGACATTGTTTTATTAAGTTTGAGTAGCGGTCACACTTTTTTGGCTCAGAGACAAGAAGAAAGATCTAATACAACCCTTTGTGTCATCAGTGTCAACAGACAAGAACAGTCAAGAACACCTCGTTCAGTGTATAGAGCTGGATTTCTTTCTACTATCAATGTAAACAATGATAATTATTATAGATGCTGATGTAGAACATGGCTGCATATCCATTTTAATTATCAGCAAACTCCAAAAGTTGTTTTTAGTTGATTGTTAACCTTACATTTTTTTGGGATTTTTTTAAAATTATGGTTGTTATTTAAACCAGATCTGTATTGTAGTCCTTAATATGGGTTCCAAAGGGTTTGTCCAGTCAAAGCAAGGCAAGCATTTATTCATATTCTATATGTCCAAATGTATCCAGAAACATTTTTAGCCAAAAGTATCTGGACACTCCATCTAAATGTTCCAGTCTTTCTCCAGAATCAATACTGGACAATATTGTGTGTGCTTCAACCACCTTATTTAACCTTGTAGGTTGGGTGCAAAGCAGTCCAGAAACCCTTGCCAGAGGTTTGCATAAACATATAGGAAGAAAATACCACCGCAGCACCTCTTTGTTGCAAAAAGTGAAAACTTGAATTTATTAGGTCAAACAACCAGGCAACATTTTGGGCTTACTCTTGCCCTTTCCTGTATTTCTCCAGAATCAATGTCAGCACAAGAACTATTCACAGGGGCTGTGTTTTTAATGGGTGATTAGAGGATCACAAACCTAACATTATCATATGCAATGACAAGAACTGGCTAGAGTGGTGAAAAGTCATTAGACTCTGGAGCAGTGAGAACATCCTCTAGTAGTCTGATGGAAAGGTCTGAATTTGTCAAATTACATGAAAACACTACCTGCTTGTATACAAAATGGCATTACTAAAGTTTGTTGGCAGAAAAATAGTGGTCCAGGGCCTTTTTCTGTGTTTTGGGCACGACTTCTGGTTCCACTGAATGCAAACCATAAGGCTTTAACATACAAAAACGATCATGACAATGACCAGCTTTATACTTTTTTGGGTGAAGGCTCTTTAACGTTTCAGCACAATAATGCCCCCAAAAAAAAGTGAGGCCTATATACAACAGATTTGCTCAGATGAGAGTGAACATGACTGGCCTGCACAGAACCCTGACCTCAACCCAGATAAACTCCTGCAAAACGAATTACAATGCTGACTATTAAGGTCCCCATAGACGCAAAGATTTCTCTTGCCGAATGACCGATTTTAGCGAAGTCCGACCAATCCTTTGAAATTATTGATAGGTTTGTGGGATTCGAACAGCTTATGATTTTTCGGAAGAATCTGTCAGGAAATTATTCGGCCAGGTTAAAAAATCTTTGTCGGCCCCAGTGCAATCTATCTATGTTTGCAGGACCAAGCAGGCAGCTCCCCTTTGTTTTTCTGGCAAATTGGTCTTTTAAGTTGATGGACAATTCGTACGATCATACGATCGTTCCAAGATAATCGTGGTCTCACGATGATGATCGGATCTTTTAAAAATCTCAACATCTATGGCCAGCTTTAGCCAGGTTTTTTTCCAACATCACTGGCCAACCCACTAATGCTCTTATGAATGAAAGCAAATTCCTACAACAATCTTCCTAAAAGTAGTGGAAAGCCTTGATGGAGGGCAATAGGCTTCTACTGTAGCAAAGTGAGAATCATCCTCAAACGAGAACCCTTGGTTTGAGAATGAGATGTAGGACCAGCAGGAGTTCAGAGTACCAGTAACTACAAACAAAGCTTCAAATGATTATCGGCACATGCATAGATGCCTGCTGATCTTGACTGATATCAATGTGCTATGGTTATTGGCTTGGGCGACCAGGTTTAAAAATGTAATCTTCCAATTCAACATGTTGCCTGGAGCAGGAGGCAAATGAGAACCTTAGGAGATCCTGCAGCTTCTCTTCACTTCCTGTTGTTCTGATCTTTCAATCCATGTTTTGCCCCTTGTACTTTTAGCCTCTGGCCCAATTGTAGAGAGTGTACCTGATTGGTCCATGTATGGCCACATTATGTCAAGTTTTAAGCCAAACATTGGTCCTTCTAACAAAGTGAAAACTCAGATGTTACCTCTGGAACAAGCAGCAATACTTGAATGGTTGGCGTATCCATGGTAAATAGAGCATTTGCCTGATTCATTAGTCAAAGCAAACAATACCTATTTATAGCAAACTCAGTCAGCATTAGTCAAATTTCTTCCGTCAGAGAATGTTCCAGAAAGTCAGTTTCTGAGATCTGATTTCTCAGTTTTAGCCACATAATTCCAAATCTGTGTAGGAGTCTAAGAAACCTATAATTTTTTAGCTAAAATCATTGAGATGGGGGATTGGCAGCCTGAAACACAAACACATAAACATGTGCAGTGAATAAAGTATAAAGAATTCCAAAATCGCCAAAACACAACAATGAAAATGTAACATTTTGAACGGAGGAATTATGTTATGTAGTGCTTTCTTTTCCAAATCAGCAGCTTTTTAATTGCAGTAATTGAATACTCTTTGTCTGTGTTGATAGTTTAAGATGACCTCTTGCAGGCCAGGCCATTACAGCCAAAATGCTGCTCTAGGGATATATATTTATCCCCTGGTTAAATGCCTGACTTTAGGATGGGCTGAAAAATGTTATTTGAACTGGTGGGTCAGAATTTGTGCAACAACGCTCATGCACTGATATATTATATATTTAATGAAAGTATAGATTTGATCTACAATACTGCCCTCAAAGAACCTTGAGGAGCTATGATTATATGAATCCTGTCGAGCTAGAACTACCATTAGTGGTCCTGTTCCTTTTGGTATCCCAAACCCAGAACAAACCCCAAGAACCAGGACACTGCTCACTTTTCCACCTATAAATTTGTCTTCAGGAGGAGCACTCAGCTACTTGGATGCTGCCTGGACTTAGTGTGAGAGGACCAGGGGGTAAGTTCTGGGCAGACTAGGGAACCTGAACGTTAACAGGAGGTACAGAGAATAGGAGCGTGGTCAAGGTAAAGGCCTAATCGTTACCAATCAGGTAGAGCAGTACAGAATTAAAAGACAAGCGGAGTCAAAACACCGGGTCAAACACCAAAATGCAGTACAAAAATGGGAATTCAGAGGAATAGTCAAGAGACAGGCAAGATCAGGGCAGGCAGCGGACTAGGCAAGATCAGGGACAGGCAGGGTCAAAAACAGGTCAGGAACACTTCAGAATAGCACCCAAGAACTATATAAATAGACCTATGTTGGGCAATGAGTTTCTGGATGACGGCCCTTAAATATCTGAATTTTCGCGCCATGGGTGATGACGTCAGATGCACGTCACGCCAAAACCAGGAAGCACCGGACGCACGTGGAGAAGATGCACATGGGCGCTGATGAGAGAGGTGGGTGTCCCCGCCGGAGGCGCTGGCCATCCCACTAGAGCACCAGGTCCATTAATCACAGGTCCATTTACAAACAACCAAATTTCTATTTTTTCCACGACTATCGAAATATTTTTTGTTTCTCTATATTTCTCAAAGGAAAAGGAAAGTCTTTTACACTTGTGGGTGCCAAAAGTTAGGCACCCCCAAGTGATTGTATTTAATTACCTGACACCTCGGGCCGGTTCTCCTGTGAGTACCACAGAGTGATCGTCTTTTTCACTTCTTATCTTTTTTAAATTTCCCGAGGCAGACACATGCGCAGTAAAATGAAATAGCGTCTTTTTCATTAAAGTTCGGATTTTTACTCTACTGCACATACGTAGCCACGAGAAGTGCAAAGAAGCAGGAGAAGAAACGATCCGTGGTGCTCACTGGTATAACATGGGGCCGGTGCAGTTTTCTGCTGATACTAGCTCCAGCCCAGTGTTTCAGGTAAGTAAATACAATCACTTGGGGGTGCCTAACTTTAGGCACCCCCAAGTGTAAAACACTTTACTTCTCCTTTAAAAGCTCTAAAAAAAACAAGAAAATCTCCAAAGCAAAACTTTACCAAGTAAAAGTTGTTGATGTCCAATAGAAGCTTTTAATCAATATGGATTTTTGTTTGCTAGGAATTGCCTGAAAAACTAGAGTTTTCAGAGGCATTCATATTTTTTTTCCATTCGTATTTTTTATATTTGAATCTTTTGATAAATTCCAAAACATTTGTGGTTTTAGTTAAGTTGAGGTATAAAAAATCTCTAAAACCACAAAAAAAATCGACCTTTAATAAATAGGCCTCCACCAGTTCAAATTCCAAATTCCAAATTCCAGATTGCTATTCATAGGCAAACTCTACATGCATGCTCAATCTCACTGGCACAATACAAAAACAACATTATAATTGGGTGGAGTTCTCCTATTCTTTGCCTTGGACTTTCCATTCTTTTCTCATGGGAAAAAAATATTTTCATATTTCCAGTTAATAGAGCTGCTCCAGCAGAATTCTGCACTGAAATCCGTTTTTCAAAAGAGCAAACAGATTCTTTTATATTTAATTTTGAAATCTGACATGGGGCTAGACATATTGTCAGTTTCCCAGCTGCCCTAGTCATGTGACTTGCGCTCTGATTTTTTTCACTCTTTACTGTTGCACTGCAAGTTGGAGAATAATGGGAAGGTAACCAGATAGCAGCTCCCTGGTAGATAAGAACAGAACTCAACAGTAAAAATCAATGTCCCACTGAGACACATTCAGTTACATTGAGTAGGAGAAACAACAGGCTGCCAGAAAGCAGTTCCATCCTAAAGTGCTGGCTCTTTCTGAAAGCACATGACCAGGCAAAATGACCTGAGATGCACCTACACACCAATATTACAACTAAAAAATATATACATGTTGGGTTAGGAATGAAATTTTACATGAAAGAGTAAATTGCAGTGTAATCACAACAGAATTCCTTTAATATCAATTTTAATAATACATGAATAAAATACATAAATATTACAAATTTATTTTAGAGGTAAAATAAATAATTAATAATAACTTAGCTTTAAAATGAAATTACTATTAAATTGTTTTATTGTTTCCAACTGCTTTTATTTATTTCTTTTTTTAGAAAATGGATATTTCAGCAGTTTTTTTACTCTTGCTTTAACTACATAACAAATTTTGGGGAGGTTTTATCTGCTGTTGCATAAATCAGTTCTTAATAAAAACAATAATAATAATAATTCTGGATCACAGGTCCCATACCCGAACATGTTTATTTTTGGAGGGGCAGTAGCGTTCGTTGAGGGGGGCGGGCCCTGGTGCATGACGCGCAGCTGGGCCCCGCCCCCCTCCGTACCGCCGCATTTGGCCGCAGTTTCAGAGGCGAACGGACTGCCGGGGGGCCCTGAGGGGGTGTGGGCCCTGGCCCGCTCGAACCCCCTGCTCCCCTGGTAGTTCCGCCACTGTGGAGGGGTTAATCTACTGTTACATAAATCAGTTAATAATAATTGTTATTATTTTTGCATAATAAATTAAAACAATAAAATATGATTTTCAAAAAGAATTTTTCGTTTCCATCTATTGCACATTTTTTTTTAGTAACTGGATATTTCAATTGTTTCTTTAATCTTTCTGTGTTGCTTTAATCACATTGGGTCATTTTATTTTATTCTACTGTGGCAAAAATCAGATGTTAATATCTATAATAATGAATGACTTATACCTTAAATAATGTAAATGAATACATAATTAATTAATTAACTTTATTTTTATTGTTTTATACCGTTTCCAATTTTTTATATTAGTAACAGGAAAAAGTTTTTTATTTTTGCGTTTGGTCATGTACAGGTATGGGACCTATTATCCAGAATGCTCGGGACCTGGGGGCTTCCGGATAACGGGTCTTTCCGTAATTTGTATCTTCATACTTTAAGTCTCCTAGAAAATCATGTAAACATTAAATAAAACCAATAGGCTGGTTCTGCTTCCAATAAGGATTAATTATATCTTAAATTTGATCCACTACAAGATAATGTTTTCTTATTACAGAGACAAAGAAATCATTTTCAAAAATTTGGATTATTTGATTATAATGGAGTCTATGGGAGGTGGCCTTTCCGTAATTCGGAACTTTCTGGATAAGGGGTTTCCGGATAACGGGTCCCTTACCTGTACTGTAATTACATTTTACATTTTTTGGGGGGTGGGGTTAATTTTTCATAAATGTACGCTATTTTCCATTATTTCAGTAATTGATTGATTTTCCTGAGATGTTCTATCCAGATGTTATGGTAGAAGTTCAATCAAAAGAGTCTTATTCCCATGTTTGAGCCTGTTCTTTGCTTGCTGTTCAGTTGGACTAATACTTTGCTGCATTATATCAATATATTTGATTGAATATTTGGGAATAAAGCAAGATTTTAATGAAAGGGTCAGATCTCTTGGGTCTTTTCCGGGTATTATGATAACATTTTAGCATCGCTAGGCTCCATGAAGCTCAAGTGGATATATTGCTAGGACAACCGATACCTCTTAAACCTAATATGAAACACCTAAGTGTAAAATATCACCTTACTTCTCATTCTCGTTAAACGCTTTCATCCCATTCTGTTCTTGAAACAATGTAATCATGCCGGTAGTTGTCAGAGGCTCAGAGAAACAGATAGAGCGGGGACATCTGGCAAAGATCCGCTTGTGGTAGCGATCATGTGTATGACTTGAATGAAGTTACAAGAAGAGGGGAATTCTTTAAAAGAAATGAGACAAGAGTGTTCAATTCAAACCAAACCAAAAGCCTATAGTCTTGACTATTTAGAATGGAAATTACAATGTAAACATATTTACTGTATAGATAACAATAATAGTGTGATTAGTAGTGTTTTTTTATTGTTATACTTAATAGTAATCAATTACATGTAATGTATTATAAGAAGTATAAAATATAAGGAGGTTAGAAGTCACCTTAGAATTCCATGACCTTTATAACTGATCCTGCAGCCTTGTGTCTTTATATGGTCACAGAACAACCCCTCAGTGACTTCTAATATCCTTATCATTTACAGTAGGGGGTACATTATCCCTTATAATACATGAGTGATACTCAGAGTTCCCTGTATAACTCAGCCTGCAGCCTTGTGTCTTTATATGGTCACAGAACAACCCCTCAGTGACTTCTAATATCCTTATCATTTACAGTAGGGGGTACATTATCCCTTATAATACATGAGTGATACTCAGAGTTCCCTGTATAACTCAGCCTGCAGCCTTGTGCCTTTATATGGTCACAGAACAACCCCTCAGTGACTTCTAATATCCTTATCATTTACAGTAGGGGGTACATTATCCCTTATAATACATGAGTGATACTCAGAGTTCCCTGTATAACTCAGCCTGCAGCCTTGTGCCTTTATATGGTCACAGAACAACCCCTCAGTGACTTCTAATATCCTTATCATTTACAGTAGGGGGTACATTATCCCTTATAATACATGAGTGATACTCAGAGTTCCCTGTATAACTCAGCCTGCAGCCTTGTGTCTTTATATGGTCACAGAACAACCCCTCAGTGACTTCTAATATCCTTATCATTTACAGAAGGGGGTACATTATCCCTTATAATACATGAGTGATACTCAGAGTTCCCTGTATAACTCAGCCTGCAGCCTTGTGCCTTTATATGGTCACAGAACAACCCCTCAGTGACGTCTAATACCCTTATAATTTACAGTAGGGGTATATATTCATTTTTAATAACCATATAATGATGTTAGCATTAGCTAGGGTGGCATTATGCTAAAACCCATTAAAAATTAGTTTGTAATAGAATCCTATACTTGCATTATTTTATTGACTATTAATTCAATAAGCAATCGATTATATTTGGTCAAAATATTCCATTCTTTCTTAAAACTGTCACCCCCCCGTCCCCCCAAAATCATGATGAATGTGGATATTTCCCTTGGAAGATGAGGTGAGTTCCAGTATTCGGTGTAAATTAAACCTTGTAATACATTGCCTTGTCCTATTGGTGCAGGCCACTGTAGGAACCCAAGTTCAAGGTGGCAGTAGTTCCAGGGTTCCCCTGTGTCAGTGCACTTGCGCCTAAATCAGAACAGGAAACAATGGCGCCAACTATACAGAAATACAAGGAGGACTTTGGACACAAGTATTTTTGATGAATGGTGCAGATTCACACAATTCATGGTGCCTCTGTGACTTAGTAATAAGGCCAGAAGGTCTATATATGACTACCAACGCAGGATGCAAAAAGGGACAGTAATTTAGTTTAGGAACCACGTACTACTGAGCTTAAAGCTTCTCTTTATCCTGCATTTATATTGTTCTTAAACAGTTTTAACAGATGGTTAAACATCATATTTCCCTCTGTGATGTAACCCCGCTCGCTCAATCTCTGGCTAGTTCCTAGAATTTATTTATCGGCAACTAAAATATATGTTAGCGCCACTCCGAGTGATGTGGTTTCCTTACTCTGGCCAGGACTCTCCATTTCAGTAATGTGTTTTCAAGCTACACATATTCAGGAAAATTGTATTTTCTACATAGAAATATTCCTTTTTCTCTGAAGAGTGAGAGGCGGATGGTTTTACACTCGTAGTTTTTCTAGTTTGTTCTTCTCCTTTGTGGTTCTTGGAAGGCAGAGAGTCAATTACAGACTCTACATGAAAACAAATGGAATTCTTTATCGGTCATTTTAAATTGTCAGCTAAAAGCATCGCTGGTCTTTCCTTCCATATGGAAGTCTTTTATATCTTTAAAGTATTTCCAGTACCACAATGCAATGTTGCAAGATGGGTTTCAGAGCCAACAACATTCGAGTTAAGGTTTTAGAATGAGGTAGAGAGGTGGGGAAAGAATGAAAAACAAATAGAAAGGGTGACAGTGTTCTTTTCCAGTCTGATGGATGAAAGAACGTACATGGGGGTTTATAACATGAGAAGAGGAAGGAGTCAAGTAAAGCATCCAAGTCAAACGTTCCAATGTTCAGTCTGCATCAGAGACATATAAAGGAATCTCTAGAGGAGTTTGGAACAGAAGCCACTGATCTTCCACCAAAAAAACGTAGTAAATATCAATTTGCAGAAACTGAAACATGTGTTTTGTCTTTGAGGCTACTGACAATGATTAGAACATCCACAAAGATAAAAGAGTGACCAAATACAAGGGTCTTTTTATGAACGTGTCCTCCTCTGGTCACTGGTGAGGGGCCAATGGAAGTTCTACTTGGATCTGGTTGTAAATAAATCAATTTGCAACAGACCCGTGATGAGGAGCAGAATGAACCCAAAAGATTGGAAGATGACAAACGACTTTCTGTTTTCAGCCTTTAAAATTAATTTTTTTATAGCAAAGGGAATTTATGATTGTGGTCATTGTGTATATCATTTTTACAGATGTTGGTGTGCAATAGATGAGCCAGTGTTACAGGACTCACTCTGTAGTAGTTTAGTGGGGTTGTGGAAGAACTAGACCAAAGTAGCTACAGTCACAATCTAGTCCCCTTTTTCATAAATAAATAAATAACTATGAATAGTTAAAAATAGGGGTTTTTAGTTATGATTACAGAATTGGCAAACCACCATTCCATGTCACGGTAAACCCCACTTGGTGATCCTCACGAAGTACCTCTGGTCATTATACATAGGCTGGCACATCCCTGCATGGCTGAATTTCATAAGGTTTATCCCAAATAATCTGTCAATAGTTAACAGAGGATGTAGTAGACCTATACATAGTTCTAGAGTTGTACCATACTTTGTACAGTTTTAGCCATTGTTTGTAATTTTTCTGGTATGGTATCAATAAATGAGCATAAAGTGCAATTCCAATATTTGTAAAGAGTTTAAGGTCTCAACCCAGTAATTGTAGGCCTGTAAGTTTGACATCTGTAGTGGGGCTTTTATCTGAAAGTAGATTAGAGATCATAATAGTTGCTCATTTACAAGCAGCATGTGAAGGACGATTTTGGGCACAAGATATTTTTAACCCGCATTGCAGTGTTTTCCCAACAATTCCAGCATTATTGTGGCAGCGAAGTAGAACTGCACCTGATCCAATTGTGGCTGATTTTCTAAAATACACAGAGGGGCCCATTTACTAAGGGATAAAGTGAATTCGAAGTGAATTTTCAAATTCAAAAACTTCGAATTTCGAAGTATCTTTTGGGTACTTCGACCATCGAATAGGCCAAACTTCGATTCTAATTGAAAAAACTTTGAATATTTGACCATTCGAAAATTGAAGTACTGTCTCTTTAAAAAAACTTCGACTTTGACACTTTGCCACCTTAAACCTGCCGAATTGCTATGTTAGCCTATGGGGGCCTCCTAGAACACATAGCCAGTATTTGGCTACGTTTTTAGAAGTCAAAGTTTTTTTTTTGAAAATCATTCGATCGATCAATTAAATCGTTAAAATCGTTTGATTCAAAGATTTCTACGTTCGATCGAACAATTTGAATTTGATCGAAAACTGCTAAATTTAATTAAAAAAAAAACTTTGAAAATTTTTTTTCAATTCAATGGTCAAATTTCGAAGTTTTACCACTTCGAAATTCGACCCTTAGTAAATGTGCCACACAGTGTTGTTTGCATTTTGAGATGACTCTGTACCTGTACAGTGTTGTAATTACATCAGTTCTGGTACTTGGGGGTCCGTTTACTAATGTGCGTTAAAAATATTCGCACAATTTATAGACAGAATTTTCGCCAAATATGTTATCGCCAGTTTACTAACCTGCGGTAAATATAAATTTGCGAATTTTCTTGCGCAAGAATAATTGTTCGCCAGTTATCGCATTCGCTGAAAATAACGCTACGTACACATTAACGGTTGGTTTACTAAACAGCGAAATGTGCTATAGACAAAATTAACGCCAGAATATTCACAAACTTTTACTGCCACCTATGTAGTGGCGTAAAAGTATTTTTTTCGCCAGAAAATTCTCAAGGAGCAGGAAATATCCCATAATACTGGGTTTTTTTACCCATCATTCTTTGCTGAGAGGAGAGAGAGAGAGAGGTCTGTAGCTTTGCTGACAGGATGTTTTGGCTTCTGCTTCTTTCTGTTGCAACAGCAGCAGTTTCAGCTCAGAGGCGTATTATTGGCAGCGGCATCACAGTCCAAGGATTCGTCAGCCTCTTGGTTTCATTGTGATTGGCTACATTAAACTGTGCATTTCTATGAAGCAAAGAGATTGACTGGTATCATTTCTTGTTCATATGATTCTATTGGCAGAAGGGTTTATATGATGCAGACACGTTTGATTGGTGTTACTCTGGTGATGTTGTTGGATGGTATAATCATCAGTCAATAAAGTTTATAAGTTTTGACGATGCATTTCTGGCCATAAATGTCACAGTAAAAATTTGCCATAATAACCTCCACAAAACAAGACTATTTTATAGCATACCGAGTTTTTCAGCATCCAAAATGTGCTGAAAAACTCTACCTCGGCTTATACTCAGGTCAGCGGTACCAGACCCAAGTAGCTGAGATTGCAGTCACTTTAAATCATTCCTATACCAACAGTACACTTGGGGAGAGACTGCAATATCCCACAATGCCCTCTGTTGGTTAAATGAAATAATAACAGTGCGCCCTCTGTTGGTTATATGAAAGAATAACAGTGACTGCAGTATCACACAGCGCCATCTGTTGGTTGTATGAAAGAATAACAGTGCGCCCTCTGTTGGTTATATGAAAGAATAATAGTGACTGCAATATCACACAGCGCCCTCTGTTGGTTATATTAAAGAATAACAGTGACTGCAATATCACACAGCGCCCTCTGTTGGTTATACGAAAGATTAACAGTGATGGCAATATCACACAGCGCCCTCTGTTGGTTATACGAAAGATTAACAGTGACTGCAATATCACACAGCGCCCTCTGTTGGTTATACAAAAGATTAACTGTGACTGCAATATCACACAGCACCCTCTGCACATGGTAGTGGGACAGTGGGACAATGCACACAGTAATCCGTTTGGCAATTCTCTGTCACCATCAACTTTGCAAAGAAGTCCGGTTGATCGCTGGGGGGGTCGCTTTGGCAGAATGTGCGCTGCTGGGAGACAGGGCTCTAGTTGTGTCTAGGCTTATACTAGAGTCAATAAGTTTTCCCAGTTTTCGTAGGTAAAATTAGGTACCTCGGCTTATACTCTGGTCGGCTTATACTCGAGTATATACGGTAAATATTCGCAAAAACTTAATTTTACTCCAGAAAATTCGCAACTCGCTAAAATTACCGCTAACGTAAGCTGGTTTCTTAACGTAGTTACCGCAAGTGATCGCAATGACTTCTGAGCGTATCGCTGTTTAGTAAACTTAGTCGCTGCAAATATTCTGGTGTAAAAATATTCTCAGCGATAACATGCGGAAACTTAAAGTCAGATTTACCGCACTTTACTAAACGGACCCCTTGGTGTGAAAATATCAAACACCCTCAGCAGTCTCATTCTTTTCTGTTGTTCCAGTCCTATCACGCCAGTCCAGTTTTCTGTTGTTCCAGTCCTATCACTCTGTAAAAAGTTGTCCAAATAAATACTGCAATTTTGAATTTATTTAAAGATTTTATCTTGAAGTCCTGCCATTGGAGTTCAGGGAGCATAATACTTCATTGTATAAGAGGCCAGTAAAATATAGAGCGGGTTTTTACAGACTATATAATGCATGTGATGTGACTTTACTCTGACTGACTGTGTTTACTTGAGGATTTGTGATGTCTCACTCAGGAATAGGTAATGACCCTGGAGTTTCTTCATTACGAGCAGAATTTACACGTGCTTAGGATGATGAAGAGACAGTCGCTCAGCTATAAAGGCGTCGCTGTGAGAAAGTTGTAATGGCACAGAGGACTGGAAACAGTGAAGAAGTGAGAAATTAGCCTTCTTTACTTGGCAAACGCTAACTGGCAAAATATCATTTAAGAAGAACCAAATAATAAATGCAATTAGCTCTTATGAGTCTCCAGGGCAAAGCTCAGACATTACCTTCAGTTCAGATGGCATTTCCCATCAGTTTGTAAATAGTTCTTTATTATTATTGTTTAACTATGTTCAGTTGCTTTTGGTATGTAAACGTATATCTATCAAGATGATAATGAAGGAATGCTAAATAGTAATGAATTGAAAAAGCTCCCAAGTTTGAGACCTTTGACATGGTAAAATGCTGACCCCAGAATTCTAACTTGTCATATATTTATCATAATCTATAAGGTGTCATAATAAACCCCTCAACCTCCAGCACCCAATACACCTGGGTTTTATTGGAAGATCATGAAACGTTTCACCACTTATCCAAGTGACTTCTACACGTCAACATTGTGGTAGGAAATTCCCCAGAACTTATCACCGTGGTGCCGTGAAACTTATTGATAGATGTTCATTTTTGGAGTTGCTGGAAGTGAGCCAGAATGAGCTGGTATATGGCTGATTGGTAACTTAACATCCTCACCCCCAGTAGTAGTAATAGGCAGGGAAGACACATTTACAGGGGGGAAGGGTGGGGGGAACATCAGCAGGGAGCTAGGCAGGGTGCCAGGCAAGTAGTATTGGCATGGGAACCAGCACAAAGGGTTGGTATTTCAGGTCCTCAAAGGGTTGTTTTTTATCACCTTTTCAAGTCTCTTGGAAACAAGTTCTCTTCTCTGTCCAAAATGTGTAACTTGCTGTAATTAATGCAGCATTCCTATTCCTTTAGATGTAGGTAGGATGCTGAGTATTGGCCTGTGGAGTGACCTTCCTATTTTGAGCCATCCACTTATTGAACAGCTGTTTAGCCTACTGCACTACTCACTAAACTGGAATGGTTATAGTACATTTCTTTACTTGCATTAAGGTTCGGGGCCTTTTTGGAGTCCAACTTTTGTCTCAGAGTTGTTCTCAATTAGACAAACAAAGTGATGTAACTTTTTAAAAATCCTCTTCCCTTGTAGACAATCCAAACATATGTAGGGAGACTTCATTATTTTATCTTCTCTGTATCTCCCTTCTGTCTGTTGGTCTGCTGTTCCTACTTGACCTTGTTGCTGTTTTGATGAAGGTTCAATCTGTGAAGCCGCAATCTATTGTGAGTTGTTTCCATTTATTGACCTTAGACTTAGGGGCCGATTCACTAACTTCGAGTGAAGGATTCGAAGTAAAAAAAACTTCGAATTTTTGTGCTCCTCGACTATCAAATTGGCGTAAATTTGCCTGAGTAGAATGATTCGAATAGATCGAGCGCAAAAACGCTGCGACTATTCGCCCATTCGATAGTCGAAGTAGTGTCTCTTTTAAAAATACATCGACTGCCTAATTCGCCACCTAAAACCTACCGAATTGCTTTAAAAGCCTATGGGAAAGTCCCATAGGCTTGTTTTCCAAGTTTTTGATCGAATAAAAAGGCATTAGATCGAATGAAAATCCTTTGATCGAATATTCGATCGAGCGCCTATTCGCCTGGCGAATAGTCGCCAATTCGACTATTCCCCAGAGCGTAAATTCGCCCGAATTGTCTATTCAATTCTATTCCCCAGTTGAATTTCGAGGGATTTAACCCCTCGAAATTCAACCCTTGATGAATTTGCCCCTATGAATGTTGGTTGCCACATTCTCATGGGCACCTGAGAACTCTATCGGAATATGTGAAGATTAACCGCATTCCTATGGGTTTGAGGGTACATCTGCGCCCCACCTTATTAGCAGAGGATAAAGATTTCTGCCAGAGATGGGAGGCTATTATCAACAAATGCTCCCTAGACCTAATGCTGGCTACTATGGATCGTCTCCAAAATGAATTACCTGTGATTAAGCAGCAAATCGCTACGCAGAAACTGGAGATACGGAACGCCTCTCCTCCCGACATTGTTGCAGAGGGAACCAATAAGCTAACGGACCACATTCGGAAGTTCCGGAGTGAAGTATTTCAAAGGGATGCCGGCGATTACAGCACTGGTAACGTGTACCGTTGGAACAGGTCTGCATATAAAGGCACGGGAGGAAATAAGCGCAGTTCAGGAACCCGCGGGGGGCACAGAGCACATCCACCATGAGGCTACTCGCCTGTACGTCCCAGATCCGACTCAAACTCCATAACGTCTTCTTTTTTAAGTGGATCAAAAGCAACAAATGCTACATCCGAAGGAGAAGGCGCGCAGGGAGAAAGCACAGAAAAAAGAGAGGCCGTCAGGGAACCTATAACAGGCGGAGATATTGGTAAATATATCCAGCATTTCCCTTACGTTAGACCAACAACAAGTCTTAGCCAAGGGTTTATCCTATGGCCTAGTGACTGGTCCTGATTTTTTTCAGTTAGACCTAGAACTATATCGTTTCTTCAGAGTCATTAAATTGAAGGCACAATTTATAAAAGATACAAGTGACTCTGGCAACCCCTGCATTAATACATTTATGGGACATTCTTTGGGACTCAAAACTCCTAGTAATTATAGACCGGAGGGGGACAACGTTTTTGTTGATGCGTTTGTAACACAAGTAAAACGTGATATTGTGGATTTGGAGGCTAAATATAGAAATGGGGAGCTTCACAAAGTACCTTATAATATTTCCGCTAGTGAATACAATGCCTTGTTAGCAATTAAACAAAATGATTCGCTAATAGTTAAACCGGCTAACAAGGGTGGAGCCATAGTTATTATGGACAAGACAATGTATATAAGTGAAGTAAGGCGGCAATTACAAGATACTGATACCTATGATTGTCTAGATGTTAACCCCCTGTTTGCCATACAGAAAAAGGTAGAGCACCTTATTAAAGATGCTCTACAGCTTAAAGTAATAGATCATGTATTAGCCCAATTTCTTCAACAAGCTGCCCCTGTCACCCCCATATTCTATATATTTCCAAAAATTGACAAGCGGTTAGACAATCCACCTGGCCGTCCAATTGTATCGTGTATGAATTCTTTTTTGTCTCCACTCTCAATCTTTGTTGACAGAATAATCAATGGTTATGTCTTGGAACATAGATCTTATTTGAAGGACACAAATGACTTTTTGCTTAAACTACAAAAATTTAAACATAGTCCGTCGCATGCGATCTTGGTCACGTTCGATGTGGAGAGCCTCTACACCTCCATCCCCCATGATGGGGGTCTGGAGGCTGTCCGCATCAGACTGACGGAGGATCCTACCATGGATGGATCACAAAAAAAGTTCATCATGCAATGTCTGGAATTGGTCCTTTATAATAATTATTTTATGTTCCAGGACAGTTTCTACATACAGAAAAGAGCTACAGCAATGGGTTCAAATGTGGCCTCATCATACGAACATTTTCATGAATGAATGTGAACAAAAATTTATATATTCTAATATATTATTCAAGCAACATTGTGTTGCGTGGTTTCGTTTCATCGATGACGTTTTCTCTATATGGACGGGCCCACCATGGACCCTTAATTCTTTTCATCAAGAGATCAATGCTTCTTTACCCTTCATAAAGTTTACCTTGCATTCTGATAGTGAACAGATTGCGTTTTTGGATACTTCTATTATCAAGAAGGGTGGTGTCTTCATCACAGATCTTTTTCGCAAATCCTCAGATAGAAACACCCTGCTTCATTATAATTCATTCCATCCTATCCAAACCAGAAAATCGTTACCCAAATCACAATTTGTCCGTGTCAAGCAGATTGTGACAGAGGTTAGTTTACAACAGGAAAGATTGAATGAAATGGAAAATAATTTTTTGCAGAGAGGTTATCCCCCAGGTCTCCTTAAACAGCAACGTGAGGGGATTGAGGACCCACACGCAAGTCTCCATGGTGATCATCACAAAAGGGATCAAAAACGTATCCCTTTTGTTTCTAAATTCAATACAGTGAGTCAAGAAGTTGCTAAGATTATACGAAAACATTGGGGTATATTAAGAGATGGGGTTCCTGAGGTAGAATTTTTCCAAAACATGCCACTCATGTCATACAAAAGGAACAATACCATTGGATCCACACTGGTCAAATCAGATTTGGGAGGAAACCTAAGCGAAGAACGGGTCTTACGCCCTAGAAATAATGGCACTTTCCCTTGCCTGTCATGCAATTGTTGCTCTAATGTTCTTAGAGGCGATGTTGTATATCATCCACGGAAGGGCACTCCGATAAAAATAAATGGTTTCTATACAGGCAATATTACATTCGTAGTTTATGTGATAAAATGCCCATGTGGCCGACTATATGTGGGGCAGACAACCCGCGCCATCAAAGATAGAATACGTGAGCACAAATCTGCAGTGAAACGTAAAAAATTAGATCAGGCGGTATCTAGTCATTTCGCTGAAAAGGGTCATGGGGTCCAGCAATTAAAGTTCCAAGTAATTGACAATATCCCAAAACTTTGTTGCGGTGGTGACCGTGTCAAAATGTTATTAAAAAAGGAAGCTAAATGGATACATCGTTTAGAAACGCTGGAGCCCCATGGCCTTAACCGCGAATATGACTTGCATCCCATATACCGATAGAATTTTAATGGTTGTTTTTAATATTATTATGATCAGATAATTTTTTACAAACATTGGTCATTTTTATTGTTTTGCAGATACTGTACCATGAGATTCAAACCTTTACCTGGATGAATATAAATACCAGGAAATAAGTGGATACTTTACTTACATATTACAATGTATCTGACAATGTTGCCTTTATGCTTTTTTCTTTGGATCAATTAATTCTTGTTGCTCGCCTATAGATGGCGATCTAATGAGTAAGTATAAAACTTTGTAACCAGCAGTAGTTCATTAACTTGACAAAAGGCCACATAGGCCTGAAACGTTGTTCGTTTGAGATCCAAGACAGAAAATCCATTAAAGGCTTTTTAAGATTATACCCAATTTGGATGGTGCTGTGATTTCGTCTTGCATTGCCACATTCTCATGTGCAGATTTGGGTTGTTCTTGATATCACACGGTCCAAAAAGGGCAGTTTATTGTCTTGCTCATTTTCCTCAGTAAATTGATGATGATGTTGTCTGTGTTGAGTGAAAGTCTCAAAGTGAAAAGTGAGTGAGAGTGAAAGGGTCATTTATTAATCCCTTATCCCGACCCATAACCCAATTTTCTTATCATTTAGAAGTCCAAGTTAGGGAGTGCCAGTGGGTGCAGGACACAATGGAGCTCTCAACATATCCCAGACGAAAAGGGTGCATTGTTGCACCCCAGTGTGATTGTGTATGGGGTCTCAGTAAATGATCCCAGTATTCTACAGTGGTCTAGACTACAGGATGTTAATCCTAAAATTCCAAACCTTAATTAATAATGGTTCTGATTTTCTATTATTAGAGCCTTTACCAGAAATAATGACCTACCTATAGCAGAAAATGCCTTCACTGGAACGTGCCAAATATCCCCATTCTATACATTTAGATGAAACGGTACTTAACTGATTTTACCTGTTCTATAAAAGAAGGTGACATTTTTATTCATTTCTGGGTTGAACTGTTAAAATATTTGGCTTCTGAGAAACCATGGCGGAATATCAAATCAGTTGTAATTGCACCTTAAAGGTGTATTCCATTTAGGGAGCAGTCCTCAATCGCTACTATAAACTAGGCACCTCCTTGTCAATTGCTGCATACCTTTTCATCTTGCGATCCGAAAATTTGCTAGGTCGCCCACAAAAGGAAATCTTTTATTAAGAATTCTGTTTTTCTATGCGGCAGGCAGACAGACTAAATAAATAGTGGTACAGAGAGCTCACTATTCCTCATCCCGCTCATATCCAAGAATCACAGACAATACAGGCCAGGAGAATGAAAGAATTTTAATAAAAACAAGCCATCTGAAACCCTTGTCAACCCCTTATGCTTCCTTCTTATAAAGAATTTATTTCATTACTAAAAGTGCTGTTGATTTAGTGTTACTTTCAGCACTTGAATTCTTGGAGAGCTTGAATAGGATGGAGGACTCCAAGATAAATATATTATGCAAAGTACGGTCCCTTTTTTGTAGCCATTTTACCAAAACAACAGAATTTAATTTTGAGGTTCAAAAGCATTTTGGAACTACGTTGTGTGTCTTTATCTCTCATATTAAGGCTGTTTCGATGTTTACTTGACAGGTTGGCTCAGATGAGAACCATTTCCTTGACTGTTGATGGTTTAGCCCTACACTTGTGATGCCATAATGAGTTGTCAGTGATCCAATGGAACCCCAAAGAGATAAGGTGTCTGTGCAGTACTTACTGGTACTACATAACGACATGAATACCTACTGATGATCACTTTACCTGGTGTGTAACAAAGGAGAAAATTCAGTAACCTTCTGCAGGAAATATAATAAGTGCCCCCGAGCTTTCAGTTGCCAAATAAATAAAAAAATCAGCCATTTCTAAGTGCCATTCACACGTCAATGCTTCTATTCACATCTACTGTGTCTGGCAGATGTAAAGACTTTACCATACTATAAAATAGCACAGCTTTAATTAGACATTTTAAGTCTGAATTACTCCTACACCTCAGCCTGACCTTATTTTAGGGCTTATTGGAGTTCAGCAAATGTCTGAACCACGAAAGGAAGAAAAGGGCTATTGAAATCAAGGTTTTGGCTGAAAATCGCCATGAAAATTATTTCATTATTTTGATATTACACTGTTTTTAATCTCATATTTATTCTCAATATACGTTTGTACTAAATTAAGAATACTTTTTGTTCAATACATTTAAAATGTCAAATAAATAGATAATGCAGAAAATGAAAAAAAAAACATTTTCGGGAAATAAAAATACCGTAAAAAATTCTGATTTGAATAATTTTATTAGTAAAACTTACAAGCCATTATGAAAAGCTGTAAATTTTAACTACTACATTAAATCCACTTCAGTGTAGCTTAAATTACATAAATTATCCAAATAACATAATGAGTTTGCATGATCATTTTTCAAAAAGTATGTGTTTCAAATCCATATACTTGGGTGCAGATTTGTTAAGGTTCGAATGGTGAATTCGAATTTGTGTCAAAACTCACAAATTCGAATTTAAAAGCACCAACTCAAATGTAAACAATTCTAATATAGAATAATAAACTCCACCTAAAACCTGCCAAATTCATTTACAAGTCAATGACAGAGGTCCATTGACCCATTTGAAGATGTTAATAACCTTCTTGACATTCGAGTTTTTTTGAATGAAAATTCAATTTGAGTTACGTTTGTATTCAATTCGAATATGAATCAAATTTTCGTGTCGTTCCTATTTGATCGTATTTTAGACTTTCAAATTATTTCATAAATAACCTCCTATTCGATTTGTGAGTACATTTGAATTTATTACAGTTTGGGTGCAGATTTATCAAGGGTCGAATTTCAAAGTTGAAAATACTTCGAAATTCGACCATCGAATTTAAATACTTCAAATTCAAATATCGAATTCGAAGCTATTTCATCGAATTTGGCAATCATTCGATCAAATTAAAATCATTTGATCGAATGATTAAATCCTTCAAATCGAACGATTCGAAGGATTTCAGGGATCGATCGAAGGATTTTACTTCTTTCCGAAAGACTTGGAATAAGTTTGTAGAAGGTCCCCATAGGCTAACATAGCAATTCAGCAGGTTTAATTTGGCGAATTATTGAATTCAAAGTTTTTTTAAAGAGACAGTACTTCGATTATGGAATGGTGGACTAGTCAAACTTTTTTTAGTTTGAACCGTTCGAATCGAAGTCGGATATGGCCTATTCGATGGTCGAAGTACCCAAAAAATTACTTCAAAATTCTAACTTTTTTAATTTCGAAAATTCACTCGAACCTTAGTTAATCTGCCCCTAAAAAAAATTCACATCAATTCGAAATCCGACCTTTGATTTGTTTCAACCATACAGAGATGGCAGAATTTGAAAAAACATGAAAAACAATCTACTCTTCATTTCTTCTTCCTTTGCAAATATTTGAATTTCAAAAAACTTAAATTTTGAAATAATTAATCATTATGTAATGTAACAAATAAGTTAACTTGTTAAATAATTTTCTCCATAACTCCATAACTGGTTGAAATTCAGCCATAACAACAGGCGATATAAGTGTAGTTGTTTCAAATCTGCTTGAATGTTGAATGTTGAATTAATAGATCTGGAAAATGTAAAAAAAACACTTGAATGCAAAATTATTTAAATTTGCACTCTTAAGATGTGCTCTTATAAAGATCCCTGCTATGTTGGTAAGACCATTGCTAGGAAGGTATATTGACTGGAAGTATACCTTATCCTGGACCTTTAGGAAATTCTTAATCTTATATATTTCCTAAAATCAGTTTTTTTCTTAATTTTCTAAAATTGATCAAGTATCTTTCTTCAAATTAAAATTGTACGCCCCTTCCTACTGAGTCTTACAAGTAAACCAAGGAATAGAATTGAATAGCTTAAAAAAAAAGAAAATTATAAACATTTCATTTATAATAGGACTATTATAGGCTTCAAAATCCAAACAATTATGGACAATATGTTTTTTTAAAAAATCAGTGCTCTGTTATAGAGTATCATTATTGTTTTAAAGAAAAAAAATTCCAGTTTGTTTAACCCCTAGTGAAGACCAGCAATGATGGCTAAAAATACGAAGTAGTAACTTAATCGAAGTGCTTAGCAGATCCTAATTTTTATGTGATCTGTGAAATACATTCAAAAACACTCTCACCTCAAATGTTGATTTACCAAAGCCACTGATTTTATTAGCTATGGGAAAACTGCTATATTGATTCTTACATTTTTATATAAATCACACCTTTTCGGTTTTAGTGCCTTCTGCATGTTTCTACTTTCTTCCCAGCAAGCGTGGTCAACCAATCTCCCTGGGGGTATGTAGTACTGGAGGTAATTAAAAGCAGTTCTGTTTTTGATGACTAAATGGTTCTGTACGTTTTTCTTTTTGAGACAATCGCACAATTGTGGTTGTTCTGCTTTGGAATATTTCATAGTTAAGATCATAGGGAGTTTTGAAGTCATATCTTTACATTTTATGCATTGGCTGATTTCTTGAATTACCTCTAGGTGTTTTATTATTAGAATAATATTCTCTTCATTAGGATTTAGAAACTGATTGCTTAAATAATCTGAAGTTAAAACCCACTAAGGTCGTGTGGATAGGATGGATATGTCCCGGGAACGGCAAGCAATCATTCCTTGAATAAACTGAAAGGGCTATTAACTTGAACATAAACGCTTTTTTTTAAGTTTTAGTGGTGTCTTGGACACTTAACATAGCCACAGATGGGAAGATCTCCCAAAAAATGTTTTGTTTTATAGGTAGTTTGAACGGGCCAAAAGCAAGTTCTCTTCATGGCAACGATGCAGAATTTCTTTACTGTGAGGCCATTCAGGTTATGGACTTCCTCAATGAAAGATGTAACAAGACTTTGTAGGGGAGACGGTGGTTGGGATTTTTTTGGGGTCTTCTTCTTATTCCTCAGCGTTACATCCACAATGGTAACTGTACTCATCTCTGGATCAACATACACTGAAAAGTATTTCTACTAGAGACCTTGTATTTTATGATACGGTCAAAAGGTGTCAATGTGTTTAAGCCATTAAATCTAATGTATCTGTCAGTACAACTGCTTTAAGAGAAAGGCTTTCAAATTTCCCTGTTTTCTCTTCCTTTTTTGCACCTTGAGTATCTTGAGACCAAGTTCTAATTGTTTGGAATTTGCTCTCTTGAGAACTACTGTAAATAAGAAAGCAGAGATATGCACAGTGATCATATTGTGCTTAAAGCATTTCTCCAGTTGGTTTGTTGATGTTCATAACTGGGGTATTACAAGTTTAGACACCCATGGCTACACTATGTTTCAACAATGTGTTCACAACATTTTATGTACTAGGTAGATAGAGCCTTACCAATTGTGAGGAACACTCTCCGGTCCCTCCGTCCATGTCGGCATCCTTCCAAAAATGGCAGTGCCCAGGGTAACCACGTGGACGATGGATGCTGGCGTCAAAACGTGCAGCGTCGACTCACAACATCAGCGTTTGATGCATGTCGTCATCATGCACGTTTTGGTGCAAAAATTCACCTATAAAAGGATGACAGAGGATTCAGCCATTGCCCGATTATAAGTTCAACTATGTTGTGTTCCTGGGTGTTATTATTACTATCGGAACTCTTGCTATCGACTTTTGCCTGAACCCCGACTACGAAACCTTGCTGCCTGGATAGACCTTTTTGCCTGATTGACGACTCTTCTTCTTAATCCTTTTGTACCACGAACTGTTTTCATATCTGCAACGCTTCCTCCTTGGTCCGCAACTGCAAACTGCGCCTTCGTTCCTGACACCAATGTCCAAAGGGTACTTACTTCCATGAGTTTATGCCACTTTTTATGGTCAAAAATATCACCATCCAGAATCCAAACACTCATCAGAGGCTATAGGAGGCGTCTAGAGGCTGTTACATTTGCAAAAGGAGCTCAACTAAGTATTGATGTAATTTCTCTGTTGGGGTGCCCAAATCTATGCACCTGTTCCATTTTTTCTGTTAATCCAATAAACTTTATGTCCTTATATATTAAACGGAAGTTGCTGCTTTGAAAGCTCAGCCAATGATAAACAAAACCCTAAAGAATTAAGAGGGGTTCCCAAACTTTTTCATATAACTGCATAGCATAAACCACCTATTTCCAGGATGAAAATATATATATATATATGAATATTAGTTGGAATATAGCCAGACACAGGTTAACTTGCCAGCCTCACTAACCAGAATAACATCTGTGCAACCTTAAAGTGCCGTGTGCTTGATATAAAACAAATATAGCAATTAGCCATGGCCAAAACATAGAATGGACTTCACACTTACAACCTGTAGCACAGTGCAGTGCCGCCCTGTTCAATATTTATGGAGAAATACATTAAAGTTTTTTTTTTGATCACAAAAACCTAGAGATACCTTCCCAGTCTTTGAGTTTGTACATTTAGTTCCCACAGTTCACCCAGAAATCTAGTCCTTGGTGGAGCTTTAGGATGATCGGATAAATAGCACTAATGTATCACTCCTAGAGTTACCTATTAAAGATGATGGCCTACCACATACTAGACTTGATCTGTGTAGGTTCCACAAAGCCCTTCTTGTCTGCTTAGGTAAGGGATGGAATGGACTTTGAGGACGTCTATATTCTTAGGTACTGAAGTCATGCTTTGACCCAAGAAAACAAGGGCTTACTTCCCTTCTGTTGCCAAGGACTATCTTAGCCTTCTAACTTATGATGAGGCCCACATATCTTTAAGGGACAATTCTCTTAAAGGTGATGCCTTTATACCAGTCCCCTAGACAAGTTAATGATATCAAACCCATCATCCACTGTCAACCATAGACTGGGCATTAAATGACAGTTAGAGATCCAGCATTTATTTCATTTATTACAGTAGTTTTTTGAGTGCAACTCCCAGAATGCCATTTTAAAGCTGAAGAGGAGATCTACAAATACTTACATTATGGGCGGAGACAGGCACAAATACAGGAACATAGGAGGAGCGTACCATGATTATATGAAGGTATTACCTCAACTGTCAAGAACCATTGTTGGCTTTAAAGATACAATTATATAATTTAGTTCTTTTTTTTCTGGATAATATCACAAATTGAGATAACTTACAAGAAGAGCTCACAATAATGTATTCCCCGTTCAAGCAAATGCACCCGGAGGCAGCTGTCTGGAGGCCGAGGCTCACCTGGAGGGGCCACAGACTGGACATCTCAGTTCCAGCAGAATGTTAATGCTCTCAGGAAGGCACCACCTCTAAATGGGGCTACAAAAGTCTCTCCTGAGCGTTAATGGGACGTTTGGTTCATGCCAACTCCTGCGCATTAAATCCATATTTCCCATTTTTATAGCACATTTATAAAAACTGGATGCGAAATTAAAAACTTTTTACGAAAGCCCCTGTTTCCATGCACATCCGTTTACTAGAATTCCTAAAGATTTTTTAATCCAACTTTTATTCCCTTTTTAATAACTCTGAGAACAAATAATATAAAATATGTGCAGCGCCGGCAGTTCACAAATCTCTGCCTCTGAGCACAATATTTCATTCAATTATTTCTCTCCTGCCATGAATGTGTTGTAGAAAAATTGAAGTTGAGTAACACAAAATTCCTGATGGATACATTTCAGTCCAAGGGAGAGATTTAACTCGACTCTTAGGTGTTTGTTCTTCCAAATCTGTCCTCCAAGTTCAGAGCTTTCTGTCACCGCAAGAGCTGATCAAGACTTAACTAAGGCATCTTTAGGCCAACTGGCGATTCATCTGAACATGGAACCCTGGGACAAAAGCTCCGCTGGCTTCTGAATCAGCTTGAACAAAGGTTTTGGTGAGGAGCCTGTAGCGCTTTACCAATTTCCACATTATTAAAAATAAATAAACAAAGGCACAAACAGGATATTCTTAAGGATAAAATTTCACAATCATATGTCAAAGGTACATAGAGGGTCTCCTTACCAATGTTCTAAATGAATATCCGATGAAAAGCTAAATATTGCAGCTAATTATCCCTTGTAATACATGAGTGACACTCAGAGTTCCCTGTATAACTCAGCCTGCAGCCTTGTGCCTTTATATGGTCACAGAACAACCCCTCAGTGACTTCTAATATCCTTATAATTTACAGTAGGGGGTACATTATCCCTTATAATACATGAGTGATACTCAGAGTTCCCTGTAGAACTCAGCCTGCAGCCTTGTGCCTTTATATGGTCACAGAACAACCCCTCAGTGACTTCTAATATCCTTATCATTTACAGTAGGGGGTACATTATCCCTTATAATACATGAGTGATACTCAGAGTTCCCTGTATAACTCAGCCTGCAGCCTTGTGCCTTTATATGGTCACAGAACAACCCCTCAGTGACTTCTAATATCCTTATCATTTACAGTAGGGGGTACATTATCCCTTATAATACATGAGTGATACTCAGAGTTCCCTGTATAACTCAGCCTGCAGCCTTGTGCCTTTATATGGTCACAGAACATCCCCTCAGTGACTTCTAATATCCTTATCATTTACAGTAGGGGGTACATTGTCCCTTATAATACATGAGTGATACTCAGAGTTCCCTGTATAACTCAGCCTGCAGCCTTGTGCCTTTATATGGTCACAGAACAACCCCTCAGTGACTTCTAATATCCTTATCATTTACACTAGGGGGTACATTATCCTTTATTATACGAGTGAGAAAATGGTGACCCAGCTTTTATTTATGAGACTATAAGACAAGAAAAGAAAAGAGGTTGGTAAGTAGCAAAGCAAAACAAACGTCAAGCCCTGCAAATTCTTTGCCTCATTTAGTAACATGGAAATGATGTCCCAGTTCAGAAGCCAATAACAACAAATCAGCAGTGAAGGTCTCGTTGGTCTAGTTCAGTTAGAATATTAAAATAGTTTCCTTCTATATTGATTGGCAATTTTTTTGGTCTGTGGTTCTTACTGCCTGTTCATCTGGAATGCAAATGTCTCAATCACCAAAAACTATTTTCATGTGCTAATGTAAAGAATTTATAGCATTTGAACAATTATTTCATAAATGGAGACATTATTCCCTATATGTATTTTCTAATGTCATATCATTTATTTCAACCGATGAAAGGGATTTCAGAATATCTACAATTCCAACTGAAATTGTTTTATAAAGTGCATCCAATGTGTATCAAGCATCCAAATCATAAACATATCTTATATGTGCTCCGTGTCTTGATTGGCTGGTGAGAGGAACAAAGCTACACAAAGAGGAACTCTTATTCATCCACAGCTTAGTAATTGTATCTTCTGCCTTCTGGCTTGAACCCCCTTCTTATTAGGGATGCACCTAATCCACTATTTTGGATTCTGCCGAACCCCCAAATCCTTTGCGAAATATTTGGGCGAATACAGAAACGAATCCGAATCCTAATTTGCATATGCAAATTAGGGGTGGTAAAGGGAAAAACTTTTTACTTCCTTGTTTTGTGACAAAAAGTCACGCGATTTCCCTCCACGCCCCTAATTTGCATAAGCAAATTAGGATTCGGATTCGGTTCGGCCTGGCAGAAGGATTTGGCCGAATCCGAATCCTGCTGAAAAAGGCCGAATCCCGAACTGAATCCTGGATTCGGTGCATCCCTACGTCTTACATTAAAAGGGCGTATTTATCAGCAGAGTTTTCTGCAGTTCACCAGTAGCATCTCTCTCTATTTATATTTACAGTATTTTAGGGACATATTTATACAAGGAGGAAATTAGAGCAAACTCTGATTTTACTTTTTGGAAAATGTGCCCTTGAAATCCTCTGTATAGGAACAGAAACCTATGATCTCCCATGTGGTGAATGTGGCGAACTGTTGCTCCACTCAGTGCTAAATATGCTCCAATGTATCCTTAGCTCCAGGTAATAAACTATATGATGTCCTATTTTGTACAAAACCATCAGCCATTGACCTACAGCACCCACCCAAATGCTGGATTGAGGGAGACAGAACCTTTACCTCCCACTCTTTGGGGCCTTTGTACTCTACTTTAAGGCCAGGGAGAGTATCTACTTTAAGGCCCAGCACTGATATCAGATGACACCTTCAAGAAGAAAGGAGACTTTCTATGCAGTACATTGAATCAAAGGAGATTGTATAGGAGTTGGATCCACATGTTGGCGTTGGATAGGCTACCTCTTTAAATTATGGATTAGATATATACAATAAATTCTATTTTTTTTATATCATCTTCTGTTACTGTTAAATAACTTCTGCATCTGCTCTGCTGGTGGTTGATATAAAGCATTGTGAAGGTTCTAATTTGAGGATACAATCAAGCTTAAGCAATTAGACGCCCTTACGTGTGCTCAGGAGAAATGTGTTGCCTGCCTCTAAGTCCCCATACTTCAATATTCTTCATCTACAGTTTCAAGCACTGAAAGGAATACGGATATGTTGTTCTTTAGGAGTTACACTCCCCTATATATAAGGGGTCATTCATCTAGACCCAGGTAGAAGTGAAAGAGCACTAAGGGGTGTAGTAGCCTATAGTGTTCATTTATAGAGCACTTCCATCTGGGGTATGGCTGCCCTCTATCTCATGTAATAATGTGCATAATGTAGCAGTATCAGTGGCCACTACACCCACTATCCAACCCTTGCGATCCTTCTTTCAAACCTCTGACCTCAAAACAAAACAAATCACATAAAAACCTCTAATAAACTCAATTTAAAAAAAACCTCAAATGTTGCTTTTTTTTTTTTTTTAAATAAAGTGAATCTTGAAACCTCACTCATGTTTATCTCAAAAACAATATTGTTTCATTTATTTTAAAATAATTGCTGATAAAAAAACCCCCTCAAATTGTAAAATAATTTAAACAAACCTACCGTTTACTAATATAGAAGCTGTAAGATTTTAGTTGTGGCATTCCATCTAAATGTTTTCAGATTTTAAATGAAAATTTGAGTTCAGAAAACTCAAACATACTTGACATTATGGAACTGATTTATGAACATTTGTTTCTCCGATTCATTGTTTTTATCTTAAACAGACAAATTGTTTTTATAGTTGCATAATCTGCGATTTTTTCCTTATTTATCAAGTGTAATAACCATAACATTTACAAAATTACGGCAAGTAAAAGCTGTTGAGGTCATGTAAAAGTCAACGGAAGTTCCCTTTCTTTTCTTGTAAAAAACAGCCTTAGAGGTTTTTGGAGATCAAAACGAAATCAGTCAACATTTTCCGTTCAGTCGCGAAAAATTTGCGTTTTTTGCATTTTTTCAGTGGCTATTTTGGTTCGTACTTTTTGTATTCTGATTTTTTAATACATTTCTTGCCATTTGTAGTTTAAGAAATATAGGGGCAAATTCACTAAGATTCGAAGTTGCGCCAGGCGCAACTTCGCCGCACTTCGCCAGGTGTATTTTCGACCAGCGCTCCGCAAATTCACTAAAATCCGAAGTTGCGCACAGGGGTAGCGTAAGTTTTCGAAGTTGCGCTAGCATTAATTCGCCAAGCGAAGCGAAGTTTCGCTAGCGATGGTTCATTTGCATATGGCGCCAAATTCAAATTTCAATGGAGGAATACGTATCACCACTTCAAATGCCTGGAAAACCTTCAAAACATCAAATAAAAATTTTATTTTGCCCTACACATGTGCCCACTGTCTAGGTAAGTTGCCATGAGTCAGGAAATGTAGGGGGGAAGGAGGGGAGCCCCAAAAATATTTTCGATCTTTTTCAGCCTATCACCCATCATGTAGAAAACACGCCAGCGTTTTTTGGGACTTAGAAAAAATTTTGACTTTTTTTGAAACAATCCCTATCTACTCTATTGCGCTTCGCCAGGTCTGAGGTGGCGAAGGAAGTCTAGCGTAAAAGGTAGCGTTCAGTACACTGCGCAAGTTAGTGAATTTGCGTAGTTACGTCGCTAGCGAAAATTCGCCTGGCGTAAGGGTGCGAAGTAACACTAGCGAAACCACGCCAGCGTTCGTTAGTGAATTTGCGCAGTAACGAAAAATGCCAAACGCTAGTGAATTAACGCTAGCGTTCGGCGCTTCGGCGCTTAGTGAATTTGCGCCATAGAGTTTAAACGTGGTTTCAAAAACCACTAAAATTCGACCATCAATAAATAAGCCTCTCTCAGTTTTTTTTTCAAATAATGGAAAAAAATTCAAATAAAAACATTTATATATGGACCCCCCTAATTGTAGGTTATGAGACCTTGGAAACAGTCAAGTGTTTATTCCACCGGTGGATGCTAGACATTTTTCACTTGAAATAACCCCATAAATATTGTATTAAAAAGTGAGAAAGAGACAAAGGGGCTATTAAGGCAGGTTTAAATCTTTCTATATTAATATAGAGGTTCAACATGTGAGTCATAAAGCCGATATTGTTCTTCTTAATAGGTTTCATTCAAACAGATGGGCATCATGTTCTGCTGGAGTAGGAAAAGGAACTTTACTATTTACTTTCTTTCCTCAAAGTCTCAGAAAACATCCCATATGCAAATCCCAGTTTCACCAGGTTCTGAAGACTATTCATTCTACAGAAAATTAAAATAGAGAGCCTCAAAAAAGGCAATTTAACACATTTTAACTTGACCTGCCCTTGTCAAGCAACGTCCTCTTTCCATTTCCCACTAAAGCAAACGATACTCACATTGAACTGGTCTCATTTACATGAGATATAACCCCAGCACTGTTATCAGATGGCACCTACTAGAAGAAAGGAGACTTTCTATGCAGTACATTGAATCAAAGGAGGTTTTGTATAGGAGTTGCATCTAAATGTTGGCATTGGATAGATTTATACAATAAATTCATAATTTTAAAAACCTCTGCATCTCCTATGCTGGTGATATAAAGCATTCTGTCCTATTTTATCATCCTACAAAGCATTCTGAAGGTTCCAGTCTGAGGATACAATCAAGCTTAATCAACCACAAGCCCTAATAGATGCTCAGCAGAAATGTGTTTCCTGCCCCTAAGTTCCCATACTTATATAGTCGTCATATATCAAGCGACCCAGAGCAAAGCATTAAAAGGAATTCTGTTTTGACAGGATTCAAGATACAGATGTGTTTCAGGAGTTCAGGATCTCCCCTATACAAAAGGGTGGGTCATTCATCTAGACCCAGATAGCAATAGCACTAAGATCACTAAGGGGTGCAATAGCTCTTAGTTCAAAAAGCACATGCATCTGGGGTATGGCTGCCCTACATTGTACTAGATAACTTGCTCATCAGTGGGCACTACACCCACTAGTGCTTCCAAACTTGGACATCTAAATGAGTAGGAGTAGGAGGGGAAGAAGGCAGCAGGAGCGGATGCCTACAGTCTTCATGTAGTCCTTCAAGAAAAAATACAGCACTGTACAAAAGGCAAGGTGGGTGGCACATTGCACACTTAATAAATTACCTCCTGAGAGTTTCTTAAAAGAGAACTAAACCCTAAAAATGAATATGGCTAAAAATGCCACATTTTATATGTTGAATTTATTAAACCTGCCTAAATGCTCAGCATCTCTATAGTAGATATGATCCAGGCCATCAAAGTTGTCACAGGGGTTTCCCATCCTGGACTTTGTTATATGTGACACTCACATGTTCAGTGGACTTCGAGCAATTGTTGTGAAACTAATGCTTAGGGGTCGTCACAAGCAGGAAATGAGGTCGGCCTGTAATATAAGGTGATGCTGCAGGGCTCATTATTAAATTCTGGTTTCTGAGCTGCCGTGTATCAATAATCTGAATTATTTACTAATCAGCCTGAGGTAACCCTTTTGACACTTCACGTGTGGCGCTTACCTGATGGCACTGAGCCACTCTGCAGTGGTATTGGGAGAGACTGGGTACCTGGTACTTACTAGTGCAGTGCCTCCACCTAGTGCGATCCGGGAATGCACCTACGGGTGGTGCCTCTAGGAATACAGTAATAACACACAGTATTTGTTAAACTGAATAACTATTTATCTAAAATAAATGGGCACCTAATACCTGCAGCACTCCTAAACGGTGGCAATAGGGCCTCACTAACTAATTTGCTTGTGCAATCTTTCTATATAACTAAAGAAGGCAAAATGTTGTTCAATAAGACAGTCTGTATCTTCATGCCCTTCTATATTGTACTGTATCTTTAAACAGGATACTCACTCCACATGCTCTTTGGATACTTTAGAGCTCTCTTCAGGCAAGTCCAGCACAGTCAGTCATACAGTGAGACTAGCAGCCCGTTTGGATGCTCAGATTGGAATCTCCTGCTGGTTGTTCCTCCAGTCTGGATTTCTTTCACACTCTCTAGGGCAAATTTAATAAAGGGCAAAGTGACTAACGCGGGCGAAAATTAGAAAATTAGAAAACTTCACTAGGGAAGGAGATAGACTCTAGCAGTACTTCACTCCCTAATGCGAGGGGAAATTGCACTCTGGCGAAAGGACGTAACTGCGCAAATTCACTAAGATGCGGATTTTACTGACCGTTACCTCTTGCGCCAGACTTGCCTTCACCACCTCAGACCAGGCGAAGTGCAATAGAGTAGATAGGAGTTCCTCAAAAAATAGTTGAAAATTTTTCTAAGTCCCAAAAAACGCTAGCGTCTTTTTATTTTGCAGGGTGATAGGCTGAAAAAGAGCATAACATTTTTTTGGGGTAACCAGCTTCCCCCCTACATTTCCTAACATATGGCACATAAACTATACACTGGGCTCATGTGTAGGGCATTATAACAATTTTTTTTAATCTTATTAAAGTTTCCTGGGCTTGTGTAATGTAATGTATTTGCTGCAACATATACGTCCATTGTACTTTAACTTCCCGCCGTATGCAAATTAGGCAACGCTAGCGCAACTTCGCTTTGCTTGGCGCAGTAACGCTAGCGCAACTTCACCGGCGTTCGGCGCCCTGGACGCAACATCGGATTTTAGTGAATTAGCGTTGTCCTGGTGAATCTACGTCTGGCGAAGTGTTGCGCTGTGAGCAAACCCGTTGCTGGTGAATTTTCGGAGGTTAGTGAATTTGCCCCCAGGTCTCTCCAGCAGGGCTGCTCCTGCCATGAGGCAAGGTGAGAGTCTCGCCTCAGATGGCAGCAAGCAGCAAGTTACAAGGGGCGGCAAAAAGCCGCTCTTGTAACTTTAAGAGCCAAACTTCTGAGTTTTAACCTGGAAATTTGGCTCTGCTAGTGCAGACAGTGTTATTGCGCTCAATGCACTAGCAATGCTGCCCCCTTTGATCTGCTCCAACGATGATTGTTAAGCATGGAGCGGGAGAGGAGGGGGCGGCATCTGGGCCCTCCAGGCACAGTATCTGACTTATCTGTGCAAGCTTGATCCAAATGTCTGCTTTTGGTGGAGCCTCTCAGCTCTCTGGGCCCACCAGCAGCTCTCTGGTCTCTCTCTCTCTGTCCACTGCACAGTTCTTTCTGCCAGGCTTTTCTCTTCTGCCAGAATCTGCAACTTCCTCTTCCTGCCAGTCACTCACTAGCTGCCGTGTCACTTCCTGTAGTACTGAGATCCTGTAGAGATGGTTGCTAGGTAACAGCTTACAGCACACAGACACAGGCCCTGTGCTTGATCTGTTATAGGGATACGTGCAATGGTTTTAGACTAACTCCCTACACTGGTATTGTGACTGGTATTTCTGTATATTCAGTATATTGTGAGTGGGTCCCTAAGCTCAGTAAGTGACAGCAGCACAGAGCATGTGCAGTGAATCAGCAGAAAAGAAGATGGGGAGCTACTGGGGCATCTTTGGAAACAGATTGATTTGAATCATTTAACCCTAGATTAATGGAGGGACGACTTTGGTAAGCTTCAGGAATATAGCGGCTTATGCGCAGTTGGAGCAATCTTCTGTTTCTGTTTCAACTGCGCATGCGCCCAAAGTCATGAAAATTGCCAATGCGCCAGATCCAAGCTTACCAAAGAGAAGAAGATGGCGCCTGTGAATTCCGATGCCCTGAATCTGCACCGAGGGGTAAGTAAAGAGTTAGGGTAACTTACCAAAGGTACCACCTAGGCTTGGGGGTGCAGGGAGGGGGGGTCTATGTAGGGTAGGGTTTTTTATTAGCAAGGGTTTACTTCTCCTTTAACAAGATTAGAGGTGGAGATTGAGGAAACAACAGAGAGAGGGTATGGTCACTTAGACTATTATCAGCATCAAGCACCACAAGCCTCTGGTGTCTCAACAGTAAAATGCACAATATGATTACCAAGCCGGCCAGGGATTGAATGCCCATGAGTCCTGACAGTTCCCATTTTTTGGACCAAACATACTGATAGTGAAGTAATTGCCCTACGGAGAAAATTATTGTTTTATATGGGCAAACAGATTTATTGTAGAACGACTGGCCATGGAGTAAAATGTGTTCAAGGTGATGAAAAATGTTTCTAACTACCAAACAAACCAAATCAATATTGCTCCTTGAGTGTGGCCAGGTTGGCCACAGATCTACTCAGTCAGTGGATCTACTTGTATGCAGCCAATATTTGCCTTCTCCCAAGAAGATTCATTGCACTTTAACAGCATAATTTGTGTTAAAATCCATCTAAAGAGACAGGGATATTTTCTGTTGAACGAGGGGTTCATTCTTTGTTCTTCCTTACTAAGAAAGGCTGTGTTCTTTTATCAGCACCACAGATAATAACCTGGATTAAATCCGGGATGCTCTTTCCAGAAGGTATTTGTCTTTAGAACAATTCCATTGGACTAAATGCTTCTTATTTAGAAATGACATCATTCCACTGGTATCTCCTGCTCTCCCAACAGCAAAACCGCACATAACAAAGATGAACAAATGTTAAACAAATCAATGGCTTCTCCGTTTCATAAATCATCCCGGGCTCAGCTTCTGTATACTGACTCATTCTGCTATCTAACAGAGGTCAGTGTGGTTTTTCATATTATTAATGTTCCCAAGAACGCCAGCCAAAAAGCCACGTGACAGCAAAACATGAGAAGAGATTACATCAACTGTGGTGGAAGGTAGACAGTGATGTCCATTAGGGCACGGATACAAGGCAATAAAATACTGTTTGTTTATTGTAGAACATTGTGCCCTGCTGTTTATCAATACTGGCTGCCTACTTTGCACTTACAGTTTTGGGCAGCATTGTGTAATGTTGTTTAGTTCTAATTTCATGCACATCTAAAATGCCTTGATATTTTTACTTGTACATTTTAAAGAGCCACTACATCCTCTAAACTTACAGCAGAACTGAGCAGAATTTAATGTTCTAATACCATGTTGGTGTTTACAGTGAAAGTGAACACTTCAATGGAATCAAAAACCAAAAACATAGTTATTTAAGGACCAAAACAGTGTCTAATGACATCTCAAAATGCAAGGGAAACCACCTCCAGCCTGTGGCCAATTGAAATGAACTAGCAGTATCAACAGAGATACAGAGATTCTGCCACAAATTTATATTCAAGATCTTAGGTTGGGTAAATCTCCTTCTTACCTTCTAATACCAACCTATAAAAGGTCAATGGGTAGATATCCCTTGAATAAAGACCTTCCCAGCTCCTTTTTCTAGCCAATAGTGGTGTTGATATTGGAAAATATATGGATGCTCTCTATATTCATATGCTGCATGTTTGACATGGAGTATTTTCAGTCAGTGTTGTGATGTTAATAAGTGCGAACCCCCCAGCTGATTTTTGTCCCCACCACATGGGGAAAAGCAGTAAGTGGAGCTGAAACCATTAGGCCAAGGCTGTTACGATCCTACCTACCCTCTCCTCTGTGCCCCCCTGCTGTATAGTAATTAAGCCACCGTTTACTGTATATTGCTTTGTAGTTGGAGTTGAAACCTTACTTATCTCTTGTTTATCTAGGAAAAAATGTCATTAAAAGAAGGACAGCTCAGAAAAAGAAAGTACATTTGCCTCATGTGTATTTCCAGTAATATATCTCTAAGGCTCCAATGAACCTGGCTGCCAGCCCAGAAATAGGTTTGGTGGATCAAAGTTGTCCCTCGGGAGATAAGCATTATAGCAAATAGGACATACGGACTTTACTGCTCTTAGGGGTTTTTTTTTCCAGATTTTGATTTGCATTGAAGCAGATCAAAATATTGAAAGAAAAGCTTGACGTGCTGCTTCTGGAGGTTAAACAGGGCAGCCAAGCTATGAAGGGCTTCTCATTTGTACTTGCTAGGAATTTGGCAAAGGGAGATCACCGATTTTTTTTCAACTGTTATTTGTCAAAACAAAGAGCACGTGGATAGGCTCGGAGACCAAATTCCAAATGATCGTCTTGATCCAACCCCCCCATATGAAGCACAATTCGTATTATCTTTATAAATATTGTTTTGAGAGGTTACATGGTGAAAGGTCAAATTTCCTTTTCCCCCAGGACTTTATAAACAGTGGGTTTATTTAGAGTTTGGATATATCAGTGTGTGTTCCTACTCTGAGCCCACAGCTCTTTGGATACCTCATCACAGTCGGTGATATCTGCATTCCGCACACTTGCCAAGTTTCTATTCGAGAGAGAAGATGGAATTTCTGCAAGGAAGGCTCGGCCTCTCCGATAGATAGAGTTAGAGTAATGTGTGGATTTATTCACAAAGTCCTTGTATTGTTATCTAGCCTTAACTCTGCATTTCAGATATCATTGTCTTAAATGCAACACATGTGAAAACACACACGTATGAAGCCTGCCTCCAGTTTCCACTGATGAAAAAGACTGCCATGTTTTTTGCATTTTTGTGCAAAGTTGTAGGCATCCCTCATCCTACCCACTCCATTCAAAAGCATACATTAAGGAATGAGTGTGGTTCCTTCTTTCAATATATATCATTATCTGTGCCTCCAAATATGCCCTCAGTTACTGGAACATGGAACCTACTAGCAAGATGTACTGTATGATTCCATTGTGTATCTTGTAGGTATTATGGAAGTTCTCATTGTGGAAGTGCAGCCCCAGTGCTGATAATCCCATGTGGCCAACAGGATCAAGTAATATGAAAAGCGGGAGCTAGAATTTTGTGAAGAAATTGGGAGGATGTAGGTCCAGATCCAACAGCAGAGGGGCCTGCTGAAAACCCAGCAAATGAGGCAGTAGCTTATGATGGCAGCCAATGAGATACAGCTGTATACCTTCCACCCACCTCATTTTTTAATCTTTGCTCTTTGATGAGTTTTACCACAAATAAAACCTTTTATCAGGGACCCACACTAAAAGTATTTATAAACTTTACAACATTGTGTTCAACATCAATGACTGGAATTTATTTCTTTAACCTAATAATATGTTCAACAAACTTTATGGAAGCCAATTATTATGTGTATTCATGTAAAGCCTCCGGGGCTTCTGATGTTAAATCAACATATGTTGACTGAACGTCTATTATTCTGCTCTCCCATGAAAAGCACTTGAAGAGCAAATTAAATGAAAAGGTCTCACTGTCCTTCTGCAGGCACTAGAGCATCACAAGTAAGGGAGCTCTGGGTTCTGGGTCAGCTCCTCTGATGGTATCAACAGGTACAAGAATCCAGAGTGTACAGTGATTGGGATGGAGAAGGAAAAAACTCTTTTAAGAAATAGAGATGCTGAGAATGAGAGACCACCGTTGAAAGTATGTAGAGAAAATATAGAGAGGAACCAGTATGGAGATGTTAGTCATATCATTGCCTGCACACTATTTTTCAATAATATTAGTACGAGAATGGGAAAATGTGGGAGGAGTTTACAATCTAATGGGTTAGGGAAGATCTAGCCTATAAGATTGTTGGAAATAATGTTTTGTTATTTTTGTAATAAACTGGTTTGTTTAAATGGGTGGACAGAGTAAAGATTTGAATGGAAAGAGAACAAACAGGAGAATCTGATTGTTACTGTGGCAGGAAATTAATACTGTTTCTACTGTGGTGTTACTAGCCTGACTGACAGTTACCCTTGTCCCCTGGAGCTACGCCAAAAGAGTCTTATGAGTGAAATGTGCTGACCATAGCACTGGAGATGTTTATCGTTCAAAAGGTCAGTCTCAGCCAACAACATGTGCAAAAGCTTACATAGCAATTTCACCTCTTGGTGTCCTTCTCCCCTTGAAGTACTTTCCATCTGAGATAAAGATGATAGAAGAAACATTAGTTACATATGTAGGTTCGACATCAGAAGCACCGAGATAATGCTTTACATGGAAATACATCATATGGCTCTTATTACAGAAGAAAAATCCTAAAATCCTAAATAGCTCCTATAAAGGCTGATGTTCATAGGAACATATTGGTAGGTTATATAAAGAAATTCCAAACTCTTCTGTTGAACGCAGCATTGTAAAGTTTATGAGGACTCTTATAGGAGCCTTTGATAAAGCTTTGATCGATGATAGAACTCGTCAGGTGGTAGACGCTTGAAGGCCAATTAGGTGCATTTCATTCTTTGCCAGTAGCATTTGAGTATCACCCCTCAAAAGGATTTCTGTAAGCGTCCCATACTGCCACTTATTTTTCCTTGTTTTGCTTTACTTGACATAGATACAGGTACTCACATCATCATTGCCAGGTGTCTCAATGGCAGCTGGGATTGTTGGAGTCACTGTGACCATGCATGGTCTGCATGGACTTTTCTGAGCATTCCCCTTTTTTGCATTGGTTTGCTCCAGTATCCTCCCACAATCCAACAACATACTTAGGTTTATGGATGATTTTATCCAACATACTGTACATTAAAGATAAAAGGATTTAAGCGTGTATTCTACATTTGAATATGTGTGTAGTTATCATTGTAATACTCCGATTGGCTACATTTTGATGAAGCATTTTGAAGAATGTAAACCTCACAGTTCTTGAGATATCTGGGAAGTATTTTGAGGGATGTTAGAAGGTTGGGAGCTGTCCAGATGCTGATTGGCCTTTCTCTACAAATGTGTGATGGTTGAGATGTCATTCCTAAAGATAAAGAAAAAAGATAAAAACATTATTGTGTTTGATGATGCAGATGGTTAGTTCAAATTGATACCTCACGTTATCTACAAATGGAGCAAACACCACGGCACACAAAGGGACATCTCAGTGACAACAGTCGTGGAGCAACCATGAGTTCTTTAAGATATATCATTCTGGCACTACTTATACACAGCTACTACTTAACCTGGTTTTAATCAGGTTGCTCTATTTATTGAGAACGTCATAATGAGAATTCTTATTGAGAACTTTTTCCATCCTCTTTGGCCAAAAGACCTGATGAGTATTTTCTTACAACAAACTCGGATAATTAACTGTGGATATTTCATGACCCAACTATTCATTTTAGAGATAAAGACATCTTTCTACTTTATTAACATCTACTTTACTTCTACCCAACTTTTTGAAACTTTGAGGCCAATGCAATACAATACTTACAGAAACCATTGTTAAAGTAATATATATGTATCCCTAGTACAATGATCCAAAGCAATCAATCAGCTTTCAATCTGGTTGCTCAAACAGAAGAAACCTGCTAACAGACTGGTGTGCATTTCCCTTAAAGACTGAGCAGCAGAGAGAACAATAAGAACAATGTGAAGACTATGAAGCAAATTTAGTAAACATTCAATATGACTCAAAGTATATACTGTATATATGGCTGAATCACTATAGTGCAAAGTTCAAAAACATATTTGCAGGATATTTCTTGCCCACAGTTAAGTAGAGAACCTATCCTGGTAAGGGTGAGATTGTCTAAAATGAGCCAAAAAACCCTTCACGTGCAAGATATGCAATATAAATATATTTCCTTGCAGTGTGCCATATACATAGCACTGACTTAATAACACAAACAAGAGGTTGACTCTCACATGAGCGGAGACATGCAAATCACTCCTTTATGTCCTTGTGGCCAACCATGCATTCAGAAACAATGTTTTTATAGCACAGATACAGCCTAATGGATCACAACCTTTTGAAGCCTTGAGCAACATTCAGAAGTAAAAGGAGTTGGGGAGCAACACTGGCATGAAAAATGTTCTTGGGCTGCCAAATAAAGGCTGTGATTGGCCATTTAGTAGCCCCTATGAGGATTGTCAACCTACACTGAGACTCTGTTTGGCAGTGCACCTGGTTTTTATACAACCAAAACTTGTCTCGTAGCCTGGAATTCAAAAATAAGCTACTGCTTTGTTGGCCACTGGAAGCAACATCCAAGGGGTTGGAGAGCAACATGTTGCTCACGAGCTACTGGTTGGGGACCACTGGTTTAGAGCCATATATCCAAACTTGCAGACAGAATGTTTCCATCTTGTTAGATCTCATCATATTGGAACATGGCTTCTGAGGGAGTAGGAATTTTGGAGCAGCAAAGTAGAGAACCTAGTTGGGTTAGGGTGAGACAGGCTAAAAGGAGCCAAAAAGCCGTTCACGTGCAAGACATGTAACAAGTCACAGTTAAACACTCCTGCCCCAAGTTAAGCTCAATTTAGAATCATTCAGCCACATTTTTAGGCACCCCCCAGTGATTCTAGTTGCTTGCTTCAAACCCACAACTGTTTTTTTTTCTTCTTCCAAAAACTATTCTGGTGCCACAGCATCCTCTGTGCTTGAGCAGAGACTTCTAGAAGAGGATGGTGGCACAGCACTGTGAAGACAAGTACCTGGGGATGGAGGTCTGAGGTAAGTGACTAGAATCAGGCATGATTCTACCTGTCCTTGTCCTTTAATTAAGTGAAATTCAGCTGACGTGGAAGTACATATCTATAGGCACAACAGCAAAGGGATCCCTCTACTTACTGCCCGGTCAAGGGAGGTATTAGGTACAAGGTTCCCTTCCACAGATTGTGTTGTATAAAGTAGCACAAGTATAACCTTGTCATGTGCCCAATACATGAAATCAAACCTTATAGTGTTTTCTTTAAGCCACAGCCATAACTTCCCATTCCTATAATAGGATTGATTCTAACACAGCCTACTGTTTCTGAGATTACTCATGAAAGGGCAATCAAAGTAAGAGGGAATAAAAATCAAATAACGCAAAGCAAATTATAGATTGGGATTAGGCGGCTGAAAGAACAGCTTTGCCTTCAATGTGTTCAAACTAAAAAAGTCTCTAAAGGGAGCTGTCAAAGTCTTTGCTTGTGTCTACATGTGGTTGGTCAGGGATTCAGGTTTTCTGTGAACTATTTAACGTCGAAACCAGTGAAACAGCATGATATCTGCCTGCCGTCAGGCTCGGAACTCTTACCAGCATTTGTGTTTGTTCAATGGAAAGGTTACGCTTATTATTGAATCTAAGATAAATTTCCTCCCAGTGTTTATGTTACAAACCATAGGCGTCAAAGCTCACTCCAACGCTGAGAAGGGCGAGTAGAAGACGTTGGTTTCTTTCTCCTCTCCCTGTGGAGTTGAGTGAGGGAACTGTCACCGTGAAAGGTAAGCAATGCAACGTCTATTTGTTTTTCTGCTGACTTTCTCTTTTTCATGGAAGAGCAATGATTTATGGGGCGGTTCATAAAATAAATGTATTACTCAGGTGCAGACTACAAATCACAGCCTATTTTCCTGGGGTCAGGCAGGCTGTGAATTCCGCATGGATTCCCTGAGAGAGTTTGTTTTCCGGAGTAGGAGCATAAGGGCCTTTTTTGACGTTGCTTTCATTCAAGCTTCTGCTATTTTCTTAACTTCAATCTTAGTTTGTTATTATTTTGGGGGGTATTTTTTATTATTTTCTCATGATACATACAGATGCAGCCACTTTGGTTTGTCTGTTTGACACAGAATAACTAAACACAGATATCCCATTTATCTCATTTAACACAGAAAACTGCGTCACAACATCCCATCTAATTAAAGCATTCACCATTGTGAACAATGGAGCTTTGGTATGCTAATGAAAAGGTTAAATGCATTAAATGAGTTAAGATGACTTAAGATAACACAGTTTCTTCAATTACCCCTGAGTCATGACGCATTTAACTCACAAATCCAAGTGGCTTCATCTGTATAGGGGCAGATTTATCAAGGGTCGAATTTCGAAGTAGAAAAAACATAGAAATTCGACCATCGAATAGAATCTTCCAACATTCGAAGTCGGAGGATTTTATACATTGTTCAATCGTATTCCGATCGTAGTACCGTCGTACGATCGTTCAAACACTTTTATCGTACAATTTTCCCAAAAAAATCCTTTGACTTAACTTAGCAAAACATACAGGAGGTCCCCCATAGGCTAAACAGCAATTTGGCAGGTTTAAGTTGGCGAAGTATTGAAGTCGAAGTTTTTTTAAAGAGACAGTACTTTTATTATCGAATGGTCGAATAGTTGAACGATTTTTACTTCGAATCAAGGTCGAAGTAAATGCAAAGTCATAGTATACTATTCGATGGTCGAAGTATCCAAAAAATTACTTTGAATTTCAAATTTTTTTACTTTGAAAATTCCCTCGAATTCACTTCGACCCTTGATAAATCTGCCCCAAAGTATAATATAATTGTGCTAATTTGTGCTATTCAAAGGGGCAGATTCACTAAAGGGCAAATTTTCTCCTGCAAAGTCTTTGCGCCACTTCGGGAGGCGTAAATTTGCTACCACTAAGCTAATTCACTAAAATTCACTAAAATGCAAAGTTGTGTCTTGGCCGCCAAATGCTGGTGAAGTTTCGCTAGTGTTAATTCATCAGAGTGAGCATTTCATAGTGAACTTTCGCTAACGTTCCTTTCTGCCTAGTGAAACTTCATCAGTACAGTACACTTGCACTTAGGCCAATTTGAATATATAGATCATATATATGTCTTTATTAGTGATGTTGGGGAAATTGCTTGAAGTGGTCATTTATTATTAAAAATATTCAAGGAAGCAAAATAAAGACAAAAGAGATCCTCTAATGCCCACCCTAAAACAAATGTGGCAACCCGTCAAATGGTTAAAAAAAAGGTTATAACAAAAATGTGTAATATTACCAAGCTTTAAAATATGAAAAAAAACACCAGCGTTTCCAACTTTCCGGCATACAGGATATGATGTAACTAATATAGGATTATAGAGGATGCAGCATCATTGTATCAGTTCTCCAAGTCTAAGGTGGCGAAGGAAACTCTGGCAAAAGGGGTAACAAAGTGCAAAGGGGTGCAAAGTATTTTGCGTTAGGAAACTGTGCTAGTGACATTCTGTTTTTCTAGTGAGTTGTTCTCTAAGACTGTTAGTAAATTGGCAATGTCCCTGTGGATGGGATATCTAGCCAACTTTCACTATGGACGCCCACTTCGTCCTTTAGTAAATCTGGCCTAAACTCTCGGCAGTGGGGCTTTGTACGGACCTCTTTGAAGAGGAGCTTACTGTATCAAATGGAGCTTAAAAAGAATGATGTGTCTCCATAAACTACAGACAATAAGTACTAAGTGTGCAGGTTGCCACATATAGGGACAATCCACCATTTCTGCCCACAATGTCTTTGGGCACAACTCCTTCCACTCTTATAATCTATCATAATGAGTTGCACCTACTAGGGATGAACAAACTTTTTTGCCCTGTACATTTGCACAGAGGAATTTGTGAAGTCATTTTTATGCAACCCTTGGTTTCCATATCAACCAAAGGAATGGGAAACCAACTAAACAAATAAGAGATGAGGAGAGCACTCAAAGAGCAGAAACTGCTGTGATCAGAGTTTTAAATGCAAGATTACATGATTTACACACGACATGTTTCGGGCATTGCAATTTTTAGCACATTTTTTGCAATTTGATGTTTTTAGCAAAACAAAACAAAGCAGTTTTTTCTCATTACTAGTGCTGACCTTGCCCATCATTGAGGACTTTTCAGAGGCAGCAGCCATCAGGAAATGCAGGAACCATTCCCCACCCAGGCAAATTTTCCAGGATCTGATACCACCTGTCAGGAACTCGCTGGTCTAGAACCAGGGTCCTCAGGTATTCTGGTCTCTGCTACCCCAGGTTGAGCCACAGAAGGCAGTGTGTTTGGGGTCTGAAGGCTAATATCAATGACTTGTTATTGACCCATGTCAAAGTTCCCTGGTAACCAATCCAGTAACTGTTTATGATCCAGCTGCAGGCAATTGTCCAATTAAGGGGCTTTTCAAGCCTGCCTCCTCAAACAACCTGTACTGGATCATTCTGTGAGAATGGTTTGTTGGTGAGAAACTGATGTGCTGTGTAACTACCAAACATTCTAAATCTTGACATGAACTGCTTTTAGCAAAAGATAACACATAAACCAAACCAACCAAAAAAATATTGTATATAAATGGAATTGGCAAAAAAACAAGTCTAGGTTTAGGAGCAGGGTCAGGGCAGAAAACAAATAAACAGAGTCTGTGGAGCAGGTAATAGAAATGGCCTGGACAAAGCAGAAGGGCTAATTATCCACCATACTTTGTTAGTAGAGGCAGGCTTCAATAGCTCCTTAAAGGATAAGTAAACCTTAAAAATAAGTATGTAAAATTGATGAGGGGGCTATTCTAAACACTTTTGCAATGTACATTCATTATTTATTTATTTTTAATTCCAAGATATTAAGGGATTCATGTGCTGTTAATATGAATGAATTTTGTTACAACAGCGCCACCTGCTGATCATTTCCCCACCAGTCTGACCAGCAAGTAGTCAAGGAAGTTGTCAGGAGAAAGAAAGAGGTTGCTCTTATGGTCACTACACAAATACAATGATCCACGACCACTTTTATTTTCAAAGTATTGTGTAAAATTGTGGCTTTCCAGTCCAAATGGAAGTTGTTAGAGAGATGAAATGCTACCAGACTGCAGTATTAACTAGGATTTATGGTGATTTTATGTTATTTTAATCATCCCGTTTTTTTATCCTCTTAGGACATTTTTGTTAAAACTGTCTTTGAAGTTCATGAAAAACAAATTATAGAAATTTCCACAGATCTGTTTTCTTAGAAAGCCGTATTATGATTAGCAGCCTACACAACCCAGGGAGTAACATATAAATCACAAGGTAACAGGGAGCAAAATAGATTTGAGTGTTTAATTCTAGAGTGAAGGGCACCCACTTCGACCCCTATTGTTGGCTCATGTAGAAATGAGACTTTATTTGTTCAGTGTCTCGTCATTATTAACGTTTAGTTTAAAATTAATATTTTTTAATAGTATGTAAAAATGCTACAGTACCCTAATGGTACAATAGTCATTGTTAATTTAATATAAGAAACTAAATACAATCAATTGCAAATCTGTCAAGTTACAGTTCACTGTCCCTTTAGCATTCTGTCTTTCTACATGCAGCTTTGTGTCAGAGTCGATTATTTTAAAAGACATAAAAAATCCAAATAAATCACTTGTTACAGGCCCCACTCACTCACCCATCATTTTATTTATGTATAACATTGTATAACTGAATCAATAATAGAAAAACCTAGATATGAACACTTTAGCAATCTGTCATTCTACATGACGCTTTGTGTCAGAGTCAATTATTTTAAAAGACTCCAAATAAAGCTCTTGTTACAGACCCCACCGACATACCCATCATTCTATTTGAATGTGTCACATGGTATAACTGAACCAGTTATGGGGGAAAACCCAGCTAGGTATGAAGAACCCCCCATTTACAAAGCTTTATAATGTGAATATAGGCACTCAGAAAATCACTCAAATCCACTGGTTTGGATCCTACAGTGGTGAGGATGAAGATTAAATTCCTGATTTATTTCACCAATGTTGACTTTGTACCCCCCATCCCAATAACTTCTGTATCCCACCCCATAACCCCTTTTTTTTCTTTTGAAAACAATATATAAAAACTGTTTAAAAAAAAGTATAAGAAACATATAGACTACATTTTATTAGTACACTGTACACACAATTTTGTAGAAGCAGAGCTTAGATAATGTAAAGACCTGACATAACAATCCAGTTTTTCCAATTACACTTTTATTTCATTGGAAAGGTTTATTGATGCTTTTCCAGTGTTGACAAGTGCAGTTAGCAGGTCATGGACCTTTGGGCCATAAATATCTGCAACCTCACGTTTTAATAATGGTATAAGCAACAACAAAATAAAAAATCCCAAGTATGTTTATCTGAGATCCAAATAAATCCTTTAATCTGTCAGAGCACCGGACGGTTGTTGCCATTCATAGTCCCTTTAGACTTGTGTAGACTTCATGTTCCTCACAACTATCAATTATCTCATAAGCCTGCAGTTATGATGAAAAAGAAGTTTAAGCTGCATTCACAACATTGTCTTAATTCACTTTCCACTGCAAAATTCTTTTATTCCTTGGAGCTCAATTGAATTAATGCTGACTTGGATTAACAAACTACTCAAGAATGTTGGCCACTAAATTCTCCCTGTAATTTCAAGCTGTTTTCTAAAGCCATAAATGTTGGTTGCAAACCACCTTGGAATCAGATACGGACGCCTTGTTTTCACCCCGTTTCCAACAAGTGCAAATGTCCAGGCGGGATGAGTCAGAGCACAACTAAAAATACTGCGGTTCAACAAGTCACTGGCTATTAAAGCATGAGAAGTCTTCAGATTCCCAAAGAGTTGCTTCAGAAATACTTTGTTTCCAAAAAAATAAAAAATAAGTCTCACATAAATATCTGGTCGCACTACAAAACGGTTGTACATATGAGAAGCAAATGTAGAGGGGACATAAAGTACCCTGTCCACTGTAGAGAACATTTTCAAGGCAAATATGTTCTCTGCGTCCCTTCTGAACATCAATGGTAAAATACACTGGAAAATATTTTTCCTATAATATCATGGAAATGTTCTTTAGAACTGTTGGTTATCTTACAACACCAGTGCCATTCCCATGGACAAAAAAATTTCTAGGAACACAAAAAAAAGTAAAAAAAAACAAAAATTAGGTCCAGTTGGCCTAAAACCCATAGTTCTGTTATGCATATATAATGCCCAAAGAAATTACATGGCAGTAAATATATACTGTATACTGTATCGTTTTCATGCATTAAAACCGTCTGTTGTAAATAAAGTGTTCCGGCCCCCCTGCAAAAAAATATTCATAAGACACAGCAATACCCAACTGCCACCCACTTCACACTTGTCCCTGTCCACTTACCCACCAACTCCACACCCCATGCCCCATACCAGAGTCTCCCATCCAGCCAAAAGCAAGAGAGTGTCTTGGGAGTGGGGGTTCTACGTAACTTTAGGGGAAGCTAACCCTACAGTCCTGCCCCCTCCGCCACTGAGGGATCTGCTTCCTCTATAAATATGCCACTTTCCAAACCCCAGAACACACTGCAAGACAAATGCAGTGTCAAATTAATTTACAATACCACAATGCCCGCAGATGTAGATGGACTGCTTAAGAATCCGACCTAGTTGACTACACCTGCCCTCAAAAAAGAATAATAATAATACAATAATACAATAATACAATTTGCAGGCATGTTTACAGAAGTGACCGCCTGTTTCAAGAACAGTTGGTAAAAATTTTTTTTTTAAATGAACAATATGATTGGCAATGAAGAATATAATAAAGTCATCTCCAAGCAGGGAAGCTCCGGCATCAATAATGAAATTAGTTCTAATCAACCTACATGCCATGTGAGTGTCAACCAGTGGAGCCTTGGTTTATAAAAATTATTCAGGAGGCATTTTGAGCTATGCCTCCTGAATAAATGGCCCCCATTGTGCTCTCATCACCGACAAGCTCCCCTATGTTTTCTCTTTAAAAATTCCAGAAGAAGAACCATGAATTTTCACGAGTGACATCTGAAATACTTTAGCCAATATCACGCTCAAAGCCAAGCTGTTTCTGCTCAGGATCTGCTCTCTGTTGGTGCTTCCATCATTGACTAGATAATAGATAATAGATGAAATCTCTTTGTTGGTTTCAGGACAGAAAATGTCTAAATGAACAAGTCCAGATGATTGAATCCGCGGACACAAATCAGATTTGTTTGAAAATGATACTTTGTTCAAAGCTTAAACAAATCAGACATTTTTGTCGTACAAAGGAAAAGAAAACCAATTCTTGCCTGATGAGTTAAACCCCAAAAATGTTTATTCAGCTTCAGCTCAGTTGATTCGAGGATTGTGATGACTCCGCGTACTGTATCTGAAATAAGTAATCTCAGAATGCAAATGTTTATTGTACATCGTTAACCCTCACCAATCCCAATTAACAGTTGTTTTCATGGGGCTCCATGCAATGGCATTACACTGGGCCTCAATTATAGTGGATGATGCTATGGTGACACCCACAAGGAGCTTCTTGATACTATTTGTTTTAAGTTGTGCTACTTTGATATGAATACATATAACACACAGGTACAGCCCCTCCCTGCTCACTCTGAAGCCCCTAGGCAATGAGCAGAGCGGGTTGGAAAGTGGCCCCTGGGGCGCAATCACCAAAGGGGCCCCAGAAGAAGAGCAGCTACGTGTCCCTGCTGCCTGCACAACGACTCACCTACTTCCTGCTTCCTCCAGCGATGCCTCCAACCTGTATCAGTGATCTGGCAACTCCCTCCAGCTCCTCCAGCCTTCATGGACATGATCTGCAGCCTACACACCCCAGGTTTGCACACAAATACACAAACACACACATTTTACACTATTACAAACTTACATTTACACTTACACAAAATCACATACATTTTTAGGGGAACAGGGGGGGTTTCACACATTCACAACACTCATACATACTTGCACACACACACAGGCACACAACACACAATTTGCCTAGTGTATACACACTTACACCATTAATTTTTGTGGTTTTGTTGGATTTTAGTGATTTTATACCATTTCGCTCTGTTCTTTGTTACTGCATTTTGCCTATGGAAATTGTGTCTGCTATGTATCCATTTGGGGGTCTCTGTGTGCCACATAGTTTGGTAAATCTATGCATATTGGGCATCAACCTGTTTAGTAGACCCCTGGCGTTCATATTTAGGATGCCTTTTGTTGGTACGTTACGAAATGTGGGGTATATAATGGTGTGAAATGCAAGTTTTGTGACAAGTTTCAGAGATTTCATAAAACGCGTTATGTTTAGCATAACTTTGCAGTTTGGTAGTTTTAGGTTCGTCAGAATGTGTACTTTCGGAAAATATATTCTAGGGTCTACATACTGTAGGGTCTACATACGGTCTTATGGTACATAGTACACATACTGGGTGCTTATACTGTAACTTATATTGAGTGTCATACGTGAAAATTCATATGTACTATTTGAAGGGTCTCTATATGCCACCATATAGATATTTTAATATCAGGCATCAAACTGTTCAGTAGACCCCTTATGTTCATATTGAGGATGCTTTATGCTGGTAGGCTATTAAATGTGGGGTATATAATGGGGTAAAATGCAAGCTTTGTGACTATTTTGCAGAGATTTAAAAAAAAGCGTTATGTTTAGCATAGATTTGCGGTTTGGTAGTTTGCAGTAGAAAGAAGTAATTACCTGTTTTAGATTTGTCTGAATGTTTACTTTCAGAAAATACATGGTTTACTAGGGTCTCCATACTGTTACGGGGTCTTATGGTGCATAATACACATACCGGGTGCTTGTATTGTAGCAGTCAGAGTGTCATATGTGAAAATGAATAAGTACTATTTGGACTTGGGGGTCTCTGTATGCCACCAAGTTTGGTAAATCTTTTCATTTCAGGCATCAAACTGTTTAGTAGACCCCTGGCATTCATATTTAGGATGTTTTTTGCTGGTACGTTATAAAATGTGGGGTATATAATGGGGTAAAATGCAAGCTTTGTGACTTTTCAGAAATTTTAAAAAAAGCGTTATGTCTGGCATAGCTTTGCAGTTTGGTAGTTTGCAATAGTTACATAGTTACATAGTTAAATTGGGTTGAAAAAAGACAAAGTCCATCAAGTTCAACCCCTCCAAATGAAAACCCAGCCCCATACACACACCCCTCCCTACTGTCACATAAATGATATATCCCCATATCTATACTAACTATAGAGTTTAGTATCACAATAGCCTTTGTATTATGTCTGTCCAAGAAATCATCCAAGTCCCTCTTATAGTCATTAACTGAATCATCACCCGGCAGTGCATTCCCCAACCTCACTGTCCTCACTGTGATGAACCCCCTACTCTGTTCCTTTAAATGAAACTTCTTTTCCTCTAGTCTGAAGGGGAGGCCTCTGGTACGTGATTCTCTTTATGGGTAAAAAGGTCCCCTGCTATTTGTCTATAATGTCCTCTAATGTACTTGTAAAGTCTAATCATGTCCCCTCGCAAGCGCCTTTTTTCCAGAGAAAACAACTCCAACCTTGACAGTCTACATAATTTCAGATGTAATTACCTACTTTAGATTCATCAGATATGGTTTTCTAGGGTCTTCATCGTGTTAGGGGGTCTCATGGCACATAATACACATACCAGGTGCTTATATTGTAGTAGCCAGTGTGTCATATGTGACAATTCATATGCACTATTTGGACCCTGTATGCCACATAGTTTGGTAAATCTGTGCATATTGGGCATCAAACTGTTTAATAGACCCCCATATTCACATTTAGGTGCTTTATGCTGGTAATAATACATGGACAATACAATGCTGGAAAGTTGAAGCTTTGAGGCAATTTTCAGGTATTTCACCAAACTGACAATTATGGGAAGGATGCAGCAGTTTGGGGCAGAAAGGCATGGGTACCTACAGTATTTTAGATTCAGTAGAATGTGTACTTTCCAAAAATATATGGTTTTGGGGTGTAAACATATATTTCTGTGTTTTTAACCCGCAAAAAATGCAGTCAATGAGTTTTTAGTAGTTGAAGTAAAGTCCTGGACAATTTGGATGTGCTAACTTTATATTGGGGTCTCTAAATGCCAGATACTTTGGTAAACTTGGTTGCACAATGGGCATTAAACTTTTCAGTGAAATTCTGCTGGCACCTAAAGAGTTATGGGAGAGTGAAAAAAAAGTGTGGTAAAAAAATTAGAGAAGTCAACTAAACTGTTTTGTTGACAAAAGGTACTACTAGTCATGGGACTCAAGCTATACTTCACTTTAGGATATTGAATAGGGATATTCAACCAATACATTGCATACTGCCTGTTCTGGGGCATTATATATTATGTCAATGTATTTATTCTGTTATGTGTTCTGGGGTATTATACATGGAACTGGCCCTCAAAAAGAATGAAGGAATCTCTTCACAATGTGTATTAAATCAACCTCCCCAAATACAAAAAACACTCTCCACCTATGGGTGCCAATCAAGGAAGTATCACGTCCTTTGTTGTTAATTCCAGAGCTTCCTTCTCTGTTCTCGGTGCATTAGAGCCCTCTTCTTCCTTCTCTGTACACTAGAACCCTCCTCTTCCTTCTCTGCTCTCTATGCAGTAAAACCGTCCTCGTCCTTTTCCATTCATCGTGCACTTGTCTACCTTGTCCGTTATTTCTGCACTAGAACCCTCACGTTATTTCGCTATGCTCTAGAACCCTTCATTTCCCTCTCTGTAATTTGTGCAGTAGAACCCTCCTCTTCTTGTTCATCATGTGTGCACTAGTGATGGGCGAATTTGTGCAGTTTCGCTTCGCCGAAAAATTTGCGAACTTCGCGCGAAATTCGCGAAACGGCGAAAAATTCGCGAAACGGCGCCTCGTTTTTGACGCGTCCGTTTTTTCGAAAAAAAATTTTTTGACGCCGGCGAATTTTTTCCGCGAATTTTCGCGGCAGTTTTGCGAATTTATTCGCCGACGGCGAATCGCGCAAATTCGCCGCGAATTCGCGCCTGGCGAATAAATTCGCCCATCACTAGTGTGCACTAGAACCCTCCTCTTCTTGTTCATCATTTGTGCACTAGAACCCTCCTCTACTTGTTCATCATTTGTGCACTAGAACCCTCCTCTACTTGTTCATCATTTGTGCACTAGAACCCTCCTCTACTTGTTCATCATTTGTGCACTAGAACCCTCCTCTTCTTGTTCATCATTTGTGCACTAGAACCCTCCTCTACTTGTTCATCATTTGTGCACTAGAACCCTCCTCTACTTGTTCATCATTTGTGCACTAGAACCCTCCTCTTCTTGTTCATCATTTGTGCACTAGAACCCTCCTCTACTTGTTCATCATTTGTGCACTAGAACCCTCCTCTTCTTGTTCATCATTTGTGCACTCCATTCTCTGTGCACTAGAATCCTTATCTTCCATCTCCATTCTGTCTGCAGTAGAACCCTCCTCTTGCTTGTCCATTATTTGTGCACTAGAACCCTCCTCTTCCTATTTCATTCTCTTTGCACTAGAATCCCATTCTTCCTTCTCTGTTCTCTGTGCAATGGAACCTTTCTCTTCCTTGTCTGTTATTTCTACACTAGAACCCTTCTCTTCCTTGTCCATAAAAGGTGCATTTGAACAAGACTCTTCCTTCTCCTGTTCTCTGTGCACTAAAAGCCTTATTTTATTTCAGTTTCTGTTTTCTTTGCACTAAAATCCCTCTATTTATTCTCCATCCATTAGAACTCTCCTCTTCTTTTTCTGTTCTCTGTGCACCAGAACCCCTCCTCCTCTTTCTCCCATCTCTGTGCACTAGAACCCTCCTCTTCCTCCTCAAGTCTTGGTACACTAGAGTCCCTCCTTCCCTCTCCATTCTCTAGAATCTTCCCAGTGTTCTCTCCCTGTTACTTCCCCAACTGTGCTCACTGTTGCCATAAAAGAACTGGCAACTTCTTGCAATTATTAATATGTGAATGAATAGTACTTTTATATTTTACATCATATCTATACGTACATATTTTGCCTTTCAGCAATCATGCCACAAACTGGTCGATAATAAATGTAATTCAAATGTTGTTCATAAATATAACCCATATGCAAAATAAAAGAGTAATAGATAAAGATATTAAGACTAGTACTGCCTAAAGCAAGCTCAGAGTTCATTCTCAGTTGAATTCCACAATAAACTGTTGGACATGTGCTTTGGACAACTGTACAAAAATATTAGAACATAAACAATCACATGTATAACCACATGGACAAAGGCAACGTTCGTTACAGAAAAAGCCGTTGATTGATTGTAGAGTTGCATGTGTTGAAAGGCATGAGGGAAAATGGGAACTGAGAAAAAAATATCAATGGACTTTAAAATATAGCTCAGTTTTCTTACTAGAATCGAATGTTGGCAAAACCCAGATTGTCCTGAGAACAAAGAATCTAAGAGAAAAATCTAAGAGAAAAACTTCTGGCTTTATAAGCAATTGATTAAAACAACATTCATTACATTGTAGTTCAGGTTATCCCCTTATCCCATTAGGAAATGTTAATATTTAGAGAAAATATGTGTTCACTGAATTCTATGGTGTCGTTTTCATGTATTGTCTCTTACATAAGTGTAAAATATACCGTAAGCTTACAGCTTATTGTGTGCCCAGAACATTCATTTGATGTATATTTGTATTGATATATTAGTCTACTTAGACTCGACTGTATGAGCTTACTGTGTGCCCAAAATATTCCATCTGTGTATATTTGTATTTCTACATATGGGAGGAGGTGCCATATTGATTCCCTTAGACAGTACAGTATGAGGGTATAGCTTATTATGTGCCCAGAACATTCCTTCTCTGTATATTTGTATTTCTACATATGGGAGGAGGAGGTGCCATATTGATTCCCTTAGACAGTACAGTATGAGGGTATAGCTTATTGTGTGCCCAGAACATTCCATCTCTGTATATTTGTATTTATACATATGGGAGGAGGGAGGTGCCATATTGATTCCCTTAGACAGTATAGTATGAGGGTATAGCTTATTGTGTGCCCAGAACATTCCTTCTCTGTATATTTGTATTTATACAAATGGGAGGAGAAGGTGCCATATTGATTCCCTTAGACAGTACAGTATAAGGGTATAGCTTATTGTGTGCCCAGAACATTCCTTCCCTGTATATTTGTATTTATACATATGGGAGGAGGAGGTGCCATATTGATTCCCTTAGACAGTACAGTATGAGGGTATAGTTTATTGTGTGCCCAGAACATTCCTTCTCTGTATATTTGTATTTATACATATGGGAGGAGGAGGTGCCATATTGATTCCCTTAGACAGTACAGTATGAGGGTATAGCTTATTGTGTGCCCAGAACATTCCATCTCTGTATATTTGTATTTATACATATGGGAGGAGGGAGGTGCCATATTGATTCCCTTAGACAGTACAGTATGAGGGTATAGCTTATTGTGTGCCCAGAACATTCCTTCTCTGTATATTTGTATTTATACATATGGGAGGAGAAGGTGCCATATTGATTCCCTTAGACAGTACAGTATAAGGGTATAGCTTATTGTGTGCCCAGAACATTCCTCCTCTGTATATTTGTATTTATACATATGGGAGGAGGAGGTGCCATATTGATTCCCTTAGACAGTACAGTATGAGGGTATAGCTTATTGTGTGCCCAGAACATTCCTTCTCTGTATATTTGTATTTATACATATGGTAGGAGGAGGTGCCATGGTGATTGTGTGTCCAGTCACATTGAGCTGTGACTGGACAACCCTTCTTGGCAGAAATGATGGAGGTTTAACTCGCCTTGACCTGCCTGATAGATACCTTAGCCATTGTGATATAACAGTACTCCATCTCTTTCTAGTAGCAATGCTTACCCTAGTGAGCACAGAGTCAACTTATGTTTTACACCCACTTTGTGTACCTTACTTGCGTCAGTCTGCTCAACTGTTTGTAATGTATGTATGATTATTTGTGTTCAAAAGGAAATAAAACTTACCTTTCAAAAAAAAAACTGTGAGGTTCTCTGATGCACAGGTTGGTGACTTGGAATTGTATCTGACCCTAGTTACACTCCCCTGGGTCATAGCTTGAGCTTTGAAGCTTACATTGGCCCAAATGGCTGTTCTAGAGCATGTGGTACACTAATGCTTAGCCAAAAATGGTTCTTTCTTCTACACTTGGATATATATGAACATACTCTGGAAGATACCCATTCTCTGTAACTCAATATATTGGCTCAAATGGACTGAAGATCCGTCAAAATGTTCTAAATACTGCCCCCTGCTCCAAAACTGGTATTCTCTAACTCAGTGATCCCCAACCTTTAGAACCTGTGAGCAACATTCAGAAGGAGTTGGGGAGCAACACTAGCATGACAAATGTTCCTGGGGTGCCAAATAAGGGCTGTGATTGGCCATTTAATAGCCCCTTTGTTGACTGGCATTGAGACTCTGACAGAACACCTGGTTTTTATGCACCAAAACTTGCCTCCAAGCCTGGAATTCAAAAACAAGCTCCTGCTTTGAGGCCACTGGGAGCAACATCCAAGGGGTTGGAGAGCAACATGTTACTCATGAGCTACTGGTTGGGGATCAGTGGTCTAAATGGACACCAGGAAAAAATTCAGTGGGTCCCACCAACCCAGACCTGCTCTTCATCTGACCCCATGACCTCTGGCCCGTGACCTTTGCCCCACCTAGATGCATGCTGGGAAGGGCAGAGGGGAGTTGCAATTAGGGTGGGTGCCGAAAGGGGGGGGGGGGTTTGGCTGGCACAGTGGGCCAGAGGGGATGTGGGGGCCCCTGAGGTGGCAGAACTAATAAGCCCTGGTCCCCCTAGTCAGATGCTGCAAAAAGCACAAGCATTTTCTAATCTGGCACAGGGAACTGTCCAGGTGCAAATTTGCAGTTTTCCTAAATAAACACAGTTTAACATAAACAACATCAAATAAATACATTTTAGTTTAACCCATGGCTACTGATGCCATGGCAGAGAAAAGGTTAATTATAGCCCCCTGCTATGGGGTGAAACTCTGGCTAATAGCAATTCCCCAAAATTCAGGTTAGGAGACTATGGAGCAGTCCATTTCCATAAATGGGGAGGAAATGACTGACATGATCCAGGAATGTATAACAAACAGTCCTGACCTGTCGCAGGCAGCAGACGTGCTAATTATATTTTGTTAGGGTCGTTAACTCCACTCCTCCTTTACCTTGTGTTTTCATCATATGGACAGTTTCATTATATTTGTATAAATCAAATATTCCCTGTGCGGTTAGCGGCGAGTCTCGGAATACTGGCAAAAATAAATTGTTTGACACATACAATGAGGGGTCGTATGGTTAAGGATAAAGTGCAGGGGAATTGCTGATCTTAAAGATCTATGGGGCAAAATCACAACCAAAAATAGTATTTAATTATTCTTTAATTTCTGTGCAGCCTCTGGTGCATTTTCGTAATAATATTCAGTCTGCGAGTAATGCACAAGCACCGCAGTCTCAATGGGTAACTGGACTTGGGCAAACGGTTCTTGGTGTTATTATGACGTCTGTGTATGATTCATTGGGAGCAAGACTTTTGGGTGGCTATTGACATGAAGCTTAAAGGTGGTGGTACCTCCTGCGTTCAACTACGCCATTAGCTGCACTTGTGAGACGAGTAGGAAGGACGGACGCACTGGCACAAAATGCAAACAGAGGCGGAGTAATGAGATGTGAGTCCCCTACAGGGTTGCCAGGTCTAATTTTTAAAACAGCCTAAAACTAGCAAAGAGGCACTTCAAAAGTAGCCAAAAAATAGCACAATTTGTGCAGTGAAAAAAAGTAAAAAAATTAAATGATTATATGTGAAACTACTCCTCTTTCAAATTTTCACTGCAAATTTTTCCATGAAGCAAAATGGGAGAGATTCACCCATCACCAGGGGTGTAACTACAGAGTGGGGCCCAGCAGGGATAGGGGTCCCATAAGTTCCTAATTCATAAACAATTTCAATAAATATTGGTAAAACCGGTCAACCTCTAGACATTTCAGTAGCCAGCAGATTTTTGCCCCAAAATTGTCTGAATTTGAGGAAAGTCACGAGAATGTTCAAGAGTGATGGGAAAATGGGGTACAAAGCCCGAAATCTGGTAACTCCTGACTTCTATACACGTCATTTCCATTGCATGCTGGGTATTGTAGTCTTCCATTAAACTTGGCAGTTGGCAAATTGTTCAACAAAAACTACATTACCCAACATGCATTGGGAGACACAGGCTTGGCACATTAGGCCAAGAAAAAACTTTGGCTGGTTTCCAAAGTACAAATCCCACCTGGGCTTTAAATTAGTAGCCCAATTTGACTGGAAAACCACCAACCTGGCAACCCTGGTCCCCTAGACTACACTTTCCACAGACCTCCCTTCTAGGCTACTCCCAAAAGTTTTAAAATACACAACAATTAATTAGGGTCACAGGTGCACCTGGAGACACAAGGGGTGCATAATCTGGCCTTTTTAAATTATTTGTGTTTTTTATTTATTTTTATCTGTGCTGCTGGGCCTTGTTTCGGTCAGGGCGTGTGCCCGGTCTGTACCTGCTGGGAGAAGATTAGGCATCCAGGTACCATCCCGAGACCCAAGCCCAGGAGTACAGATAAAACACAATTTTATAAAGAAAATTAAATGAAAAAAATAAAATGGCCCCTAGGCTCAGTGGTGTAACCCCTACCTCCCAACAGTCCCAATTTTGACAGTTCAACCCGCAGTACCGGATTGGTACTAAATGTCCCGACATTCTCTTTGATCGCCTGCACCGAACATTGATGATACTGGTGTTCACCAACGCCCTTTTGGTGCCCCAGACTTTCTGCTTCAGAACAAGGGAACCTGAACATGCCAATGGTAACAATAATTCAGGCAAGGTTAAAGCGTAGAGCGAAGTCAGGCAAGACAGGGTTTGGGACAGACGCAAGGATCAGAGTCGATAGGCAGGCAGGAATCAAACCCAGTAATAGCGGACATGAGTAGGGACAAACAGGAATCAGAGTCAAACGCAGGTAATAGCGACACGTACAAAGCTTGAGCAGGACCTTATTAAACAAAAGTCAACTTGGGCAAGGAGGTGAAGGGGAGCCACTATTTAAGGCCAAGAGGCCCATGGGAGACAGGAATAGGAAATGGACAGAGAAGGGAACCAATGGCTGAACCTAAGAACAAACAGCGTCCAATTGGAAGCAAGCGGCAGTTAATTGGGGAGAGGTGTGGGGTGTGCATGCGCCAAATGTGAACATGCAGCGAGAGTTTTTGATTAAACAGCCGACTGACGAGGCAGGTTACACTTAATTAGCTTTTGCCTGAGAGCCCAGCTCTTAGATACTTTTGTAACAATTTAAGTAGGGATGCACCGAATCCAGGAGTCGGTTCTGGATTCGACCAGGATTTGGCCTTCTTTAGCAGGATTCGGATTCAGGCAAATCTTTCTGCAGGGGGGCCCAGTGCACTCTAGTTATGTCACTGCCTAGGAGCATTTTTGGATGCACTGCAGTTAAGTTCATAAACAATCCTTTATGTCTACTTAGCCTTTAGTTTGTCTTACTGCAAACATCTCACTGTGTCTTAACTTGTCCTTTAAAGTTCATCTTGGTTTACGTTGCTAATAAAATATGATATATTAGAGGATGTTATCATTACATGGGTATGGGCAGCTACTATATATACCCATTGAATCCTGACACTTGTCTCCATTGACTTCTTCTGCGCTTCTCTGCGGTTTAAGCCTCCTACAGACTTGAGCTACAAAACACATGACTCACAATCCAGATGGCAGCCATATGCGTTCTGCCGCTGAACTCCTCTAAGTCTCTCTGAGGTGGTTAAGAAACAGAAAAACGTTCCAGAAATGTCAGCAATGTGGACTTGCTTTTACAATGAATTGTGTACTCAAGTCATCGAAAGGTTACAGTAGCATTTAACTGCCCTACAATGTCAAATAATTGTATTTTTATACCTAGTAAAACTTCCTTCAAGCTCAGAGTCATGGGGAACAAAAGCAGCATTTATCTTGCGCTGGCACCGCTCATCATGTTAAGTCTTTGCCTTTTTTTTCTTCTGCACTTTTGCCGAGGTCGATGTGTTGTACCATAGTGTCCGGATAGGAACACATACACTGGCCAAGCTGGGAAAGGTCCTTGGAGTTCACCTTTTGCCAGGACTTCTCTTTTGGCAAGTAGGTTGAGGGTCAAAATTTTGAAATTGGCCCCGCTTCAAGTGAATGTGCCCATAGAACTAATAATCTATTGGTCTACACTAGAACTTTATGCTATCAGATGTCACTTATATAGAAATCAATTACAAGAATTACAAGAACTTATTAATCTTTTGACCTAGAAAATGTTCTGTATCAACCTATCTGCTTTAAGAAGTCATGACTGAGTTCCTCCATTCACTTGGCAATCGACTTCAAGTGAAAGTGCCCACAGAACTAATAATCTCCTGGACTATACATTGCTCTGTATGACACTTTGTGCTATGAGAAGTCATGGTCACACTTATATAGCTATCAGTTAGAACTACTTATTGAACTAATAATCTCCTGGGATACAAAATGCTATGAATTGCCCTATCTGCTTCAGTTTGAGAAGTCATGGGTTCCTCCTCCCATAGTCACACTTGCAAGTAAAAATTAGCAACATAGTAAATTAGGTTGAAAAAAGACACATATCCTACAAGTTCAACCATTATAGTCAATATATAACCTGCCTAACTGCCAGTTGATCCAGAGGAAGGCAAAAAACACATCTGAAGCCTCTCCAATTTACCTCAGAGGGGGAAAATTCCTTCCTGACTCAGAGATGCAATGGGACCAGTCCCTGGATCAACTTGTACTATGAGCTATCTTCCATATCCCTGTATTCCCTCACTTGCTAAACACCATTCAACCCCTTCTTATAATGTATCAGCCTGTACCCCTGATTCACTTCCCAGCTCTCCCTGTTACCCACAAGCAAATGAAGAAATCGAGTGACTCAACAGGATCTGAAAGAAGCACTACAGACAGCAAATCTTACTGGGAAATCTTGGAACAGTAAATTCCAGTTACTACAGAGCAACGCGCCATGCAACAACCCAAACATCTCCAGCTGAATTATTACATAGCAGACAGATTCGCACTAAGTTACATGTTGCAGACATCAAACTTCCACAAAATACTGTGCCTACAAAATCATCTACTGCTGACATTGTGAAACGTCAACAAGCCAAATGCAAGGCGTATACAGACCGAAAACGTGGTGCCAGAGAAGTGCACTTTCAGCCTGGATCTTTAGTCAGAATTAAGAAACCAGGAATACTGAAACAAGGACAATCTAAATTTACTACACCACTTGAAGTGAGACGCCAGCGAGGACCATACACATATGAACTGTCTGATGGACGCATATGGAATGCAAGTCATCTTGCTCCTGTTAGATATGACTTTGGAGAAGCTCCATTTGATGAAGGACATTTTCCTACTCCTGATGTCAACTGCAATAGGCCTGAAGAAAGTGAACCTATAAGGAGTACTGAGAGAATCAGGAAACTACCTGCATGGACCCAGGACTATGTGATGTGAATAATGTACATTATTGCTTTAAGATGCATTGTTGTTGTTTATTACATTTGCCAAATGCTTTCCTACTATAGGGGGGATGTGTGGTGTTTATACAAATAGCCTGTAGATGTCACTGTGCCCAGACTTATACTGTGCATACTTCATACAGCTTAAAAGTGAAAGTTACTGTTGTGTAATGGCTGCATGAGTCTCTGCTAATAAAGAACTGTTATACTCTATTCATCCTCGGCTACCCAAAACATAACAAGTCCCTGTTTGCCCTTGATGCTGCTGACTGGCATTGTTTGCTACAGCCAAGTTTATTATCTGCAAGGACTCCAAGCTCCGTCTCCATGATGGATTTGCCTAGTGCTGTCCTAAGTGGCTGCATATTTTTACATTCCAGGTGCATACCCTACCCTAAGTCATTAATGAACAAGTTAAATAAAAGTGGCCCCAATACTGAGCCCTGGGGGACCCCACTAAGAACCTTACTCCAAGTAGAGAATGTCCCATTAACAACCCCCCTCTGTACCTGATCCTGTAGCCAGTTTCCTATCCATGTGCAAACGACTTCATTAAGCCCAACAGACCTTAGTCTAGAAAGCAGTCGTTTGTGGGGCACAGAATCAACATCACATCTACTGCCCCCCCACTGTCTTACTTACCTCATCATAAAAAGCAATCACATTAGTCTGACATGACCTATCCTTCATAAAGCCATGCTGATTGCTGCTCATAATGCCATTCACTAGGACAACATTTTGAATGTGATCCCTTAAGAAGCCTTCAAATAATTTGCCCACAACAGATGTCAAACCTACTGGCCTATAGTTGCCAGGCTGAGATCATAATCCCCTTTTAAATATAGGACATCAGTTTTCCTCTAATCCATAGGTACCATACAATCCCGACCCACACATCACTACTCCACTGGTCACTAGTGATGGGCAAATCTGACACATTTCAGTTTGTCGAAAATACTGCGCAGCAATTTTTTTCACCCAATGGAGTCGACAGGCCTCTTTTTCTTGGGGAAACATGGAGAAAAATTCCGCTCATCACTACTGGTCACACTTGTATAGTAATCAACTGCAAATACCATTGAACTATTAATCTCTTGATCTTCAAAATGCTCTACGTTGTCCCATCTGCTCTTAAAAGTCATGGGTTCCTCCCATGGTCAAAATGCGTGGGCTGCTACTGTATGTGTCCTTCCAAATAATTCCAAAAGAACATTTTAATATGGAGAGACAGAAAAAAAGTCAAAGGAAAAATGTTAGCAAATACCTGTAACCATTTCAGTATTTCGGTACTGGTGCTCCAGATGCCTTTGGCCTGGATATTAAGGATAATGAGTGGAGCCTTGATGAAAATTGGTGGAAATTGCTTCTCTGAATTCCGTTTTCCTGGCTTTGCATAGAAAACAACAGTGAGCTTTGGTCGATCTAGCGCAGTTAGACTTAGGAATGTAAACATGTGTCTGGCTACTGGTCTAGCGCAGGTAGAAAAGAGAATGCAAATATCTTGTTGCTATGGGCTACTGATCAAGTGCAGTTAGAATATTGATTGCAAACATCTTGTTGCTGCAGCTTACGGATCTACAGCAGCTGGAATAATAACCGCATACATCCGAATGGCTGCTATAGCTTTACTGATTGGTTACTGATTTCTTTCGGAGGTTAGAATAATAAAAATAATAAACATAGACATCTATTTGGTTGCTATGGTTTATTCATTAGGGCATATTAGGTATGGGTTATCTGGAAACCTGTTATCCAATAATTACATTTTATGGGGGGTTTTTTGTGATGAGCGAATCTGCCTGGTTTAGTTTTGCTGAAAAATGTGAAACTGCTAGACCATTTGTGAAAGGCAGAAAAAAAATCACAAAACGTGTTGAAGACAATAGGAGATCATTTTTGTCTTCACTTCAAATGCATTAAAGTCAATGGATGTTTTTTCTTGCACCAAGTTTTTTGTCTCTGTGAATTTTTGTCCAAATGCATTAAAGTCAATGGCCATTTTTTCGTCAAGTTTTTTCTCACTCCAAATGCATTAATGTCTATGGGCAGTTTTCTTGCCTTGGCGTCATGTTTTTTGCAGTGAATCCATGCTTGGCATAAAAATTTGCTCATCGCTAGTAATGCAAATTAGCAAATTAGCGCGTTATCCCAATCTTGTACTCAACGGGGCCACACATGCTCATGAAACACGTGCAGGTAATACTGCTTAAGGGTAATTATTGTAACTGCATGAAACATGAAATGGCCAATCATTCGTGATGACGGAACCTGCTCCCTGTTTCCTTTTGAGTGAAAAATTCACAAATCTGCCAAAAATTTGCCCAGATTTTACCAAATGCATTGGCGTCAATGGCCATTTTCTTGAGCCAAATGCATTAGAGCCAGTTGGTGTTTTTTTCCCCAGTGGAACAAAACACATGGTGGAATTTTAGAACAAATAGGTGAAAATGTATAAAAATTAAACAAAAAAGAGAATTCTGCAGCGAACCTGCATCAGTTAAAAAAAATGTGCTCATCCTTGCCGGTCATAAATAGTCTTCAAGAAATGACCTGTACTAAAAGATGGGTTACTACCATATTTGATAGGGGTAAGTTTTAGAGGAGGAACTAGTTATTGTAATGGCATCTCCACTAGTTATGACCAGTGTCCTAAATACCATTCCCATTTTTATATATTGTATATATTTTTATTATGTGAAATGAATGTTTAATTATGAATGGTACTAGCTACTATAGAATCATTATAAGTCACTGCTCTGTTGGGAGGATGCTACTACTCCTAATTTAGTAACCAAGCTCTGTGGATAATTAACCCAGATCCCCGAAAAAAAGATTTTTGCATTGGAAAGAAATGTACTATGAGTTTCAGGGAGTAAAAGGGAGTCACTTCAAACAGATAAGCCAAACAGGTGGCTCTGTCCCCAAGGCCAGGCAGTAGTAACCAAGGTTATATTGGGAACAGAAACAGAAACCAGGAGGGCTACACAGGGGGGATTCTGCTTATACTCACTTTGCTCTCTGTCACTCCTAACATACCCTTTCTCTACTGAAAAAATCCTTTAACCTGATAAGTAAATGGAGTACTGCTGTGCTGAATCCACTCCAGGCAAAACTGCATGTGACTATTTCTAGTACTCACCTAATATTACAGGCATTCTGTTGTAGAACTATATTTCTCAGGTAGAGACAATAAATGGGTGCCAAATAACTTCTTAATTGATAGAACCTCATGGGATATGTATGCAGAGGATATGATACAATTTACATCATATACTCACAAATAGAACCATTAGAAATGTTTGCCCATCCAGGGCCAGTAACCAGTTAGCAGATAGTCAATTTGCAAATCTTCAGCCATAGCATCAGGCCCTCCAAGTCAAACTTAGGTGGGACTACATCTACCCATAAGTCTGTACACTTGAATCCCTATCATGAGGGTGGTAAACCCAGGACTCTATTCCTTCTACTTTCCTCGTAGGAGCATCAGGCTGCTCACTAAATACCCTGAACCGAACTCCTACTGCAAACATTAAAAAGGTTTATTCTCTCAACTAACTTCCCTTGTTGGCCTACCTCATCCAGGTTCTAATCTTTTCCCACCTTTCTGCCCAGGTGTAATCCAAGAAGAGCCCTGTCAGCTTCTCTCTTTTATATAAGAGATTAATGACCTTTCCTGGTCAGTTATGGAACTGCCAGGAACACACTTTTAACTTTTCTCCTTTGAACTGTAGTTTAGGACCCAGTAGCTGTCTATTCTGGAGTAACTGTAGAAGAATCAGACACTGCAGTCACCGTGGGGGGCCTGAACTGGGGGGTCTGCTACCTCTACAGTTATTTGGAACCTCAACTCTTACCTTTGGCAGGGGAAGGGGGATGAGAACTGCTCTGGTGCTGGGATGAGGAGTGGGCGGGGAGGGGGCGGAGCAGTGCAGAAGGGTGGGTTGGAAATTGCAGTGTGCTGGGCCATCCAATGATTTTTGGGGGTCATTGTAGTTAAGCCATTGGCTGTCTATAAACTCTAGGGGACTGTCAGTAAACAGAAAGGGCAAGTAAATTATCAGTCTGCTACAATAGAAGGTCCCAACATTTTACACTTCTTTATAAAGGAGAAAACAAAGAATACTTATGCAAACCACAGTCCAAATAAAAGAACAATCCAGTCTATTATCTAACTTGAAGGGAAATCATTTTGTGGAAATAAAATAATTTGGATATTAAACAAAAGTAAAGATCAGAAATATAAGGCACTTTAACAAATGCAACAATCAGATCCTCATCTGGCAGAGAGAAAAAAAAGATATTTTACACTTAAATTGCTTCATTATTTGCAATTTTATCAATGGAGAAAATTGTCTTGAGTAAAATATCTGTTGCCGTCTGGAAGTGTCCACCTGTAATCAGTGTTGGGAGACGGCACACCGGCTTGATTGTTCCAAGGCAAAGACAGATGCTGCCCTTGAACTATACACTTATTCTCATTTAACATATTCTCCTAGTTTTTTAAGAAAAAAAACATCTTCTTCAGTACTTCTTTATTGAAGGGTTTCGAAAAATGAAAGGAAATTCATTTTAGTATTTTCAGATTATTTGATTTTGTTTATTATTTAAATGTTTTAAACAAAGTACCATAGTAAATACATAAATTAAAAAATAATACAATAAATTTGGATTCCCTTTTATTTTATCAAAAACTAGTAGTAAGGTGAGATTTTAATAAGCATGTTAATAAAATAATCATCAATGCAATCAAAACAGCAAATATTCATTATTTTTTAAATAAATCTTTTTTAAAATGTAAACATAAATTAAATATCAAATACATTTTATTTTTGCTTTGCCAGGAATCCTGAGAAGTAAACTTTGTATTGCTCCTAAAATGTCCAATCGAACATTGAAAACACTAGATACTGTAATTTGTAAAGTGTTTCAGCATATGCAAAATTCTAATTCCGCCATTGGAATTTTTTTTTTTTTTTTGAAACCCCCAGCAAAATTTCATTATAAAAACGATGCTACAAAAACGATGCTACAAAAAGTTAAGTATTTTGCACGAAAAAAACCACAGTGAAAAATGCACATTAATTTCAATGCCTTTTGGGAATTTTCACAATTTTGCAAATTTTTCCACACATTTTCCAGTTAAATGAAATGACAGATTTGTGTATCACTTATTGGAGCTCTCCTTCCTAGTGTATTGGGATGGAATTATAATCTGCAATGCACATTGAAACTTTATGATGGGGTGGTGCTTTTTTTGACTTTGAACTGATTGAGGCTGAAAAGTCTAACATCTTTTCTATACACATTTGGAACCTTTGACAGGTCTGATATAATGAATGTTAGTAATAAAGTTGGCAAAGTGAGTAGATTCCATGATGCAAACCTTGTCTTCTTGCTTTTGGATTCCTAGGGTGCAGGAGTTCTTTAGTTCTTTGGCCTGGACATCAGTTTTGAAGTGAGCATGTCTTTAGGCCTTACTACCAAGATCATACTGTTTCCATTTTTTTCCAAGTCCTGTCATGGTTTTATGGACTTATTCCAAAGGGTGTTTTGCAAGTAGCAATAACGGTGGATTTAAGTGGAACCCAACATCCTTGAGTGCTCCCTATAAATATCCTCTACATATTCCTATGGGACAGTTTCCAAAAGTAAGACCTGAAGGAGCTGTTGGGTCTGCTTCTTAAGAAAGTACCTCTTTCCATTAAGTCTAGGGGACAGGTTAAATATGGTCTGTCAAGCGGTCATCTGTGCTACTCATGAGTCTTGTGATTTTCACATCACAGCTGTCTCATTGGCTCAAACAATAAGGAGATACCACAAGGTCCCTAACCTTTTCTACCATGAGCCACATTTAAATGTAAAATAAGTTTTAGAACAACATAATCATGCAAGTAGTTCATAGGGGAGCAAAATTGGAATGTTATTGGCAACTAGTAGCCCTTATGTGGACAGGCAGCCTAGGCAGTACACATGGTATTTTTGCAACTAAAACTTGCCTTCAAGCCTGGAATTCAAAAATAAGCAGCTGCTTTGAGGTCACTGGCAGCAACATCCAAGGGGTCAGAGAGCAACATGTTGCTCAGGAGACACTGGTTGGGGATCAGCGACTAAGAGGAAGGGTGCCTTCAAGATGACTTACGTTTTTTGTTTTGGAGAAAGACACCAAAAACTCCAGATACTACATTTCTTATTTTGGTATTAACTAGTGATGGGCGAATTTATTCGCCAGGCACGAATTTGCGCGATTCGCCGTCAGCGAAAAATTCAAAAACGGCCGCCGACATCAAAAAAACGGGCGCTGGCGTCAAAAATTAGACGCCGGCGCCGTTTCGCGAACGGCGCAAATTCGCCCATCACTAGTATTAACAGTATGGCAGCTATTCCACTGCAGTTGCTAGTTCAATCAAGAGATTTTAAGGCTGGCTGTATCCAAGACACCTTTTCTAGACCCATTTTCTTCCGTAGGGTGAGCTGAGTGTGTCCTAAATAAAGTGGATCCTAAGTTTTAAGCTTTGGGTACACAACAATTTCGCCCACTTTTCTATGCCTAATGAATATTAATGAAGCAGAGAGAAGCAGATGTGCTGAAATCATTGCTTCCTTTAAAAGAACAGTGTCTACTTATGTGTGGCTACACAGATCCAAGTGGAGATCCACCTGAAATACATGAAATCAGGCATTTTGAAGCTGATCTCCGCTCTGCGTAGCTGCACACAGGTCGAAACTGTATTTGTAAGGAAATCGCTGAAGTAATCTACTAGTTCAGTTTGATCACAATGGTTTTGTTCTTATGTAGACATTACCTTGTGCGGTTAGCTGGCTAAAGCCTAATTTAGAGCTTCAGAGCTTCATCCATCCATCTTTTTCTAAAGTTATTTTCCTTCTCTTGTTCTTTGTCTCATCTGCTCTGTCTTACAGTTCCTTGTATTCTTCTGTTTTGGAAACGTTCATTTACAGTGCCATTAAACTCTAATTCACCAGAATAACTTTTAACAATGGAATTAAATGTATGTGTTTGTCTTGTAAATCAGGATTCTTTATATTTTGAACTGATCAGTCAACAACACAAAGATGGTGGGTAATTTACTAATATTAAGGCTGCTGGAACCCTAAGAAGCACAAAATTGCATCAAATGAGCACTGTATTGAAATGCAAGGCTTTACAGTGCCATACAGTAAATAGAGCTCCCTACACTCTCCTTCTATATCAGTGATTCCCAACCAGTGGCTTGTGATCAAAATGTTGCTCTCCAAGCCCTTGGATATTGCTCACATTGGCCTCAAAGCAGGTGCTCAGTTTTGAATTTCTGATTTGGAGTGATAGGTAGGGGGTACTGAGGAGGCAGAGGTAGTAAAGGTGAGTCTTTAAAGCAGGGGCTGATGCTGTGTAGACAGCAACAGGGTCATGACGGTGAAGAGTAAGGTACATGACTGGAGTGACTGTAGATAACTTGTTGGAATGAAGCAGATGGAAGACTGGAGTGGGTAGGTGCAGGCATAGTGGTAGAAACAGGAAAGAAAAAAATGCAGAACAGGAAGGGACAGAGCGGACAAAGACTCTAGGACAGGACGGTGTGGTTGTAGATCAGATCAGGACTAGGCAGAGCAGAACAGGACAGGACGGTGTGAGTGTAGAATCAAATCAGAACTAGGCAGAGCAGGACAGTGTGGGGGGGTAGAAGCAGGACAGACTGGAACAGGACAGGGCTAAAGCAAGAACAGGAACAGGATAGAAACCAGATGAGGAAAGGCAAGGCAAGGTAAGGTAAGACGAGACAAGGCAATGAACAGTCAAGGGCCAGAGCAGGGAACAGAGCGAGGGACTGTGCCTCAGTGCTCAGTAAGGCTAATGCTCAGGTACTGGAGGCGAGGAGGGCTGACCCTAACTCACCAATTAGGCTGCTGCTGAGAATAGGCTAAAAAGGCCAGGTGATAGGTAACGAGCAAGCCTGCTAGCTGCTCACCTGGCCAATGATTAAAGCATAGAGTCAGAAACCCAAAGTTCTCTGGCTTGAATCCCAGCAGAGCCTTACAGAGGCAATTTTTGGACGTATAATGACCAAACAGACCCACCTGTAGTCTGCCAGTCAACGTTGGGGCCACCAAATAACAGTCCTTATTGGGTACCCCCTAGGAACTTTTTTTATGCTTGTGTTGCTACCCAACTTTTTTTAAATGTAAATGTTGCTCACGGGTAAAAAAAAGTTGGGGACCCATGTTCTAGGTGATGGGCAACTAGGGGCATCCCAAGGGTCATCCAGCCACCTACTCTTGATGTAGAGCAGGCAAAGGTGCCACCACGGCTCTTTGTATTACATTCTGAGACTGTACTTGATGGCTTAAGAAGCAAGGCAACCTGCAAAGTGAAAATAATAGGATGAAAATAATAATTTGTCTGAATTTGACCCTGTGTATGAAATGTGAATAGGGTTCATGACACTCATAGCAAGTAAATAATTATCTCTTGTGGTCCTACCTACAAATAAAAGCTATACTGACCCGTTCCTATAAAAATTTAGGAATGTGCCCATATTGATGAAAAGATGCTGCACGCAATATATTTGCAGTCAAAAGCCCCCCCAAAGCTACTTCCAGTCCAGTGAACCTTAGTAAATGTGACCCTCCGACACAACTGAGTAAGATCCCTGAGCCGTATCAATGTCGCTTCACTACGGTTCGCTGGGCTGGGGGGCTTTTGGTGGCTCTTTATTGATATGGACACTTTCCTATTATTTTTGTAGGAACATATCAATATCTCTTTAACAAACACTATATTTATAAAATATTTTCACACAAAAAAAATATAAACTATGTCCATTAGTTACCTTCATATTATGGCTCAAATGAAGCATCATCACAAGATAACATTTATTTTACCTAGAAAATACAGAAAAAAAACCTTTATTTTATATTCATCAAATGTCTCATTGATTTTGCTGCTGTAAAAAATGTATTTTTCCTATCGGTGTTACAATTTCTCGCAGCTCTAAAAACATTACATGACTTTTCACCTCAGTCGACTGAATTTTTGGAGCAGACTTGAATTCTTTTTGCCCATAAGATAAAACAGTTTTCACCTCAAAATGGATTTGTTTGACCTGTAAATCTGGATTTCTTTGGAAATGAGCTGCTTTTCTTGGCTGAACTGACCACTCACCCCTTAATACAACGTATAACAATGTGTGGAGTGATGCCTTGCCTCAGAGCAAACTGTTTTACTCACACTCTCTTGTGTGTTATATTTCTCTATTTCCTTGAAATCTTGACAGTTACAGACAGTTACTTTGTGAATTCCAAATTTAGTTTTCCCTTAATATCTGGAATTGGGTTACAATCAACTTTCCCACTCACAAAAATAATAGCCTTTAAACAATGCGCATTTATTCTGTTTTATTAATCTCATAATGTCAGGGGCAGATTTATGAACGCATTCAAGTTTTTCACCATAAAAAAATGTGAATTTGAATTCAAATTTCCAAAACTAATATTTCTGAGATTTATTAAGTCCCAAAATTTGAAAACTCAAAAAAAAAAATCATAACTAAAAATCATATAATTAAAACTCGGTGACTTTGTGTAAAAGCCAATGGGAGCTGTATTTAAAAAATTCATGTATGGTTTTGAGAATAATTTGAAATGTGGCAGATTCATTGGAAATTAATGAAAGAATGAATCAAGTTTTTGAGTTTTGATTTTTTTCATAACATAACAAATTTAAAGGAAAACTATACCCCCAAAATGAATACTTCAGCAACAGATAGTTTATATCAAATTAAGTGGCATATGAAAGAATTTTACCAAACTGCTATATATATTTACGTAAAAACTGCCCTTTTACATCTCTTGTCTTGAGCCACCATTTTGTGATGGTCTATGTGCTGCCTCAGAGATCAGCTGACCAGAAATACTGCAGCTCTAACTTTAAAGGAACAGTAACGTCAAAAAATAAAAGTGTTTTAAAGTAATTAAAATATAATGCAGTGTTGTCCTGCACTGGTAAAACTGCTGTGTTTGCTTTAGAAACACTACTATTGTTTATATAAATAAGCTGCTGTGTAGCAATGGGGGCAGCCATTCGAAGGAGAAAAGGCTCAGGTTACACATCAGATAGCAAATAAGCTCTGTCTGTCTAATGGTGTTATCTGTTATCCATTAGTTATCCTGTGCCATTTAGCCGTTTTTCAATTTCTGCCATTGCTCTCCAGCAGCTTGTGTATATGAACTATAGTAGAGTTTCTGAAGCAAACAGATCAGTTTTACCAGTGCAGGGCAACAGTACATGCTATTTTCATTACTTAAAAACACGTACATTTTTTGGTGTTACTGTTCCTTTAACAGGAAGAGATCACCTGACCAGAAATACTGCAGCTCTAACTGTAACAGGAAGAGATCACTTGACCAGAAATACTGCAGCTCTAACTGTAACAGGAAGAAATCACCTGACCAGATATACTGCAGCTCTAACTGTAACAGGAAGTGATCACCTGACCAGAAATACTGCAGCTCTAACTGTAGTTGGAAGAATTGTGGAAGCAAAAGAAAGAACTCTGTCTGTTAATTGGCTCATGTGACCTAACATGTAGGTTTGTTTGGGTGCACAGTGAATCGTACGATCCCAGGGGGTGGCCCTTATTTTTTAAAATGGCAATTCTCTATGTAGGATTAACCAATGGCACATACTACTAAAAAATATATTATTATGAAAATGGTTTATTTACATGAAGCAGGGTTTTACATATGAGCTGTTTTATGCAATATCTTTTTATAGAGACCTACATTATTTAAAGGGTATAGTTTTCCTTTAAGAAATCAGCCTCCAAGACTAATTAATATATTCATTGTTATTCCATAAGCATTCAACTTCCAAAAAGAAAGACGTTCTTATTTGTTCTTATTGTTCTGATTTATATGTGAACACTACTAATGATCTGATCTATTTCTAAAATAAAATACTTGAGAGTCTATAAAGAAATGAGATTGAGTACTGATACCCTAGTGGCTCCAACATGTCTGTGCACCACCAAAAGAACAATAGGCTGAGCCATCAGGGGAAGATCATTTCATCCATCAGACTCCAATACATCTTCCCCCACCTGCAAGAAAACCATCGATACTTACTGGTAGGCTGGGCTATAGGGGCATAAAAAGAGCTACCAGGAGAGACTTGGAAGACAGTCTTTAGAGAGAGAGAGAGAGAGAGAGAGGAAAGAACTTTTTCACATCAAATCTGCTGCTTCAGTTACTCTTAGGCCATTACTCATAGTCCCCCCTCGGCAGCGGCGCTCACGGGCACCATTTTCACTATTTCGGGAGTCTTCAATAAGAAATCACCGTATAGACGCATGCGCAGTTGTAGCAAATTTCCGGTCTGAAACAACTGCGCATGCGCCAACAGCCATGGAAATTGTCAAAGGGACCCGAAGATTCGCGAAGCGGTGAAGATGGTGCCCGTGAGCTCCGCTGCGCTGACTCTGCACCGAGGGGTAATTAAAGACTTAGGGGCATTTACAGGTGTTAACACCTGTGTAGGGGGGGGACAGGGAGGGGGACTATGGAGGGTAGGGGTTTTCATTAGTTTGGGGCTTTAGTTATTCTTTAAGGAAAAATAGAAGAGGAAGAGAGATAGAAGTGTAGAAAGTTGCTAAAATTGAGAGGATGTAAAGTCTATGATTCTTAAGACTTACCAATTTAGACCAGGGGTTCCCAACCTTTTTTACCCATAAGCCACATTCAAATGTAAAAAGAGTTGGGGAGCAACACATGAATGAAACATGTTTCTTGGGGGAACCAAACAGGGCTGTGGTAGACCCTATGTGAACAGGCAACCTACAGGAAGGTCTGTTTGGCAGTGCACCTGTTTTTTAGGCAACCAAAACTTGCCTTCGGGCCTGAATTCAAAAATAAGCTCCTGCTTTGAGGCCACTGGGAGCAACATCCAAGGAGTTGGTGAAAAACATGTGGGGTTGGGGACCACTGCTTTAGATGCTGGTTCCTCCCTTCACACCACTGAGACAAGCAGTAAGCAACATGGCTCCTTCCTTTCATTACGCTAAATAACAAAAAAGAGTTAAAATTCAAATACTAGTGCTTGTTTTTCTGTAGGAGTCAACACAAATTCATATGTGCCTTATTATAAAATATCGTATATTTTGTTCCGTAAGTGCACTTTGGTTTTACAGTAAATCCCAAACAATAATTTAACTTACTTATCAAATAACTAGAAATTTGGGCTGGACCGAGAAAAGTGAATCGAGCAAAGATCTTTTAAGGTTCAAGCCATTGTCTCATTTTGCAATGATCAATGAGGTGAGCCAGCGCTTAAGTCTCAGGCTAACAGTGAGAAGATAAAACCATGTGTTTTCTATAACAAGAGGAAGATTTTTTTTTTCCCGGAGTCTCCATGTAATGCTATTGATTTTAGCAGCAAAAGAACATACCATAGTGAGCCGTAGATATTTTCTTTGAACTTCTTCAATAATTAGAGCCAGGCTCTTGTGGCATATCTTTAAATCAAAATCAGTTTTTTTCCCCCATGTTTCCTTCAACCGTTTGAATGATAATCCTACATAGACATTTAAAAATGGATAACAACATCTGAAAATCCCCAACTTGGACAAGGAGAGAAGACTGTGTGAATTGTGTATAGGGTTCATTTAAGGACACACGTACGTAGCAAGGTTATAATTAATATTTTCTCTTCTGACACTTTAAAAAAAATTGACCTATCTGACACTCCAGATGATAAATGGGCTTTTTCTTTCTTTTATTACTTGTGCATCCACTGGCTTAGTTAATTTTTAGTTCATTTTTTGTTATTTTTCATGAATGATATAGTTTTGATACTATCATGCCATTGTCTCCTTTGCAACATATTTTCTTCATCTGCATAACATTTGTTGTCATTTTGATTTCATTTGTTTAATATGAAAATCAAATAAAATATTTTAAACATATATAAAAAAAATTGATTGGCACTCCCTAAAATGCATTAGAAAGACAGAATATCTGAAACATGTCCACTTGTTCATTTATTTTATGGATACAAATGAATTCCATAAAACTCGAATTACGTGTACCTGGAAACAATATATAATAGGGCTCATTTATTTAGCATTCCAGTGTCATGAAATTTCACATACTGGAGATCACTTGAAAAAGGTTTATTTGACACAAGATCTGTGGATCCGGAACTCACAAAGAGTCAGAACCCCCAAACAAAGTCATCTCAAAGCTTTTATAAACGTGGGAACGTATGACATAACAATAACAGGGCGTTACCATTGCGAGAGTATAGGAATATCGCTTCACAGCACAGAAAAACAAAGAACTGCCCATATAACCAATGAGATGGTTCTTCCCCAAGGTCAAGGTAATAATGACCAAACAAGTTTGAGAACAGAATCCTTCCAGGTCAGCGGAGAATCTGCACACACAGACACATTTTATTCTTTCTCACCAGCATTGCTACATAAACTTAATTGTGTGGGTCAATACTGATGCCAAGGTTGTGCCACTTCAGTAAATTAAGGGAAGTTGCCACCCCCAGCCACAATGTATCTGGAATATTATTTTGGAGAGAACTGACCTAACCTGGTATTGTCTTTCCAATATGCAAACATGGACCAAAGCCCATAGGGATCACAAAGAAGGTGTTGATTGGTGTTCAGTGGGAATATTTAAATTACTGTCATTCTTACACTGTTAATGTAAGAGTGCTCAAACTTGGTCCATTTGGTGACTGGGTTGCAAATTTTTAAAAGTGGGCGGAGCCAAAAATAGCCAGTTTGTTTGGATTGATTTCAATGGTAAAATTTGGTTGGCTTTAAATTTCACCGGTTTAATCCGGATTCTACCGACTTTGTGTACTCTCTAGGCACCAGGGGCGACTGGGCAAGACACCCAACATATATGGGGGGCCTGACTAGAGTTTGCCGGGCCCCAATGCAAAAAAATCTTCAGAGAGGCCCGACACACTCCGATCCCGACCCCCCACTTCTTGTTCCGCCTTCTCATCGCCCCCTGCCTTAGCCCACTTCCCAGCCCATCTATGTCCACTCAGTTCTGACTTGAGATCGGCTGGGGAGGAGGAGGTTTCTTATTAGCTACAGAGGCAGCCCCATGTTTCCCCGGGCCCCAGTGCAATATATTGGAACAAGAAGAAATTTGCATGTCTCCACTCAATATTCCTAAAGTGAATGTAATTAATACAGATCATTACTACATGGCAGCACAGAAACTAGTGCAATTAGCATCAGAATTGAATAATCAGCAAACCTGTAGCATCAGCTTATATTACAGCCAGGGAAGCTCATTTTCTGCTGGATAATTAGTGACGAGCCCTAAGCTTAGCTTCTCAACAGCCAATCAGAGCCCACTGAGCATGTGAGTGTCACAGACACTTTCCAAGATGGTGACCCCCTGTGACAAGTTTGAAGTCCTGGATCATTGCTGCTATTGACAAGCTGAAACTTTAGCCTCCTGCAATAAGTTCACTATATAAAATAGGGCATTTTTAGCCACATTCATTTTTAGGGCTTAGTTCTCCTTTAACAAGCCCTACTCCTGTAACAACAGGCTTATTAACTGTGGGTAGAAGCATGAAACAAATTGGAATACATACCCCCTATATCAGATGTAAGCAATAACAGTAGCAATATATTGAATGTTATATCAGTAGTGACAATATAATTACAGATGGTAAAGATCACTTTTCTGTGGTACAAGTACCCACCAAATTAAGAAAACCTATAAAAGTCCAGATTTGTTTTTGTGAAACAGTAGCCTCTCAAAACAGAATTATGGTGCATTTCATCAGACTATGAAGTTTTAGAGAAAGAGAATTCTGTATTCATTGGATAAAGGATTGAAAGAGAAGTACGACCATTGTTAATATTGGAATTTACTAAAAAAAAATCCCGTTACTTCTTTACTGTTGGAATGATTTCAATGAGCAGGAAAATGTCATCAATTTATTTGATTTTTGATTTTTAGTATCCCAATAGAAAATGTTTCCCCTTTAAAGGTTCATTTGGTGAGGTTGAACTTCCAATGTTATGTTGGAAAGCAAATAGGCATTATACCCATATTATACCCTAAGGTGTAGATTGATGAAAAATCGGAAAATCCGGCGTTTTAGAAATGTTTTACACTTTTTTTTGGGAATTGAGCATTTCTTGCATTAAATATCGACGTGTTGAGCAAGGTTCCCATAGACTTTATTGGTGCGGCAACTCAATTACTCTTTGAAAGATCCACAATTCTCGAGGAATCGGGGTGCTAGAAAGATTTAAATTCAAACACCATGATGTGTCCATCGGTTTGGATGTGTCTAATCAAAACTATTCGCTTTACATCCATCAAATTAACAAATAGTGGTAGAATTACCTGAAAAGGGAAGTCAACCGTTCTCAATATTTTAGCATTGTTGATGGAATGTATTGGATATTTTATTAATAATAATAATAATAACTAGAGAGGTACATTTCCTGAAGAAAATGTGAGTGGTGCTTGCCGTGGCAAAACTCAGGCCCCCCATATATGTTGGGTGTCTTGCCCAGTCGCCCCTGGTGCCTAGAGAGTACACAAAGTCGGTAGAATCCGGATTAAACCGGTGAAATTTAAAGCCAACCAAATTTTACCATTGAAATCAATCCAAACAAACTGGCTATTTTTGGCTCCGCCCACTTTTAAAAATTTGCAACCCAGTCACCAAATGGACCAAGTTTGAGCACTCTTACATTAACAGTGTAAGAATGACAGTAATTTAAATATTCCCATTGAATAGCGTTAGGTAAAATTTGATTGGCTGTCTTAAGCTCCGCCCATTTTTCTGAATTTTAACCCCAGTTACATAGTCATGGTCAGTGCCAAGTTTGGGGCCTCTGGTTTTAAAACTGTAAGAACAACGGTAATTTTACATTACATAAAGACAAATAATACACAAAATATTATAGAAATATTAATATAGAAACATAGTACAATAATATAAGCACAATAGTGAACAGTGTTAATGTAATACACATTGTGATATTCAAGGTCCCTGACATCAATACTAAGAGAATGGCAGCCTTCTTAATTTTTCCCATTAAAACCAATCAAAGAAATCTGATTGGTTGGTTTTGGCTCCACCCACTTTTCTTAATTTTAATCCCAGTCCCCCAGTGACCAACTGTGCCAACTTTGAGGACCCTGCCATTAACCGTCTAAGAGCGGCAGCAGTTTAACATTTTCCTATTTAATTGAATGGCTGAAATTTGATTGGCTGTTGTAGACTCCGCCCACTTTTTGTAAATTTTGGCTGCAGTCACCCAGTGACCCACGGTGCCAAGTTTGGGAGCTCTGGCTTTATTACTGTGAGAATTACAGCTGTTTACATTTTCTCATTGAAGTCAATAGGGAAAATCTGATTGGTTGTTTGCGGCTCCGCTCACTTTTTTGGGTCCCCAAAATAGGACAGAAAAGTCACAACACCCCATTCCCGAATAAGCTGAACGGTTTGACACCTCATTCATGGGTCTGCGACAAACTAATTATTCGATAAATTCCCCATTATAAGTCAATGGGGCAAATTTGGGGACCTCTCCTGCCCCGGGGGTAAAACTTATACCCTCGTGTGGGGTATCATCTGACACAGGTCGCAAACCTCTTCAAATGTGGTAAATTTAACGTTTCTACAAGATTCCCTCTCTGCGCTAGAATCCGTCAAAAGTTGGCCTCAATGTTAATCTATGGGACTTTTTGGGGTTGTTAATTGCCCCCGCAAGGGGCAATTAACCACCCACCCCTTAGAAAAGTCATACCACCCCATTCCCGATTAAGCCGCACGATTTGACACCTCATTCATGGGTCTAGGACAAACGGTGCGGGACTAGTTACGCGCCAAACTTTCATACGGAAGAAGAATAAAAATAAGTTTGCAAGATAACAGTAGTGATGCTTTGCTTCGCAAGCACCACTAATAATCATCAACATAATAGCTTACTATGGGATATGAACACCAGTTGATCTTTTGGAGGTCTGGGATGAATTCCCAGAAAGGCCTAAATAAATATTTTGAATGAAAAACTTAAATGTTTCAATTGATCAACATTTCTACAATGATCAACAATTTGAGAGAAATTCTATTGGAGATGGTTATATTTTTTATTTTTTTTTCAATTCCTTAGCCAGGTCTGTTTGTGAAGACTAGAGTGCTCATCCTTTTAAGAGGGTGATGTCAGCAGGAATGGAAGATTTAATGCAGCACTTAGGGATGTGATTGTTCTCTTGGTTATTCCCAAGAGAACTAGTTGAGGTTTGGCTACAACTCAGCAAAACTGCATCTTGGCTTAGGAGGAACCTTGGATTTATTAGATCACCTGCATAAAGTATCACGGACATAGATATAATTGGTTCCACAGCGTGCGTCCTATATTGCTCTTTACTTGTTTGGCACAATGGCTTGGATCGGTTCCATACAGTAGTCCTAATCATTAAGCCTACTTCTATTTAACCGTTTCTAAAGGTGGCCATATACTATAAGATCGGCTCGTTTGGCAAGGTTGACAAACGAGCTGATCTTAACCAGTTATGCTCACTAACGGCTGGGCAACATCGGATGAATCTGAACGTTGGCCCTGGGGCTGAACAATCGGATTACAATACTACGAATGGGCTCTGACGGGTCGCAGGACCACATCAACTAGCAGATGTGATTCTGGAACATACGAAAAATCAAACTTGACCGATCGATATCTGGCCGGTTTTTGGGCCTGATATCGATCGGGAGGACCCGTTGGGAACCCCCACATATGGGCAGATAACCTGCCGAATCTGTTGGCTGCCATGTGTTTCTACAGCTTCCAAAATATCTTCCTTTTGGAGGGATCACAATGAAGGGGTCACTTTCAAGTTGCCATTGACCAACAAGAACCCATTCTAGGAAAATTAATATTTCTGAATCTTCCCATTTCCAAAAACACAATTTGCCCTACAAATCAGCATTTTATTTCTAAGGGAATAGCATCAAGAAATGAGGAATTGATTTGCAATCTCATTTCTACATTTTCCTCCATTGATGTGTTGCAAGAGCAAAGCAGGTCCTTGTAGAAAATGAGCACCAAAAACCAAGCCTCACTTATATAATATAAATAGCAATGAGCAAATCTGTCCCAAATTTGCAAAACACATTGAGGGTCATTTATCAACACTGGGAAAATGTGCACATGGGCAGTAACCCATGGCAACCAATCAGATTGCTGCATACATTGTTCTACTTGCAGCTGGCTTTAAAAAGCTAATCACTGATTGGTTGCTATAGGTGCCCAGTGTTAATAAATGAGCCCCATTGAAGTCAATGACCTTCAAATGTTTTTTTTACGAGCAACAAAACGTTTTGGCTCAGAGTGGCCTCCAAAGTGCGTTTTCAATTTAGATGATGATGAATAATGATATAACAGTTATAAAATAAAATTAAAAAATAAAACGATACATTAAAAAAATAAAATTATAAAAAACTGCTAATATCATAAAAACTACAAAAAAAATGATGTAAATGTGAGAGTTCTTGGAAGGGCACGTTGAGCAAATTTACATGAATTTACATTTTCTGTAAATAAAGACAAAAGAAGACAGGGACACCTTCCACCAGTCAAACGATGAATCGAGGAAAGAAATCACGAGACCATGTGACGAATCCCCATCTTTGTTGAATATTTTGGAAAATGTGTTTTTGCAAGTGACCAAAAACCACCACATTTTTTTTAAACTTTGGAACGTGCTATATTATTCAGTTAGTCAGTTGAAGTCAAAGAATAATGTTCTCTTTCAGTAACTTTTTGGAATTATGTTTTCCTTTCCTTTCTCATCATTCCTGTTAAACTATTGTAAAAACATGTTACAACCTGGAGAGTTTTGTATCTTGCTTAATGAGGTCCCCGTGGGCTAGAATGTTACGGAGAGTACAGAGAGGAAAATTCTATATACTCTCAATTTACTACTTTTTTTTTTTAACCTAACAGGCAAGAAAACATATATTCGGGAGCCGTTCCTATTGGCTGGTGTCAGATAAAGGGGAAAAAAAACTGGAGTCAGTGTGTCTGCTTTGAGAAATTTCTACTGCAGTAAAATCTGGTCTAGTGAGTCGGCTCAGGGGAAATCTTACAAGGTTCTGTTTTCTACGGTTGGAAGGGTCTGCTAGAGAATATCCCACATAAAACCTTGGCTCATTCTCTGCAGAATAACTGGAAGCTACTGTTGTTTATTAAATAAAGTGATGGCTTATGGAAACCCTACTTTATGAAGTGTGAGATCATCGCTTCTAGAGTCTTATGCGCTTGCCTGAATGTTCGGAGCTTATATGGCGTGTGCAGACCTAGTCAGTGGGTTTAATAAGCAGGAGATGATGGGCATGGTTCCCATCGTCCCCATCCATTGTTCTACAGGCTCTCACATTCTGTTCCTGGTGTAATCCCTAACTAAGCAAGCATTTGATCTCCAGCATGGAAGGCCAATTGGATAAACCTGTATTTTTGGCTAATGTAGTGGAAAACATCTCAAGCCAGGTAATCCTATTGTTTCTCATTCTCTACCTGAAGACTTGGTTTAAGATCCTAGACATTTATAAGACCTACCTTAGATTAGGCTCTTATTAGAGGCTCCAAACCCATTATTTCTTATACAATCAACACGCCCACAAATAAATCCTGTGTCTTTCATGGATTTTCATGGCAGAAAAACATCGTTTTCTAATAACTGTTTTTTTTTAGAAGGCACTCTATTTTATTATTAGCCTCCTTGCCATTGTGCCAGACACCTTAGTAATACAGTGGCTACTCTCCAACTGGAAATTCCAGTAAAACAAGATAAACATTAAATTTATAAAAAAAAAATTTCCAGGGAAAAGAGAAGGGACCGAATTGGTAAATTGCATCCAAGGTATTTACTGTTTGATAGGTTAAAGCCGGGACATCCTGTAAGTAGATCAGCGAGCGGCTGAAATCTGTTTATAATCTGTTGTGACATGAAGTCATTACTGTCAGCTAAATATCCAGTGGCTTTGCCTTCGAGACGTTCACAGGCTGTCAGCGACGCTCGCAGATAATTCAATAAGAAAATGCCCTGCCCCTTATTTCTTAAAAAGTAAAAAAACTGCAACTGCTCAGAAAGACGCCGGTCTCATTCTCTGAAGTTTTAGGTTTAGTTTGAACTCAAGGTCTGGAGCTTCGTTTGCTTCTTTGAAAGGCACAAGTCTCAATTAGTGATGAGGGAATCTGTTCAACTTGCGAAACGCCAAAAAAAATTGCAACACAATTTCGCAAAATGGGAAAAAATGTGCAAAACGCATTGAAGTCAATAGGCATCAAATTATTTTTACGCACAACAATTTTTAACACACATTCCCCCTCCAAATGCATTAAAGTCAAAGGGTGTTTTACTTGTGGTGCCTTTTTTTTGTCTCTGCAGTTGTTTTGTCTTGGCGACTTTTTCGTCCCACTGACTTTTTTTGCCAAATGCAATGGACTTTTTTTTTTCTTATGGTGACTTTTTTTTTGTCTCGGCAACAACTTTGTCTTGGCGGCTTTTCAAGGTGGATTTTTGCAGAATTTCGCCACAAATCCATGCCTGGCCAAAAAAAAAACAATTTGCTTGTCACTGTTCTCAATTCAATGAAAATGTTTATTGCTCAAAGTGTCCCCAAGTTTATGCGGTGCAGAGATGGGGGGGTTATGATTCTGCAATAGGGGTTGAGTTGGGAATAGAAGACCCTCCTGAAAAACAAAAAGTGGGGTTGGTGCCCAATATTTAGTTTATTAGAACAATTGGGTGGAGGGAGTAGGAACTATAGGTTTGTTTATGTTTGTCACCTCTAATGGTCAGTGGTTGGTCTGGTCTGGGCAACTGCCAACCAACTGACCCCATAACCCAATGGGTAAAGATATTGTCTCTCGTTGATTGTTTATCATCCTTCCTCTCCATCAGACATTGTATGGAGAAAATTGGGGTTAAGGTGGTTTAGATAACCCCACTTCACTTCAAGTTGTGTTAAGGCAGGGGCCCAGGAGCCAGAGCTCGGGGGGGGGGGCTCGATTGGGGATGGAAATGTCACAGGAGGGGCGACAGCAACAGCAAAGCAGGTGGAGATTGTGTCTGGGTTGCCACCTTGTCCCGCCGACCCCATCCAAGCATGGCTTTAAATGAACCCCTATTCCTAATTGCACCTCCACACAACGTACTCTACATTAATTTCACGTTTACATGCTGAAAGGAAAGCACAGTGAATCATATTTACCATTTTCAGGGAAAAGTGAGACAAACAGAATGCCCCCCCCCCCTGTGATGCAACTGCAATGTTTTTAGCGCATTTTAACTGCCAAAAAAAAGGTTGTTTGCCTTTAAATTAACTGCTAGTATGATGTAGAGAGGGATATTCTGAAACAATTTGTAATTGGTTTTCTTTTTTTATTATTTGTGGTTTTTGAGTTATTTAGCTTTTTATTCAGCAGCTCTCCAGTTTGTTATTTCAGCCATCTGGTTGCTAGGGTCCAAATTACCTTAGCAACCATGCACTGATTTGAATAAGAGACTGGAATATGAATAGGAAAGGCCTGAATAGAAAGATGAGGAATAAAAAGTAGCAATAACAATACATCCTTACAACCTTACAGAGCATTTGTTTTTTAGATGGGGTCGGTGACCCCCATATGAGATCTCGAAAAGGAAGAAGCCGGCAAATAATTGAAAAAATATAAAAAACAAAAAAAAAACGAAGGGCAATTGAAAAGTTGCTTAGAATGAGCCATTCGATAACATACTAAAAGTTAACTTAAAGTTAAACCACCCCTTTAACAAGAGGACTTGCACCATTAATGCTGCTTCTAATATATTGTTAAAAATTGCACTGGTTTAGCTCATGAGCCATAAAACACCAAATAAGTGAATTTTTCGTCCTGTGCAAAGGGCCATTAAGTTTTTAGCATTTCCCTATAAGGAGAAAATCAGACGCTTACAATCTTTTTCAGAGATACATAATGTTTATACTGAAGTCATTAACACATTGTTATATTCTTCAAATTTCCCCCGTACATGCTGATCCCCCAGATATCAGAGCTTCTGGAGGAACAGATAGAGCCCAGCACAGCAACAGAACTTCTAATCTCCTTATCATTTACAGTAGGGGGTACATTATCCCTTATAATACATGAGTGATACTCAGAGTTCCCTGTATAACTCAGCCTGCAGCCTTGTGCCTTTATATGGTCACAGAACAACCCCTCAGTGACTTCTAATATCCTTATCATTTACAGTAGGGGGTACATTATCCCTTATAATACATGAGTGATACTCAGAGTTCCCTGTATAACTCAGCCTGCAGCCTTGTGCCTTTATATGGTCACAGAACAACCCCTCAGTGACTTCTAATATCCTTATCATTTACAGTAGGGGGTACATTATCCCTTATAATACATGAGTGATACTCAGAGTTCCCTGTATAACTCAGCCTGCAGCCTTGTGCCTTTATATGGTCACAGAACAACCCCTCAGTGACTTCTAATATCCTTATCATTTACAGTAGGGGGTACATTATCCCTTATAATACATGAGTGATACTCAGAGTTCCCTGTATAACTCAGCCTGCAGCCTTGTGCCTTTATATGGTCACAGAACAACCCCTCAGTGACTTCTAATATCCTTATCATTTACAGTAGGGGGTACATTATCCCTTATAATACATGAGTGATACTCAGAGTTCCCTGTATAACTCAGCCTGCAGCCTTGTGTCTTTATATGGTCACAGAACAACCCCTCAGTGACTTCTAATATCCTTATCATTTACAGTAGGGGGTACATTATCCCTTATAATACATGAGTGATACTCAGAGTTCCCTGTATAACTCAGCCTGCAGCCTTGTGCCTTTATATGGTCACAGAACAACCCCTCAGTGACTTCTAATATCCTTATCATTTACAGTAGGGGGTACATTGAGTGATAATACATGAGTGATACTCAGGGAAACCTATCAGGACTCTAAGATAAACAGTTCATACTGTGTTACATACAGGCCCGGATTTGTCACCCAACCACACCCGCATTGGTTTGGAAGCACTTGGGATTTGCAGGAGATACAATACTTTTTAAAATATCCTGTGCACCAATCCCCAGTACTCCAGACTCGATGCTGAAGGGGAGGGGATGATGGAATGAAAGGGCCTAGGGGCGTCTGCTATGTAAATCCGGCCCTGGTTACATACAGTGACTCAATGCTTCCAGCAGTTTGTGTGTATGAACAGGTGAACAATGTGGCACTTTCAGTTTGGGTCTGAGGTATGAACAGTACAGGACTTTACATGTGTAACCCATTTTTGGCCACCCCCCTGGTGCCCAGGTGGTACATCACATAATTGTTACCGATGCAGGTCCTGAGTCTCCTTTGCTAAATGAAAGTTACTGGGAAACTTCTCTCTGGCAGTGCCTCCACCTAATGGGGTCCGGGAATACACCTGAGGATAGTCCCATTAGGATACAAATCAATCAGACACTTTATTATATAAAAATATAAACTTTACACAAAGAAGTGCAATTTTAAAGGGGAAGTAAACTGTAACATTATCATTATATTGTAACAATATCATATTCAAAGCATGACCCACTACCCTAGGAACCTGTAGCGGTCCAGTCCACACCTTGTGGCTGCCTTTGGGATCAGCCATGCTGCACCAATCACAAGGACTCTGCCCCTTAGGTAGGGTTGCCACCTTTTGATAAAATGCACACCAGCTTGTGGTGGGAGCAAATGGACGGACCGCGATGTAAAAAGGGGCGGGATGTAGAAAGGGGCGGGGCATGACGTAAGGGGCTGGGACTGTGCACACGATTGCCCATAAGACAGCAAAATCTGTAAATTTGGAACGGGTTGGAGGCGGGCTTTTGTTAGGAGTATTACAAATTTACTGGCAGCTACATTGCCGTTAAAATGTCAGGTGTTTTACCAGCTAGGCCGGTAAAATACCGTCCGGGTGGCAACCCTAGAAGGGAAACCCTGTACAAACCATGAGGCTCCGACTAAAGGGAAACTAACCCTGAGGGGTCCCTACACAGGTGTGAACAATAGAGGTGTTACACCTATGAATAGTGCAGGAGCTTACTGTGAGAAAATATGGCAGCCTCCATATATAAATACAAATATACAGAGAAGGAATGTTCTGGGCACACAATAAGCTATACCCTCATACTGTACTGTCTAAGGGAATCAATATGGCACCTCCTCCTCCCATATGTATAAATACAAATATACAGAGAAGGAATGTTCTGGGCACACAATAAGCTATACCCTCATACTGTACTAAGGGAATCAATATGGCACCTCCCTCCTCCCATATGTATAAATACAAATATACAGAGAAGGAATGTTCTGGGCACACAATAAGCTATACCCTCATACTGTACTGTCTAAGGGAATCAATTTGGCACCTCCTCCTCCCATATGTATAAATACAAATATACAGAGAAGGAATGTTCTGGGCACACAATAAGCTATACCCTCATACTGTACTGTCAATACAGTATCAATATGGCAGCTTCCATATATAAATACAAATACAGAGAGGTGGCATGTTCTGGGCACATTATAAGCTATGTACTCTCCAAGAGAAACAATATGGCAGTTTTAGCAAATCATTTATTCCTCATGCTAACATATGGGTAGGCATATCATTTTCTATATACCCTTCCTCCCAATCAAATATTGGGTGATTAAGTTGCATGCTCGTGCTGATGATTAATAATGAGTATCTGCGGATGTTTGGAAGCAACACAAGTGACACAGCAGTGACCCCGGTTGTAGCAAGGCACGGGGCAGACGCCCCAGTCTGTAATAAAACTTCCTGACATTCAAACACATGAGATGTTTCTAAACACTGTCAGCTCCATCTGTTTGCAATATGCCGGCAACTATACAGCCACAGGCAGAACACTACTTGCATGAGCTCCCGCTTGTGATTCAATAGTGACTTCTATTTATTTTCATTTTTATTTGCATTTACGGAACACTGCCCCTGTTACTTATAACTCACTGGAGAGAAGCGGCTACGGGTCATGGCAATGTGAGAGTTTGACTTGCTGGGGTGACTTTTTCACCCTTGAATTACAAGGTCAACCAGCTGACATACTGGTTTGGGATCATTGAGTAGTTCTACCACTCCACAGAGGATAGAAGGTTTATTCCAAGGGGACAAGTGAAAGAAAAAATCACTTACAGTGAAGCAGAAAAGTTCAACAAAACCTGATGGTGGAACCAACGACAGATGTAGCCAGTGGTTTTATACCAACGTCCCACTCAATGGCCACTGTAGTCTTTGTGTATGATTTAGAGAGGAACAGGGCAGAGAAGGATTGCATATTTTTTTTTGGATTTTTCAACCAGCCTCACAGGTCAATGATCCCTGTAATGTAATTAGAATTTTGGACACTTTAAGGCAACTTAAAGTAGGAAAGGCATGTAATATACAAATCAAGTAACACTCTGGCAGACGCTGGTCAACAAGTTATTATATTTAAGAAGTGGGCTGGGTATTAATACTGTTAGAGATTGAGATGGACTGAGACCCACCTACAAATGCTTTAGATGGCTCTATAAACCAATGGTAACAGCTTATAATGGAATTGGATAGGAGATCTAAGATCAAGCAGGGGACTAGATAGCACACTCTGATGGAATCTTACAGGGGATGGGGCATGGAGTCTGTGATTCAAGCTGTGGGTGGGACTAGAACACTATGATGGTGAAGGCAGCTTACAGAGGGAGGGGCAGGGAGTCTATGACTCAAGCAGTGGGTGGGGCTCAAACATTCTGATGGCAGCTTACAGGTAGTGAGGCAGGAAGTCTGTGACCCAAGCAGTGGGCTGGGCTAAAACACTCTTATGGTGATGGCAGCTAGTAGGGAATGGGGCAGGGAGTCTGTGACTCAAGCAGTGTGTGGAAATAGAACACTCTGATGGAAGCTTATAGGTTGAGGGATAGAAAGTCTGTGGCTCAAGTAGTAGGCTGGGTACAGGGGGTAGGGGGAAGGGAATGTGTGACCCGCCTCATTAAAGTCTGCCTGCTGTGTCTGCATGTGAAAGTTTTAAAAGGTATCCCTACAGAGATAATTGGCCCCTGCATTGTTTAATAAAATTCAGACTAATCCGCTGTATTGTTCACACTTGTGACACCTCTATTGTTCACATCCTAAAGTCCTGTACTGTTCTACCTGAGACCCCTCTATTATTTATATCCTAAAGCCCCTGTACTGTTCTACCTGAGACCCCTCTATTGTTTATATCCTAAAGCCCCTGTACTGTTCTACCTGAGACCCCTCTATTGTTTATATCCTAAAGCCCCTGTACTGTTCTACCTGAGACCCCTCTATTGTTTATATCCTAAAGCCCCTGTACTGTTCTACCTGAGACCCCTCTATTGTTTATATCCTAAAGCCCCTGTACTGTTCTACCTGAGACCCCTCTATTGTTTATATCCTAAAGCCCCTGTACTGTTCTACCTGAGACCCCTCTATTGTTTATATCCTAAAGCCCCTGTACTGTTCTACCTGAGACCCAAACTGAAACTGCCACATTGTTCTCCTGTTCACACTTTATACAAAATGCAAATGGGGCCCCAGCACTGTGTCACTGTATGTAGTACATATTAGAGTGGTCCTCATAGGTTTCCCTGTCTCCTGCTCTGTTCTGCCTTCCCTATGCTCCGTGTGTGTTCCATAATCTTGGCCTGGCCTACTCTGCCTGTGTTTGCCATACTCTGTCTTCCCTATGCTCCCTGTGTGTGTGTGTCGTAATCGGCCTGTGTGTGCCCTGCTCTGCCTGTGGAACATAAGCCTGGCATTAGTTTTGTTTTTTTTTTTAGCATTTGAAAATGATTGGCCCTAAGGGTGTTTAAAAATGTGTTGGGGGTGCTGTGTTATCCACAGGGGAGGAGGAGGCATATGGGTTTAAGGGTAGGTCTTAAAAGAATAGTTCAATGTAAAAATAAAAACAGGGAAAATAGGTTGTGCTAAATGTTTCTAATATAGTTAGTTAGCCAAAATGTAATGTATAAAGGCTGGAGTGAGTGGATGTGTAACATAATAGCCAGAACACTACTTCCTGCTTTTCAGTTCTCTAACTCTGAGTTAGTCAGTGACTATAAGGGGACCCACATGGGACATAACTGTTCAGTGAATTTGCAATTGATACTCAGCATTCAGCTCAGATTCAAAAGCAACAGATATGTCCCATGTGCCCCCCCTCAAATCTCTGATTGGTTACTGCCTGGTAACCAATCAGTGGAAAGCAAGAGAGCTGAAAAGCAGGAAGTAGTGTTCTGGCTATTATGTTACACATCCACTCACTCCAGCCTTTATACATTACATTTTTGCCTAACTAACTATATAAGAAACATTTTTTATTTTGCACAGCCTGTCTATTTACCCAGTTTTTTTTTTTACACTGAATAGTTCCTTTAATATGATAAATTGTTTGACATATGAGTGATAAGTGATATTCCTGCAGTGAGCACCAAACATTTGTTTTTTTGGTGTATTACCACAATGAATGTGGACATGGTGGTAACATGGGTGTGGTTTAAAGTGGGTGTGGTTTAAAGTGGGTGTGGTTTAAACACAGGGAGTGGTCATCACTGGCTTCCATTATCGGCCCTCCACCAGAAAAATTCCGGCCCTTGGTACCATAGAAATTGGACAGCACTGGGCTAGAACACTCAGAACGTAGCTTACAGGGGAGGACTGGCAATTTGAAACTCAAATGGTGGACTTAACTGGAACACTTTGATACCAGCTTTTACAGGGAAAGTTCTTTAACTCACACAGTGGTCTTGACTAGAACCGTCTCATAGTAAGTTAAAGGAGAAGGGGCAGGGAGTTCCAAGCTAAGGCTGTGGGCTGGACTAGATCACAGTTATGTTATTTTTCAGATCACAGTGCAGAAAATGTATTTAGTGGTCTTGGTTAGAACACTTAAAGCAAACAAATCATCTGAAAAGGATAAGTATTTCTTAACTGCTTTTTTATATTAAGGTTTATATTTAACTACTGTGGTTTAAATTTTTTTTTTTTTTAAAGGTTTTTTTTCTGTCTTGGGTGCTAAACAGCAAAGTTTGGTGTGCTAGTGTGCTTACAGCAAGTTTGTCACAACCTGCTTTACTTTGATGTTTTGTATGTGATCATAACATGGTCTCCTTTGAGATTCTGTTGCAGAAGCAATTCTATAAGGGAGTAACTAAAACACTAAATTTCAGACGTGCAAACTTTGACAGTATAAGGGCATCTCTGCAACATATTAAGTGGGAAATGCTTTTCACAGGGTTAAACACAGAACAAAAATGGGAAGTCTTTAAAATGCTGCTTAATAAATCTACTTGTCAGTATATTCCACTTGTAAGCAAGGAACGTCATTGCAAAGCAAAACCTTTTTGGTTCAATAGAAGCGTTGGTGTTGAGGTGGGTAAGAAAAGACGTGCTTTTAAGGCTTTCAAGTTAGCTGGTACAGCCGAATCATTTATAAGGTACAAGGAGGCCAATAAATCATGCAAAGAAGCTATAAGGCAAGCTAAAATTGCTATAGAAAAGGATATTGCAGCAAGCAGTAAAAAAAATCCAAAATTATTTTTTAAATATGTCAATAGTAAAAAAATGAAGCAGGAAGGGGTGGGACCCTTACTATCAGAGGGGGGTCAGCTGGTTGATGAAAACAAAATAAAAGCGCAGATTCTGAACTCGTATTTTTCATCTGTCTACACAAATGAAGAACCAGTAAGTGAAGGTTTCCTTCTTAACACTCCCAATTCTAGTAATACAACTAATGATGCATGGTTCACACATGAAGAAATTCAAAAGAGACTTGAACATGTTAAGATTAACAAAGGTCCAGGGCCAGATGGTATTCATCCCAGGGTAATTAGCGAGCTTAGCTCTGTGATTGCCAAACCTCTTTACTTAATTTTTCAGGATTCATTGGGATCTGGCATTGTGCCGAGAGACTGGCGAATTGCTAATGTGGTGCCTCTATTCAAAAAAGGATCCCGTTCTCAGCCTCAAAACTATAGGCCAGTTAGTCTGACGTCAGTATTAGGAAAGCTTTTCGAAGGGTTAATAAAGGATAAGATACTGGACTTCATAGCAAATCATAATACTATGAGTTTGTGCCAGCATGGTTTTATGCGTAATAGATCTTGCCAGACTAACTTAATTTCTTTTTACGAGAATGTAAGTAGAGACCTCGATTCTGGGATGGCAGTGGATGTGATTTACTTAGACTTTGCTAAAGCATTTGATACAGTGCCACACAAAAGGTTACTGGTTAAATTAAGGAATGTTGGCCTGGAACATAGTATTTGTACCTGGATAGAGAACTGGCTAAAAGATAGACTACAAAGAGTGGTGGTAAATGGAACATTTTCTAATTGGACCAGTGTTGTTAGTGGAGTACCGCAGGGCTCTGTACTAGGTCCCTTGCTTTTCAACTTGTTTATTAATGACCTGGAGGTGGGCATTGAAAGTACTGTTTCTATTTTTGCAGATGATACTAAATTGTGCAGAACTACAGGTTCCATGCAGGATGCTGCCACTTTGCAAAGTGATCTGTCTAAACTGGAAAACTGGGCAGAAAACTGGAAAATGAGGTTCAATGTTGATAAATGCAGGTTATGCACTTTGGCAAAAATAATATAAAAGCAAGTTATACACTAAATGGCAGTGTGTTGGGAGTTTCCTTAAATGAAAAGGATCTTGGGGTCTTTGTAGATAACAAGTTGTCTAATTCTGGGCAGTGTCATTCTGTGGCTACTAATAGGGATGTAGCGAACGTCGGAAAAAAAGTTCGCGAACATATTCGCGAACTTGCGCAAAAATGCGAGCGGTTGGCGAACGGTTCGCGAACCCCATAGACTTCAATGGGAAGGCGAACTTTAACATCTAAAAAAGACATTTCTGGCCAGAAAAATGATTTTAAAGTTGTTTAAAGGGTGCAACGACCTGGACAGTGGCATGCCAGAGGGGGATCAAGGGCAAAAATGTATCTGAAAAATCTGCCTGTGTGTGCTTGGAAGAGATAGTGTAGGGGGAGAGCTGTTAGTGATTTCAGGGACAGATGATAGTAAGTTTGCTGGCTAGTAATCTGCTTGATACTGCTCTGTATTGGAACAAAAAAATAAATAAAAGCAGTCCTTACAAGGACTACTGTTATTGCAGCAGTCAGCAGATGAGATCAGAAGCAGGACAGCTGCCCACTGCAGCTACATACAGAGCACTGCAGTAGAAGGTAGATTACTAGCCAGCAAAGCTACCTAAGCTTAAATGTCCCTCAAACCCCTGCAGACTTCTGTCCCTCCAATAACAGAGCAGTATCAAAACGATTACTAGCCAGCAAACTTTCAACTGTCCCTGAAATCACTAACAGGCAGCAGCTCTCTCCCTACACTATCTCTTCAGCACACACAGGCAGAGTGAAAAAACGCTGCAGGGCTTCGGTTTTTATAGGGAAGGGGAGTGGTCCAGGGGAGAGCTTCCTGATTGGCTGCCATGTACCTGCTGGTCTGGGGTGAGAGGGCAAAAAAAAGCGCCAACAATGGCGAACCCAAAATGGCGAACGTCGCGCGACGTTCGCGAACTTCCGGCGAGCGCGAACACCCGATGTTCGCGCGAACAAGTTCGCCGGCGAACAGTTCGCGCCATCTCTAGCTACTAAAGCAAATAGAGTTCTGTCTTGCATAAAAAAGGGCATTAGCTCAAGGGATGAAAACATAATTATGCCTCTTTATAGGTCCCTGGTAAGGCCTCATCTGGAGTATGCAGTTCAGTTTTGGACTCCAGTCCTTAAGAGGGATATAAATGAGCTGGAGAGAGTGCAGAGACGTGCAACTAAATTGGTTAGAGGGGCGGAAGACTTAAATTATGAGGGTAGACTGTCAAGGTTGGGGTTGTTTTCTCTGGAAAAAAGGCGCTTGCGAGGGGACATGATTACACTTTACAAGTACATTAGAGGACATTATAGACAAATGGCAGGGGACCTTTTTACCCATAAAGTGGATCACCGTACCAGAGGCCACCCCTTTAGACTAGAAGAAAAGAACTTTCATTTGAAGCAACGTAGGGGGTTCTTCACAGTGAGGACATTGAGGTTGTGGAATGCACTGCCGGGTGATGTTGTGATGCTGATTCAGTTAATGCCTTTAAGAATGGCTTGGATGATTTTTTGGGCAGACATAATATTAAAAGCTATTGTGATACTAAACTCTATAGTTAGTACAGATATGGGAATATAGAATTTAATTAAAAGTAGAGAGTGGTGTATGTATGGTTGCTGGGTTTTCTTTTGGAGGGGTTGAACTTGATGGACTTTGTCTTTTTTCAACCCAATTTAACTATGTAACTAACTATGTAACTATGTAACGTGTGTTGGAGAGGGCTGTTGGTGCAATAGGATGGGTAGGTAAGGTTTGCATATTTTTAGTTTAGTTTCCCTTTAAATAAGAACAGGCAGAACAGGAATTGGGAACTGGAGAACAGAAGCAAAGAAAAGGTCACAGCATAAAACAAAATTATTTGATTAAGAAGTTATGTCTTTAATAGGAAACATATTTGTTTATTGGGAAGAGTGCGACGTGACTCATCCCCCTTTATAAAGTGCAAAAGAGGGCAGAGGATTTGCAGACTTTATTTCCCATGGAAACCCACATGTAAATTCCAAGTCATTTTCGCTTTGAGGATCCAGCCTGTAAAAACCTATATTTTAATCAATCCCTTACATGTGTCAGAGTTTGTAATTGAGGAAATGGTTTTGTAAACTATATCCCCCTGCTGTTAGAATTCGCCAGAAATGCGCATCACATACCAGTAGTCACATGTGGTCCTTGAGCCAATTCCTTCTCACGCTTCTGAAATTCATTAAGTGCAGATAAAATGGAAGAGGCCAATGGGACAAGCTTCAGAGTTCCTTCTGCACAAGGTGGAACACAATCCCTCAACATTAAAGGACTTTGACTCTCTTTAACCTCACATGGAAAGGGCTGGTAGGGTCAGTGACCCCCGGCAACTGGAAAGTAGATTCTTTCCTAGGGTCGATTTTTACCACATTTATTACATATCTTTCCTATCCATCATTGACCCCCCCCCCCCCGGCCTAGCTGTTACGGTTCAATAAATAGGACCTTTTTTTTTTAGATAAAAAGGTTTATTAGTGTTTTCCTCAATGAAACATTTCACCCTACTGCTAACAAGCCAAGCATGCTGTGCATCTGTAGTGTGATGAAAATCGCTTACTCATGCTGAAATCAGCCAATTAGAGCACTAGGAATCTGACTCAGCCAATTAGAGCAGTAGGAATCTGACTCAGCCAATTAGAGCAGGAGGAATCTGACTCACACCATGAGTGTGTTGAGTTGCTAACAAACTAAAAAAATATTGGCTTGAAATTAATCATGAAAACAAATTGTGAAATACATTTATCAAACATCAAATACCCAATTAGTGTTTTTTTTTTAATAATCATCATGGCCCCCACTTCAATCTGTTCATTAAAATGCAGTATCAAGTTAGAACTGGTGAGCAACTATGATCAACTATGACCAACCTGAATGGTGTTGACTGTAGAGGGCAACATTTGGTTTTCTACAAGAAATGGGTGCAGTGGGTGCACCCTGCTGTTCATGCTTGTTGAGTTGGCACAGGTTATTGTGTTCTGTTTCTGCCACATGTGCTTAGGTCATCAGCTTTAAAGGGGAACCCTTGGGTGCCTATATTACAATCAACATTTTTTTTCTCCCCAGCCACCACCTGAGACTTGTGTGGAAAAACCGGTGGCTAAGCTTGGGGGGGAGGGGGGTGAGGCATTGGGAGCACATTTCTTGCACATTGGCAGCACATATGACATCATACATCATGTGCATGATGAGATTTCTGCAACTGGGGACACATTAGGGTCGTTAGGGTGGCACCAGACCCAAAAACAGCGCTGCTTCCACCCTCCAACCATCAGCTTTCATACAGGGCTGGCCTAAGGCAGCGAACCTGTGACCATGGACAGAAATGCTATCTGCAAGATTTCAAGTTCTTTCACCAGCTTTTTGGGTGAAATTTGCCTCTCTACTGCAGTGGTTTCCAGACATTGTTGGTTTAAGCCCACATTTGAGGTCAAACATTGGGTCAGCTGTATCAGCCATAGCCATCGCAAATCTTACCCTAATAAGTGTTTTTAGTTGGGATTTTAGGATTACCAAGGAGAGCAATTTAGTCATTCTCCTCAAATCTCATAATAAGGGCCTTCAGCTTTGCTCTCCAGCCACTGCTGGGCCCTACAGGGGGTTCCATCTTCACAGCTTGGGGACCCCTGCTCTACAGTGAGGATGTAGACATGTTTTAAATGGTTTTGTTTTTGACAATGACTTTCTGGATTTGATATACGTCCCTTCGTGTCTTATGGAAAGGTCTACTATTACCAATATAAATTATTAATTTAATAATTAAGGTGATTAAAAAAAATAAGGTTGATATGAAGAAGATCTTTTTTATCTATGAGCCACATTCAAATGTAAAAAGAGTTGGCGAGCAACACAATCATGAAAAAAGCCCCTGGGTTACCGAATAAGCCCCTATGTGGACTAGCAGCCTACAGGTGGCTTTCCGTGGCAATACGTCTAATTTTTATATTATAACTTACCTCCAAGCCTGGAACCAACATCCAAGGAGTTTATGAGCTACTGGTTAATCACTGGACTAACCTATTATAAAGGTGGCAGGCGGTCTACCAATGAAAGGCTTCCTATTAGAAAATGTTTTAGGAAGGCTACACATTACATAGTTACCTAGTTAAATTGGGTTGAAAAAAGACAAAGTCCATCAAGTTCAACCCCTCCAAATGAAAACCCAGCATCCATACACACACCCCTCCCTACTTTTAATTAAATTCTACATACCCATACCTATACTAACTATAGAGTTTAGTATCACAATAGCCTTTGTATTATGTCTGTCCAAGAAATCATCCAAGTCCCTCTTATAGTCATTAACTGAATCATCACCCGGCAGTGCATTCCCCAACCTCACTGTCCTCACTGTGATGAACCCCCTACTCTGTTCCTTTAAATGAAACTTCTTTTCCTCTAGTCTGAAGGGGAGGCCTCTGGTACGTGATTCTCTTTATGGGTAAAAAGGTCCCCTGCTATTTGTCTATAATGTCCTCTAATCATGTCCCCTCGCAAGCGCCTTTTTTCCAGAGAAAACAACCCCAACCTTGTCAACCTTGTCAGTCTCCCCTCATAATTTAACTCTTCCCTCCCTCTAACCAGTTTAGTTGCACTAAGTCTCTGCACTCTCTCCAGCTCATTTATATCCCTTTTAAGGACTGGAGTCCAAAACTGCCCCCATACTCCAGATGAGGCCTCACCAGGGACCTATAAAGAGACATAATTATGTTTTCATCCCTTGAGTTAATGCCCTTTTTTATACAAGAACTTTATTTGCTTTAGTAGCCACAGAATGACACTGCCCAGAATTAGACAACGTGTTATCTACAAAGACCCCACGATCCTTCTCATTTAAGGAAACTCCCAACACACTGCCATTTAGTGTATAACTTGCATTTATATTATTTTTGCCAAAGTGCATAACCTGCATTTATCAACATTGAACCTCATTTTCCAGTTTGTTGCCCAGTTTTCCAGACAAATCACTGTGCAAAGTGGCAGCATCCTGCATGGAACCTATAGTTCTGCACAATTTAGTCTCATCTGCAAAAATAGAAACAGTACTTTCAATGGCCACCTCCAGGTCATTAATAAACAAGTTGAAAAGCAAGGGACCTAGTACAGAGCCCTGCGGTACTCCACTAACAAGACTGGTCCAATTAGATAATGTTCCATTTACCACCACTCTTTGTAGTCTATCTTTTAGCCAGTTCTCTATCCAGGTACAAATACTATGTTCCAGGCCAACATTCCTTAATTTAACAAGTAACCTTTTGTGTGACACTGTATCAAATGCTTTAGCAAAGTCTAAGTAAATCACATCCACTGCCATCTCAGAATCAAGGTCCCTGCTCACCTTCTCATAAAAATAAATTAAGTTAGTCTGGCAAGATCTATTACACATAAAACCATGCAGGCACACACTCATAGTATTATGATTTGCTATGAAGTCCAGTATCTTATCCTTTATTAACCCTTCAAAAAGCTTTCCCACCACTGACATCAGACTAACTGGCCTATAGTTTTGAGGTTGAGAACAGGATCCTTTTTTGAATAGAGGCACCACATTAGCAATTCACCAGTCTCTCGGCACTATGCCAGATCTCAATGAATCCTGAAAAATTAAGTAAAGAGGTTTGGCAATCACAGAGCTAAGCTCGCTAATTACCCTGGGATGAATACCATCTGGCCCTGGACCTTTGTTAATCTTAACATGTTCTAGTCTCTTTTGAATTTCTTCATGTGTGAACCATGCATCATTAGTTGTATTACTAGAATTGGGACTATCAAGAAGGAAACCTTCATTTACTGTTCCTCATTTGTGTAGAAAGACAAAAAATATGAGTTCAGAATCTGCAGGGGGTTTTTTGTTTTCATCAACCACTTGACCCCCCTCTGATATTAAAGGGTCCCACCCCTTCCTGCTTAATTTTTTTTTACTATTAACATATTTAAAAAATAATTTTTTTTTTTTTTTTTTTACTGCTTACTGCAATATCCTTTTCTATATCAATTTAAGCTTGCCTTATAGCTTCCTTGCATGATTTATTGGCCTCCTTGTACCTTATAAATGATTCGGCTGTACCAGCTAACTTGAATGCCTTAAAAGCAGGTCTTTTCTTACCCACCTCAACACCAACGCTTCTATTGAACCAAAAAGGTTTTGCTTTGCAACGACGTTCCTTGCTTACAAGTGGAATATACTGACAAGTAGATTTATTAAGCAGCATTTTAAAGACTTCCCATTTTTGTTCTGTGTTTAACCCTGTGAAAAGTATTTCCCACTTAATATGTTGCAGAGATGCCCTTATACTGTCACAGTTTGCACGTCTGAAATTTAGTGTTTTAGTTCGTCCCTTATAGAATTGCTTCTGCAACAGAATCTCAAAGGAGACCATGTTATGATCACTATTCCCTAAATGCCCCTCACCCACACAAATGTTAGAGATGAGTTCAGTATTGTTAGTTATTACAAGGTCCAAAAGAGAGTTATTCCTAGTAGGTTCTTGAACGAGCTGGAATAAAAAGTTGTCATTCAGCATATTTACAAATAGTGATGGGCGAATTTATTCGCCAGGCGCGAATTTGCGGTGAATTTGCGCGATTCGCCGCCAGCGAATTAATTTGCGAAACGCCCATGAAAATTCCCAGAAAAAATTTGCCGGCGGCAAAAAATTTTTTTTCGAAAAAACGGACGCCGCCGTAAAAAACGGGGCAGTTTCGCGAATTTTTCACCGTTTCGCGAATTTCGCGCGAAATTCGAGAATTTTTCGGCGAAGCAAAACGGCCCAAATTCGCCCATCACTATTTACAAACCTACTCGCTTTTTCTGTATTGGCAACCCCACACCTTCATAAAGCTTCATTATTCTTTACTTGTGGTTGTTGGGGTATTAAGTGGCAAAGTTACTCCACTTCTAAAACCAATAGTGACAATTTAGATACTTGCATTCAAACTGGTGACCATTCAATTGCCATGAGCTTCCAAACCTTGTGTAATTGTTTATTGTATTTTCCCCCTTGTTCCATTCCTGTGACAAATATTCTGGTTTAGTGCATGTTAAGTTCAGTTTAGCAAAGATAAAATAAACACTGTAATGTTGTAGGTTCTTAATGTAGACATAGGCATGAGGGAGTTAACTTTCCCTGGCTCTATCTTTGTATACAAGAATGACATAAAATAACATAACTCGCTGAGCTCAAGGTTGTCTCCAAGAAACAAATTCCTCTGGTCTTTTTTCACCCTGTTTGCAGGCCCAGAAATGTGCCACACTCCGGGGATTTCATAAGACGATGCACAGGACATTCAGTTGGGTCATGGATGGGGCAAGAGTTCTTTAAGCTTGCGGTTAGCAAAAAATGTATATTATTTGTTTGGAATTGCAAAGCAAAAATGTGTGACTAAGCACAATTCCAACAATGGGAGAAGGAGGTGTCTAGAGCAGGAGTTTTGCAAACACATCCCGATATGGATCTTTAGGCAGAATTACTAATAAATTATATATCTGCAAAAGGTATGGGTGGCTATTATAATTATTATTTCCTAGTAAAATTATTTGACAGTACTGCACTTAAAAAATATTGTATAACATATTTTCAAAAAAATGTCATTTACAAGAATAAGAAAAACTGTCCTAAAAAAAGGCAAAACGGCTGAAAATTTGCAAAACGCGCTGAATTCAATAGGCGTCAAAAAATTTTTGTGTTACAAATTTTTCTAACTCCAAATGCATGAAAGACAATTTTGTGTTGGCAAAGGTGGTAAAGTTTTTCACCGCGCATTATAGATTTGTGAAAAAATTCACAGATGGTGAAGTACTGAATCTATGCCTGGCAAAAAAATTCGCTCATCACTAATAGAGATACAAGAAGGTGGTCAGAACCTGTTGTTCTCATTTTCCTGTAGTTTCTCTGCAATGTTCTCGGCATCCTTTGTGGAATTGCCAATGGATTTTAAAATAGTAGTAATATATAACTCTGAGTACCAGCCAGGTCCTGGAATAAGCACCCAATTGGAAAACTGAAGGGAGGAGCAGGACCACCTTAACATGTGACAGCCAACATGGCAGAGCACCACCACATGGAGAGCTAGTAGAGACTCTAGTGGAGAACCTACAAGAAATCAAGTAGGTATTTGGCCTGCAGAACTCCTCCATGAACTCATGTCCAGGAAGAAAGGACTAATAAGCATCCTGCGGCTCTTTGGCCATCAAGTGATCACTACAAATCTTTAAAGTTAAAGCTCCACTGAGAAGCCTGTGATTTCCATGAAGATAACCCCTTAGTGTGCTCCAGAGAGTAAAGCTAGCCATTCATGCCCAGATTTAGTGGGCACTGTGCAGTTTGGCTGATTACGACGTGATTTAGTGCAAGGTAACTTTGGCATATATGTCAGGTAGGTGTTGCGTTTTAACAAACCATCCTGTCCTGAGCTGCCCTGAAAAAAATATGAAAGTGCCATCTTCTGATGCACCATGTTCACTGGAGTATAGTGGGTGAGCAGATGAGGCTGAGGGCCTGAACATACAGAACTATAAACAATATACTGTAGATGCCTGTTATAATTTTCTTCTAAAATAAAGTTAACAGTTGGATGTCAGCAATTTATTTCCTAGAGAGTTGCCAGCTTGTATACTTTTCCTAAGTTTGTGTGGGCATCATCCTCCGGCTGCTCTGGTTTTCCTCTCACTGTTCCTATTGTTTTCTCCACTGGAGGGAGCTGAGACTGATGAGAACAGTTAACACTTCATTTTCTGCCTTGCACAGGTCATCAATGTTCTTTTTCTGCTCTACTGCCCCATATCAAGGTCAAGTTATCATAGTTTGTGATCTATCTGTGAGCGCAAATGATCATTCTTATGGACATGGCCTACAAGAAAACCTTGATAGAACGTTGGCTTTGTTGTATTCTTGCATTGGTCCCTTTCCAACTATCCTTCAAGATTTTAACAAGCAAAAAAGTTCACCAGCATATATGGAACTTTTTCAAACTCAGCACATGCCAAATTTTGCCTCTCATCTCTTTTAAAGAGCCATAGGTTGGACATCTCAGATATCGACGCTATGGATCACTAATGAGAATGTAAGGGGTTCTCTAGTAGCATAAGGGTTCATTTATGACTGTGAAGGGCAAAAATCTGATGGAACCTTCCATTTTTTTGCACTTTGACCATTCCTTTTCACTCTTCTCAAATTTCAATAGGTGTCTCCCTACCCATCCCCTAAAGTGCCAGTCATTCAGAAATCCATGATAGGGAGCAGCAATGGATCCAACCTACACCAGTGCCCTGTATTTATCTGCAGCTAATCCCTGGGCTCTGTGCATGGTCGCTATGGGGCCTGTGCCTGCACCCCTTAATGCTGTTTTACTTCTGCCCGGGGACATTGTAAATTAACCCTATAGTCTGAGACTGCAGGTCTCTGCATGGTGCTAATTTATTAAATACAAAATGTTTATTCACATCTAAAAAGATCTAACAGCCCCCACTCATTTCAGCCTCTTTGGGTTCTGACATCATCGGCATGTGTAGAAAGATATGGCGCCTTCAATAGTGAAATCAATATGTTTTTTTGTGACAAATTATGGCACTTGGTGATTTGGGTTTTCATTAGATGAAATAAACATTTTAGTGAAGCAAACTTTGGTACCATTAATAATGTCATGAAAGAGTCAAATCCATTGAGATGTAATCATTGCTGCCATGAACCCAACCATAGAAGAGCGCACAGACAGACGGCCTCTCCGTGGTGGTAATAAAAATAATAATAATAAATACAAACACTTGTTTGGATACAGATGTCAAAAAACTAAAAGTCCAACTGTTCACAGGAGGCAGCAAATAGTTGAAATTTGGGGGTCGGTTGGGGGGTAAATTGTTGGCTACGAGGCATCCACAAACGCTGTTACCTGTGGTGTAAGAATGTCGGCAGAGGGTGAGCAAATACACACAATTCCACTGTTTATTATCATTCATTTCAGATCCTGAGCCTTCTTATAATCTCAAATGTCCAGCCATCCAAAACAACCTCGGAGCCGAACAACTGGGGGTCTACTCTCACTGGGGCAACGATGAAGGCTGTAATTTAGGGGTCTATTTATAAAGTCCATAGAGCAATGGATTTAACCTCTCACAGCCTCCAGTCAATAGAATGGAAGGACTCTGTTTGACATTTGAATTTTTTTCCATCAGTAGATGTCCAAAGTATATAATGGTTTCAATCATTCTCATAATTGGTGCTGTAATAAGAGGATATAATATATTATCTAAAGTGCCTGGTCAAGGTAAATGCTACATCCTGTTTGATGTACGGTTTGTGGCCTCCATAGATAGGGTGCTACTAGAGTCTACTTACACAAGAACTTCCATGACTCTGACTTGAAATCCAGAATTTTGAGCAGAGATTTGCCACGTGCATTATGATTTCAAATCTCTGCTCAAAATTCAAGGCAGTGAAGATTCTGGGGAGGAATCTCTTATCCTGAAGAGCTCACAATGTTGGAAGAAGCAAGATTGGGGATATTTGTGGAACTTAGTGACATTAAACTTTGGCCTCCTCTCCAAATTAATGGATTTGATGAACACTTTTACATGTTAAATATTTATGCAACAATATAACCAGAGCAATATCTTGTGTGTGTGGGGGGGGTTTCTCTGGGTAAATTCAACATGCCTGATGCAGGTGACCTTAACATGGTTGTATGGTTGATAAATTAGCTCTTAAATTATCTGAAAAGACCTACACAATGAAAATAAAGGACAATAATGCCACTAATGTAATTTCATGTAATTGTAATGTAATTTTAGTGGAAAAAAAATCTAAAATGTTTTAAGATTTTTTATACCCAGAGGCTGCAAATAGTCAGAATCCGAAAACACTCTATCCTCAACCTGTCAAGGATGTAGCAATCCTTCTGAGGACAAATCTACATGTGGAGGAGGAATCTTAATGCAGCTTAAATTTCTGTTTTTCTAACAACATTTATAGTACATGTGTCTGGGAACTGGGACAAGTCTAAAAAACTCAGATGGCTATTACGGTGTTTGTAGTGACTTTTTCAGTACACGCTCCCCTTGCAGGTCAAATTTTTTGTTTAAAACCCAATTAACGCAAGGTTACAGATCTACATTGTAGTAACATTGACCCTGCTATAGTTCCAGGGGTACCCAGTACACAAATAAGCTCTCACCCCAAATCTCCCTCTAACTGACATTTAGACTCGGCCCCCTTAGCTCATAACAAGGTTACAGATATATAGAAACATTGGGGTGTCACCCTGCTATAGTTTCAGGGGTACCCAGGGCACAAATAAACACTCACCCCAAATCTCCCCCTAACTGTCCTTCAGACTGGGCCCCCTTAGCTCATAACAAGGTTTCAGATATATAGAAACATTGGGGTGTCACCCTGCTATAGTTCCAGGGGTACCCAGGGTACAAATAAGCTCTCACCCCAAATCTCCCCCTAACTGGCCTTCAGACTGGGCCCCCTTAGCTCATAACAAGGTTACAAATATATAGGAACATTGGGGTAACAGTCACCCTGCTATAGTTCCAGGGGTACCCAGGGTACAAATAAGCACTCACCCCAAATCTCCCCCTAACTGACCTTCAGACTGGGACCCCTTAGCTCATAACAAGGTTTCAGATATATAGAAACATTGGGGTGTCACCCTGCTATAGTTTCAGGGGTACCCAGGGCACAAATAAGCACTCACCCCAAATCTCCCCCAAACTGACCTTCAAGCTGGGCCCCCTTAGCTCATAACAAGGTTACAGATATATAGAAACATTGGGGTGTCACCCTGCTATAGTTCCAGGGGTACCCAGGGCACAAATAAGCTCTCACCCCAAATCTCCCTCTAACTGACATTTAGACTCGGCCCCCTTAGCTCATAACAAGGTTACAGATATATAGAAACATTGGGGTGTCACCCTGCTATAGTTTCAGGGGTACCCAGGGCACAAATAAACACTCACCCCAAATCTCCCCCAACTGACCTTCAGGCTGGGCCCCCTTAGCTCATAACAAGGTTACAGATATATAGAAACATTGGGGTGTCACCCTGCTATAGTTCCAGGGGTACCCAGGGTACAAATAAGCACTCACCCCAAATATCCCCCTAACTGACCTTCAGACTGGGCCCCCTTAGCTCATAACAAGGTTACAGATATATAGAAACATTGGGGTAACAGTCACCCTGCTATAGTTCCAGGGGTACCCAGGGTACAAATAAACACTCACCCCAAATCTCCCCCTAACTGGGCTTCAGGCCAGGCTCCTGCCACTGCCGAGGACCCCCCAGGAAAACCATACTTGTTATATCAGTATACATTTTCTTTTATTATGCAATATTTTATTTTAAGGTTTTTCATCCTATTAAGCCAATAAGAAGAATAGTTGCTGCTACTCAGCCGATGTTTGAAACCAACTCTTGATAATGTCTACGTTGGCTTCTAAATGAGCACAAAGCAAAATAAAGAAAGAATTCACGAAGAAGTGGCCAACTAGGCTAAAATATCAGTGAAATAAAAATTGTCAGTTACAGTGTAGCCATATTGTGATAGAAGAGCAGGGGGGGGAACTCTTCCATCTGCAGAATGAGAATTCCTGTTTTATTTACTGTTTCTAACGCTTGGACGTGGGGGGCTCAGTTCAAGGAGAGTTGAAGGGCAGATGCCTTGGTGTGAAGCTAATTGTTGAATTTTTTTTTTCTTCCCAAAATACATCTTGTGTTGCCAATGTGTAAACTATAGAGAATTCCAGGGGCCGCGCAGTTGAAAGGAGATTAACCTTGTGTAAATCATACATGGAGGACATGCACACGTGTGTTATATATCACTTTCAAGTTATTTTTAATATGGAGGGCGGATTGGTCCAGATTTAAACCATGGGAAGGGCTCAAGGGAGTCAATTATTTGCATGATAATATCCACATTGGCTGCAGATTGTGCACCTGGAATATATAACTGAGGGTATTGGCTGGTGTGGGTTTTATTAGTATGAGAAAAAGAGGTGAGTTACTCCAACAAGCTAATAAATACGACAAGGTTCTTTTGTAACCAGTGGCAGCCAATCAGGCGCTTTCTTTAATTGCTCTATAGCAGACAAGGTAATAAAAGCAATCATCTGATTGGCTACTGCGAGTCAATGTCCAGGGAAATATATTTCTCACATTGCTACACTATACCAGCAGCAAAATCATATTCATGATCATGTTTGTGTGTTGTTTTTTTTAAATCACATTTTTCCCATTTTTTAAATATTTTTTTTGTATTGCCTTTTCTGCTAAAAAAAACTGTGGGAAAAATAGAAAACAAAAAAACTGTTTTGTATTTCTTTATTTAAAAAAAGAACAAAAAAGAATTGAAATACTGAAATAAAAATATGGGGAAAAAACACTTGTTTAAAAAAGAACATTGTTGGTGTTTTTTGTTTTTTTTAATGATCACATATTTTTTTCAATTTTTAAAGCAGGTTTTTCTTCTCTTCCAAAATATGTCAAACATAGAAAATAATAAGCGTCACCTTATTTTTAAAAGAAAAGAAACTGATAAAAAAAAAGAAAAATATTTTTGGGGAAAAATTAGCTTTTTTCCCAAAACAATGCAAAAGAATATGATTTTTTCACAAACGAGTGCCCTGATGGCTGTTTTTTTATTATTAATAAATCAGTCCATAGGATTATAATATGTAATTAAATACTATGTGCAATATACATATTAATAGTATACACTATTGTATTTTATTTTTTGGAAGTTGCATGCAAAAACAGTTGAAATGCTTTTAAGGCACAGTCTGAGACAATATTTGCATGGATGGCCTGTGGGCTCCCAGTGCTCCAGTCCGACGCTGCATTCTATAGCCCTAGAACAGACAGATATTCATAGAAAAAAGTCTGTACCAGCTTTAATGGGGTAACCAAAATGTCAGGGCCTTACTATAACAACAAGGATTTGGGTAGAGTCCGGCATTGTCAGGTGCAACATTGTTTTCATTGATTTCAAAGTAATAATTTGAGGAGTTGTGAAAAAATAACGTAATTTCACTCAAACCTTCATTGCAGGGTATGAGACATATGCAAAATGCTCCGTTAAAAACATCTTTTGTCAATGCTCTAAACAGAGCGGCAGTATTTTAGCACAGGTACAGTCACTCATTTGTACCCAAGTACCTAAATCTTGTGAAACTGTATTGGCCTTATCTGGAGTGAGCAGAAGAGTTGTGTTTGTAAGTGCAAAAACTTACTATAAAGAACCAAAGAAAATGAAAAGCAGCTAAGCTAATATAGGGAAAGGATCATCTCAGTTAAGAAGAAAGGCTGGTTTTGTTGGATTTATTTACAAAGGAGTAGTGATGGGCGAATTCCTGCGTCCGTTTTTTTTGCCCATTTTCGCCAGCAAATTTGCGCCGGCATAAAAAAAAACTGGACTCCCGCACCATTTTGCAGGAAATTCACAAATTTCTCAAATTTTTCGGCGAAGCAAAACGCCCCAAATTCGCCCATCACTGCAAAGGAGAAGAGGCACTTAAGGGGGATTTTTATATATTTACGGGCCAATGCAGTCAATTCCTTGTTCATTAACCTTTCCTTCTATGTGTGTCTTGACCTATAATAGACTGTTTGCTAATGGTTTAATCCAGTGGGTTGTGGCAGGAATGAGGAATGAGGTTTGAAGTATCATCTAAAGTGAGAACTTGGGCCCTTCCAGATATGAAGCAGAAGAAGAAGGTCTCCATGGGAGAAGGTCATTTTAATTCATTATGAAGCAAAGAAGGCCAAGAAATCAGGTAGAATTAGGTAAAATATAGTTTACCTAGAAATGAACCAGGAGTCGGGTACCAATAGGCAGAATGGGATGACTAAAAATTAGGGATGCACCGAATCCAGGATTTAGTTCGGGATTCGGCCTCTTTCAGCAGCATTCGGATTCAGCCAAATCCTTCTGCCTGGCCGAACTGAATCCGAATCCTAATTTGCATAAGCAAATTGGGTGGGACAGGGAGGGAAATCGCATTACTTTTTGTCAGAAAATGTTTTCCCCTTCGCACCCCTTATTTGCATATGCAATTTATGGTTCGGATTTGGTTCGGTATTCGGCCAAATCTTTCACAAAGGATTCAGGGGTTCGGCCGAATACAAAATATTGAGTTTGGTGCATCCCTACTAAAAATGTAACAACCATCCAAAATAAATAATGGAGACCAGTGTCAAACTGGCCCACTAGGGTATCAATAAAACACCCGTATCAAACTGGCCCACCAAAGTACCAATAAAACATCCAATGCCAAACTTGCCCACTACGGTACCAATAAAACACCCAGTGTTAAACTGGCCCACCAGGCCATCAGTATGAGAACACAGAGTACAAATGGAGAGAAGGATAAATATGAAAATAGAAAGGACTAGGAGAATAAAGAAGGTGTAACAAGAGTGGAGGAAAAATAGTTTGGAGCGTGGGCCTTTTGTGTAAGGATTTCTGGTGGGCTCCTGGCATCTCAGCCCAACACTGATTGATTAATATAATAACTTGGATTTGCCCAATGTTCCCTTCTCCGTAGAAACAATATCCAGTGAATATCGAGGGCCGAGACACAAAAGAAATGGTCACTTGTGTAGTTCGGAATTGAACATCTTGAATGAATCACATGAAGTCTCATTTTCTGCACTCCCCATCAAACCATGTCTCTCGTTACTCATTAAATTATTTTATGGCATCACTATCTTGTCATATTAACTACATTCTAATCCCCAACATTACACTTAGATGGTTGCAGAGGAATTGGAAGAGAGCGTGCAACAATATTGCATTTTTTTTCACTGTTTATTCCTCTTTTATAAAAACCCCTTTGTTATTACAGAACCCTAGTGTGGACCCGGGGGAGGACTTTCTGTTGAAAACATACAAAATAATCATTTCTTTCGGCTCTGACGTCTTGTATATTTTTCTTCAGATGAAAAAAAAAATTGAAACAGAAATTGTGACTTTTTTTAAATTGGCAAACGGCCCCCCGTACACAGAACAGTATGAACACAAATTAGCATTATTTTGAAACAAGAATCAAGACCTACGAAAACAGATTAGCTACAATGTGTGTTTACAAAAGATGTAATTTTCTGCCTCAGATGAATGTTTTATGATTTTCTTTAGCATGAACCTTTCTAACCTCTAGACTCTGTGTAACATGTACACAAAGAAAAAGTGAAAAAAAAACTTATTATGAACAGGGTTCTGGAATTGGTACATCCTTTGACTCCAACTGCTCAATATATGGTAACTCCAACTCTGACTCCAACTCCAACTCTGACTCCAACTCCAGCTCTGACTCCAACTCCAGCTCTGACTCCAACTCAAGCTCTGACTCCAACTCCAGCTCTGACTCCAACTCCAGCTCTGACTCCAACTCCAGCTCTGACTCCAACTCAAGCTCTGACTCCAACTCCAGCGCTGACTCCAACTCCAGCTCTGACTCCAACTCTGACTCCAGCTCTGACTCCAACTCCAACTCTGACTCCAACTCTGACTCCAACTCCAGCTCTGACTCCAACTCCTGCTCTGACTCCAACTCCAACTCTGACTCCAACTCCAGCTCTGACTCCAACACTGACTCCAACTCTAACTCCTCTTAATATATTTCCATGTTGATTGTTAAGTACACAACATACAAGGCATTTTATCACTGCAAAAGCTCAAAAATATAAAAACCACATCCATTGATAATTTTAAGCCAAACGACATAAACCAAAATCATTTGGAAAACCTAAAACAATTTATATATGGTTTGAACCGGGCATATAGCTGTAGAAAAGCTGTTAAACACAATCCAAAATTAACTAAAGTATTGTTCTTAGAAACAGAGTTGGTTCTGTCATGTTCTAGTTCATAGAAACTCAATCTGATTTGATCATTTTCAGTACTTGTATTTAACATTATTTGGAGTCAGAGTTGGTACATTTTTGGCAACTCCAACTCCAAATACCCAAAATTATTTCTGACTCCACGACTCTGACTCCACAGCTCTAATTGGGAACCAATCATTAATGCAATGGGGGACATTTACTTCCCCTGGGCAGAAATGCAAAATTAAAAATCCAGTGTGTGGCACATAGTTCAAAATACTGGGCTGCCTTAGACCCACAGTCATAGGGTCTGCTCAATGGCTTCTCTAATTTCATCTTAGATGGTTAATGAAGCGTTTTATAAATACAAATCTTGAACTTGATTCCTTTGTGAGGTGCAGAGAGACAAGGGGAGGCCAGTTATGAGATCTGGGGTAAAAACTAAGTTGTTTAACTTCATGTCGATGAAAGCACCCTAATTAAGCTTAATTAATGGCTTCAAATAAGGTGCAGCTTGAGTTCATTTTTGTATAATATGCTGGGAAACTTAATGGCAGTTACCTGTAGGTTTTGGCTTACAGACATGTAAATTAAAGGGATCCTGTCATCGGAAAACTTGCTTTTTTCAAAACACATCAGTTAATAGTGTTACTCCAGCAGAATTCTGCACTGAAATCCATTTCTCAAAAGAACAAACAGATTTTTTTATATTCAATTTTGAAATCTGACATGGGGCTAGACATTGTGTCAATTTCCCAACTGCCCCTGGTCATGTGACTTGTGCCTGCACTTTAGGAGAGAAATGCTTTCTGGCAGGCTGCTGTTTTTCCTTCTCAATGTAACTGAATGTGTCTCAGTGGGACATGGGTTTTTATTGTTGAGTGTTGTTCTTAGATCTACCAGGCAGCTGTTATCTTGTGTTAGGGAGCTGCTATCTGGTTACCTTCCCATTGTTCTTTTGTTTGGCTGCTGGGGGGAAAAAGGGAGGGGGTGATATCACTCTAACTTGCAGTACAGCAGTAAAGAGTGATTGAAGTTTATCAGAGCACAAGTCACATGACTTGGGGCAGCTGGGAAATTGACAATATGTTTAACCCCATGTCAGATTTCAAAATTGAATATAAAAAAATCTGTTTGCTCTTTTGAGAAATGAATTTCAGTGTAGAATTCTGCTGGAGCAGCACTATTAACTGATTCATTTTGAAAAAAATAAATTTTTCCCATGACAGTATCCCTTTAAAGTGTTTTCATCTGTTTTGTATGAGGATTGTCACTAGATACAAGTGAACTTAGGTTTCTGGACATAACTGATAATGAGCAGGAAGAATAAAGGCTTGGGTGGGTGAAGGTAAAAATGAGGATTTTGGGCAGAGGAGAACAGAGCTAGCAGGTAATAGAGACTGATTGGCTGAAGGACTGCATGAACAGGTAGACCGGTGATGGAGAAGACAAAGGTCAACATGCTGGACAAGGTAGAGTGGGTGTAGTTTATAGTGCACACGCTGGATGGAGAATGAATGATAAGAGAGACTCAAGTGCAGGGTACCAGGAATAATTAAAGGACCAGGTAACATACAAATTAAAAAAAATTTGTTTGTATATAATGGAAAAAAAAACACCAAAATATATTTAACTTATAATTTGCGAAGTCTTTATTAAATAACTTACCGAAACTCTGCTTGTGCTCATCTACAGAAAAGGGGATAGGGCGACGATCCATTGCGCAGCACTCAATTTCTCCTCCCTGCCTTCTATAGGAGATAGCCAGGGAGGAGAAATCGAGCACCGAAAGATGGATCATCGCCCTGTCGCCTTTTCTGAAGAGGAGCGGAAGCAGAGTTTCGGTAAGTTATTTCTTAATAAAGAAATTAAGAATTTTAAAGTTAAATATGTCTTGGGTTTTTTTTCATTATATACAAACCAATTTTTTACAATTTTTTTTTGATGTTACTGGTTTTTTAAGAACTGGATTTGAAGAACAGGATAAAAGGAGCTGGATACCATGAATAACAGCCTAGGAATACATATCATGGCTGGAGCTACAGTCACTACCCCAATGCTAAGACACAGGGTACCTGGAACAAGATACATAATAGAGTGGATAGACTTAGGGTCAATGCCTTAGTGCTTCGACACAGGACACCAGCAACAGGATACAGAGAATAAATGATATTGCTCAGAGTCAGACCATAGAGTGTAAAATGGGAAAGCATTTAAACAGGGTGAGACCTAAAGAGAATAGACTGCACCCAACTAGCTAAGAATAGAGCTGTTTTTCCAACAAAGTTGTTAGGGGAAGGAAGCCTGAACACAAAAGTCCCTGGTTCAAATCTCAGTATGTCTGTAGATCTTTGTGGTGGCCATCAGACCCATACCTGAATATATTCTGTGCACACCATGATGGAAAATAAATATTTTTTCTAAACCACCTTTTATTTATCTTGGTGAGTTTTCATCATATATTGACCTGAGCTGCCAAATTTAAACATCATGGTTTAATTAGATTTCATCTGTCTCACCTCAAACCTCATGTAACATCATTCCATAAAAGCCCCTTTTCGGAACAGAAAACTTTATACAGTCCTGAAAAGAAGGGGTTTTTTTATTATTGAAAATTCCTTCTTCAAGCACATAATTGGTAAGTAGGTTTGGTACACGCGTGGGACTTGTCATTGATACACTATAAATCGTACCGTACCACATGCGAGAGAGTTAAATTCAACCGGAATGGGGATTAGGAACTCTGTTTAGACTTGCTTCCCCTTAAAATAACTTAAACAACACAAAACTTATGTCTTCAATAAGTGGATACCAGGCCAGAAGGTTTCTAAAAGAAAAAAGCTGTTCTGGCAGCATTAGCCTCGCCCATTAAAATGAAGTGGATTTTGTGAATGGTGAGACCTTATAGTCTACGTTCCAACACTTGGCGAAAGCACACTGGGGCCAGACTCTTAGTCTTGGACACAAAACCATCTGCAGTTGAAATAATGTGAACAATAAGTTTGGCAAATGCCAACAAAAAAGATTCCTTTGTAATGCGGTTAATAGTTTAAAGTTCACCAGAAGTGGCAGAGGCAGGGTCTGAGTAACTGAGTAACTGAGTAACTGAGTGCCAAGTGAGCATCTGTTATTGCAAAAGGCCGGTAGTAGCACATAGTTCAGCCTGTAGCTGTACAGAAAGAGGTCAGGATGGTGCCAGTCAGATTTTCCTGTAAAAATAAATCGAAAGACGGAATGTGTAGTCAACCTTTTGGAATTGTCCCATATCTTCTGGGAAACACGGATATGAGACATTTCACCTCTAGGTAATCAGATCTCCAGATAAAAATGATTTGCTCAAGATATTCTAAATAAGTCTGAACATTAGATGATGAACATATCTTCTGCTTGCTTAAATCACAATAAAGCTGTGCATATAGTTCAATACCCACTTGTTTGATGGACCTAATGTAGTTTGGCCACCAACGGGCTAGACCAGGGGTCAGCAACCTTTACTATCAAAAGAGCCATTTTGCTCCCTCTTCCACTAAATTAAAATATTCTGGAGCCGGAAAACATAACACAGCTTATAAACTTTTAAAAGTTTTAACCTTTTTTTAATTTTAACTGTTACAACAACAGAATACAACAAACAGAAGTGCAGTGTGTATATGTAGGGCTATTTTGAAATAAATGAAACACTGAATAGCCCTATTGAATGCGAGTGTTCTCAGCTGTTTAATGTGACTTCTGTTTCTGAAGTTCCATGCTGATCTTCCCTCTCTTGTCTTGAGTTTGCGACCGCGGTAAGGACCATGATGAATCATCTTGCTTTGGCTCGGTCTTTCCTGTCACTTCTGGGACGTCTATACAACCCTTGCTGGCGGCTTCTTGAGTGTGCGAACGCAGTAAGATAACTGTTAGCTTACTGTGGTGGCACACTCAAGAAGCCTCCAGCAGGTGCGAGGGCTGTATAGACGACGTGACAGACAAAGGCGCAAGACCGAGCTGCTGCAAGCAGGATGAAGAGCTGCATGAGGCTCCGGAGCCGCGGGTTGCCTACCCCTGGGCTAGAGTAATTCAGTATGAGTCAATCATTTAGCCCAAGGCAGACAGACATTCAGATCATAATAATAATGATGGAAGAATGTGATGTGGTCCTCATACATCAGGATTTTCAAACCTGACTGATAAATTTGGCTTCGGGAGGAGCCCTCCACTACTCAGATGCCACCAGGTCTTATTGTGGGAGAACCAGGGAGAGAGTTCTGGGCAAGCACAGGAACCGATAATAAGCAGATAGGACAACGGGAGCAGTCAGCCAGATGTGAACTGGCAGGTTTAATACTAGACCAACAACGTGGTACCAAGTCAGATAACAGAAGCAAAGTCAGAGTCACAGGCCGGGGTCAAACAGAAGTGAGGTACAAAATCGGAATCCAAGGAATAGTCAAATACAGGCTGGGGTCAGTACAGGCACCAGAATGGCAAGTGTCAGGAACACAAATCAGATTAGAAAGACCCAGGAACTGTTGGGGCAATGGGAATAGGTCATTTGCACTTTTAAATATTTAAATTTCCCGGCAACCACGATGACTGAATGCAGTGCGCACAAAGATAGAATTTAGCCGAATGCCACTCGAACCCAGAAGCAGCATTCGGGAGCAGTGACGAGAGGAACCCGCAGGGGGCTCCCCCCTGTGAGCAAGGTGGGCATCCTTGCTGCCACACTAAGCAACCAGGTACAGCAGGGCTTCACAATGGCCCAATAAGCTAATGAACTAAGTCAACAATTTTTATTGGGCTGTGTATTCTTTGGGATTTTTTGGGAAAACAGCTCATTACATGTTATAAGCTGCACATCGTAGCAGAAAGCTCATAAAAAGCACTGAACTGCACTGAGCAGTAATCATGGGCGAATCTGACGCGTTTCACTTTGCTATAAATTTGCAAAATGGCAAAAAATTTAAAACATGAAAATCAATAGGTGTTTTTTCGCACAACATTTTTCAGACTTCCCATTTGATGTCTTTTTGAGTCTTAGGGGGTTATTTACTTAGCCCCAAATGCAAAAAGTCCCGAAAAATTTGTGATTTTTTTTTTAAAATAAAATCGGGCTTTTAAAAATTAACGAATTTTTCAGAATTTATTAAACCCCGAGGCTGGAAAACTCTGAATCTGAAATCCCGGCATCTCAGACCTGTCAAGGTTGCATATAAGTCAATGGGAGAAGTTCCAATGATTTTATTGATGTGCGCTGGGTCTCGTGCCATACCCCAAAGTTTTTGGAGGTTTGGGCCAAAAATCTGTGGTTTCGGGAAAAAATTGTGAAAATCGTGTGAAACCTCTGAAAAAATCGTGAAAATCTGAGTTTTTACCGCAAAGCAAATTTACGGGAAAATGTAATAATAAATAAGCGTTAAAAACCCGAGCGGCTTAGATCGGAGTTTGTAGCAGCCAATATTGAGATAATTTCGGACCTTGATAAAAAAACCCCTTAGGGTGTTTCTTTTGTGGCGAATCGCGGCCAAATATTTTGTGTGTCCCTACTAAGCAGTAGTGATGGGCGAATTTATTCGGCAGGCCCAAGTGTGGGGCGAATTTGCGCATTTCACCACCGAATATCTTGTGTAAATTCACTGGTGAAAATTTGCGAGCGTCAAAGTTTTTTCGGCTTCCACACTGGTTCTGCCACCAGTGCCAATTTTGACGCCGGCAAATTGTCGCCGCCTTCAAAATTGCTGTTTCGCTAATTTTTTGCCAGTTTCACAAATTTAGTGTGAGATTCGCAAAATTCGCTGCGAAGCGAAACGGGACAGATTTGCCTATCACTACTGAGCAGTCAATAAGCAATCTGAAGTACAATAGACGTAGGAATCTAAAATGGATAGTAGTGCAAAGTTTGCCCCAGATTTAGTGACTCATAATAACCAAAAGAATATTTACATTTCCTAATGCCCCTGCGTTATATAAGGTCATAGGCTTTATAAGTGTGTGATAAATCAAATATACAGTAATTAGGGGCACAGAGACTCTACATACAGTAATGTTCTTTCTTCCAATCCCTTATTTTACTTCTACAGCATTGACATATTTCACAGATAATGTTTAATCGAATTCCCCTCGACACTCATTAAGACTCTAGAGTCACCAAGCCACACTAGTTGCCTTTCTATCAAATGATATGTTAGTGTTCTAAAGCTAAATTTAAGAGCCTTGCTTTTCAGGGAATGAAGTATACAACAAAGGTACCATTGGAGAGTTTAATAAGGAGAATAGAAATAGGGATAAGCCAGTAACAGGTAACAGGTTGCCTGAAGAAAAGAAATACAAGTAAATTAAGGATAAAACTACATTGAATGCAGGTAATTCCATGTGTGTCTTTCCCAACTAAAATAAGGGGTCGGCAATCTAATATTTCAGCTACTGTGCCTAAAGATAGAGACCCCAGCATCTGTCAGGGAAGTCGTATTTGTAAGAACAATAATTATGGGAATAAAACTCTTAAGATCTATCAATAGATATATTGAAAATGTTAGTATGGAATTTTGGTTTAAACAATGAAGTCACCAACTGTGGAAAAAGTACATACTCCTCACATTACTCCTAACATGTCCCATGTCTGTACACTGATATTAAATTTGAGGCATGAGCAACTTTATTCAGTATAGTTCAATAACAACTTCACAGAGAGAGAAAAAATGGCAACAGTTACATCACGGTCACAGTTGGGTACATTATGCTCACAGATGGGTACATTATGATCACAGTTGGGCACATTGGTACGGGTGCTTATTCATGATGGACCCAAAGCAACTGGGTCTATTTGGCCATATAGTTTGCATAAAAGAAAAGAGGAGGAACCACACAGGCTTCTTAATGCCCTTCCTCAAATTGTTTTAGACCATTGATAGACAGGTACTCATTAGGGTCATGGTGGCCTTCAAGCTAAAATCAATATGAAAAAGGGTATTGCAGCAAGCAGAAAAAAGAATCCAAAATTATTTTTTAAATATGTAAATAGTAAAAAAAATAATCAGGAAGGGGTGGGACCCTTAATATCAGAGGGGGATGAGCTGGTTGACGAGAACACAAAAAAAGCAGAGATTCTGAACTGTTATTTTTTTTCTGTCTACACAAATGAGGAATACGACTAATTTTGCATGGTTCACGCATGAGAAAACTCAAAAGAGACTAGAACATAAGATAAACAAATGTCCAGGACCAGATGCCATTCATCCCAGGGAACTTAAAGAGCTAAGCTCTGTGATTGCTAAAACTCTTTGTTTAATTTTTCAGGATTCATTGAGGTCTGGCATAGTGCAGAGAGACTGGCCAATTGCTAATGTGGTGCCTCTATTCAAAAGGGATGGTGTTCTCACCCTCAAAACTATAGGCTGGTTAATCTGACATCAGTGGTAGGGAAGCTCTTTTAAGGGGTATTAAGGGATAAGATACTGGACTTCTTTGCAAATATTAATACTATGAGTATAGTATTTGTACCTGGATAGAGAACTGGTTAAAATATAGACTACACAGAAGAGGGATGGTAAATGGAACATTTTATAATTGGACCGGTGTTGATAGTGGAGTACTGCAGGGGCCTGTACTTGTTCCTTTGCTTTCCAGCTTGTTTATTAATGACCTGGAGTTGATGATACAAAATTGTGCAGAACTATAGGTTCCATGCAGGATGCTGCCACTATGCAGAGTGATTTGGCATCACAATAGCCTTAAATACTCTGCTTGTCCAAGAAATCATCTCTTAAAAGCATTAAAAGAATCAGCATCACAACATCACCCGGCAGTGCATTCCCCAACCTCACTGTCCTCACTGTGATGAACCCCCTACTGTTCCTTTAAATGAAACTTCTTTTCCTTTAGTTGAAGGCGGGGCCTCTGGTGGTGTGATGCTCTTTTAGCTCTATGGCTCAGGTCCCATATATGTATAGAAATTCAGATGTCACTCACCACTGCAAAATGGGTTTACTATTCTTGTTTTATTGAGATCTTCTCACAATGTTTTGTGGGATCTACCCCCTTTCTCAAGTGCTCTTGAAATAATGAACAGGAAACAGGTATAAATAGGCAAAATAATCAAAAGTTCCACCCCTCAATTAGTGACAATTACAGAGTGCATGCCCCTATAGATTAATTCCAAGTATTGCATATCTGTCTGTGACCATCAATATATAACATGTTGCAATTTGCCAAAAGTCCAACAATATTCTAATCCTAATCCAATAATTCCTCCATATGTGTCTCAGTGGTGACTGTGAACAAAGAAACAATTACATTTCAAAATCTATATATTTACATAAACTGGTCATTTTCATATTACAACTGGAAAAGTATCACGTTCTGAAAAGAAACAAGAGAAGTTCAGAAATTCATTGAGTACCATGGATGTCATAGTGTTTAATTTATCAATCCACATATTTTCTTTCTGCAATAGAATTGTGTTATAATCCCTATCCATCTAACCAGTTTAGTTGCACTTAGTCTCTGCACTCTCTCCAGCTCATTTATATCCCTCTTAAGGACTGGAGTCCAAAACTGCCCCCATACTCCAGATGAGGCCTCACCAGGGACCTATAAAGAGACACAATTATGTTTCATCCCTTGAGTTAATGCCCTTTTTTATACAAGAACTTTATTTGCTTTAGTAGCCACAGAATGACACTGCCTAGAATTAGACAAATTGTGCAGTTCATATACCGTAGATGGTTATTGCTAAAAGGACTTCACAAGTCTGGTTGCACCACAGGGAGACCCATATAGCAAGAAAGCTCGGAGGCTTTTTCCTGATCCTCTATTATCTTCTGGGACATTTGCTGGGACATTAGGTGAGAATAAATGAGATACTGGATATCCCTTTCTAGGCCTATAGAGGGTATTATAAATCGTATGTTCTGTGAATAAGCTTTAAGCTATGGAGTGAGTTAATTGCACATTGATTATGGCAAATAAATTACAGCAATAATCACACACCTAATAGAGAAGTGCAAGGCATAGTCTGAGTCTAGGGTTACCATCCGAGGATTAGGCTTCTGTTGTAAGGAATTAAAATGAAGGAGAAACAAACAAGACTATGAACGTGCAGCCAATAGGGCCGCAATTGCACCGACTCATTATTTCTTACAAAAACCCTGAAGAAAATGGGCTTGCTCTGCAACAAGCCTAAAAGGCAGCGTGAAACTATGGATCCAGTGTTCCATTGAAGACAAAGAATTCCAACTATTATGCTGAAAGTGATGCCCTCTTTGTCCTCCCTGTCAACAGTCCCCTGCCCAGCCACTTGGTCTAAGTTTCACTGTCTCTGAAGACCACGTGGAGCAGAGTGAAACGAAAATAAACCTCTCCAGCTCCCCTTCCAACAAAGAAGAAGGAGGGAAATGGTAGGAGAGAATTAAGAAGGATTAAATCAGATAAACATTGTTGTAACGGAACTATGGGAGCCTGGCTTAACTGGAATTATAGCAAATACGCTTACAAGGATTTCTTTTCTTGGCCACCAGAGATCAGGTAAGGAAAAGTAACGTTGGCCAAAAAGTACAAGAGAGCGTTAAAAAGCCTCCAGGTCTTTATCTCCATCTAATGATTCTCTGATAAGCGCTTTCAACAAAATAGGTTCGCCCTAGTGCGTTGGGTAATTTTGCTTTTCAGGAAGAAATGGGGTTCTGCGGAACAGTGCCGGAATTCTCCTGTGTATCACACGAGATAAATGAGATAGCCGAAGAATTTAACTTAATGGTGCTTTCTTTCTTTATATGTGAGAATATCTTGAACTGGTAATTGATCCGGCGTAAAATAGAGATCTGGGATGTTAGGTAAGACTAATATTTGATGTAAACTTCAAGCTACGCAGAGGCCAGGGCAGGGGAGGAGAGTCTTTGCTGTGTTTTCTCAACAATATATTGCTCTGGATTTTGTACTGACAATGTCCACAACTTTGCTCATACTATTGGACATTGGGTTTTTTCTGTTTTTTAAATAAAGAACATGTGAAGGTCATGTTATGTAATTAATGCAGGCAAAGAAATATATGTGGCAGAGGCCATGGGAAGCAAACCTTTTTTCCAATAAACCACAAATTTTCCATAATCTCTGACCTTTCCCAGCGGCTATTGTCCTGTATTTGAGTATCAACATGAAAGCCTACTACTTATACAATCCCATGCAAGAGCCTTATTATCTACTATGCTACTACTACTACAGGCTCCATCTCTCTCTACTATAACTGCTATCCAGGGTTGGAATGGGCCGGTGGGACACCGGGAAAAATACTGGTGGGCCCTGGTGGCCCAGCCTGCCACTGCCCCCCACCCTGGACCCTGTCACAGCAGCAGCCACAAGGACAAAGGTACGTGCAGGGGGCCGGAAAGGAGTTTGCGTGGGGTCAGAAGTGGCTTTGCAGCTAGAGCAGGGAGGTGTGTTGGCACCCCTGAAGTACTAGCCCCAGTGGGCCTTGCCCCCCAGTATGACCCTACTACTCTCCTACAGTCACAGTCCCATTCCAGAGACTATTATCCCACTGTTACTATAGGCACCATCTCTCCCTACTATACCTGCTATCCCACAGTCACACTCCCTTCCCAGAGACTATCCACTGTTACTATAGGCACCATCTCTCCTTACTATACCTGCTATCCTACAGTCACACTCCCTTCCCAGAGACTATTATCCCACTGTTACTAAAGGCACCATCTCTCCCTACTATACCTGCTATCCCACAGTCACACTCCCTTCCCAGAGACTATTATCCCACTGTTACTATAGGCACCATCTCTCCCTACTATACCTGCTATCCCACAGTCACACTCCCTTCCCAGAGACTATTATCCCACTGTTCCTACAGGCACCATCTCTCCCTACTATACCTGCTATCCCACAGTCACACTCCCTTCCCAGAGACTATTATCCCACTGTTACTATAGGCACCATCTCTCCCTACTATACCTGCTATCCCACAGTCACACTCCCTTCCCAGAGACTATTATCCACTGTTACTATAGACACCATCTCTCCCTACTATACCTGCTATCCCACAGTCACACTCCCTTCCCAGAGACTATTATCCCACTGTTACTAAAGGCACCATCTCTCCCTACTATACCTGCTATCCCACAGTCACACTCCCTTCCCAGAGACTATTATCCCACTGTTACTATAGGCACCATCTCTCCCTACTATACCTGCTATCCCACAGTCACACTCCCTTCCCAGAGACTATTATCCACTGTTACTATAGGCACCATCTCTCCCTACTATACCTGCTATCCCACAGTCACACTCCCTTCCCAGAGACTATTATCCACTGTTACTATAGGCACCATCTCTCCCTACTATACCTGTTATCCCACCGTCACACTCCCTTCCCAGAGACCATTATCCACTGTTACTATAGGCACCATCTCTCCCTACTATACCTGCTATCCCACAGTCACACTCCCTTCCCAGAGACTATTATCCACTGTTACTATAGGCACCATCTCTCCCTACTATACCTGCTATCCCACAGTCACACTCCCTTCCCAGAGACTATTATCCACTGTTACTATAGGCACCATCTCTCCCTACTATACCTGCTATCCCACAGTCACACTCCCTTCCCAGAGACTATTATCCCACTGTTACTATAGACACCATCTCTCCCTACTATACCTGCTATCCCACAGTCACACTCCCTTCCCAGAGACTATTATCCCACTGTTACTATAGACACCATCTCTCCCTACTATACCTGCTATCCCACAGTCACACTCCCTTCCCAGAGACTATTATCCCACTGTTACTATAGACACCATCTCTCCCTACTATACCTGCTATCCCACAGTCACACTCCCTTCCCAGAGACTATTATCCCACTGTTACTATAGACACCATCTCTCCCTACTATACCTGCTATCCCACAGTCACACTCCCTTCCCAGAGACCATTATCCACTGTTACTATAGGCACCATCTCTCCCTACTATACCTGCTATCCCACAGTCACACTCCCTTACCAGAGACTATTATCCCACTGTTACTATAGACACATCTCTCCCTACTATACCTGCTATCCCACAGTCACACTCCCTTACCAGAGACTATTATCCCACTGTTACTATAGACACATCTCTCCCTACTATACCTGCTATCCCACAGTCACACTCCCTTCCCAGAGACCATTATCCACTGTTACTATAGGCACCATCTCTCCCTACTATACCTGCTATCCCACAGTCACACTCCCTTCCCAGAGACTATTATCCACTGTTACTATAGGCACCATCTCTCCCTACTATACCTGTTATCCCACAGTCACACTCCCTTCCCAGAGACTATTATTATCCCTAAGTGTACTAGAAAATCATATAATCATAAATAAACCCAATAGGCTGGTTTTGCTTCCAATAAGGATTAATTATATCTTAGTTGGGGTCAAGTACAAGAGACTGTTTTATTATTTCACAGAAAAAGGAAAAAAAATTCAAAAATTTGGGATAATTGATTATAATGGAGTCTATGGGAGACATTGTTTCTGTAATTCAGAGCTTTCTGCATAATGGTGCATAAAGTCAATGGGAGAGTTCACTATCCCATTTTGAAGTTTCTGTGGTCTGCTCTGGAATTAGCCCTAAAAATCCAACTATTTCGGACTCTTCTGTCAAAAATCAGAAAGATTTGGAATTTTCAAGTAAAAAGGCCGAAAAAATCTTACCATTTGGGGAAAAACTCCAATAGGATAAAATTATTAAGTGATTTAGTAAATTAAAAATAAGTAAAATTGTGATTTGTTTTTCCTGCAGGTAAACACATGATTTTTTTTTCTCCGATGAAACAAAATATATATAAGAAAATTGTAGTGGAGATAAATTTTCAGCAAGTTTTGCTTTGCTGGGGAAAAAATACTGTTTTTTGTGCAGGGAAAACAATAATCAAGAAAAAACTGCCAATTGACTCCAATACACTCTGCAAAATTTCTGCAATTTTTCTGGCAAGCAAAATGGTTCAGTTTTACTCATCACTATTTATTACAGGAACTTAATTTTTTTTCAAGTTTCTCTGAAGTTTTTTTAATTCTTAAATAATACATTTTTCTGTTCTTTTATAATGCTAAGTATTTGGGAACTGGGGTTTCTATTTTCCTGTTTAAAAATAATTTTTTTTCCAGATTTATATGTACATGGTCATCCTTTTTTTAACAGATAATATAGTACAAATATACAATTTTCTTTAAAATTTATCAATCTAAGAAATGAAAAGAACAGATAAAAGTGAACCAACAGCTGCATTAATTGAATAACAATTAAATAACTAAAAATGACCAATAATGATTTTTTGGTAAATAACTGTGGATTATGCTAAGATAGATATTGACTAGAACACACAAAATAGGAGAAATTGCGGCTCAATCAAACACAAACGTAAAGATATAAAATTGAAAGGTGTAGCTACGGATACGGACCAATATTAACTAGTAACGTCTTTGTAGTTTTTTTTTAAATAATTAAAAAATTTAAATTTAGTTTTTTGGTAAAGTCTGTTTTTTTCCTAAGTAATGCTAAATCCATTCCTTGTGTTGGACAAAGTTAGAACTGTTGTCATTTTTTGGTTATGTTTTGTTATACTATCACTTTAAAATATCTTTTACGCCAAGAGGCAGGATTAATAATCATATGAGAATGAGTATTTATGAGGTTATTTCCCAAGAAAGAATTTAAATAATAAAATGAAATAATTTGAAATTTGAATCCTCATTGACTAATATAAAAGCTTGACAGGTTTAGGTTGCCACGATTTTTTAATTTGGACTTTGAAATTGATTATAAACATTTTGAAAATCTTAATTCTGTAAACTTTAACTTTAATGCAACATTAAGGGGCTTATTTATCAAGGGTCGAATTTCGATTGGAAAAAACTTCAAAATTCAAATTCGAAAAGACCAACCGAAATCAAGTCAAAGTTTTTCGAATAGGTCAGTTTTCGATCGAATAGGTCAGAATTCGAAGGAATAGCGCATTATAGATCAAATTTGATTCTAAGTTTTCCCCCCAAAAAAATTCGATATTTCCACCAATTGACTCCAAATAGGGTTTAGGAGGTCCCCCATAGGCTAAAACAGCAATTCGGCAGGTTTTAGAATGGTCAAAGTCAAATTTCTCAAGAGACAGTACATGTTAAATTTCAAAATTCAAATTTTTTTCAAATTCGAATAAAATTTGGACTATTCCCTAGTCGAAGTACACAAAAAATAACTTGTAACTTAAAATTCCTGCATTAGCCAAGACTATGGTTGTAATTTTAATTTGGTAAATTCATGCAATTCTCTTTTAAAAAAAGTGAAAACAACAAAAAAAAACAACTTATCATTTCAAAGGGATCTAAACTCAAAACATGATTGTATTATAAAATATATTTATTGATTCAATAAATAAAATGAACGTCGACTCCATTTTATCCAAATAATCCAAATCTTTTAAAATGATTTCCTTTTTCTGTGTAATAATAAAACAGTCACTTGTTCTTGATCCCAACTAAGATATAATTAATCCTTATTGGAAGCAAAACCAGCCTATTGGCTTTATTTAATGTTTATATGATTTTCTTGTAGACTTAAGGGACGAAGATCCAAATTATGGAAAGATCCATTATCTGGAAAACCCCATGCCCTGAGCATTCTGGATAACAGGTCCCATTCCTGTATTTTCTTTATATTTACATGCCATGCATTGTTGTTGTATTGCAAAACACTAAGGGGGCAGATTTATCAAAGCTCAAAATTCGAATTGAAAAAATTTGAATTTCAAACCTAATTTTTTTGGGGAAAAACTTTGATTCGAATTAGATCGAATGCGCTATTACTTAGATGCGTATGATTCGAATTTGGATGAATGGAACAAATACGGACTATTCACCTTCGATTTTTTTTAAAAATAAATTTCGGTCTGTCTTTTTTAATTTGAATTTCAAAGTTTTTTAAATTTGAAATTTGACCCTTGATAAATCTGCCCCTAAAGCAGCTGGAAAAACAGCAAAACTCTTTGGTGGTTTGATTGGATTTCCCACCACAAGAGAAAATTGAAAGTTCAGGATACTCTTTACCCCCAGTGGGAACTGTACCTCATGGTACTGGTTATAAACTCTATTTTATATAATACATCTTGTCCCCATAAGACCTAGACATGCTGTTCCCATAGGAGTAACAAAAATCTATATCTACAACATGTAAATGCAGTTTAGGCATCAGTTAAATAAGAGGTTAAGTCAACCCATTTATTAGAAAAACACTTGTACACCCGGCTCCTATTGGTTTAAGAATCTACTGTATAACCAAAACCCCATAGGACAGCAGGAACATTAGTATATCAATTTATATAAGATAGAGGTTGCAAGTGGAACTTTGAGTACCCATCAATGGTTGGAGTTGCTGGGAACTGAAGGTGTAGGTGAAGGTGCATAAAGAGAAGCTATATGGGTATATCAAGGGATACGTGTCATTAATAGAAATAGTTTTGCTTTATTTCAGCAATGAAAAAGATGTCGATGGCCACATTCAATATCCTTCAATATTGGAGTTACTGAGAGAAAGGACAACACTGCAGTGCTAGCTGCTGAAATTCGTGTTTTTATTCCACAACATGTTTCGGGCCCCAAGGCCCTTTATCAAGTGTAGCGTGAACAAAGTGAGGTACATACATTTATACAATACATGGTAGAAAAAACCTTGTTAATTGTACCGCCCATTTTTGGGGGGTAGTGCAAGTGAGGCGTCTCTTTGGATTTCCATTGGTTCAAGTGAATGCCGTGGATTAACCCTGTGTGGGTATAGAATCAAGTCCATTGGTGAGATTTAAAATAACAAGTCCATTGCTGTGAAATTAAAATAACAGGTACTGCCACTACATGGCCTGCCTGTGTTACACCTGTAAAGAAGCCTCACTAAGACTTATATAATGAGATATAATCTCTTGACCTTGTACATAAATCGATCACTATATATAAATATATAATTGCCCTTCTTACCGGTAGCTGTATTCTATTTATCCATATAGGCAATATAGTTATCTGTGGAAAGGGAACAGTAATAGTTTTAGTATACAGGAATGATTCAATGTCAAACAACACTAATTATAATACATTGTTGCATTAAAGTTTCACTGAAGTGGTTACAAGTAGCATTTTACACTACAGCTATCATTCATGCCTAGAGGCTGTAATGTGTCGAGTCTTTTTATCCAAAAAGTCTCTCTCTGTGAGAGATATTGTTTCATATCCCCGCCTCTTTGTGGTGTCTGAATGACTTCTAGTACCATCCATTTTAGTTGGGTCTGGTTATGGTTAGCCATATTGAAGTGCCGGGAAACTGTAGTATCTGTGGGGGAGCCCTGTTTGTAGTTCCGTATATTTCCCCTATGCTCCTTTATTCTGGTTTTTATACTCCTACTCGTTTGGCCGACATAACCCTTGCCACAGGGGCATTTTAATAGATAGATTACGTTTTCTGTTTCACATGTTGCATACTGTTTAATTTTTATTGGGGTACCTTGTACTGGGTGTCTCACTATTTCCCCTTTAATTATGGAGGTGCAACATATACACCCTAAACATGCATGCGTGCCTACCTTAGGTTTGCCTAAGAACCTTTGGGTGCCTTGTCTTTTGGGTGGGAAAACCTCGGCTGGGCATAGGGTGTCCCTTATAGTTTTTCCCCTTGTATAGCTGAATAAAGGGGAAGTAGGAATTTCTTGTTTTAGTGTCCTATCTTGTAGGAGCAACGGCCAATATTTTGACATGATGTTTTCAGTTTGTTTGCTTAGGGTACAGTGTTGGCTAACAAATGGTGTACAAGTCTTGTTATTTAACCCTTTTGGTTTGTATTGCAGGAGTTCTTTTCTTTCAATCTGTGTTACTGCTTTCACACTTCTATCAATCTCTACTTTTTTATAACCCCTAGTACAGAATCTGGAAGTTAGGTCATTTATTGCTTGTGTAAAGCTGGTTTCATTTGAAGAGATCCTTTTTGCTCTTATAAATTGTCCCTTGGGGATTGCTTTAATGACTTTCTGTGGGTGAAAACTGGTTGCCAATAATACATTGTTACGGTCTGTTTCCTTCCTGTATAAGCTTGTGCTTATGTTTCCGTTATTAAGACTAATTGATACGTCTAGAAAATTTATACTCTTCCCACCTATTTCTGTGGTGAATTTTATGGTTGGGTGCGCTTCATTTGCTCTATTCACCATTTCTGTAAATTCTGTTATTGGACCATCCCACATTATCAGTATGTCGTCCACAAATCTATGGTAACTGGTTATATACTTTTTATAAGGGGAATCCAGGAACACTGCTTTTTCTATCTTGTGCACAAAAATATTGGCAAATGAGGGAGCCACTGCAGCTCCCATTGACGTCCCTTGTTTTTGCCAATAATAGGCCCCTGCATATCGAAAGTAGTTTTTCTTTAAAACCATAGTTAGACAATCGATTATAAAATAAAGGAGATGGTGTGGTGTATTGGTTTCAAGGAGAGCTTCTTCTACATACCCTATTCCTTCCTCTTGTGGGATGGAGGTATAAAGGCTCTGTATATCGATACTACAGAGTTGTACTGTAGTATTCACCTTCCCCAGATCTTGCAATTTGCATAATAGATCTGTGGTATCCTTTAAGCATGTTTGGATACCAGTTGCGAGTGGTTGTAGGAAACCATCTACGAACTTCGATAGGGGTTCCAATACAGAGCCTATCCCGGATACTATTGGTCTACCTGGAGGATTAACCAATGTTTTATGTATTTTAGGTAGAATGTATAGTACCGGGATACGTGGGTTTTGTTTGCATAAATAATCTCTCACGTGCTTTGGGATTGTGTTATTTTCACAGGCCTGAGAGGCCATAAGTTCAATTTCTTTTTTAATGATATCTGTTGGGTTTACAGGGGATTTTTCATAATGCCCTGGTGTTTCGAGTTGTCTCTGTACCTCGGTGTTGTAATCTTGTTTATTCATTACAACAATGGCTCCCCCTTTATCTGCCTTTCTTATGACTATATTGTCATTATTTCTTAATGTTCTTAAGGCTGTTCTTTCTTTGAACGTTAAATTACTTTTATTGCTTTTAGGCATTTTATTCCATAATTGTTTTACCTCATGGGTGACAATATTTTCAAAGGCAGATAAAGAGTCATTGTTCACATCTGGGATAAATGTGCTTTTGTTTTTAAACTTATTAAGAATAGTTTCAGGTTGTCTTTCTATATTTTTACCAACAGTTTCAGTTCCCGCAAAGTGTAACTTTAATTTAAGGTTTCTCAGAAATTTCTGAAACATTATGTCCCATGTAGCATATTCCACATCATAGGTTGGTATAAACCCTAGTCCCTTATTTAGCACAGTCATTTCTATGGGTGTCAGTTCAAATGAAGAAATATTAAACACAAGGTTGTTTACCTTGTCTTGTTCCCGGTCCTTTTTGGGTATTGGTCTCTGGTAGTCACTGCTTGTGGCTTGCGCTGTTTGTTTCTGTCTTGGCAGTCTGTGGTTACCCCTAAAAAAGGCACTGACGACTGTGTGCTTGAACTTAAGCATTCCTCGCTGCTTGATGCGCTGGTCTGCGACGTTGGCGTATACTGGGGTCGAGGGTTCCTGTATCTCCTCCTGGAGCTCCGATTTGTAGGGGGTCGTGGTCCCTGCGCTCCTTGCCTCCAGTGCGGCTGTTCCGGCTGCTTTGTGTAGCGTTCGCGCTGGGCCCTGAATTCGCGGCGCTCCTCGCGCCAGTTGTACACGTGTCCTTCCGTGTAATCTCTTGCGTCGCGGTCACAGATAACTATATTGCCTATATGGATAAATAGAATACGGCTACCGGTAAGAAGGGCAATTATATATTTATATATAGTGATCGATTTATGTACAAGGTCAAGAGATTATATCTCATTATATAAGTCTTAGTGAGGCTTCTTTACAGGTGTAACACAGGCAGGCCATGTAGTGGCAGTACCTGTTATTTTAATTTCACAGCAATGGACTTGTTATTTTAAATCTCACCAATGGACTTGATTCTATACCCACACAGGGTTAATCCACGGCATTCACTTGAACCAATGGAAATCCAAAGAGACGCCTCACTTGCACTACCCCCCAAAAATGGGCGGTACAATTAACAAGGTTTTTTCTACCATGTATTGTATAAATGTATGTACCTCACTTTGTTCACGCTACACTTGATAAAGGGCCTTGGGGCCCGAAACATGTTGTGGAATAAAAACACGAATTTCAGCAGCTAGCACTGCAGTGTTGTCCTTTCTCTCAGTAACTCCAATATTGACGTATACTCCATGCACCTGAGGTGGGGGTGCACACTGAGATTGAGAGGATATTAATTTGGACTCCAGAGGCACAGTCAACCAAATAGTGTGGCACATTCAATATCCTGTATAAGCCATGGTTCTCACTAAAACATCATTCAACGTCCAAGAGGTCCAGCCTACCATTGCTTGCATTTTCCATACACCAAGGGGCACATTTACTTAGCTCGAGTGAAGGATTAGAATGAAAAATACTTTGAATTTCGAAGTTTTTTTTTGGCTACTTCGACCATCAAATTGGCTACTTCAACCTTCGACTACGACTTTGACTTCGAATCGAACTAAAAATCGCTCGACTATTCAACCATTAGTGTTAAGTATTTTTTCCTTTTATCCTTTTTTTTGCTCCACAACTTTTCAACGAACCCATGAGCAATAAGGGAGTGGAGTCAATACCAGTTTAGAGGGGAAAACACTGCCAAGAGTGTTTTGGAAGGAAGTATTACTGTTTAATGAACAAAGTTGTTTGAAAGTGTAATTAATGTAAAGAGACAGTTCTTATCTCCTAAGTAACCTGTTTTGGCTTTGTCTCTTCGCTATTTTTATAGGCGTCCAGTTGCTCTTCTACACTAGGAAAGGAGGAAAAGCAGGACACAATGGTGTAAGTCAGATCCACCTCTCATAGGCTTGGGTCTTGCGGCTTCTGTATTCACTGTGCCTGGACAGCATTAACCAGTGGGTCATTGGAACTGGAATTTTTTCCCTCTCCTTTTAGTTCTGTTTATATTCTCTGAACTACTGTCTTGAATTAACCAACCTGAAGGAGAACATTGAGAGAGAGAACAAATATGAACGAATAAACAGACACTGCATCCAGAAGCAATTGCATTCAATACATGCATGTTACTGTAGGTTGGCACACCATCAGAATGTTTAATAAAACTGGTTGCTCACTGTAAGGGTTCTACCAGTAAGTCTCCATACTAACATGGCCAACAAGGAAGAAGAACAGGGCACTCCAGGATATGAAAAAGTAAACAAGTTAAATCCCCTTGTAGGGGTTGTCATCTGGAGTACAGACAAAATTGACTGTATTAAGCAGTGACAAGTGATTAATGAATCTCTTATACATGGGGCTACTCTCAACAAGAATAACAGTTGGGCTCAGATTGGTAGGCCCTTGATATCAAGATCTCTGGTGGGCCCTTAGTGCCCACTCCAATGCTGCCTTTTATTTTTTAATACAAAAATATAAATGGTGGATCCACCCAACTCAATTATTTGTTTTGCCAGAGTCGCTCAGTCAAATAGTTTTTTTTCCTGGATAAGACTGGAGTAAATGTTTTTTTTCTTTCAGTTCTACATTCATGGCTTGGGGCTTTTCAGATGTTGCTCCAGGTACTTGTTCAATTTTGACAATGTAGTTATCTGATATTTCCAAGAAATAATGCTATTCTGTGACACGTGACCTCTAAATCTTCTGATGAAGCTGGGTCCATAGATCTTGCCTACATTAAATTGTGTGCTATTATTATGCCTTGATGACTTTTCGATTGACATGCAGAAACTGTGTCCATTGTGTTTTTATGTGTCTGTTGCCAGCATTTATGGACTCAACTCATTTTTAAAGCAAATTATAAGGTTGTACAGTAATTCATTTCTTATAAGTGCCAATTTAATAACATTTGACATTTTTTTTAAATCCAATGTTTTCCGTTTAATTTGAGTTTATTCTCAAGAATTCAGGGGGATTTCCAAGCTCTGATAATGGCACTTTCCTGGCAGTTTAGTAATTGTTAAGGAACCAAGAAAAAAAAATTGCTTCCCACCCTTTTGCTTTCCCAACTCCAGACTGTAGGGGAGTGTGGGACTGTCCCACCAAGATACCATGAAAACTCCTATTGAGCCCAGGAGTCAGTGGATCCTCCTGCACATCCATCCATTTGACTTCCTGTGTCCATACCATGAACATTTCTCATTTCTGTTCCCAAAGAAAAGTCTTGGCTGAATGATCAAGATGTCTTCATAGAATGTAGATTCATTAGAAATTTGCTCCCTTACCCATCCTTGGTTCTCTAACTCCAGGGACATTTCCCATTTCTGTTGCCAAAGAAAAGTCTTGGCTGACTAATCAAGATGTCTTCATAGAATGTAGATTCATTACAATTTTGCTCCCTTTCCTATCCTTGGTTCTACAACTCCAGACTGTAAGGCAGTGTCAAACTGGCCCAACAGGATACCAGGAAAACCCCCACTGAACTCCTGTTCATCCATTCATTTGGCTTTATGTGCCCACACCATGGACATTTCCCAGTTCTGTTGCCAAAGCCAAGATGTCTTCATAAAATGTAGACTGATTAGAATGTTGCTCCCTTTCCCATCCTTGGTTCTCCAATTCCAGACTGTAGGAAAGTGTCAGACTGGCCCGGCAGGATACCAGGGAAACTTCAACTGAACTCAGGAGTCAATGGGCCCTCCTGCTTATCAATCCATTTGAATGTATATACCTACACCATGAACATTTCATATTTATGTAATAAACATGTGAAATAGAGGGAAGGACAGATAATCACATGGAGAGTCAAGAAGTTGAGTGAGGAGAGGAGCAACAATAGTGTAGAAAGGGGCCCATGGTCTAAGGTTTTCTGGTGGGCTTCTGGTATCCCTGTCTGACAGTGATGGATGGTGTTTAGGTTGCCATGCATCTCATACATAGTTTTGACCATGTACCTGGATAACGCTTTATATGGGTGCTCATCCATATATGAAAGTGCAAGGAGCAACTTTGAATGCAACAAATGGTGTCATTGTATCTAATATCCATTATGTTAAGCAGTCATTGTTGTCAGCTCAGTAGGTACAGTATACATATTAATATTGTTGATATTGTGGAAATGTCTGATGCAGTATAATATCAACAGGGCCAAAAATCCGTAGCAGCTTTCAATGTATTATTATGTTAGATAGGGGTCTTCAAGTAAATGATTTTAAATGCCTTTAATGATGACAATCTTACCTAATTTTAAATAGAGAACATACCATACGCTCATAATTGTATTTAGCAAAAATGTCAGATGTAATTTGGTAATGGGCCATAATTGTGTCCCGATGCATATTGATGAGAATGTTTATTGACAGATATGGAGACATCTGGTGGCCAGGTGACTTGCAAATTAGAAGCCTTAATTGCTTTAAAACGTCAGCTTCCGGGTTTTGTTGATTGATCTTGGTTTCATTTGCAGAAGGAGATGCAGATGGCAGGGAGTCTATGCTCTGAGCCTGTCGTCAGATATACTTCCTTAAATAAGTGAACTAAATGGAAAGTTTAAAAACGATAACCTTTTTTATGGAAGTCCAAGTGGACCAAAACACCAGGTTGGTGGTAGAAATTTAAAGGGACAGTATATCCTCTTATTCAACACTAGTTTAATGAATAAGGCTTGTAGTGAACACACATTTTGCCTATTGTTTTAAAGGCCTAGGAAATAAGTTTTTTTACATGGGGGTGCCTAAAGGCGCTTCTCATCAACCCAATATACTGATAATGTTTCGGAAAACACCCATTATAGCACTTTTGCTTACTTTTCCAAATTACTTTGTAAATATATATATATATATTTTAGCAAGAACCTTGGGTTATATAATATGTATAATTATATATACGTATGTGTGTTCCATGGTTTAGGAACAGGCCAGTTTTTAATGGTTTATTTATTATTACAATATCACATTGGGATGCTCTCCTAGTCCTCTGGATCATTTGGTTGTATCTTCCAATTCTTTAAGTGTCTCTTATTATTTCTTCTCATTTACGTGTCCTGTGCCTGCTTGTTCTCTTATTGTCCTGTGTTCTCTGTATCTCTCTCTATACAACATAATGGATCTACCTGTAAGGCATTAGTACTGGGGAAATCCCCATTACTCAAATAGGGAGAAGATAAGTCCTTCAGCTGATGATGTAAACAATTAGGAACTGGACAAGGATGAGAGTTTGAAGATCTGAAACATGACACAATGAAGCGGGACATGTGGTGAAGAAGGAGGACAGACTGGGGTGGGATTGAATGGGTGGAGGAGCAGCACAGATTGGAGTGGGACCGAGTGGGCAAACTGTAACGAGTGAAGAAGTTGCAAAAACGAAGCCAGAACCAGGCAGTAGTGATGAGTGAACTTTTTTGCCATGTATGGTTTTGCTGCCAGCAAAAAGTTTTTTGAAGCTGTCTGACCACCAAAAAACTTTTTGGTTAAACAGCAATTACTTGGTGTAGTAGCAGATACTATTACCAGTTGGCCAAATGTAACGTCGAAAATCACAGACATGGTTTTAAGAAATTGGCAACATGGGATCCTTTTTTTCTATCGAATTATCAGTTGTAGCACAGTGGATAGGAGGTGCCTCTACAATGAAGGGCACGCGTGGAGCAGAATACTGAGCGAAAATTTTGCCTTTCCATTGACTCCAATGCAATTCAGTGAATTTTGACACAAAGCAAAACTTGGTGGATTCGCTCAATACAATCAACAAGATTTGAAAGTAAGGAAAAGCTCTGAAGCAGCATAAAAGGTGCCAAGACAAGCAAATCTTGCTACGAAAAAGTTGCTGTGACAAAAATGTTGGTGCAACAAAAAAAGTCGTCAATAGACTTTAATGTGTTTTGCAAACTTGTTTTGTGAATTTTACTGTAGTTTTGCGAAAATTTTCAGTGAATCGAAATGGGACAGATTCACTCAGCTGCAAATTCGTTATCACTCAGTAGTTGAACGCTGGTGAACTTTCGTTAGTGTTAATTCATCAGCGCAAACATTTCATAGCGATTTTTCTGTAGCGTTCATTTCTCCCTAGCGAAACTTTGTTAGTACTCTTACTCTTATGTCAATTTGAATATGGCGGGTACATATAGGTCATATATACGTCTTTATTAGAGATGTTGGTGCAAATGCTTGAAGTGGCCACTTATTATTACAAATGTCCAAGGAAGCAAAATAAAGACAAAAGATCCTCTAATGTCCTAGACATGAGCCCACCCTAAAAAAAATTTGGCATGCCCCTCAAATGGTTGAAAAAAAGTTAACACAAAAATCTTCAATACTTAGAACTTTTGAAAATAATCCCGCTAATATGAAAAAACGCCAGCATTTTTTAGAACTTTTATGACTTTCCGGCATACAGGATATGATGTCACTGACATAAGATTGAGGAGGATGAAGCCTCATCTTATCAGTTCTCCAGGTCAAAGGTGGCGAAAGAGGTAACGTTCTGTAAAATTCGCACTTGAATGTAAATGTGAAGGGAATTTGCGGAGTAACAATCGTTCGCCTGTGAATAAATTTGTATAAATGTGTATATTCTATTCCTCTGCAGATACAATAGCCCAGTTTCTTGCTCAGTTGCATGGCAGTGCTTACATCATGCGGAATTTTTCATTAAATTCGTAAATATTTACAATATTTAATTTAAAAAAATTCAAAACAGTTTTGGGGCATTATCCTAGTATAATCCTAGTATAATTTTCAGATCTCTGCTCACTTTTAATCTAGTCCTAGCGATTGAAGCTCTAGCAACACAACCTGTGACTGTATTATTCCCTCCTGACACCAGTTAATGTCATTAGTTTTTCTCTGTCTAACTTTGAACTCATGAACTGCAGTTGAACTTGAGAAAACACCATTCTAAAAAAATATCCCTTGTACAGAGTTTTACAGCCTCGCATGACAAGCAGTGTCATTTATGGCTCCGTGCCTGTTGCTTAAGTGTGCTAAATGATGTTGTGTGCTTAGAATATCACTCCAGAGCCATCCATCATGCAGGTCTCTGTGGCCCAGATGGGAGGAATGGAATTGTGATAAAAGTTTTTTTAAAGATTGTCCAGAATCTTTATAACTCTCCATTTGCTTAAACAGGTTCCGTATCACCCCCCTCTCCTTTCCACGTGTGAGAGAGGATTTTTCCTGCCACATATAAACCTCCAGATGGAAACTTAAAAGACAGAACTTCTCTGCTGCTCAGGGGCCTTGCATAGCTGTCATTTTCTAACTTTGTTTATTTCAGGATATTTACAGTATATAGAAGTACAGCATTACAGATTTTGAATTTAACAGGAAAATGAACCCTATTTATAAGTATGGTGAGAGCATAGCAAATGGAGATAGTTGATGAAGACTGCAGAGAAAGATGGAAACAATAGGACAAGATGGAGATATCCAGGAAAGATGGAGACAGTAGGACACAATGGAGTTAGAAGGACAAAATGGAGACAGTAAGACAAGATGGAGACAGTAGGGCAGGATAGAGATAGTAGGGAAATATGGAGATATTAAGACACAATGGAGACAGTAGGGCAAGATGGAGACAATAGGACAACAGGGAGACAGTAGGGAAAGATGGAGACAGCAGGGCAACATGGAGACAGTAGGGAAAGATGGAGACAGTAGTACAACATGGAGACAGTAGGGAAATATGGAGACAGTAGTACAACATGGAGACAGTAGGGAAAGATGGAGACAGTAGTACAACATGGAGACAGTAGGGAAATATGGAGACAGTAGTACAACATGGAGACAGTAGGGTAAGGTAGAGAAAAGTAGGTATAGACTGACACAATAGGACAAGATAAAGACAGTAGGGAAAGATAGAGACAAGTAGGCATAGACTGACACAATAGGACAAGATGAAGATAGTAGAGAAAGATAGAAACAAAAGGAAAGGTTGGAGACATTAGGACAAGATGGTGACAGTAGGACAAGATGACAACAGTAGGGCAAGATGGAGACAGTAGGGAAGGATGGAGAGGAAGGAAAGACAAAATAGAGACGATAAGGCAATAGGGATACAAAGGGGAAAGATGTAGACTTCAGGGGTCATTTACAGAGAATGGGAAAAGAAGTGCAGGTAGGACTTATTTCTTGCAGCCTGAGATGAAGACTGCAGTGTCAGACTAGCCATGTCCTTTCCGCTTGCCTATGTGCCTCCCCACCTGTGTTTGCCCACATGAATATGTTGCTTCCAAATGCAGGCAGCACTGTATTCATGTGGGTAACTTCAGGTCCTGTGTGTCAGTGCAGATACCTAAAAAAAAAAAAAAAAGGCAGAATCTGGCCATTTTTTACACACTGCCTTCCTTGCTGTAAATTATCTCTAGTTAGGCAATGGATATGGAGACAGTAGGGCAAGAAAAGAGAGAACAGGAAAAGAACGAGCAAGTAGAAAAAAGATAAGGGCATAAGTGGGAACGTTGAAGACAATAGTGAGAGATGAAGACAGTAAGTCAAGATGGTGAGAAAAACACCCATATCACAGAGCTCAAAAGTGAATATTGCTTTTATATGAGGTTTTAAAAGTTTTTTTAAAGTTTTTTTTAATTTCGTAAACATGACAGGCACCTATTTTTTATTTTTATCTCACTTGTTTCCATGGTGATTTTTGCAATCTAAATACTAGGACACAAAATCACAGAAACACATTTACATTCACTGTGGCCTTGATGGAAAGAATAGGGGTGAAAAAAATGAGTTGACAATAATAAATGCACCCCATTATATTGTCGTTGCGGCTCATAAATTGAAGTTCAACTTCCACCATCCAAAGCCTTGTCTTCCAAATCTGCGATTAGTCAATAGAATGTCCCTGTCTCTGCCAGCCTATCCCATCTGTACTGCAGGGTGAACGTGTCACATTTTTACTTACATTAAAAAAAGGCTAGTTTTATTTTGGAGCACAGACTTTTTCACCTTGTAATTATAGAATTAGCCACATCAGCATAGAATTAGCCAAACCAAGGGAAGCCCATTCCAACACATAATATTTCCCCAGTTCACTGTGCAGACACATGGATCTTTTGTAAAATGTCAGCTCCTCATCCAACCACTGGTTCCATAGAGATCGTACTGCTAGTTTCATGGATATCTAACTGCTGGCCACACGAAGACCTATCTATTGGCACTATCACTATATACTGTATGGTACTTCACCACCTTCATGAACCTTTACATTAACTTTACAAATGCTCTTTGGACATTGCCTTCAAAAAAGTTTGGCATCCCTTGGTTTGAATGTTTGGGTTGGAGGGGCTACAGTTTGAATTCCTCTGAAGTTCAACTGGTGTGTGACCCTTCAGCTCTTTACTCCTCCGCACAAATTAATTTTTGGTTTAACATTCGAACCTCAACGATTTTGACTTGACTAAATACAGTTCTTATTATAACCACATGGATGTTGGCAGAGAAGGTAGAGGAAGGGGATAGTGAGAATTAGGGATGCAGTTTTCATGCAAAGAGCATGATGGAGTTGATCAGATTCAATTCAATTCCATGAAAAGGGCATTGGAAATTGGCCTTCCCTCAAAGGTGAAATGCAGGTTTGGGGAGATCAGTGGTCATGTCACTTATGCTTAATATGGAAAGTAATTCTGCAAAGTGAAGTTGGAACAGCTTATAATCAGGCTTCCGTGGAGGCAATACCAAGTTGTACCCATTGGAATGAGTTTTTGGGGACCTATTTGTATATTTCCATGGTGATGCAGATATACATTAAATTTGCAGTACCTTTTACGATAAAAGAGCCCATACATGTTTTTCTGGCTGGTTCCAAGTTCAAGAGGAAATGCAGGAAAGAACTGTCACATGTAAATCCCATGGGACTATTATTACATTGCACTGCTATAATTATATCTCAGTGTGTCACAAAGCATTCAGGAGGCACATTGGGTAAACAAAGGCTGGTTATGCTGCATCACAGGTGGTGGCAACCCAGTTGTATGTGAGTGTGTGCATGTGTTTTTACATTTTTATTGCCACTGCATTCTAATGCTATAGCCTTACTCTAGAAACATTCTTGCAACTCTTTCTAAGTCATGACAGGAGCACATATTTAAACCTGCCATGCCAGAGTGCCATGCCATGGGCTTTGACTTCTTGTAAGGAACTTTAGCTTGGATGGTGATAGTTGGGTGTCCAGTGCCCTTTCATGCCCCAATATAATGGTCCTGATTGAGGCAGGACAGTTGTGGATCTTACTGGAAAGAGTCAGGGCTTCTGGGAAGATGAGGGAATGACATAAATATGTTGTAATCTGAATATCATTCCCTAACAGCAGCTGTAGAAGCATTTTCCCAGGACAACATTCTTCTGCTGCTGCTGAGAAATAAGTGTCTGTTCAGGGTTCCTTCTCCCTTAACAATTTGTAACTGGGATTTTAGTAGCAGCTATTGGTACATCTATAGGAAATGTAGCTAACAACTCATTAAAGCTTTTGGAAAAATGGAGTGTGAAGGTACTCAGGTACTTCAGTAGGGTCACATATCAACAGCACTGTCACACATATCAGATGAACAGGACTCATTGCCTGCCTCTTATACTTCACTTCTGGATCATGTGCATTATTGTATGTGAATAGGGTTGAGGTATCACAGAAGGGGGAGGGGTTATTTTTTAAAATATAGACACCTGTTGGCGACTTCCATGATGAGTCTGCCCTAGGCTTGGGCCATTGTAAGGGCCATCTTTAAAAGTGGAACAAAACAGGCCAACTTATTTATTGAGCTCAGTCCCAATATGCTGGGAGTTCCTATAGCAATGAGGCCATCGGTTGTATAAACTTGCTCTAAATTGTTACTGTGCGTGTGGCTTGAAAACAGGCCATATAACAAAATGCCAACTGGAGATGTACAATCTGCAGCACCGACATCGTCAATGTCCTTGTCTACAAGATTTCAAGGTATACAAGTAAGTCTTCACCATTTGTCCTCTGCAGAGAATATAATCCTACCATTATTATTGCACAACAGATACCAGTCTGCCTGCAGATTGCTCAGAGATGGACAAAAAGAGCCACCTTGTGCCTGTTATGGAAAACTGCAAAGATCTGCTCAAAGTCTTACAAGAAACGTAATCAAAAGGGGGAAAATATCTCTATCTAAGGTTTCTAAGGTTTCAGCTGATTAGGAATCTATCAATCTATCTAATCACAGTGATATATGGTGTGAAATAAAGTTTGATTAAACTACAAAGTGCTGGTTCTTCCTGCTATAATTTAATCACTCTATTGATTTGCCTGCAAATTCTCAGACTGAAGAAACCCGCTCAGTTGTTTCTAAATTAAATCAGGGAGAATTTACTGTAGTTACAGCCTTAGTCACATTCCAAATTTAGCTAATCAGTTGTTGTATATACTGTTAAAGCTGATGCAGTCCTCACTCATACCTGCCTGTGTGATATCTGACTGAAATCATATAGTGGGAATACCCTCATCCAGTACCTGGGTCAATAAACTGCCAACTCGGCCAGAGAAGCTGTGGTTGCAGCTAACATGGATCCATGTAGGACCAGCTCAGAACTGTGTCTGTCCCGTATACTCTTTTACTAGATGTGCCCATGTTTATAAAACTGATAATACGATTATTTTAAACCTTTCATCAGAAATGACGAAAAACTACTGCGCCAACTACAGCTGTCAAAGCCCCCTAGAAGTCAATGGGAAGTTTTTGTATTTTTTATTTTTAGTAATTGTCTAGAAAAACTCAAATTTTTAGAAATTGCAGAGGTTGTTACTGCATCTTTCATCTGGGTTTTTTTTGTTCATATTTTTTTTGTTCGGATCTTTTAATAATTTTCATGGAATTCTTAGTTTGAGAGAAGCAGAGTTGTTGAAAAAGCGATCCTCTTAACTATAATGGGACAATTGTGTCTAACTATGGCACCCAACTCTTTTTCCACCTCTGAAAGCCCCAGAGGTTTCTATAGTTCACTGTCTCAAATGAGCAGGTTCTGGTCTGAAACCAGGGCCCTCTTCCTCTCCGCAGTCCAATGAAGAGTCTTTGTTTATCCACAATCATCTCAAACCATGTTTAAGAGGGATTTCATAAGCCTAATATTGAGGCTTTTGCTCTATTGTTGCAACCCCCTTTAAGGAGATGGATAGATATATTTATTCTGTCATATGGAAATTCCTTTCCAGTTCGATATTGTACAGTTTGTGCAGAAACCATTAACTTTTCCCTTATATATATAGATATACTGGTGGATCACAAGTCATTATATATCAAGGCATCGCAATATCCCAAGACATCTCATGGGGAGAGCCTGAAATTGTCTGTTGGACAAGCATTACAGAATTAATATTCTATTGTGGCCTTTTTTAAAGATGGTTGAATGGTCGTTATTTCTTTTCTGACAGGGATCCCAAACATCTCATAACAATTATAAACTATGCAGTTTTAGTATTTGCAATTTACAAATCTTCTTTGTTTTACAGTTCACCATGATTGAAACCATTCGTTTTCCAATGCATTCTATAACATACAAGCATCTCTCAACTGGCCTTCCAAAAACGACTTAACCTATGCAACTGCAATGCATATCTCAACTTGTGTTTATTTGTAAAAGCCATGGCCGGAACAGGTCAAAATACCATTTATTTACAGAAGAAATTACAGTATCCAGCAGACTAATATACAAAGAAGCAGCCTGAATTATATCATCTTATCTTGCGTTGCCTCAGTCTAAATTTGTAGACTGATAATGCAGAGTTTATTACCTTCAATCGACTTTACAATCAGGAAGGGATGATTCAGGTTTTATACAGTTGTCTCTCCTGTTGCCTATGGACCCAATAATTAAACCCACATTATCCTATTCCTGAAAGCCATAAACCTATCTGCTCCTATTTGATTGATCCTCTGGTTTGACTTCTACTTGACTCCCAGTTGTTTAATCTCTGCTGCCTGTCCAGACCTCAACCTGTCTCCTGACCTTGAACCAAAGCTGCCTGACCCGACCTCAGCCTGCCTGACACTTCTTCTGGTTAAATTGGCGCTAGGCGTAGATGTTGTGAAATCTGAAGGTGCTGCCTATATTGTCTGGAACACCAATCCGAAGTTGCGCTATAAATAGGAATAGAAGACTATAATTTTTGTCCTACTTTTCTAAACTATAGAAACCACATCTTATCTAAGTACCTATGCAAGGTGCCAGTGGCCTGCCCACACAGATTTTTCCACCTACAATATTTCTCAAGTTGCAGATCCAGTGTAGGACTCTAGCACTACTTGACTGTTGAAACCCATGCGCTTGTGGTCATTAAATTTCTTCTGACGCCAAAAACACACAAAAATAAATTTAGCCATTGTACTTTTTTGTTTTTGGAATTTACAGGGCATAAATTCACCAAAAAAATCTGTTGAAGCCATCTCCAAAAGTGTATCACTCATTGGATTTGCACTAGGATTAATTATCCATGTGTGTTGAGGTTTACATGGTAGCCAAACTCTTCATTACTCCATGAGAATAAAATGTCTGGGCCATATAAAACTAAACTCAGTTCGGGAATCCGCTGGCACAAAGTTATTTGGAAGTCAATGGATGGATTCCTTATATATTCCAGTCTGCTGAGTATATATCGACTCAATCTCTTGAGACTTATATAACGGTTCAATTAGATTCAAAAATATATAATAATCATATTTCAGCTTTAAACCAGGCCCAGAATTTCTGTGAAACCATTGCCAGATAAAAACCTCTCCATCACATGGAGTCTCCACTGCAATTCTTCATTTTGCATTTTATTGACCATTTCCTGCTTTGGTTCGACTTGCCCTTCTAAAACTGGTGGATACCTAAACCGGCACTTGAAATTTTGATTTCCAAGTATGCTTTACCTTGGCTATAAATAATTACCTGGAACTGTCTAACATTGTTCCAAAAACACCTTGGCTATTAATAGACTTAATTAGAAAAAGCACCGAGTGAATAGAGAGGGTGTTCTTTCTCGCCAGAGAAAGTAGTAAAGGAGAAGCTTATGTCCTTTTGCGCCTCTAACCTTTTGGGGAAAGTTTAAAAGTCATAATCCCACACTTGGAAAAATATACCCATTCTCCAACTGTTCACGGATCCCAGTTGCTATAAAAAATAATAAATAAATAAAAATGATTGGAAAAAGGTTAGATACGTTGCCAAAACCTAGATGTAGTCTAGCAATTAACAGGTACTTAAGCAAAAATTGAAAGGAAATTGGGATTTAAAACTCTGCAGCAATTACATTTTAAGGTGGTGTTAGAAACTAGTAACAAAATTAATGAGTTTGGTTTGACTCTATCCAAGCGTATAAGCCCGTAGCGTGAATGTTGTTTTAACTATCTAAAATTCTCCGTATTTTGGTAAAATGTGGATTGAAAAAAAATGACATCTGCTTTTCCTCAGTCTAGATATTTCCTTATTGACAGCCAACAATGGTTACGAGGATCGAAGCGAATAGCGTGAAGTATCAGGGAAACGTCAGACAAAATGACTGATGAGACATTAGATTTCTTTGGCAAAGCTTGCACATCTTTGCAAAAACATCACATTTAAAATAAAAAATATAAAAGCTGCAGAATTACTGCTCCAATTGATAACTGGGTTGTAGAGTGATTGTGTATGGAAATGAACTAAAATTACATTTTAAAAATGTATTTCACTAGACAATGTGCCTACAGACCCAGAACTGCAATAAGGTATAAAAAAAAGATTCCCTCCAATTCTAATATCTTTTCATTCAAGTTCTAAAATCCCAATTTTTTATATTTATCAAAAGTTATTTTATAATTAGGGAACAGAACCACGGAATTGTCATTGTGAACAATGTTGTTGGCCATGTGTTGAGAGACCTATTTCTGTCCTGACTTGTTTCCTCAAGCTTTTAGGTAGCTTTTAGGTGTCCAAAAAACTTTTTGAGGTTTTATATTCTTTAGTCCATTGTTCATCTTTTTTTTCCATTCATACTTTTTATGTATGTATGTACTGTATGTATAACTTTATTTGAGAAGTGCTGTTAAGGAGCTGCAAGGCATAAAAGTACAATGTATAAAATTACCCACAGTGGCAGCAAGTCATAAAATAAATACAATAAACAAACACAGTACAAATAAATCATATAAGGACACAGAGCTTAAGTGCTATGTAGTAAGGAGGTCCCTGCTCTCAAGGTCAAAGTGGGTGGGTGGATAACATACAGGCAGAAATTAGAGGGGTAAAAGTGCACAAGGTAAAAGCATTGTCCAATATATACCAGGACTAGGCTAATGTTCTAGAGCACCAAAAGGTAGACTGTTAGTTTTTTTTCTTGAAGGGATTAAGAGATGAGATGGAGGAATTCAGGGATGGAATTCTAGAGGTAAGAGCAGCATCATAGAAGGGTTTGAGACGAGATGTGGCAGTGGATGTGGATGGTGTGAAGAGAAGGTGACTCTAAGAGGAGCAGAGAAGATGACCAGGAATGCACAGTGAGACAAGTGAAGAAATGTAGTGAGGAGCAGAGGAGTGAAGGGCTTTGAATGTTGGTAGAAGGAGTTTATATGTAGTGATGGGCGAATTTATTCGCCAGGCGCGAATTCGCGGCGAATTTGCGCGATTCGCTCCCAGTGAATAAATTCGCGAAACGCCCGCAAAAATTCGCGTCAAAACAGGCGCCGGCGTCAAAAACGAGACGCCGGCACCGTTTCGTGAATTTTTCGCCGTTTCGCGAATTTCTCGCGAAATTCGCGAATTTTTCGGCGAAGCGAAACGGCGCAAATTCGCCCATCACTATTTATATGTTATACTTTGCTTAACAGGCAGCCATGCTAAGGATTTTACATGAGGTTCAACAGGTTCCCTCTATGGAGAGAGCAGGAGGATCCTGGTAGTGTAGTTTAAGACTAATTGCAAGGGAGAGTCAGGAAGACCGGCTAGTAGGAAATTGCAATAGGATGAGGGTATGGATGAGTGATTTGGCTGTTGTTTGTGAAAAGGGGTATTGTGGCTATATTGTGGAAGAAGAAGCTGCAGGTTTTGGCAGTATTATTAATATGATAAGAGAAGGAGAGGGACTGGTCAAAGATGACCCCTTAAGCAACGTGCTGCAATAACAGGGTCAATGGTCATGTCATAAATAGTATTGGTGAATTGAAGAGAGGGGATCGGTTTGGGTGGAAAAACCAAGTTGAGATTGAGGTGGCATTGGTTTATCCATGAGGAGATAGTTAATAGGCAGTCTGGGATCTGTGTCTAAATGTCAGTGGTTAGTGACGTTGGCATGCAGATGATATTTAAGGCCAGATGAAGATATAATGTCTCTTAAAGAGACAGTGTACAAGGCGAACAACAGATCTTTCAATAACTTTCATGATTTTAGAGAAAATGAGTTTCATTGTGGCTTTCAAAAGCTCTAATACCGCTAAAATCTGACCTTTATTAAATGGGCATCATGTTGTCACAGTAATAACCCTTACCCGCCCCCCCATATCTTCTCACAGAGATACCAAAAAAAGAGCGTCAGTTCAGAAAAAAAGTGGAGGAAAAAAATCCCATTTCTTATTCTAAAGAAAGTTTAGTCTTTTTTATTCTATAGTTTAATATTGTGGAAAAGAGAAGCAAATGCTTTGCGTTTATTTTAATGTACACGTTAGATTTCCCTCAGTGGCAGTAAACAGTAATTGGGAATTTACATTACAATTTATCTGAAAGTCTAACAATCACAGCAATTCTCCACACACTAATCAATGTCACATGGCAGCAACACTTCCAGTCAAGGATGATGTGTTAGAGTGAAAAACACATCTCCGATACACTAATGCCTGTTTGAAAATCTCAAATATATAGGAACTATTTCCCAGGTATCTCTCCACTCAGATTGGCCCACAACTTTGTCATGGGGTCAGATTCTGCTATATATCTCCAGTCTTCTGGGTCATGTGGGTCGGAATGAATTAGAATTAAGGTGAGGTGAACTATGTGGATAAAGTAATGGTGGGAGAAAGGCAGAGAGACCGAGGGAAAGTATTGGAAGGGTGTCTACTTGTTGTCAAAAATGTCTGAACAAAAAATATTTTAGACAGAATAAAATGGGAAGAGGTTGCGTTTCTGGAGTCACTGGGTTAAGAGATTTCTACCTCCTCTTTATTTGCCAAAATTAGATGAAAAAAACAGATCAAATGACATCAGGTTCCATTAGCGCCATCTGCATTTTGATGAAGGGGTGTAACTATAGGAGGAGCAGAGTCAACGACCGCCATAGGGGCTGCTTTGTGGGCTATGAACGTAGGTACATGCTCAGGGTGATATTGGATTTTCCCACAAAACCTGCTCAAGGTGGAGGAGACACAACATTTTCTTTTGACAGGGGGCCAGGTCAATGAAGGAAAAAATCCAACAGAAGGGCATTTGGTTAAGTTTCTTGCATGATGATGGCTCACCCTCCGAAACCACACCCTAATCTTTCACTGCATTACAACTGATTGTTAACCTTAATTCAGTGGTTGTCAGACTTTTTTTTTTTAATTTAAACCCCCCCATCCGCCTTGACTTTAGTCAGGGCCCCCTTAATTAATAATAATAAAGGTTATGGGAAAACAAATTTGTATCAGTCATTCAGTTACTGATATAAAAATATCTAGGACATGACGTAAACGTTCACCTCATATTTGGTCCTGACTGACCTACAGCTGGGCTTTCAGTTGGATCTAGAAGAGCAAATTGTCATTTTCCCAAAATTTCACATTAACTAACCTTCAGTCTGAGCCCCCACCCCACCATTGCTCCACTCACCCTTCAACTGCTAATTCAATTCTCTCCAGATCCTGCATGGTTGGCTCTAAACTGAAACTGTAAGTAAACTCACATTGTTCATCCTGTTTGTAGGAGCACAGTCAAGCAAATCAGCAGCCCACTGAGATGTGCTCTGTATAAACAACCACATCCACAGCTGCAACCTGTTGTGAGATAAAGTGCTTCTTAGTGGATTGATTTCAATAATGCTCATAGAAAAGAAAGTAGTTACATAGTTAAAGGGATACTGTCATGGGAAGACATTTTTTTTTAAAATGAACCAGTTAATAGCGCAGCTCCAGCAGAATTCTGCACTGAAATCAGTTTCTCGAAAGAGCAAACAGATTTTTTTATATTCAATTTTGAAATCCGACATGGGGCTAGACATATTGCCAGTTTCCCAGCTGCCCCAGTCATGTGACTTGTGCTCTGATAGACTTCAGTCACTCTTTACTGCTGTACTGCAAGTTGGATGATATCACCCCCCCTCCCTCCCCCCCCAGCAGCCAAACAAAAGAACAATGGGAAGGTAACCGGATAGCAGCTCCCTAACACAAGATAACAGCTGCCTGGTAGATCTAAGAACAACACTCAATAGTAAAAACCCATGTCCCACTGAGACACATTCAGTTACATTGAGAAGGAAAAACAGCAGCCTGCCATAAAGCATTACTCTACTTAAGTGCAGGCACAAGTCACATGACCAGGGGCAGCTGGGAAATTGACAAAATGTCTAGCCCCATGTCAGATTTCAAAATTGAATATAAAAAAATCTGTTTGCTCTTTTGAGAAATGGATTTCAGTGCAGAATTCTGCTGGAGTAGCACTATTAACTGATGTGTTTTGAAAAAAACATGTTTTCCGATGGTAGGGTCCCTTTAGGTTCAACCCCTCCAAATAAACCCCAGTACACATATCTACACACACTTATATCAACCTATTTATACACTGACATATATAAACTATATATACCAATATCTATGCTAATTGCAGATTGCATGCTTGTCCAAAAATTATTCAAGTCCCTCTTTTAGGCATTAACAGAATCAGCCAACACAACATCATCCGGCAGTGCATTCCCCAACCTCAATGTGAAGAACAAACTATTTTGCTTCAAAGGAACTTCTGTTCCTCTAGTCTAAAGGAAGGTCTCTGGTTTGATGATTCTTTTTATGGGAAAAAATATCCTGCACTGTCTATAATTTCATCTAATATACTTGTACGGGTATGGGATCTGTAATCCAGAATCCCGTTATCCAGAAAGTTCCAAATTACGGAAAGGCCATCTCCCATAGACTCCATTATAATCAAATAATCCAAAATTTTAAAAATGATTTCCTTTTTCTTTGTAGTAAGAAAACAGTTGGTTGTACTTGATCCCAACTGAGATATAATTAATCCTTATTGGAAGCAAAACCAGCCTATTGGGTTTATTTAATGTTTATATGATTTTCTAGTAGACTTAAGGTATGAAGATCAAAATTACAGAAAGACCCAGGTCCCGATGATTCCGGATAATAGGTCCAATACCTATATTTTATGTCACCTAACAAGCATCCTTTTTTCCAGAGAAAACAACCCCAAACTTGACAGTCTACCCTCATGGTTTAGAGTCCAAACTGCCCCCATACTCCAGATGAGGCTTCAACAGGGACCTATAAAGAGGCAAAATTATGTTTTCATCCATTGAGACAAAACTTTATTTACTTTAATAGTCACAGAATAACACTGCCTGCAATGAGACAATTTGTTATGTACAAAAATCCCCAGATCCTTCTCAATTAAGGAAACCCCCATCTCATTGTAATTTATTGTATAACTCTCATTTATATTATTTCTACCAATTAATTTTAGTAGGTATTGTATCTCTACATATTCCCCTAATGGCACCCCAATCCACAAGTGGCTGCATCTAATTAAATAGAAAAAAGTGCTACAAAGTTGATGATCTATGTAAATAGAATGGCGTTCCATCTGAGCCAACACTCTAGATAAGGTTTGCTCCATCTCTTTATCTGCAAGGACAAAATGAGTTTCAAGTTTAAGCGGCTTCGTTTTTATACAAGCCCAATGGATCTGCTCATATAAGTGTAATAAAAGCTCTTCCACTCTACAACTTCATCGTCTCTGGAAAGGTTCACATTTAATGCCTCTTAAACAGCAAAGTGAATAACCAACTACACCCTAGAGTCTTGTTGTGGAAGACTGGCCTGTGAATTTATTCCAGGGCAATATGTTTAAAGTCCCCTGCAGCCCTGAAGGGATTAAATATTATTGGAGTAAGGTAAAAGGAAAGGAGAGAAAAAAACGAAATCTTGCCCTTTGTCAAAGTCATAAGGCCAATAGGCTCCTAGCCGAGGTTTAAAATCCATCCAAGTTTAGAATAACAATAAAATATCACTTGTTGGCCCCTATATCAAAAGATCGTTCCTCATTTTGGCCTTCAGTCGTAACAAAGGAACATTATTCCTACTTCTGGTGCGAAAATGTAAAGCTCTATAAATGTTTTCTTAGGAAGATCACATGCTGATCTGTCCTTTAATATGGCAACGGCAGCAACCTCAGTTTTAATTAAGTTGATTCACTAGCTGTGCCTAAAAAATGGTTCCCATTAAAACTGGCTTCACCGGCCATCCACACATACGCACGCACTTAACGACAGCACAGTCCGCTGTTCCAGCCAACGACTCACGTCTCAAAGTCTTCTTTTTGCTGGAAGCCATACAGTAGGTTAATTAAAACTCTTACAGGAAATATTCGCGCTCCAACGCATTTCTCAGATGAACGTACGGAAAAGGCACCAAAGTTATGTGCACCTGTTTCAACCTTCAACGTCACGGAACCTTCCTTGAGTTACCGAGTAAGGTCAGCAGTCAAGTGGCCACTTCATCCTTCAAACCTCGGAAGGTTCTGTTCCTGATTGGAATGATTTTTTTGGTGAAATATCACAATGTTAATTACATATAAAAGCACACCACATCCCTACGTTCTTTTAAAAGAAAATGTAACCTGAAATATATGTTTGTTTTTTTTACCTGTGGGCGTCAGTCTTTAGAACTAATACCTGTTTAACACATCGGCAAAGTGCTCGCTGTTCTTTTGGCTGAAACGTTCACCGATAGAAGTTGGATGATCAAATCCCTGGATGAACTAGAGAAACCAGCTGTTTTAAGGTCATTCTACATTGGACAGTAAGGGAGGAATGTAATACAATTCCAAAAGTTAATACAGATTAGTAAAAATAAGATCAAAAATTTGTATTTCAAAGTAATATTCTTGGTTAGTCTTCGTTGCGTGGCAAATTTGAAATTTTAAGACACGTTTGAAGATGACTTAATCTTTTGGCGCAAGCATAAGAACTTTTTCAGTAAGAAGTTTAATTACATAAACTGCGCACTATCGCATACGATAACATTTGAAATCTTTCTTCCACTGTCGGATTGGTCGCAAAGGGCTTCCAAGTTCACAAAAGCAAAATTAAATTCACGCAAAGGAAAATTTATTCAAGCAATTTTCCCATTGCGACAATTTTTAGCTTTACCGACTTTTATTACATTCCCTTCTAAATGTTTTGCTGTTTTTGCCTGTGACCATTTTATGGGCAGAATAAGCATTTGTTATCATGGCAGATCTAAACAAGGCAAGAAATTAATTTAAGCAGAAAAGAAAGTTAGGAATTGCACACAAGCAGTAAAAATACAAAATACTTGTCTACCTGTGCATTGCTTCTTTCCCAATACTTTCCCCTTGCCTCTACCCTTTGTTTCCACTCATTATAACTCTGCCTCGCTCAAACCCAAGTGACCTAACAGTGAATCCTGCACAAATTATTTGCCTAAATATCAAAATTAATTCTTTTTTCACACTGAAAATTGTAGATTATGTACATTGCATCTTTGACTAAGAGAAGTATTTTCCCCCATGGACTACATCTTTGAAATGAATTGATGAGAATAAAATTCTAAAATGAAAGCAATGCCAAGACTAAAGTAAAAATACTTCATAATATCTAAATTAACGAATCTACTCCAAAAAAAAGAAAAGAAAACAAGAGTAACAAAGTTCATGTAAATTGATTTCTACTGGTATCACATTGGGTCTATTATGTAGGCTATATATCAGGCAACTCATTATCCACAAAGCTCAGAAATATGGAAAAAAATTACAGCAGAAACAAATTGTCACCTTTCAGTCACAGTCACATTATGGGGCAGATTTACTTAGGGTCGAATATCGAGGGTTAATTAACCCTCGATATTCGACTGTCGAAGGATTTAGCGATATTCGTTCGATCGAATGATCGAGCGAAAAATCGTTTGATCGAACGATTAAATCCTTCGAATCGTTCGATTCAAAGGATTTTAATCCATCGATCGAACGATTATGGTTCGACCAAAAAAAGACCTTCCCCATAGGCTAACATTGACTTCGGTAGCTTTTAGGTGGTGAACTAGAGGGTCGAAGTTTTTTTTTAAAGAGACAGTACTTCAACTATCGAATGGTCGGATAGTTAAACGATTTTTAGTTAGAATCGTTCGATTTGAAGTCGAAGTCGTAGTCGAAGGTCGAAGTAGCCCATTCGATGGTCGAAGTAGCCAAAAAAAAACATTCAAAATTCGAAGTTTTTTTCCTCTATTCCTTCACTCGAGCTAAGTAAATGGGCCCCTATAAGTATTGTTTAGATTTAGTTCAGCCAGGTACTTGGATTTGGCCAAATTTGGTCAAATCTGGATTCTGCACAAAAATTTCAAACTGAATTCTGTTGATCCCTTAGGGTTGCCATACACGGGCCGATAAAAGCTGCCGACAGACTGTGTCGGCAGCTTATTGGCCCGTGTATGGGGGCCCCCGACGGGCTTCCCCGATCGAGATCTGGCCGAAAGTCGGCCAGATCTCGATCGGATGCGGCCGCATCTGTTCGTTGATGCGGTCCCGCGATCCGACCGCCCATTTGCGAATGCTAGGATCCGATCGTTGGGCCCTAGGGCCCAAGATCGGATCTGGCCGATATTGCCCACCTCAAGGTGGGCATATCTGAGGGAGATCCGCTCGTTTGGCGACATCGCCAAACAAGCGGATCTATCAATGTATGGCCACCTTTACATATAGTACTTTGTGTCTTGGACAAAGTTACTGTCAGTCACAATTAAAGGCATAGAAGGATGTGGGTGTTGTCCCAGGACATTCAGGGCAGCTGCAAGTCTGGGAGATTTGAGAAACCACTTATCCTCACCAACTATAATATTAATTGTTTTAAACCATTAGAAGTTTTTGTGGAGCAGTTTGAAACAAGTCTTTATATCACTTCAAACCATTCATTCCATCAATTAGATCTTGGTGTTGCAGTCAAAGAACAACTGTCAGTATGAAGGCAAGTGGTTCATGAGTAGGTGGAAGAGGAATGAGTTTCGAAGCATCAGTTGTGCTTTTTTAGGAAACCCATTCAAATGTTTAACCAAGAACATGGCTACCACAGGCTAAAAGCTTAACCAATAATATTATTTGCTTTCTCCCTTGATGACCGTTCTTAAGAAAAAAAAGCTTAAAGGTAAATTCTAAAATATGTAGGAAATAATGGACCTAGTAGGAATTATTTTATTCAGTCACACTTAGATTATTGATCAGTTCTTCAACAATCCAACAAGCCAAATGGTGGCTCATTTACTGATGAACATCTGAGGCACTGGTAACTCTGAGGACTACATGAGATGGAGTGGGTCTTCCTTTCTTGTTGAACGGAAGAGTTCATTCTCCCTTGAGAGAATATCGCTTAGGGCGGTGGGTCTTGGTTGTGGGCCAACAGAGCTTGAGCTTGAACTATTTGCCCTAGGTGCTAAAATTAGGACACATTAATACATAATACAGTCTTAGAGTGTCCCTGTATTGTGTTTCAATTAGAGTCCAGTGCACAATGGCTGTGCTGTAGGCAAATTATTATGAATGTAACCTCAGTCTAAGGTAAACATTATTTCTATATTTTGCAGCTCTTGGCTTCCACGTTGGTGTTGAGAAGCTTCCAGGGCAAAAGCAAATATAAAAGTTTTCATTCAAGCGTCAGTGGATTTTGTGAATCAAATGTATCATCCCTTGGGTGTTGGGAATATTTAATACTGGAAATAAAGATAATTGTTTCCCATGTAGATGAAATGATATAGATTCAGCCTTTCTGTAACTGTTGTAATTACATTCCCGCGGGTGACTTGTAATGAGATTAGGCTGTAGGTTTAAACATAGAACTTATTCAGAGTACGGAGTCTGTGATCTGGGGTTGTGACAAGCCTTGTCCTTACCTTTCTGGCATACAGAATACATGCACAGTGGGAGGCAGGGATGGGTTTAAGGGTTCAAATAATAAGTATAATAAAGCAGTGGCAGATTACCTATATGGCTGCCCAGGGCCCAAAATTCAAAGGTCACCTAGCACTGGCAAGAGAGAGCAGAATTTAGGCAGACTGATGGGGGGGGCAGCAGTGGTGGATTGGGGGAAGGGTGGTGGTACTGCCCAGGGCCCTACTGGCAGTTTATTTACCCCTGGCAAGTCAAGATGGAGATAGCAAGGCAAGATACAAGGGCAACAAAGAGACTGATGGTAGGCAGATGAGACAAAACTATCAGCCCAATTAATTCCAATCAGGATGTGGCACTTGCAACAGGATCTTGACTAACTGGCAATCTGGGCAGCTAAGTGGCAAATGAGATTCAATGTTGATAAATGTAAAGTCCTGCACCTGGGATGTAACAATATCCACTTATACCCTTAATGGGACTGCACTAGGCAAATCCATAATGGAGACAGAGCTTGGAGTCCTTGTAGATAATAAACTTGTCTGTAGCAAGTAATGCCAGTCAGCAGCATCAAGGGCAAATAAGGTCTTGAGTTGTATTAAATGGGGCAGAGAGTCACGGGAGGAGGGGGTCCCACTGTATAGAGCACGGGTAAGGCCCCATCTAGAATTTGTCGTACAGTTTTGGTCTCAGAGAAGGGCAACTAAGCTGGTAAAGGGAAAATCTTAGCTGTAGCAGTAGGTCTTTCCACTAAATATTGGGAAGGGTTTTGTTACAGTGAGAGCTGTGAAGATGTGGAATTGTCTCCCTGAATCAGAAGTGGAATATTGTTGAATGGCCAAGTCAGTCACCTGATGTGAAGCCAATTGAGCTGCATTTCACTTGTTGAAGACTAAACTTGGGACAGAAAGGCCACAAACAAACAGCAAGTGAAAGAAGCGGCTGCAGTAAAGGCCTGGCAGAGCATTAAACAGGAGCAAACCCAGAATCTGGTGATGTCCATGAGTTCAACACTTCAGCCTGTTATTGCCAGCAAAGGCTTTTCAACCAACTATTAGTTTTTAATTTGTCCAATTACTTTTGAGCCCCTGAAATAAAGTGATTTTTATACAATCTTTTTGTTCAACCCACTGAAATAAAGCTGAAAGTCTGCAGTTCAACTGCATCTGAGTTGTTTCATTTAAAATTCATTGTGGTAATGTATTGAACCAAAATAAGAAAAAAGTTGTCTCTCTCCAAAGATTTATGGGCTTACGGTATGTTACTATGATATCATGGCAATTTACACAGAAGACTTCAGTACAAATTGTATAGTAGACTTGTATAAGGGAGGCCCTTCAGTTGAAATACTATCTGTCATCTATCCAGCTACCTACCTCCCAACTGTCTGACATTCTGTACATACATAGAATATCTGAGTGACAAAAGCCATTAATCAACTGTAATTAAAGTCCCAACGTATATGTAATGCTGAAGACTAGTTGACACGGGTCATGACTGTAGCTGCAATGTAACTAACCAGCTGGTTCAGGAGAAGTGACTTAGGAGCCAATAACTCTACAACCAATGACACCTTAACCAGTTTATGTATTTATTTATTTTGTTATAATAAATGATCTGTGCTATGTACATTCTACGTTCTGTAGTTCCTCAAGCTTGTGGATCTTGGCAGTACAGAAAAATATAAATATGCCACCATAGTTATCATAGTATGGTATAGATTTATGGTATTTCGCTGTACAGACATGGGCAAACTTAGGGACTGTTCCTGCTGAATTGTGCTTAGTACAGGGAATTCCTATGCTGCTAATTCATGGTAAATTTGCTCGATTCGTCACCGGCGAAAAAATTAGCGAAACGGCCTCAAAAATTTGATGGCGAAAATTCGCCGTCTGAAAAAATGGACACCAGCGCCAAAAATGGATGCCGGCATCGGAAAAAACGGGCGCCGGCATAAAAAACAAAATTTTTCGGCTAAACTGCGCAAATTCGCCCATCACTATTTATGGGATCTCTCTGTACAGACTATGAGCAAACTTAGGGGACTGTTCCTGCTGAATTGTGCTTAGTACAGGGAATACCTATGCTGCCATAGTTTTATGGGATCTCTCTGTACAGACTATGAGCAAACTTAGGGACTGTTCCTGCTGAATTGTGCTTAGTACAGGGAATACCTATGCTGCCATAGTTTTATGGGATCTCTCTGTACAGACTATGAGCAAACTTAGGGACTGTTCCTGCTGAATTGTGCTTAGTACAGGGAATACCTATGCTGCCATAGTTTTATGGGATCTCTCTGTACAGACTATGAGCAAACTTAGTGACTGTTCCTGCTGAATTGTGCTTAGTACAGGGAATACCTATGCTGCCATAGTTTTATGGGATCTCTCTGTACAGACTATGAGCAAACTTAGGGACTGTTCCTGCTGAATTGTGCTTAGTACAGGGAATACCTATGTACCATAGTTTTATGGGATCTCTCTGTACAGACTATGAGCAAACTTAGGGGCTGTTCCTGCTGAATTGTGCTTAGTACCTATGCTGCCATAGTTTTAACTTTGGGCAATATACACCAGCAATTACTCAACTCCATATTATGCTCTTCTTTCCTAGAAAAGACTCTTCACTTCTATAGCCAGAGGTTAATGGCTACATCTCCTGATCTCCACTAATCATCTCCAGCTCTGAACATTGGGGCAACAACCCTTCTCTTCATTCCAGCCAAAAAGCAACACAGTTCCACCCATGTAATGTCTATAAGTGCACAGGGAATATTATTTACAGTATATTACTTATGGAGCATTTCTCCAAGGATCTCATTCCTTGTATGCCTGGAAAGAACTTGTGTAAATTTGAGTTGGGGTGCACTTGTGAGACCTCTATCACCATCACTATAATATATGGTATTTTTGTGAGATTTCAATTCTTAGTCAATAACTGAAAGGGCCACCATACTTTTATTTCCATCACACTGAATTAGTCTCTGGTACATGTTATTCCATATATTTATCTTTCTTTCTAAAAAGTAGTAATTCCATTCATTCATCCTTCATATTTTCTTGGTTTTCTTTGTAATAGCCGTTGCTGTACAATACCTGTGCAATATATCTTGGCATTACCCATAGTTTATCACTCTCTCCTTTTTAGAGGATGCTGATTTAAAGGGATACTGTCATGGGAAAACATGTTTTTTTCAAAACACATCAGTTAATAGTGCTGCTCCAGCAGAATTCTCCATGGAAATCCATTTTTCAAAAGCACAAACAGATTTTTTTATATTTCATTTTGAAATCTGACATGGGGCTAGACAGTTTCCCAGGAGCCCCCAGTCATCTTTTGGAGTGATAACACCCCCTCCCCTTTCCCCCCAGCAGCCTAACAACAGAACAATGGGAAGGTAACCAGATAGCAGCTCCCTAACACAAGATAACAGCTGCCTGGTAGATCTAAGAACAACACTCAATAGTAAAATCCAGGTCCCACTGAGACACATTCAGTTACATTGAGTAGGAGAAACAACAGCCTGCCAGAAAGCAGTTCCATCCTAAAGTGCTGGCTCTTTCTGAAATCACATGACCAGGCAAAATGAGCTGAGATGCACCTACACACCAATATTACAACTAAATACACTTGCTGGTTCAGGAATGACATAAATTATATTGTAGAATGAATTATTTGCAGTGTAATTTAGAAATAAAAACTACACAATAAAAATCTCGACAGAATACCTTTAATTTCTTTTTTTTCTGTATTAATAAAGCAGTACTTTATACTAAGCCAGCTCAAAATCATATTAATTAACATAATGTAAGTGCAATATTATAAGATTATAATGTATTCCCTATTTTAAATTATAAAGATATTAGAAGTCACCATAGAGCTCACAAGTACATTGTTGCCCATATATTGCCAATGATGGACCCAAGTATTAAAAGAGACTCATGGCCAATCCTGCCCATCCTAATATCCCTCCCAACTGTATAATTACAGAATGGAAATCTAGTGAAGCGAATGGAGTATTTTGGTCTTTTGTGCCATTTTTGTCCAGAATTTGCAAATGAAACAAAGAACTGAAAGAGAACTAGATCCTCTGGTTGCCGCAGAAGGGACTAGAATTACCTATAAATGCGCCTGTAGTTAAGTGCATGCAGATGAATGCAGCTCCAAAGTGCACAGGCTTCCTACTAACATTCCATGGTCGCACACACGCACAAGAAAAAGACAACTTAGGTGGTAAAAATTTCGGCGGCGATTTGATGGTATGTTTAATTAATTCCCACGTGAGCGACTCCAACAGACATAAAAGTCATAATGAACTCCCCGCTGTAAATCCAGACTGGACTGAGTTACATGTGTCCAGATTGAGTTCGTCTTGGAATGTAGCTGGATCTTGTGTTCCCCCTGAAAGGGCGTCAGTTTCGGTGTTAACAGATGCTTCAGTATCCCTATAAAATGAAATTGAAACCATCCCCCCTTCTGCTTGGCCCGGCTTTGATTTCTGATACCTCATTGTTTCCACACAACTATTTTACATTACGTTAGCGCTGGGACAGAGGTGCCGGAGAGAGAATGAAGGATGGAATATGCAATTTATCTTCCCAGAATCCTAGGGTGCTCCCCAGTACCCCCATGGCTGAGCTCTATTAGAAAGCAACACCTGGGGAAAAGATTTATTTCCCCTTCTTTATGTGACAACTATTTCCCAACTTCACTCTTTCTTTCACCGCACTTTGCACTTTGCTCCGGAGGTGTTTCCCTGTCTCTTTTCTCCTAGAAATCTCACAAAGATGTTAAACGTTACTGATTACATCCAATTACCCTGACGTTCCAGGCTACATATTGTTTGACACCCTAACAGAAAGCGGCGCTTGATATATGGGCATTTCCAATCAACGTGACTGCCAGAAATGTAACTGTGCACATTGTATATGAGATTTGTAACACCTTTCCTCAAGTGTCAGAAGGAAAATGCTACATGGACAAAGTAAGAAAAGCTCAAACACCAAAACAAAGCTCTTTTAGTTGCCCGTCTGATGGTAATGGCACATGGGGCACTTTGATAATGTAGGGGACCCAAAGAGTTCATTCTGACTATGTCCAGTGCCCTGTGGGAGGAAAATATTCCCTTTGGCCAAAGCTTTGTGACTAATTCCTGTTTCCTTTTGTCCCAAACACCCAGGGGCCGATTCATGAAGCTCGAGTGAAGGATTCGAATTAAAAAAACTTCGAATTTCGAAGTGTTTTTTGGGCTACTTCGACCATCGAATGGGCTACTTCGACCTTCGACTACTACTTAGACTTCGAATTGAACGATTCAAACTAAAAATCGTTCGACTATTCGACCATTCGATAGTCGAAGTACTGTCTCTTTGAGAAAAACTTCGACCCCCTACTTCGGCAGCTAAAAGCTACCGAAGTCAATGTTAGCCTATGGGGAAGGTCCCCATAGGCTTGCCTGAGATTTTTTGATCGAAGGATATTCCTTCGATCGTTGGATTAAAATCCTTCGAATCGTTCGATTCGAAGGATTTAATCGTTCGATCGAAGGAATAATCCTTCGATCGTTCGATCGCAGGATTTGCACTAAATCATTCGACTTCGATATTCGAAGTCGAACGATTTTAGTTGTAGTCGAATATCGAGGGTTAATTAACCCTCGATATTCGACCCTTCGTGAATCGGCCCCCCAGTGTACCAAATGTGAATGTAAGAAACCCAACAGCTAGAAAACAAGGCCAGAGCAAGGAGTAGGCAGCAGGGCCGTAATTACAGAGAAGCATTTGCAGGGAACACAGGAGTGTAGAGGGCCCAGTAAGGCCCTAGTTAGTGAGAAGTTTCAACATCTTGATAGAATAGGTGAGTTTCCCAATGTTTTGGGAAAACTTTTGTATTTTTAGAACTTATCAATATGGACAAGCAGAATTCCATGGCTTCTTGCAGCTGCTTGAAAGAAAAAGATAATCACTGTTTCATCACTTTGGGTTACTGCTCAAGTGTAAAATTCCCAACTGTTGTTAATGAATAATAGTAGAATCTTAGCTATAAAGCAGGGCGGGATTGCTGTTTACAATAGGGACAGGTTGGATATGTGCAGCCTCTTGTACAGAATGTTCTATTATACAGATAGCTAGAATCTCAGCTGCCATAAAGCAGGACAGGACTGCTGCTTACTAGGGATGTAGCGAACGTCGGAAAAAAAGTTCGCGAACATATTCGCGAACTTGCGCAAAAATGCGAGCGGTTCGCGAACGGTTCGCGAACCCCATAGACTTCAATGGGAAGGCGAACTTTAACATCTAAAAAAGACATTTCTGGCCAGAAAAATGATTTTAAAGTTGTTTAAAGGGTGCAACGACCTGGACAGTGGCATGCCAGAGGGGGATCAAGGGCAAAAATGTATCTGAAAAATCTGCCTGTGTGTGCTTGGAAGAGATAGTGTAGGGGGAGAGCTGTTAGTGATTTCAGGGACAGATGATAGTAAGTTTGCTGGCTAGTAATCTGCTTGATACTGCTCTGTATTGGAACAAAAAAATAAATAAAAGCAGTCCTTACAAGGACTACTGTTATTGCAGCAGTCAGCAGATGAGATCAGAAGCAGGACAGCTGCCCTCTGCAGCTACATACAGAGCACTGCAGTAGAAGGTAGATTACTAGCCAGCAAAGCTACCTAAGCTTAAATGTCCCTCAAACCCCTGCAGACTTCTGTCCCTCCAATAACAGAGCAGTATCAAAACGATTACTAGCCAGCAAACTTTCAACTGTCCCTGAAATCACTAACAGGCAGCAGCTCTCTCCCTACACTATCTCTTCAGCACACACAGGCAGAGTGAAAAAACGCTGCAGGGCTTCGGTTTTTATAGGGAAGGGGAGTGGTCCAGGGGAGAGCTTCCTGATTGGCTGCCATGTACCTGCTGGTCTGGGGTGAGAGGGCAAAAAAAAGCGCCAACAATGGCGAACCCAAAATGGCGAACGTCGCGCGACGTTCGCGAACTTCCGGCGAGCGCGAACACCCGATGTTCGCGCGAACAAGTTCGCCGGCGAACAGTTCGCGACATCTCTACTGCTTACAATGGGGATCAGATAGGATCTGTGCAGCCACTGGGACAGAATGTTCTGTTATACAGATAGCTAGAATCTCAGCTGCCATAAAGCAGGACAGGACTGCTGCTTACAATGGGGATCAGATAGGATCTGTGCAGCCACTGGGACAGAATGTTCTGTTATACAGATAGCTAGAATCTCAGCTGCCATAAAGCAGGGCAGGGCTGCTGCTTACAATGGGGATCAGATAGGATCTGTGCAGCCACTGGGACAGAATGTTCTGTTATACAGATAGCTAGAATCTCAGCTGCCATAAAGCAGGACAGGACTGCTGCTTACAATAGGGATGCTATAGGATCTGTGCCCTTGTGACAGAATGCTCTGTTATACAGATTAAGTTTATAATATATTTATAGTGTCTCTACCATATATTCCTGAGATTGAATGTGACATTAATGTGCTGAGTTTTCTGTTTCTTCCGCTGGATAAGGATCATTTTGCACTCAAAAGATCCCAACTTGCACTGTTGCTAAATATCTCTACTGAAGTGGCCTCTGTGCTTTGAGGTTCTTGCCTTTTCTCCCTGACAGTTAACGGAGTCTGCAATGCATTTGTGTCACGGGGCTTTGAGCAAACGGCAAAGATGAAAGATTTAAAACGCAATAACCTTTCCCCCCCCCCTAATTTTTGTGGAAATAGCTTCTGACCTTTCATAAAGTGATGTGGTTTTTAGCTTTCCTGTAAGAGAGCCTCTAGCTAATGAGTTAGTCGTATTCTCTAATAAATATTTGGCAAAGGTTGTAGCTCTTATGCTCTTGTCATTGGGGACCCATTATTTATGAGTCAAGGCTGAACCATTAGATTTGGCAAACATTATTTTCTTTGTGGCCAATATGTATTTTTTTCCACTCAAGTAGCAGCAAGCTTGTAAATTCTTCTTCAAAGTTCAATTTTTAAACATCTCCCAGTAAAGCAAACCCCCCAACCATAAATTCTTTCATTGCTTCTGTGACTATTGGTGGTCTCCATCTTAAAGAAGAGAGTTTTGTGTGCGCCTTTTACTTGTAAAGCTGCAGCTTTAGTAATTAAGGAAATTGCATGTTTACGAAGAGTTGTAAATGTTTTACCTCAAATTCCACTGCTGTTTCCCCTTACAAATTCCTTTAGTAACATTGGACTATATTTTGTTCTTTAAGAAATTAGCAACTAAAAAACAACATGGTCTACCCAAGTTCAACACAAGTTTCTTAAAGAAAAAATTGTCAACCCAACTTAAAGTTCAACCATTTATCTCACCCAGGGCCATATTTGTTAAACTTCGAGATTGCATTCAGAAGTTTCCAAGAACAAAAAAATTCAGCAGCTGAAATTTGGGTAAGAGTCTATATAATTCAACAAAAGCTTTTATAAACAGTTGACTTTGCAAATATGTATGGAATAACATTTTTTCTGTTGTAATTTAATTTTTCCCCATGATTTAGCATAGGTAAGTTGTGCACCTTTAGGATGCAGAAGGTGCAGAACTTGTGATACAGAAGATGTAGCCTTCAAGATGTAGAAGGTGGAGCATTTGTGATACAAAAGATGCAGCCCTCAAGATGTAGAAGGTGCAGCACTTGTGATACAGAAAATGTAATTCTCAAGATGAAGAAGGTGCAGCATATGTGATAAAGAAGGTAGCCCTCAATATGTAGAAGCTACAGCTCTTGAGATACAGAAGATGTAATTCTCAAGATGTAGCCGGTGCAGCGCTTGTGATACAGAAGATGTAGCCTTCAAGATGAAGAAGGTGCAGAACTTGTGATACAGAAGATGTAGCACTCAAGATGTAAAAGGTATAGCATTTGTGATACAAAAGATGCAGCCCTCAAGATGTAGAAGGTGCAGCACTTGTGATACAGAAAATGTAATTCTCAAGATGAAGGAGGTGCAGCATATGTGATAAAGAAGGTAGCCCTCAATATGTAGAAGCTGCAGAACTTGAGATACAGAAGATGTAATTCTCAAGATGTAGAAGGTGCAGCGCTTGTGATACAGAAGATGTAGCCTTCAAGATGAAGAAGGTGCAGCACTTTTGATACAGAAGATGTATCCTTCAAGATGTAAAGGTGCAGCACCTGAGATAAAGAAGATGTAATTCTTAAGATGTATAAGGTGCGGCACTTGAGATACAGGAGATGTAATTCTCAAAATGTAGAAGGTGCAGAACTTGTTATACAAAAGATGCAGCCCTCAAGATGTAGAAGGTGCAGCACGTGTGATACAGAAGGTAGTCCTCAATATGTAGAAGGGGCAGCACTTGAGATACAGAAGATGTAATTCTCAAGATGTAGAAGGTGCAACACTTGTGATACTGAAGATGTAGCCTTCAAGATGTAAAAGGTGCAGCACTTGTGATACAGAAAATATAACCCTTGAGATATAGAAGGTGCAGCACCTGTGATACAGAAAACGTAACAATCAGCATGTAGAATTTATTTATTAAACTTGGAGATTGCATACGTTCTGAGAGTGCAGCACTTGTTATACAATACATATAATTCTTGGAACCCAGTGGAAGCTATAGCACCTGTACATCTAGCATATGGATGTATTGATTTTATGCTTAATACATACAGTACTATAGACTTTAACAGCTTTGTCTATTTAAAAACATTGAATTTTGACAGAAAAACCTCATTCCAATACATCAACCCAACTTTACATTCAACCATTTTATTCACTATGGGGCATATTTATTGAAATGTAAGATTGCATTCTTTCTAAGATTTGAGAAAACTGCAACGATAAAATCACAATTTAGAATTTTTCCAAATTTTGTTTTCCGAACTTGAATTTTCATGATTTAGCAATTAAAAAAAATCTTAAAAATTCCAATAAAATTTAAGCAGCTAAAACCTGACGAGAGTCTATATAGGTCAAAGGGAGGTGTACAGTATATTACACACTCAAGCTAATTTTTGTGTTTTTATAAACAGTCAACTATGTAAAAATTCATGAAACAATATTATTTTTGTTTCAATTTAATTTTTTCCCGTGATTTAACGTGATCAAGTTTTTTTTTAAAAAAAGTTTTCAAATCTAGACTGTGTAAAAAAACTATTGAGTTTTAACAACATTTTTTCGTTACTAAATTAAGAAAATATTAAAAATCAAAAATTCATAAATACACCTCCCCATCATTCTCTTTTACCAAAATATCATAGAAAATTGTCCACCAAAATTTTGCATGGATGACAACAGACTTAATTTGGGCAAAATGCTAAAAATTGTTGTCATTTTGAAAATGTGATAACTTATCTGATCATTCGGTTGAAGTTATTGAAATGCTATTGACATGGTGGGAGTGTCAGAAATAAATTGCTTTGGTTTGAAATATTTTATTTGGTTTTCACAATAAACCATAAAAATCAATATGATAACAAATAGTATGCAGAATAAGAAGAGAAATAAATTGTTAATTTAAATGCATGTAATTAATTACATTACAAATATATTAAATACATGTTCCAAAGGAAACTTTCTGAAAATTCAATACTTAAAAGAAAAATATAATAAAGTAGTAAATGTTACTTTTTTTAATGCTTAATTTGTTTTAAATGTAAATGCATTTTAGCTAAATAATTTGTGAAAATATTCTTAGAAACCAAATACATAAGGATTGTACCTGTGTTAACAGTAAAGGTTTTGTTGCTGCAACTCCATTGTCAGAAGTAAAATAAATTCTAACTCAACGTAAATTGTTGCTTCGATTTTGAACTACAAATTTTCAATAGAACTAGCCTTGGAAAGAACTGACATATCTGGAGCCAAAAATAATGTAATGCAAGGTTTGAAATCCACTTTATTTATTTATTTCATTTCATGAAACACATCGAGTGTTTTTACATCCGACCTTATAACTCCCAAATGTTGTGTTGCCTTTGAAGCAGAGGAAAATACTGTAGAACATTTTTATAGGATTCCCTACTGTGTTAAATGAATTTAATATAGAATATTTATTCATGTCTGAATTAAAAATGTTTTCATTATTAGCAGCAATCCCTCTAGAACAAAGGCACATTCTACTGGCTTACCTCGGCCCTCTGCTTTGAGAAAATATAAAATTGGAAGCTAACAGGATTTGCAGTGAAAATTTCATGGAATCGAGAACAGTGGGTCAAAATATCTTTGTTTTAGAATATATTCTGTGCATTTTGTCTTGTTACTTGGCCAGTAAAGTGGATGTATGTCTTTATCACAAATGTATTCATTTTTATTTCTGAATTGGACCAAAAATAAAAATTAAAGTAATAATGGCACTTTAACATAGTTTAAGGTCCACCGCTCCAGGTAGCAACATTTATTACAAATCCAAGTAGGTAGACTGGATTGAACTATCTTTTGATATTTGATATATGGTGCCTTTCCATTGATGACTTTAAGTGAACTATATGGCAGAAAGATGGGTGGACTTGTTCTAAGCCTTGGTTCATGAGATACAACTGGGGAAGCCAACACTTTCCAGAGATTCCTGTAGTAATATGGAAATGTTTGCTTTAAATAGGGTTTTATGTTCCTGAACTTCCACCACAAATGGATTATTTTCTATCTCCACATTGACCTCAGCAGAGAGAAGACACATTAGAGAACATTTAAAGTTGGATGTTCCAGCATTAAATAAGTGATCTACATGGAAAGACATATTGATAACCTTTTTTTTCTATTGCAGAGCATGTTAAGATATTCTTGGATTGTGTACTGGGATCCCCACACTGGGTTGTCTTTGAGTAAAGTTGTGCATTGTTGCATGGTGTCCCAATAGGGATCTCCACTAAATATCACTTTTTTGCACAATAAAAAAAAAACTAGCGATGCACCAAATTCACTTTCTTGGGTTGTGTAGGTACTGGGTTTCTCACATTGATTGTGACGTATATGGTGGTCGCAATATTGATCACAACCCAAAGTTCGTTTTTTTGCACAATGAAAGAAAACTAGATGCAAAAAATCCATTTTCACAGGATTCGGCTGAATTCTAAATCTTTCATGACGGATTTTGGGGAATCCCAATCTCAAATCCGAACTCTAATTTGAACATGCAAATCAGTGTAAGGAGGATGGGGGAAAATCTGTACACATACCGTGTGGAAGAAAATATAGCATTTTTCTTAATTATGTGACCTAAACTGATTTTAAGGATTTGGTTCTGCTTGAAACAATGTCACTTCTTATTTATGTCTTGTAATCAGAAGTCAGAGCAAGCAGTACTGTCCTTAGTAGCAATTACATTTATAAATAACATGAAAACCAAATAAAATTTTAATATGATTTGACTGGTCCCACACTGAGTTGCTTTCCACATCCATGGCTTACTGTATATCCTCCCCCACTAGTTGGAATTGTTGTTGTCAAGTAGTAAAACCTGTGGCTGCTAGATGCCACTCTTGCCTGCTCCCATCCTACATCACGTGTATGTAACCCTATCTTGGTCCAAAATGCCTCTTCCAGCTAGTTATGGTAGACCATAGGTCACACTGGCCTCGTTTTCCCTGATGGGTCCTCACTAAGTGGAAGAGGAAGGGAGTGTTGTGCAGCTATACATCTTTGCTGCTGTGAAGAAACAAAATTGGATGTCAGAGGTTCTTGCAAATGAAAAAAGGGTTTTATTGTCAAAGACACAAAATGGTTTGCTCACAATATTGGTTGAGGTCGGACAATCAGACACAGTCGAGGCAAACCTGAGCAATCTGGCACCACTGTTCAGATGCTTGGTAGACTTAAGATGCAATTCTAGGTTACCAGCTATTGGCCTAGTTCCCATTCAGTGAAAGTGTTCAGGGACTAATACACTAAGCCTTAATCCCTTGAGCACTGAGGTCTCTTCACGTTAGGCCAATTATTCCTAATGGAGAACTACCTCCAGCTATTAATGCTTAGGTGGAACCCAATTTCTAGCTTTGCCTTACTATTTTAGCCCTGTAATATGACTAAACCTCATTTGCTGGGTCCCTGTTAACCCTATGGGTTCCTATATGGACAATAAAGAGATACAATAAGAAGTGGATATCTACTGATACTTCTCTTGCTCAGTGCATCATGGATAACATGTTGGGTGAGTCCCCTTGGTATTAGGTGCTGTGAGTTGACTGGGTGTGCCAGGGTGATGACTTTACCTAGGTGATAGTGGTTCAAAGACAATTCAATGAGTTAATTTGATGTTCAAGCCATGTCCTTACCATACACACAGAGTCACCTGTGAAAGGTTTTCTTCATTTGCTTCATTTCTTGGAAACACAAAATCAAGCCTAAAGAAAACAGTGCAGCAGGTCCACGTGTGACACCTTTCAGGCCTTCTATAAGGAATTCTAGAAGGTTCAGCATCATATGTGTCGATGCTAAAATGAGCCTGGAATTGGGGGAAGGGGAGAAGAATGCTAGCGTGTCAGTGTTATAGCCATGCTCATGAAGTGAACTTGACAAGAAACAGGGAGACATTTGGCAGAAGGCAAATTCTCAGACAGAGCCGACCCAGGTTAACACCTAAAGCTGCTTTCTCTGAAGACTCCCATAGGCTTTGGCAGTATTTGGCCATACAGTGCAATGCATGGTATCTACCACACACTTACAAAGTGGTCTGTCTCAAAACAAAAAGTCTAAGAAAGTCATTAAAAAAAAGGCAGCCCTGTCTCATGGCAGGCGATAAAATAGGGATCTCTCTATATATATATATATATAACAAGGGAAAGTTGTGCTCACCACTAATTTTTAAAACCATTAGGTGGGGATGCAATGAGGCTGTGACCACAAAATACATATAGTCAAATACAAGAGTCCTCTGCACTCAACCCATTATCAATATATTTAAGACAGAGACATTTTGTGCTACTGCTACTGAAAAATCCCACTGGTGTCTAATAAAAAGGCAGCCAAGTTTGGGAGTTTTACTTTGAAAGCAGCGAGTAAGTTGCAGGTAAAACTTAGTCCCTTTGTAAAATGTATAATGAAGCAATAGAATTCTTAATGAATCAGATGAAAATTAAGCGTAGGACTGGCCAGATATGGGATGACTGACATAGTTGTTCAGCTTAAATATATTGTAATATATGGACAAACAATCCCTGTTTTGTTTAAAGGGTAAGGCATTTTTCAGTAGCAGTAGCACAAAATGTCTCTGTCTTAAATATATTGATAATGGGTTGAGTGCAGAGGACTCTTGTATTGTATATATATATATATATATATATATATATATATATATATATATATATATATATATATATATATATATATATATATGGATAAAAACTGTCCTACACAGCATAAATCCTAATGTAACTTCAAGATAGGGGGCACTGTGCAGCCCAGAGTCATCATCATTAACCTTATTTCCCAACCAGATTCTCCTATTAAAAGTCTAAACAGAGTCTGGATTCTCACTGCCCAGTGAAACTGATTTGCTTGCAATTTACCCTATTTTGGATCTTTGTAGAAACATAAATATGTTTGGTATCTGGGCCAGTGTCAGACTGGCCCCCCGGGATACAAGGAGAACTCCTTGTGGGCCCAGGTGTCAGTGGGCCTCTTGCTTCCAACCATTTGGCCTATTTCATGGTCATTCCCTATTTTTTATGGGAAAAAGAGGCTTAATAATGGAAGAATAGAGTATAGTATGTAGAGATAAAAGACTAGGAGAATAAAGAGGTTGAGTGAGGAGAGGAGGAATAATAGTTTAAAAAGTGGGCCAACAGTCTAAGGTTTTCTGTTGGGCCCCTGGCATTCCAGTCCGACACTGGTCAGTGCTATGTCAGGTCTGGTCACTGTTGCGTGACCAGCTAGTAGGAGTTTCTATGCAGAGTAACCCCAAAAACTCCCTTGAATGACTGGGATATTAGCAGAAGCCATAGTAAGTGGAATGAAAATAGGTTTAATGAGCAAAAATAAGAAAAACAGATATAAGTGCAGACTGGGTTCAAATACAGGCCTGTGGCTAGTTAAATGGTAAACAAAGGCAGAATCCAGAACGGGCCCAATAGTGAGGGCTGACGGCAGACAAGGAGAGTCCAGTAAATAGGCTGAGGTCAGGGGCAGGATGAATGCAGAAAATGGTCCAAGACACAGGCCGAGGTCAAACACCAGGAGATCCAACAGGCAAATGGAACTGGAGTGGGAACAAGGGAACAGAGCGGAGAACCAGGCAGGACACAGTCAGGAACCAGGCAGGGACTCGGAAACACAGACAGAAATCCAGCATGAGAATCACAGGAGCAAGGAAACACAGGAACCGCAGGCGAGATCAGGCTTGTTACTGTTGATGATCAAGCAACTGTGAATAGCAAGGGACAGGCTTATTTTGATCCTTAATTGCTTGATCACTACTGGGGGGGAGCAGAGGGTGCAATTGCATCAGGGCCCACTCCCCCCCGCTCCCCCTCGGGGTAAGAAAGCTGTACTGTCTAGTGCATTGAGAGGGGCGGGGGGGTGGCTGGGGCTGTGCACAATTAGTTCCATTACTGACATATTGTTAACAAGGTAGATGGAGTGAAGAGAGTAACAGGTAGAGATGCTGGATGCATCTCCTGAATATTGATGAGCTCCAGATCTAAAAGCCCCAGTGTCTCACAAGATAACTACTGGAGCTTGTAAATAAACTGTTCAGATTCCTGGTAGTCCTGATAGTCCTTGACAGCTTATGTGCCAACTTTGTAATGTAAAATGAAAATAAAGAGACAAAAATATTCACCAACTTAACATTCATTAGATTAGGTCCTTCTGTGATACACTAAGGGACAAATTTATCAAATTAATTTTCAAGCCGTAACTTTGCCAAAGTTTGCAGTAAAAATAGAAACTGCTTTTTTTTAAAAAAAAAAAAATTGTAGTCAGGTTTTTTTTCCAATGATCTATTTTTTTTCAAAATGAAAAAAAAGTCTTGACATAACAAACATTATTTTAATTAGGCAAGATTTTACATTGCGGTTACAATCGCTTTATTACTGATTTCAAGAAATGAAACACTAGACAGTAGGGAAATGACTTTGTCAGTGTCTGATCTGGACATGGGTAACAAGTTTCTAAGCGTTAGATCCCATGCCTTTACTAAGGTACAAGAAATAACCAAATTTTTCCGTTAGGGTTTTAGTTGACCATTGAGTAATTTCATCTACTTCAGAGGAGATCCTTTTTATTTTCAGTTTTGTTTGCCCCTTTGTAGCCAGGACTCCAAGATACAGTACACCACAGTCTTCATAATATTTACTGTTTATTTTCTAAACATCTTGTGGAAAATCTCTCCCTGCATCCAATAATTACCGCCGACGAGGAAATTGTACAAATGCTCAGTCATTGATCCCAAGAAGCAGATGTGACTGCCGTGGGTTCTAGTTTATTTGTGGCAACTTGTTAGATGGTATCCCATATGTCTGAACTTAAAATAGTGCTAGAAGGCCAGAATACCGAATAGAAGTCAATAACTATCATATTCCATAGCCACAGGCCAAGACTTAATACAAAGAACAGTATGCTTCAAAGCTAATGCATTTTAGATGACTTTATCCAATTAAAATGTCATGAGCAGGTTTAGTGGTAAAGGACCTTTTTTTCCTCAAATGTGCTATTGGCTGAGGATTAAATGTCAATAATAACAGTACGCCGAGCACTTATTTCTTCAACGCTGAAAAGTTAACTTGGATATTGTAATATATATGTTTATTGTGTCTGTCCACAAAATTCTTCCTACAAGGAATGATGGAGGGTTGGGTAATATTGATATATAAACCATTTCACAATTTGCAGTAATGCTATGGGAGGTTTAATATTACCCACAATGATACTCTTTATGAGTTTAAAGTCCAGTATTTAAAAATAGATACATGACCGAGATGATGTCATGATTCTTGATGGGTTTTGAAGATAATGCGAATGCTCTAAATTAAAATACATGTTTCTATGTCTTCTCAAGGCATAAAGTAAAGAAACCCCCTTGTGATACAAAAGGAATATGTTTATTCATCCCATTCCTAGTATTGCTGCCTACTCTCCTCCAATACCAGCACTAATTTACATGCAAAGTATCTCAGTATTTCTAGAAGGGAGAACATTTGCAGTAAACAAGTCTTCCAGACCACAGATTGAACTGGACAGTTTAAGGGGCACTGGTTCCTTGTACCTAATCTATATATGTATATATATTAGCTGCAAAGTATATATACAACAGTAAATTTTAGAAATAACCTTGAGGCAATCATAATCCTATTCCTTGATTCCCCATGAGAAAGGAATGCTTGCAGTCAAATACCATCTAGAAAATCATAGTGGCTTTGCTGAAGAACTTATACAGTTTCTGTTAGAGGCCATCGAATTCCTCCTTGAACATAATTACTTCATATTTGAAAAAAACTATTATCTGCAGAGATGTGGGACTGCGATGGGGGCAAAATTCGCACCATTGTATGCCAACCTATATATGGGTTGGTGGGAGGAGACCCAAAAAGGAAATTGGTTATCTATCTGAGATATATCGATGATTTGCTATGTGCGTGGCATGGTACCCAGGAGGATTTTGATGGCTTTGTACTGAATATTAATGTGAATGACTACAATTTGAAATTCACGAGTCAATATGATACCAATAAAATTAAATTTTTGGATGTAGAACTTTTGGCAATAGGTGATAAGATATGTACCAAAATTTACAGGAACCCTTGCAGTGGCAATACATTTCTACATGAAACATCTTGTCATCCGAGGAGACTCATTGAAGGTATCCCCGTGGGGAGGCTCTGCAGGAACTGTTCGACAGAGAGGGCTTTTGGTGAACAGGGCTTGGACATGAAAAGGAGATTTCTTGAAAGAGGTAACAAGCAAAAAAAATACAGACAGCACTCCAAAGGGCAGAAAAATGGACAGACAGGTCTTATTGAAAAGCGTGAAAAATAAGGTTAGAAACAGGACTGGTCAGCAAAGGTTGCTTTCGCCACTAGATATAGCAAGCAGGTTTCCTGAAGTCTGCAGAATATTGAACAGAGACCAATATTGTATGGTGATAACGACTTTTTTAAAGTAGTCCAGGAGTAAACATCATTCCCAAACAAGCCCACACCTTGAGAGACATGTTGTCGCCAAGTTTATTTAGTGGAGAGATACATCAGAAGAACTTAGTACCGCTGGGGTCAACAGGCAACTACAGATGTGGTAGCCGTAGGTGCATAACTTGTGGACACATGAAAGTGTCTAAAAATTTTAGATCAACAGTGAAGGCAAGACATTTGAGATAAAAGGCTATGAAAACTGCAACACTCTGTTAGTGATCTATTTGATCACATGTTTAAAGTGTAGCAAGCAATATGTAGGGTGTACAAGCAGAAAATTGAAAGAAAGAGTGAGGGAACACTTGAGTCAGATAAAAAATCCTCGAACAGCTGAAAAAAAGTAATATAACCAGACACTTTACAAAGTGTTATGGTGGGGACACAGCCTGTTTCTCTGTACAAGGGATACAGAGGGTTAGACTGGGCATTAGAGGAGGCGATCCCATGAGGCTTCTGGTAAAAAGGGAGATTTTCCATGTGCAAATATGACTACCATTAGGACTCAACTATGAGTTTGACGTAACATGTAAGGAAAAAAGGCCTGGCACACGGAGCAAGTTAAACCGGGGTCCTACCCCTGGTGTGTTTATTGCATCATCACCTGACGAAGGGGGAACGTCCTCCGAAAAGTTGTTTGATGCAATAAACACACCAGGGGTAGGACCCCGGTTTAACTTGCTCCATGTGCCAGGCCTTTTTTCCTTACATTGGTCCATTGGGAGTGCCGTCTCCCTCAGGTCTTGGGCACCAGCGTGAATCTACGAAGGGCCAGAGTGTGCGCGTGGTTTCTGTGTACCATTTTACGTAACATGTTACATCTAAAACGAAAAATAATTCTATATATGAGACACTAAGGGCACATTGGCAGTAGTGGAGACGATTATATAGAAGAGGTTAGCCCTCTGTACTTTTAATGTACTTTTCTTTTTCTTTTTGTACCCTGGATGACTTTAACAAATACTGACTATTTACTGTTGGATTATATATGTATTATAAAAAGCTGAATATAAATACTTGTGACTAAAAAAATATACGGGATATATCAAACTGCTATTTTTAGCACTTTGGTTTGTTATTGAAAACTTTAAAAGTTATGGATCAGCAAATATTATACTTGCATTTATACAATATAAGTTATGGTATGAATACTAGTACCCTACCATATGTGTAACTAGAACGAGATGGAGGCGGGGTCAATCCCATTGATTGGCCATATCAGGATAGGGTGGGATCACCCTGGTTTAAAATTTTGTGATGTATGTGACACTGCCAAAGACACTATAGATAGAGTGGATTATTGGAGGGTCTGTATGTACCATTTTTTACTATGTTAACTTAATAAAGATATTTTTGATTTTTATACTTAGCAGCTTCCAGGATATTATTTTTGGTTACATTTTTACAACAGTCATAAGCCGTGAACTTTCAGAATTCATCACCAACAGCCAAGGGTGCTGCTCCAATGAGGTGAGTTGAAAAACTTGCCTCAGACAACAGTGCCAAGTAGTTTACCAGGGGTTGCAAAAAAGCACTCCTAGCACTTTTCGGCACTATCGATGCAGAACCCTGCCTGAGGCCCTCTGGACACTGCGGGAGCCACCTCCGGCTCAAGTTTCTCTAAAACCACGAATGCCAAGTCATTTATTAAAAGATCCAAACATAAAAAGCACAAACAAATAAAAATATGGACCTAATCCGAATACTTCTACCAAAACCTTAAAATCCTTGTGAAACTACAAATGAAAAAAACTCAAAAACCTCTAAAAGCTCAATTTAAAGAAAGACTCTAAAACTTCCACAGACGTCTGCATGACCCTGATAGATTTTAGAGAGCGAAGTTTTGCATTAGCATTTTCATGGTTTTAACGCTTAATAAATTGAGAATTGTTCGTGGTTTACAGTAATTGATAGAATCCACATTTTTTAGCACTTAAAAAAGGATTTATTTGAACAAAAAAAAAATATGAATGTATGATGACATAATAACCATTCTCAAAGTTAAAGGGTGGATCTTTTCATATGAACCATGAAAAAGGGATTTAAAAGTGATATTGTTATTAACTAACTAAGATGAAGATAACAGTAAACTTTCAGATCATTTTAAGGGGCAGATTTACCAAAGGGCGAAGTGGCTAAAGCAAGTGACATTTTGCCAGAAATCCCATCCGCTGGGACATCACCAATTTACTAACAGGTGTAGGCAACAATTCGCTAGTGAATGGGACCATCACTATCGTTCATTCACACTCTTTTGCCAGGTGACTATTCGCTCTTGTGAACGGTTACTCTCCGAATTCAGTAAAGTGCGAATTTTACAGAACGTTACCTCTTTCGCCAGAGTTGACTTTGCCACCTCAGACCAGATGAACTGCTAAAATGAAGCTTCATCTTCCTCATTCTTATGTCACATACATCATATCCTGTCTGCCAGAAATTAATTAAAGTTGTAAAAACGCTGGCGACATTTTCTTTTTTAAGCGGGATTGGCTGCAAAAGTCTTGACTTTTAAACTTTTTTGGGTTAACATTTTTCCCCAGACATTTGAGGAGCATGGAACATTCAGTTTAGGGTGGGCTCATGTGTAAGGCATTATAGGATCGCTTTTGTCTTTATTCAGGTTCCTTGGACATTTGTAAAAAAAAAAGTGGCCACTTCAAGCATTTGTACCAACATCTCTAATAAAGACGTCCATATGACTTTTATGTACCCGCCCTATTCAAATTGACCAAAGCGTAAGAAGACTAATGAAGTTTCGCTAGGCAGAATCGATCGCTAGAGTAATTTTGATTTGAAACACTTCCACTGCCGAAATAACGCTAGCAAAAATTCGCCAGCGTTCGACACCCAGGAAGCAACTTCGCATTTTAGTGAATTAGCGTAGTGGTAACGAATTTTGCATGGTGAAGTGGTGCGAAGCAGTCACTGGCGACAATTCACCCTTTAGTGAATCTGCCCCTAAGTCTCTGCTCTCAAAGCCGTAAGAAAAGAGTAAGGCTCCATCCAGAGTCTGCTGTCCAGTTTTAGTTTCCAGGAAACATTTGGATGTTATGAAACTAGAGAACCCAGAGAAGGGCAACAAAGCTAATATAAGAAATGGATAATCTCAAATTGAGACTATTTATGCTGGAGAGCAGAGGTTCTGAAGAGCCTGAAGAACCTTTGGCAGGAAAAAGACAAACTAATAAGAAAATGATCTTATTTAGTAGCTTATGTGCCTATTTTAACTTGCGGGACCCCTGAGTGAGTCTGTGCAATTGGATAAATGTGCTTTGGGCTAGATGTTTTAGCTTGGGACTGATGGACTCAATTCATTTACCACTAATGTCGATGAGATTCTATTGGGAGCGTCTATGTCCAGCCTTATAAATATGCAATTGTTGTAATGACTGAAATTTTTCTTAAAGGGCACCTATCACAGCCAAAATCAAACACATATTAACAATCTGACCAGTACAAGCTAAACACGTTTAATCAAACTACATATATAGTTTTTTGAAAAAACTGCAGGTTTTAAAAAAATCCCTTACTTTGTCAAATGGGTTCTTTCACTGAGGGAGGCCATATTGAGACTCTAACAGAGACTCTAATATGCAAATTTAAGGAGCGTGCTCAGATTGTTACACTGCTTTGAGTATTCTACCCAGAATGCCTTGTTTTAGTAAACTCCTCCACTAGAAGTATCCACTAGAAGTGCTGCCACCTGCTAACTTCCAGCAGGGGGCAGCACTACTGTACAGCAGCTAACACACAGGTTTGGCTGATTTGAAAATAGCTTAGAAGGGTTGATAAGCAAACAAGGAATTTCAACTGAGCATGTGCGAGATTTCAGAGCTACAGTTGGCTGGGAAGATATAGGTAGGAGGAGCCAGTGAAATCCAAGATGGCTGCCTCAGCTAGAACTGCAGGGGAGATAGGGGAGATCTTGCAGAAGGAATAGTGAGCTGATCATTTACTTTATACAAACAATTCTAACTGTTTTAAAAATCGGATTTCGTGAACTTTCACATAGTGTGTTTACTTAGTAAATGATTTTGGTCATGATTGGTGCCCTTTAAGAATACATTTTGAATCATGTTGATAGCACTGGTGATTACTGATACAGATACATGGTTCCCATGATTGGGACATGATTTAGGCAGTACATACCCAACCAATTTTAATCTGTTTTTTTTAGCATGTTCTGGGCATTTTGGCTTGTTCCAGGTACCCAGTGACCATTTTGGGGACTGTTGTTGGGACAGTTAGCCTTCTTTCATGCATTATACACAATAGAGTTCACAACTTTTTTAACAGTGTGCGTGTTTTTATCATAAGGTTGACTATCCATTTTTTTTGTAAAAGGAACAAATAAAGATTTTTGCACATCTACAAATCCTGGTTTGGTGTAGCTCCTTGTAGCTCCTATATTTCTCTGATTTCCTTTGGCATATTTATTAATATAAGCCTTAGATTCTTTTGTAAATGAACTTTTGTTCTTTTGGACCCCGGCGAGCAAGTGGAGTAAATGTTAAAAAAAAAATGTAAGATATTTTTTTTTATCAGGGTATACTTTTTTATAAGTAATGTGGTGTCAAAAAAGAAAATGGAGGTAGAGAATTTAGTGGACTGTGCCGACTTGGTCTGCGTACTAAGGTGGCCAAGATGTTGTGATGACTTTCTGATATGCAAACTATAAAAACCCTTTCACAAATTCTGTGTTGAATGTGACAATTGAAAATGAAAAACATAATTTAACAGAAGCGGATACCCTCCCTGAGGTGCACTGAGATCAAAACAAAGGGAGTGTGTCATGTGTGAGTCTTGGAAATGCCACAACTTGCCGAAGTGTGATGGAAATTCAACAAAGATCAAGATTAGTTATGGAGGCCGCTAACTGCAACTGCAGTGGGTGGCCGCAATAATAGTCACTCTTTATTGATTTGTTATATCATTCAAAAAATCTGAAATATTGTTTTGTTTCTTGAAATGGGACCAAAAATAACTACAGAGGAGCTTTCTGCTGAGCCTTTGACATTTTGCTGGAAAATAAGATCCCTCCATCGACCAAAAAAAACAGCAGGGTTCAGCGTGCAATCATATATCAACAATTAGGACAGTAACAATCAAAACAGTGACCTTTTGAGTAGCAGGAAGAAAAAAGAATTCACATTGGGCAAGAAATATGCAAAATGCTTTGACAAGGTCTCCACTGAGTTCCCCCCCATTCATTGGAAGCTTCCGTGTGATCTGATTTCTGACCTTCTGGAGCATGAAACACGCTGCCAAGTATAACCTCAATGGGATTAGTGGCTGCCAAATTCAACCCGTTCAGGGATTTACTTGTCTGGGCTTGTTTAAGGAGTTTATGGCTTATTGAGTTTTCTATTTCTGCATTCATAAAATCAAACCCCCATTTTATTTTGAACCCAAATCTCCCATCCTTGATTTCTTAAGGATTTCTTTATTTAACAATATAACCGACTGTTTAAACATTTGCATTGCCCTGTAAGTTTCTCAGAATAATGGATTTTGGGGTGGGGGTGACTCATCGAGTGGAGGAGACATTTTCAGTAACACATACATTATTATTCCACTGTGACTCATGTTCGTCTAGAAAGAAAAGTGGATGTGTTCTTCTTCAGAATAAGGGGAAATGGTTTATTTTGTTTAGCGTTTGTTGATAATATTTGCTGTAAAACCCCATCCAAGTAGAAAATATTAGCTTTGAAATGAACGGTTAAAGGCACTGTCCGAACTGGCACACGATGACGTGAGTTGGCGCAGACCGGTGTATCCCAGCAAGCTTTTGTGAATGAGCCTTTTGTCTCGGAGCAACTGCAGGGAATTGTTAAATTACTACAACGTTTCCATGTTCTCCTCCACATTTACTGAGCATATTTGATGTTTTATAAACTGGGGGGGGGGAAAGAGTTTGGGTTTAATAAAAATTTACTCCACAGGAAATTATTTGAAATGAATAAAATATGTCGTTTTGTAACTATATGGATTACTTACGGTTTCGAAAAAATATCAAAGATACCTTTTCTAAAGTGCTTCAGTGTGTTCTGAAAATCATTTTGAGATTGTACTCTTCTTCTGTTTTTAACATCGCTGAAATGAAGGCCAGCTGCTTTCAACTATTGATAAATGTAACGATTTATAAATATAATAATTTCTAAAACTATAAATATAAAAAGTATAAATGTATGTATATATATATATATATATATATATATATATATATATATATATATATATATATTTATTCCAAAATATCAAATCAATCAAAATCAAATAATCTACAGCAACTATTCTCTGAATATTTACAGAATATTTTTAAAGAAATTGTTTTAATAAATATATATATATATATATATATATCTATATATACATATATATATTGTATATTAAAAAATATATAAAATATTGTTTATACTCATTTTTCGAAAGCCTTTCAAAATGTTAGTTTTTTTATATAAAAAATACTTATTTGAATCCAAGGGGCCGATTCACTAACTTCGAATTTCGTTTTTTGTGCTCCTCGACTATCGAATTGGAGTAAATTCACCTGAGTAGAATGATTCGAATAGATAGAGCGCAAAAACGCTGCGACTATTCGCCCATTCGATTGTCGAAGTACTGTCTCTTTTAAAAATACTTTGACTGCCTACTTCGCCACCTAAAACCTACTGAATTGCTTTAAAAGCCTATGGGAAAGTCCCATAGGCTTGTTTTCCAAGTTTTTGATCGAATAAAAAGGCATTAGATCGAATGAAAATCCTTCGAGCGAATATTCGATCGAGCGCCTATTCGCCTGGCGAATATTCGCCAATTCGACTATTCGCCAGCGCGTAAATTCGCCCGAATTGCCTATTCGATTCTATTCCCCAGTCAAATTTCGAGGGATTTAACCCCTCGAAATTCGACCCTTGATACATCTGCCCCTAAGTGTCTAAAACTAGAAACTTTAAAATGTAGTAAGTGCACAAAGCTTAAAAAGCCAAATTAAAAGTTTGGCATTTAAAAAAGGGTGATTTCAATGTTCACAAGTCAATAAAAAGTTGTATTTTCAAAAATAGAAGATATTTTTCAAGTTCTCAAGAATTAAATTGAAAATTGGGTTTGTTGAAAAAGATGAGTAGAATGTGATTTGACAGCATTTGAGTTCTCTCGCATTTTTAGTTATCACAAGTGTTGAGTTTTTAATGGGTGCACATTGGAGATTTAGAGGTTTCCAAGTTTGAGAACTGAAAAATTAAAATTTTGCAGAATCTGGAGGAGAGTAAATTTAAAGAATGTTTTTTTTTTACAAATTATGGAATTATGCAAGGTGGTTAAAACGTGCTAACTATGACCAGCAAGTAAGGGTTATTAACAGTTTTATTAAATTATTATGGCATTTTTTGCTCCTTTAGGATGAAGACAGACAATTTGTTGTGATGAGTCACCACTACTTTTGAAACAAATTGACGACTGATCGCCATAACACAGGCGTCCCCTGATTCGACTGTCCATATTTTTAAGCTGTCCAGATATCAACTCTACCCTGGGCTTTTTGCTTGCCACAGCACAGTTGCACTCCCTTGCTGCCTTGCAGTACTAGAGTCCCAAGTTTGATTCCAATCAAGGTGATATCTGCAAAAGTTTGTATGTTCTGTACGAGTCTGTATGGGTTTCATCCAAACATAATGAGTGTGCAATTCACTGTTCTTTTTTTCCAACAATTCCAGTGTAGCCTCTGACGCAAAGGGGTGTGTTTGTGTTTTGATACTTTTTTGGATTAATGGCATGGGGGGGATTTTTTTATCAAAATAGGCCTACCAAATCCGCACAGATTTTTTTCCCCTTATTTAACAATACACTTTTCCAGCGCAGGAAAAAACTCAATAAAATCTTGAAAAAAAATTACACAAAAATATTTTGGATTTGGTGCCCGAAAACTCTAAATTTTCGTATTTTTGCTGAAAACCACAAAATCTTTGCATTATTGCACTCCCTTGCTGCCTTGTAGTCCCAGGTTTTATTCCAATCAAGGTGATATCTGCAAAAGTTTGTATGTTCTGTACAAGTCTGTGTGGGTTTCCTCCCAAACATAATGAGTGTGAAGTTCACTGTGCTTTGTTCCAACAATTCCAGTTTAGCCTCTGACGCAATGGGGTGTGTTTGTGTTTTGATACTTTTTTGGATTAATGGCATGGCGGGATCATTTATCAAAATAGTCCAACCAAATCCACACAGATTTTTTCCCCTTATTTAACAATACACTTTTCCAGAGCAGGAAAAACTCAATAAAATCTTGAAAAAAATTGCACAAATTTTTTGGATTTGGTGCCTGAAAACTCAAAATTTTCGTATTTTTGCTGAAAACCACAAAATCTTCGCATTATTGCAATTCCTTGCTGCCTTGCAGTACAAGAGTCCCAGGTTTGATTTCATCCAAGGTGATATATGCAAAAGTTTGTATGTCTGTATTAATATGTGTGGGTTTAATCCCAAACATAATGAGTGTGCAATTCACTGTGCTTTTTTTCCAGCAATTCCAGTGTAGCCTCTGATGCAATGGGTTGTGTGTGTGTTTTGATATTTTTGGATTCATGTCATGGGGGGGACTATTTATAAAAATCTAAAATTTCTGATGATTTTTGAAAATTTCTGATAATTTTTGAAAATTTCTGATAATTTTTGAAAATTTCTGATAATTTTTGGTAAAATAGTCTGACCAAATCCACACAAACGTTTCCCCTTATTTATCAATACATTTTTCTGAAAATTTCCTGGCAGGAAAAAACTTAATAAAATCGTGAAAAAAAATTGCACCCATTTTTATGATTGGAGGTCCGAAAACTCGTCACATTATTGCATGAAAGCCTTTTTTATTTGCAATTTTAACACCCTCAGGCAGTGGCGTAACTAGATGTTGCTGGGCCCCACAGCAAATTAATTTTAGGGCCCCCAACATATCCAGTGTTTGTCCTGTTTTACCAATATACAGATGAAGCCACTTGGATTTGTGAGTTAAATGCGTCATGACTCAGGGGTAATTGAAGAAACTGTGTTATCTTAAGTCATCTTAACTCATTTAATGCATTTAACCTTTTCATTAGCATACCAAAGCTCCATTGTTCACAATGGTGAATGCTGTAATTAGATGGGATGTTGTGACACAGTTTTCTGTGTTAAATGAGATAAATGGGATATCTGTGTTTAGTTATTCTGTGTCAAACAGACAAACCAAAGTGGCTGCATCTGTATGTTCAAATTGCTCATCAATGAGAGCCTCATGGGGCCCCCTGTACCTCCTGGCCCCCCTGCAGCCGCAGGATCTGCTTCCTCTGTAGTTACGCCCCTGCCCTCAGGATTTCATTAATTCCGAAAAATGAAAACTTAAATTTTTTTTGTATTTTTGGCATTCGGACTTTGATAAATAACCCCCAACTGTATGTAGATGCAATGGGAAGAATTTAAAGAACAGGGGGTCCCAGCCTGTCAATCTGCATATATTTTTCATAGCTCCTAGACTCCCAGGCATATACACCAGTCATAGGCCATTCTTTTTCTCTTTGACCGACATCCCAAAAACCTGAAGCCTTCCTCCATTATATACAAACCAAATAACTAAAAATTTCAAGTCATGAGAGACACTGCCAGTATTAATGGGAAACTGTAAGTGACATCCATGAACTAAATCCTGGCACTGCTGCATGAATTCCCAAGTTTAAAATAAAATGAAGATGGATTAAGTCAACTATTAGCACAGACATTAAGTATTGGAAAAGCATGATGCCCTATACCCAATTTGTCTTCCACATTCTGTCTCCCCCTCCCTTCCTTTTCTTTCTCCAGGGTGCTGGCTGCAAACTGAGCTTGTGTCTGGTAGAGTTCCGGAGAAGACACCCTACCTCAAGCCGAAGTTGAATTAAAGGTCTATGAAGAGACAGCAATTTCCTTTACCGGCCCCTCACTTTATTGTCCATTTCCCTTCTCACCAAATCTGCTAAACTGACTTTCCCTTACATTTATTCCCCCCAGCTCCAGCAGAAGTAACACCATTGTGACTGTGTTACATCATCTCTCCATCAATTCCCAAAGCAGCCGCTTCCCTCAGGATTCAATCAGAGCAAGATTATTGCAGTAAATAGTGTAACATGTTAAAGTTAAAAAGGAAAAAAAAAATATCTACAGAAAGAAAAGAAAATTCATTGCAAATTGTCAATGTTTTTAATGTCATTTGTAAAAAGTATTAGCTCAGAGTTTTGAAACAATTTAACAAAAGCAGCAGATGAACAGACTCTGTATTTAGTAGAAACTGCATTTACAATACCAATAAAACCCCTGAAAATGTGTAATATTATTCGAAAGTGGATTAGAATTAAATTTTCTTGCATTAGGCAAAATTAATTTTTAAAAAAAAAAAAAAAAACCAATAGTAACAGGTACACCAACATTTGAAGGAGAGAAATACAGAAATAGTGAATATCTAATTGCTACTCAGTATAATATGTATTATAATGTACATGTAGTAATGCAACAAGCTACCATTGCCTACACAAAGAAGAAATTGCTCTCATAAAATAGACACCATCGTGGTGGCAGGCATAACATTTATAAGCATTTTTTTAAAATAGAGAACCTGAAAAACTTACATAAAATACAACTGGGTATGCGCATTAAAATCGACTTATAGGGTATGGGCCCCAAACATTCAGATCTTCAGCAAAGTTAGCTGAGGTGATGGACCGAATTGGGCTGATCCTATTTAAGCACAGGGCCAATTGGGAGAGGTCCACATCCATGGTTATTGACTGATATCTGGCTGAGCCCATCGTTTGACCTTATACACTAATAAGATCCCAACTCAGCCAAAGTCAACAGACATTATTAGCCTGTGTCTGGTGGAGACTGTCAAGGATTAGGTAGGGGGAGCTGTGGAGACTGATGAGGGAAGGGCGAGTCCTTGAGGCAGGAGTGTATGTGCCTAGGGAACACGTAAAGGGAAGGCAGGAACAGGTTAAAGAGGGCATTGAGTCGGACTGGAACAGGTGCAGATTGGAACACGATGGAGAGAGCGAAGATCAGGACTGGGGAGGATGAAGAGGGCAAAGATTAGGACTGGACTAAACTGGATTGGACAGGACGGTGCGGGTGCAGATCAGATCAGTGGACAGGAGCAGACTAGAAGATTAGGACAGGACGGTGCAGGTGTAGCTTGGGAGCAGACTTGAGATCAGGAACTGGAGAACAGGATAGCGGGAGGAGACTGGAACAGATAGCAGGAAAGGACTGGAGCAGAAAGCAGGAGAGGACTGGAAAAGGCAGGGCAAGATGCAGACCAAGACGAGGGAAGATATAGACAGGGTACAGGTCAGAACAGAACAGGAAGCAGAAAGGCAAGGTCAGGTCAAGGTCCATGCAAAATAAGGTTAAGGCAAGATCAGGTTAGAAGTGAGGAGCAGAGAAGATTTAGAAAAGCAATGAAAGCTGGGCAGGGCAAGGTCACAGCAAGGTTAAAGCAAGGAAAGATCAAGGTTTAAAGCAGGACCTGAGCAGAACTGGAAGGGGAAGATAAGGCAGATCAAGACAGGACAAGGTTCAGAGCCAAGACAGAGAAGGGTTCAGACAAGATAATGTAGAATAGGAAGGAGGCTAGAGCAGGAACCCTTAGCTAGGGACAATGCCACACTGCTAGGATGGGAACCAAATGCTCAGGCAAGGAGTGTTTGGAGGGCTGACCTTAAGTAGGGCAGAGTCAACCCTGATTGGCTGACTGCAACCAATCAGACTATTGCTGGGCTGGGGCTGCAGAGGCCAGATAACATACAGTATTGTGAGCAACATTACAGGCTGCTCATCTGGCCAAATGGTTAAGGTATCGAGGCAGAAACCCCAAAGGTCCCTGGCTAAAATCCCAGCAGAACCTGACAGAGACTCGAACAATCGTTTCCCTTTATTAAACCTAGCACCAAATTACATTTAATTAACTAATTAAAACTGGTATTTTGCCTGCTACTTAATGTAATTCACACATACACAGAGGGAAGAGGCAGAGAGAAGCTCACTCCATTTGCTACAGATGGAAATATCTGTTGACATTATACAATGCAGCACAGAACAAGATCAATTTCAGTGGAAGCATATGAGATAATGATTGAAATAAAATGTTGAGATGTGCAGAGAGCTATAGGCTGCAGTAAATGCTTAATTTGGACTTTCCAAAGAAATATTTGCCTTGAAATGAACTACGTTGTGACCATGACAATTTGTTTGATCCTTGTATTTTGCTTCTAAATTGGGCCCGGGCCTTGTAATTAGTGAGCTTTCAGAGCAGTCGATTCCAAAGTGCATTCTATTTATCATATTCTTTTAGCTTGTTCTGTTCTTTCTTTGGGGTTGCTTCCCCTTTCTATTAGAGATGGTATTTCTCAATCCTACCTGAAGTACGATCTCTAATCACTTGTGGTCTGGAAAAACATTTAACCAATTAACATTCCTGCACTGCTATATATCCCATGATATGCTTCTGATTTCACCAGACACTCTGTAATGTTATCAGTGCCCTGTCCAGGAACATAAAATATTCAGCTCACAACTACGTCGGGGGGTTACAGCTCAAGACTTGTAAAGGCACCTTGCCGCCAGAGGACCCACTACAGAAGGTGTATTAAGAAGAAAGTTTAGTGAAGTCATATTTTAATTTCCCATTGCTGTCAGCACTAGTCCTCGCTCCACCATTATTTCACACATGAGCTTAATATCTACAGTAGAACACCTTCCATTGCAATTGGGAAAGAACACAGGCCGGGGGGGAGGTCGAGACAATTTCTCCATGCATAATAATATTAGCTTTTGGTTGGCTTTCAAATACCTTCTTGTAAGTTTCTCAGTGTATGCTAATTAATTAATACAATTAATCAGCAACAGTTTTATGGTATCTCTCAATAACGGGTTATCAAAATGGTAGGACTTCTCCATATCGCCCTCACAAGATGAAGTTACAGGAGCCCTTCAGCCTCCCATATATTTGTGCACTGGTGGTGGAAACTGAGAGTATCCATAGGAAATGGTGCCGATATATGATGAGAATGCAGCGAGGGCCTTGGACAGAAGCAGTCCTAAGAATCCAGTATTTAAGACAACAATGCCAACCCAGTGTCAGACTAGGACACCAGGGACCCACCCAAAAACCTTAGACCAGGGGCCCACTCTCAGTTCCATTATTCTATTCTCCTATTCTCTTTTCATTACGTACTATAATTTATTATTCCATCTATTTAGCATCTTTGCTCACATAGAAATAGGGAATGGCCATGAAATAGGCCAAACGTTCAGCAGCATGAGCCAGTCATGGGCCAGTCTGACGTTGTGCCAACCAATGTGTTTCCAAACCACCATTCATTTACATGTACTGCAAAAAGTCTTCAGGGGGGATGACGTTTTCATATGGTCATAGATTTCCTTTGTTTAACTGTAATGTTCAACACCACGGAGACCACCTACCACCCCCCAAACAATTCACTCTGCCTTGTTCCTTGCCCTATATACCCCACAGCAAAATGGCATCTAATGTTGAGAGGCAGCTGGCTAAGAACTGCTAAGCTGATGTTGGCTAACTTCTATAGAATGCATTACATACAAGCCAACATCAAGTTATACTTATCATGTAATAATGGCAACTACCTCTATATAATATAGAATACATACCGTTTTTTAACTTCCCCGCGTGTCTACAGATTGTTTAACCCTTAATACAGTGAGATAAATTGCTGGTCCCTTCAGGCAGAGAAAAGGTTAGAGAGAAAGGTACTTCTCATGGGAAAGTAATTCTATTAGTTGTTGAGCAGTAGTTGCTCTGTGTGACCTCTAGCCTTTTCCTATGCTCCAAGGGAGTGTGCGTGTTCTTTGTGCCGCTCTCCTTTACAGTTTCCTCTCTTATTGATTTTCTTCACTGGCTGGAATAGAATTTGTCTTCCAGCCAAATGTCCTGTGCTGAGGAACGAGGCAAAGGCAAACAGAGTTCTACTCACAGTATGAGGCTGTTCCTTTTCGGGTGGAACGTTGACGTCCCATGATTTATTGAGACGCAATGTATCATTCCATTTCCTTTTTAATTCCTCTGACTGAGCTTCATACAAAACCCAAACAGAACTGTCATATACAATAACTACTGGTATTGTGACACCTTATCTCAGCCCAAATTTGCATTTTTATTTGTTCTACCCCTAGAAATTAAACTCTGCATTTTAACCCTCCTAAATTATCAACAGTTTATTCTGTTCCTTGGATTAGATTTTTTTTTTGGTACTTTAATGGTTGATTAAGAAGCAACACCATCAATTCTTTATTAAAAAAATCTTTATTGTATTTTATAATTTTTTCCAAATCAATGTTTACTATAGTTTGAAGCTACTGAAACTGAAAGCCTAGTTCACACAACATCCAGCAAGTGCAAGTGATATGCTGAATTTCTAATGATTGAGACCAACAACCAGCCACCTCTAAATTTCACATTTTAAATCATTTTTATTAAATGGAAAGTCCATAGTGATTGAGGAGCTTGTCCTGTACCGGAAAATGAAATCTAAAAAAATGTCTTTTTTTTCTCCTTGTCTTCAAAAGGCAGAAATAATTCAGAGAGAGATTGTTTAGTATTTCACTGTGATAAAATGAAAGGTTGGACCTGTGCTCAAATCCCTCATATGTCTTACTGAGTTGGATCTGCTGCCTCCTCTCCAACCTGCACAATCTTTTCATTGCAACATGAAAAAAGGAATAGGGGGCCACACAGACATTTATAAACTACCTCACACTCAAATGCCAAATATTTAGGGGCCAATTCACAAAGGGTCGAATATCGAGGGTTAATTAACCCTCGATATTTGACTGGGAATTAAAATCCATCGACTTCGAATATCCTTCGAACGATCGAAGGATTATTCCTTCGATCGAACGATAAAATCCTTCGAATCGGACGATTCGACGGATTTTAATCCAACGATCGAAGGATATCCTTCAATCAAAAAAACTTAGGAAAGCCTATGGGGACCTTCCCCATAGGCTAACATTGAGTTCGGTAGCTTTTAGATGGCGAACTAGGGGGTCGAAGTTTTTTTTTAAAGAGACAGTACTTCGACTATCGAATGGTCGAATGGTCGAATAGTCAAACGATTTTTAATTCGAATAGTTCGATTCGTAGTCGAAGGTCGTAGCAGCCCATTCGATGGTCGAAGTAGCCCAAAAAACACTTTGAAATTCAAAGTTTTTTTACTTCGAATCCTTCACTCGAAGTTAGTGAATCGGCCCCATAGTGTGTTCCTACGTAGGAACAAAATGAAAATCTGATGAGTTCCACATGTGTCATATTTCTAGAGAAAGGGCTTCAAGTAAGAGGTGGTGAATATAGAATGGCAAGATGGAGTCAGGGCACCGAGCTTTACTTGTTGGAGAATGTGTAAAGTAAAACAAGTTGGTGACTGTCATTGTCTGCAAAGTAGCACAAGTATGGTATCTGTTATCCAGAAACCCATTATCCAGAAAGCTCTGAATTATGGAAGGGCCATCTCCCATAGACTTCATTTTATCCAAATAATCCAAATTTTTATCTTGTACTTCATCCCAACTAAGATATAATTAATCCTTATTGGAAACAAAACCAGCCCATTGGGTTTATTTAATGTTTACATGATTTTCTAGTAGACTTTAGGCGTGAAGATCCAAATTAGGGAAGGATCCAATAGGGATAACAGGTCGCACACCTGTATGACGTGAAAGTAAGGCGGGTTTGCTTTAGAGGAAACAGCTGCTTAGGTGGTTTAGTGTGTATGGCATCAGGAAAAATATCCTGTTCTTAAACATTCAACTCTTCAACAACCCTCAACATCTGCAAATAGCAAAGGTTGGATATAAACCTTCATTTAAGTTATTGATTAGTACAGGAGTCCCCAACCTTTTTTTTACCCATGAGCCAAATTTAGATCTAAAAAGAATTGGGTGAGCAGCAAAATATAAAAAAAATGGAATGCCAAACAAGGGCTGTGATTGGCTATTTGGTAGCCCATATGTGGACTGGCAGCCTACGGGAGACTCTTTTTGGCAGTACCCCTGTTTTTCATGAAGCCAAAACTTGCCTCCAATCAAAATCAAACCTCATTTTTCCATTGGTTTCATTATATCATGTTTTGTCTTTCTGACTAATCAGTATTACTTTTTGGTGCTGAGGTTACGGTTCTGTCATTACTGCTCAGCCAAAATGGTCTGTTTAGCCCTATCCCTACAGATTTCTATGTATTGGTCCAGTTTAAGGTTGGGTTTCCTGAAAGAGGAGAACAGGTGAATTTCTTTTTTTTTAGTGGGTTTTTGGTTTCTGTTGTATGGAGTTACTGTGTACAGTTGATATTCTGTTATGCAAACATTCCTATTCATTTAAACATGAGGTAATCTACACTTAGACCTGGATGACTGGGACAATATTACACATTCATAGTATCTGCCTTCAGTAGTAGCAATGACATCCTGATACAATATCGTATGATACATAGATCCTACCTTACTCACTCTATGGGCCTTAAAGCAGATAATATATGCTTTAAATGTGGGATGGATCCGAGCACTTATCTCCAAACCTTCTGGACATGCCCGCAGATGGTTAAATTTTGGGACAAGGTGGTTAACTACGTAACACAAACTCTTAATTTACCAAGTGTTCGGACACCGGAGGCATGCCTTCTAGGTCTGGTTGAAAACATTACATTTGACAAGTACCAATGTATTTTATTAAGGTTGCTGTACTTTTAGGCGATTACCCTAGTCTGGAAGTTACCCAGAGCTCCCTCCTTAAAACGTTGGAAATCCCTAGTGAATGAAGCTCTTCCCCTATACAAATTAACATACCTGAGTAGAGGTTGCCTGGACAGGTTTGAAAAGGTCGGGGGCCCATGGTTAGACGAACTTGACACAGCCTCTGTGTAGGATAATGTTTAATGTGCTACAAGATATACGTATATACTGCGTCACCTGTGATGCAATGCCTTCGGCCTACCCCCCCCTTTTTCTGTTACCCTTCCCTCTATTAAACCCGTTATCCTCTGTTAAAAAGGATTAAAAATGCTTGAACTATGTTTTGCTGTTTCAGTCTAGGTAGGCATTGCTGCAGTGATAAATATGCAGGCATACGATAGACCGGTGTATATTTGAACTGTTTATTACTGTTTATTGTGGATGTATCAAGCTGGAAAATAAAAACTTAAAAAAAATAAATAAAAAAAACATGAGGTAATCTGTAAGGAAGTTTAAACATTTGCTTTCGTCATATGTTATCCAGTTTTAGGTACATGTGAATTTCAAGGAGTAAAAGAATGCAACAGTCAAGATATATGGAAGGTATAAGGAGGATAATAGCCTAATTAATATCTTAAAATGATGTATCTATGAAAACAAAGATGAGGATTTTCCAGGCTATGGACTTGTCATGGATATTAAAGCTGCACAATGAAGATATGGAAATGGAAAAAGAATGTTTGCCTTTGAACTGTAGCGTTGGTGAAGACTTTTGAGAATACCCTGAAGGCAAAGAATACAAGAGGATCCATGAACAAATCAACCTTGACCTTCCACTTGAACAAATGACTCAAGTTGCTTTTATTTTAAAGACATGGGAAGACCCCACTCACTGGAAAATAAGAATTGAGAAGAATTGAAGGGAAATGAGAAAGAAAATGACCAACAACATGAACCATGAACATGACACTGAGTATCGTAAAACAGAAGATGGGATAATCTATAGTAACACTTTGTAATAAAATATATTTCTGTTTTAATCTCACTAGATCTACTGTAGGTCCATCATTTTGTATATAAAACTAAAGCCATGGGATCAGCTTCACCAAGAAACTTTAAAGTTGTAAGACTATAATCTATGTTTACAGCACAGATATCAAAGATATTATGTACGTGTTGCTTTTCATTTCAAATGTCACCTTGAATATTTGCCTACACTTTTTTGTGATTTGTAAATGTCAGGGCCTACCGGCTCCGATTTAGAAGTAGGGACCAAGGAGGAAGCCAGAGGGTATCTGGATCAAAGCAGGGTATCTGAAGGGTTAAACAAGTTTGTGGTCGTATCCAGGCAGAAGGTCAGTACAGGCAGCAGAGATTCGTAGTCAGGGGGAAAAGCCAAGGTCAAGATCAAGGATCAGTCCAATAATGAAGAAATGCTCATCCAGGAACGTACAAAGTAGAACCTATTCATGGGCAGTGAGTCTAACACTTTACCGTCTTTTAAAATTTGAATTGCATTGCGTGCCGACGTCATTATGTCACTGCGCCATGACGTGGCACCTTCGTTCCCTGGACACCGCCATCTTGAGTGCAGCACTGAGAGAAGTGCCACCGGACGCTTCTCACAGTAAGATTTTTTTTGTATTTAGTAACGATTAGAGAAACCATCTAACATTGTATTGGCATCATACTACTTCATGAATAAAAGTTAGGCCTTGTGTAACTAGGGATGCGCCGAATCCAGGATTCAGTTGGGATTTGGCCTTTTTCAGCAGGATTCGGATTTGGCCGAATCCTTGTGCCTGACTGAACTGAATCAGAATCCTAATTTGCATATGTAAATGAGGGGCAGGAAGAGAAATCAGGTAACTTTTCATCACATAACAAGGAACTAAAACCTTTTTCTTTCACTTTTTCCGCCCCGCATAAGCAAATTAGGATTCCGATTCAGTTCGGTATTCGGCCAAATCTTTCATTAACGATTCAAGGATTCGGCCAAATCCAAAATAATGGATTTGAGGCATCCCTATGTATAACAGATATGAATCTTGATTTTGCACTACCCATATAAAGACTAGAACAAGTTTTTAGAACTTATAGCCCTTCTCAGCCTCAACATCTGTTGATCCCTGTCATGGACTTTTGAATCTCTCCGATGGAACCCTCAATTATCCCACTCAATTCCTCATGCTCGGGCCTAGTATTTACACATTAATTCTTTTTTTTTCCATTGTGGAGAAACAGAAAACTATTATTAACAAACCAAGATGAAGAAAGAGAGAGAATGGAAACAATCACTGCTGACTTTCTAGCGTTATTACAGGAGAGGCCATGGCAAGTTCACCGGGAGGTCTCCCCAGAAGTCTATAATCCAAGACTGGAATACATTCCTTGCACCAGGTCCCCTCTTTTAAGACGAGGGAGGGCAAAGGAACAGGGAAATGAAGCAGATTTTACCTTGCCAATAATTGGAAAAATGTGTTGGAAATATGAGGCACCTGTATGTTTATAAAGTGCACACGCCTGAAAGAATTAGCACGGAGCGGTGTAAAATACAGGAGTGATTGTTTATTGTTTCACTGTGGAATTTGCATTTGTATTTCTCATTTTAGATATCAGTCAAATAATTATGACTTGCAATTTTCACAAACACAATTGACATTCTTTTGTTGATATAACTGGCTCAACTGATCTTGCACTCTTGCTAGTTAATGTTTCTCAGATGCTGTCCATACTTAATGGCTTTTTCCCTCTTCTTTTTCTGTTCTTGCAGATCAGGAATGGTAATTCTACAACTGCTGTATGTTCCAGGCAATTATCTTTGGAGACATGGAATCCAGTGTTCTGCTGACTGCTGGGATTCCTCAGTTTAGCTCCTCCACATTGATCGTTACGATTCTCTAATTTCGACTGGGAAGGAGAAACACACAAACGAGGGGTCGGAAGTGCATGAACTACCTTGTAGGCATTACACGAATGTGCTGAGATTGCATTCTGCAAGGAAAATGACCTCCGCTTTTTAGGAAGAAAAAAACCCCTGATATTCACCTGGTTCAGTTTCACTAACCTTAAACAAATTTGAACTTGTGATTCAGACTAAAACTATTTACAGTATCAACATCAGAAAAGTGTATTTAAGCCAGATGGGACTTCTATGATGGACATTGTACAGTTACTTGAAGTTCAATAAACTCTTCTTAAATTCTTGTGTTTTTTTTTTAAAGCAACAGAGCACGCACACAAAAATTTAGTTAGGGTAATGCCAAATATCTCAGGCTAATCCAGATAGCTATTGTTGTAGCCATTTGCTATACTATTAAACATGTGAACTCAAACATGTAACTCAAATTATATGGCTCAAATAAGACAACGGTACAGCAATATAAGAAACCCCCGAGACCAACTGAAGTGAGATATCCTATGCCCCGGGTACTGGAACTATAGCAGGGTGATTGTTACCCTAATGTTTCTATATATCTGTAACCTTGTTATGAGCTAAGGGGGCCCAGTCTGAAGGTCAGGTAGGAGGAGATTTGGGGTGAGTGTTTATTTGTACCCTGGGTACCCCTGGAACTATAGCAGGGTGACACCCCAATGTTTCTATATATCTGTAACCTTGTTATGAGCTAAGGGGGCCCAGTCTGAAGGCCAGTTAGGGGGAGATTTGGGGTGAGTGATTATTTGTACCCTGGGTACCCCTGGAACTATAGCAGGGTGACACCCCAATGTTTCTATATATCTGTAACCTTGTTATGAGCTAAGGGGGCCCAGTCTGAAGGTCAGTTAGGGGGAGATTTGGGGTGAGTGTTTATTTGTGCCCTGTGTACCCCTGGAACTATAGCAGGGTGACTGTTACCCCAATGTTTGTATATATCTGTAACCTTGTTATGAGCTAAGGGGGCCAAGTCCGAAGGTCAGTTAGGGGGAGATTTGGGGTGAGTGCTTATTTGTACCCTGGGTACCCCTGGAACTATAGCAGGGTGACACCCCAATGTTTCTATGTGTCTGTAACCTTGTTATGAGCTAAGGGGGCCCAGCCTGAAGGTCAGTTAGGGGGAGATTTGGGGTGAGTGCTTATTTGTGCCCTGGGTACCCCTGGAACTATAGCAGGGTGACACCCCAATGTTTCTATATATCTGTAACCTTGTTATGAGCTAAGGGGGCCCAGTCTGAAGGTCAGTTAGGGGGAGATTTGGGGTGAGTGTTTATTTGTACCCTGGGTACCCCTGGAACTATAGCAGGGTGACTGTTACCCCAATGTTTCTATATATCTGTAACCTTGTTATGAGCTAAGGGGACCCAGTCTGAAGGTCAGTTAGGGGGAGATTTGGGGTGAGTGTTTATTTGTACCCTGGGTACCCCTGGAACTATAGCAGGGTGACACCCCAATGTTTCTATATATCTGTAACCTTGTTATGAGCTAAGGGGGCCCAGTCTGAAGGTCAGTTAGGGGGAGATTTGGGGTGAGTGCTTATTTGTGCCCTGGGTACCCCTGGAACTATAGCAGGGTGACTGTTACCCCAACGTTTCTATATATCTGTAACCTTGTTATGAGCTAATGGTGCCCAGTATGAAGACTAGTTAGGATGGCATTTTTACTTGAGTGAGAATGTAGCATGATAAATAAAGGGCAGGGGTGGTCTGTAGAAATGAGCCTCAATTGGAAGGCTAAGGGCATGAATAGACAGTTAGTGGTAAATGTCAGAGAAAGTGAGTTCATGTCTATTTTACATTTTATTTGCCAGTTATCTCTAGCCAAATAAGGTCAGCATAAGCAAGGTCTCCAGACTCACTTCTCTGTAGCCACACACACAAACACAGTTTACCCACCCAGTTAGCTCACAGGGATTGTGTGTTCTGTGTGGTATATTCACTGATTTGTCTTTCAGAGAATTTGGCTGAATGGTGGAAGAACAACGCCATTAATGATAAATTCCCAGCAGTCATGCCTTGGATCTCTTTGTGCTTGGCATGCGGTTCCTGTTAGTCTGAGCTCAAATGGTAAATGTTCCAGCGGGGGCATCTGCTATGATATTACTGAATACATGAGTGGGAGGAGATGGCCTGACAGATGAGTGGGAATAAAAAATAACCTTCTGGAGGTACTGTAATCTCTGTAATGATGAAACAGTGAATTTCCCAGATCCAAGGTCTGAAACCAATGAAGAGAAATCATGAATCATGGGAATATTGCAAGTGAACATCTACTTATCCTTCAGAATACTCTAATTTCTAAGGCAGCTCAAATTAAAATGGACCTTTGGTACGACATAGGAGATGATTTATTTAGGGTTTTTTTACACCTTGTGTAACATTGTGCATCCTGGTGTATTCTGAAGAATTTATTAGCTATAGCTATTTGTGCACATGTCACAAATCCAATAGCAAGGGCACAAAAACTCTCTCAGTCTAATGTAAAGTACAGATATTTAGCTGCTGGAGACATTCCGAGCTTATACTGGGATCTTCCCATTTGCCAACTGCTGACTGAGTGGGATCACTTTACACCAACCTTTCTAGCCGAGAAGATCAGTGTGGTACCTGCATTATTTGTGAGATATTTTAATCCACAACCCCAAATCCAAGTTTTATCCCCCAACTCCACTTGCTAAGAATAGACACCTAATAAGCAGTGAAATGTCCTCAGACAGGCTTGGCATAAAAAAGGAGCGAGGAATGAAGAGAAACCTCTGTTGAATAAGAGAAATTCTTTGTTTGGAGCGGTATAATGGAACATAGGAAAAAGCTGAAGTGAGCTGAAACTGGTTGACTGGAGGGGTGGTGGAAAGTAGGAGGAAAAAATGTTCAGAGAAGGACATGAAGAATGGAAGAATGATAAAAGAAGAGAGGAGAGTCAAGACTTGGACCAGGAGGTGTAGAGCAGCTTATGTGTTGTGTAACCTTGATAATACATGTAGTTGGTTTGAGGAAAACCTGAAGCTAGAAGTCATATAGTATTATAGTGTAAGCAAAATTATATACTAAAAAAGCAAGGGAAGAAAAGAGCAGAGTCTGTACCAGGTGCAAACAGAGAGGCAATACCATGTAATACAGAAGTGGTGACAGAGACTGTCTGTAATATCAAATGCTCTGGACTTTCAAGAGTAAGTTCATAAAACAGGAAAAGGGTCAAAATCAGAAAATCAGCAGAACAGAGTAAGATCAAGGCAAGAAACACTCACTGTAAGGACTCAACTATGGCAGTGAGCTCAAATGATCCTGAAATTGTGAAGAGGAGGTGGCAAATGCTCCTTAATTGAGCCATTGCTTGCAGTTGGGATGCAACTTATCTGCTGGTGTCAGAAGAAAAGCAGAGGTAGAGGTAGTTATCTGCAGGTGTCAGAAGAAAGAACTTGCAAGTGTGCACCTATACAGTATACTGTGTCTCAACCAAGAAGCAAACTGTCTATAACCAAACAAGGTCCCTGGTTATAGACCAGAGCAAATTGATGAGCAGAACATGGTGAAGAGAAAAAGCACTCAACACTTCTGGACCACTTCTGAAAGGGCATAACCGTGGTTGAGTGGACCTTGCACCTACAAAATCAGCAATATTTCTTGTGTTAAGGGAAGCCCAATTTCTTGTCCCCTACACATACACACTGCAAACTGTCTAAAGATTTTCTCTCTTGGATACTACTCTTCCAGATTCAGTCCAGAATGGGGCAATTATGAGTCAAAACTCAGGAGCTCCCACCATAACAGTATAAAACAGCAAACACTATAAAACATCAAACTTCATGGTAGATTCTTGGTTACCTAATACTGAGAACCAGATGTGTGTACCAAGGTAAGTAATGGCCTTACCAAAACTTTAAAGGGGAACTCCACCCAAAACTGTTATCTTGCTTAATGAAAGAATATGTAATTTTCAGCAGCTTTTTTCAAGTTATTGGTTGATACACAGTAATTGCAATTGAAAGCAGTATGTGCTCATCCCTTTTTGTTCTCTGGTTCTTACTGTTGAAACAACATAACAGTCTAGAGCAGCTGGCTGCTGCTACATTGCTCAGGGGCCAGAAGTGTGGAGAATGTAAACAACAACAGTTATATTTACAAAGAACTTTATAACCAATTGCAATGTTACATTAATTTCTTTAGTTATGTGATAAAAACTGCTTTGTATTGGAGACCTCTTTAAAGATTAAATTGATCACATTGTAACATGGTTTGCTGTAGGGTCTGCTGAGCCAGTTAAGATTGTTTGGATATTGCTAGAGAAGCTAAATAGAGAATCAGGCATCTTTCATACAACAGAGGACACACATACATACTCCATAACGCAAAATTAGGATCATATCACTGTTTAAGGGTCCTCTGGGGCTTGTAGACTTTTTCACCCTGAGTTACATGATCTCCACCAAAAAGTTGATGCAAGGCTTGTTTGTTTCTCATGCGTGTGTATTTCTGCTACAAATAAATCTGCCAGACATCCCACCAAGGCTTTTTTATGCATAGGAACTATTACACACATCTTCAATATTGTTCCAGATATTGTTTAAACAGCTTTAAGTGCTGACCTGGGGTTGTCTTGTAAAATAGCACAGACTAATTGCCATCATATTGATCCCATTTAATGGACGTGTTTCCAGCCTTCATTCACTCCTAATACACAGACTTCTCAGCCAATATGGAGGCTCACACTTTTTTGGAATGCAAAGGAGGAGACGACCAACTGGGCGAGGGAAAAAGAACAAATTATTATCTGAGATTTCCTGACTCACTTTAATTTAGAGAAGGTGGGGCCCAAGGTAGGAAAGTTGTGACCCTCAAGCTGAATGAGGGACGGTCAAGATTCTGTTGTAAGAAAAGGTTTGAAGCTCCCAGGTACACATTGAGGGTATGAATAAGGGATAGAGGAAATTACATAATGAAGGAAAGGTTACTGCCTGCTCTTCTCTAGATAGGCTCTTAATACATGGGAACAGAGACAAGGAGAAAGTGTTGGAAGGCTTGGAATGTAACATGGAAATTATTGTGGGGATGATGCAAGCGAGCATTCACATCTGATTTCACATCTTTGGTCAAAGGCTTGGATTTTTCTGACATCACCGACTTCATAAGGGAGAGCGAGACGTACTCAGCTTTCCATTGGCGCCATTGGCCATTCTGCATCCTACCAGGTAGCAAGTGAGCGCCCATACACTAAGCATATTTATGACTTGAAGGGAAACTGTGTTAGGAAATAGTAGAGAGAGGCTCGCAGACTCATCAATCTATACAATTAGCATCTGTCCGCAGTCTGGTCCGAGTTAAAAGAAACCCACAAAACTGTCTCCCCGATCTCCAGGGAGAGGAACAAAAGGTCGATGTGATGTAAATATTTTCTTTGCTGGCTGATGGACAGCTGAATGATTTATAGGCATATAATTAGCTCCTATTTCTCTCCCAGTCCTCTTTAATTCAGCATGGAATGGGAATCTGTTACTGACAGAGCCAAGGTTCTGCAAGAGCAAATGGTGCAGACTCCCTGAAACCCTCTGCAAAGGGGAACTAGAGCCTTAAAAGGAATCTTCCTCAAAATGCTTTAAACTAAACTTACTGTACCAGCCATGGGGTTCAGCAGCCCTTTAACAGTAATGATCTAGGTCTTCAAAGTTGTCCACAGGAAAATGTTGCATCTTGTTAGTTGTGTCAGTGGCACTGCACATGCTCAGTGTGTTCTGGGCTGCTGTTGAGCAGCTAAGCTTAAAGGTTGTGGGAAACAATCAACAACACATTAGCAGCAAGTGAGGTTTCTTATTTCATAGAAGCTGACGCCACAAGATAATGTTTCTTATTAATAATTATTCAGTCTTCTATTGTGTTTATAAATTATATTGTGAGTGAGTCTCTTAGCTCAGGTAAGTGAAGGCAGCCCAGAGTATGTTGTGGTGATAAGCAGAAAAGACAGTTGGGAGTGAGAGTCAATATGTATGCAGATTGGATTGGATGGATTCTGTTCTCAAGATCGCCTTGGTCAATAGTACACTGGCCTTGAGGCAGAGCCACCTGCTTGGCTATGAAAGAAGTTCTTTCATTCTCCAAACTATTTCATTTAGGCTTACCTCTCCTTTAATACATAGTTACCTAGTTAAATTGGGTTGAAAAAAATCAAATCAAGTTCAACCCCTCAAAATGAAAACCCAGCCCCATACACACACCCCTCTATACCTTCACATAAATGATATATACCCATATCTATACTAACTATAGAGTTTAGTATCACAATAGCCTTTGTATTATGTCTGTCCAAGAAATCATCCAAGTCCCTCTTATAGTCATTAACTGAATCATCACCCGGCAGTGCATTCCCCAACCTCACTGTCCTCACTGTGATGAACCCCCTACTCTGTTCCTTTAAATGAAACTTCTTTTCCTCTAGTCTGAAGGGGAGGCCTCTGGTACGTGATTCTCTTTATGGGTAAAAAGGTCCCCTGCTATTTGTCTATAATGTCCTCTAATGTACTTGTAAAGTCTAATCATGTCCCCTCACAAGCACCTTTTTTCCAGAGAAAACAACCCCAACCTTGTCAGTCTCCCCTCATAATTTAACTCTTCCCTCCCTCTAACCAGTTTAGTTGCACTTAGTCTCTGCACTCTCTCCAGCTCATTTATATCCCTCTTAAGGACTGGAGTCCAAAACTGCCCCCATACTCCAGATGAGGCCTCACCAGGGACCTATAAAGAGACACAATTATGTTTCATCCCTTGAGTTAATGCCCTTTTTTATACAAGAACTTTATTTGCTTTAGTAGCCACAGAATGACACTGCCCAGAATTAGACAACTTGTTATCTACAAAGACCCCAAGATCCTTCTCATTTAAGGAAACTCCCAACACACTGCCATTTAGTGTATAACTTGCATTTATATTATTTTTGCCAAAGTGCATAACCTGCATTTATCAACATTGAAGCTCATTTTCCAGTTTGCTGCCAGTTTTCCAGTTTAGACAAATCACTGTGCAAAGTGGCAGCATCCTGCATGGAACCTATAGTTCTGCACAATTTAGTCTCATCTGCACAAATAGAAACAGTACTTTCAATGGCCACCTCCAGGTCATTAATAAACAAGTTGAAAAGCAAGGGACCTAGTACAGAGCCCTGCGGTACTCCACTAACAACACTGGTCCAATTAGAAAATGTTCCATTTACCACCACTCTTTGTAGTCTATCTTTTAGCCAGTTCTCTATCCAGGTACAAATACTATGTTCCAGGCCAACATTCCTTCATTTAAACCAGTAACCTTCTGTGTGACACTGTATCAAATGCTTTAGCAAAGTCTAAGTAAATCACATCCACTGCCATCCCAGAATCGAGGTCCCTGCTCACCTTCTCATTAAAAGAAATTAAGTTAGTCTGGCAAGATCTATTATGAATAAAACCATGCTGGCACACACTCATAGTATTATGATTTGCTATGAAGTCCAGTATCTTATCTTTTATTAACCCTTCGAAAAACTTTCCTACCACTGATGTAATCACACAAGCCGGAGCGCTGCTCAGTACAGGAGGAAGACCTGTCAGGTTCAAAGACTACTACATGGATAAAGGTGAAACTTTACTACATTGGCTCCAGTAGAGATTCAAGGTGTTTCTTCTCCTTGACAATGGGTGGGCAACAAAATGCCACATTTCTACATGACTGACAGACAATTGTATGCTGTATGTTGTATGCTACACTGAATTCACAATTATTCAAGTCTGAAAAGATATGAAACCATTTTCATTTACTAAATTGTTTCCACACTCCCTTCCCAGAGACTATTATCCACTGTTACTATAGGCACCATCTCTCCCTACTATACCTGCTATCCCACAGTCACACTCCCTTCCCAGAGACTATTATCCACTGTTACTATAGGCACCATCTCTCCCTACTATACCTGCTATCCCACAGTCACACTCCCTTCCCAGAGACTATTATCCACTGTTACTATAGGCACCATCTCTCCCTACTATACCTGCTATCCCACAGTCACACTCCCTTCCCAGAGACTATTATCCACTGTTACTATAGACACCATCTCTCCCTACTATACCTGCTATCCCACAGTCACACTCCCTTCCCAGAGACTATTATCCACTGTTACTATAGACACATCTCTCCCTACTATACCTGCTATCCCACAGTCACACTCCCTTCCCAGAGACTATTATCCACTGTTACTATAGGTACCATCTCTCCCTACTATACCTGCTATCCCACAGTCACACTCCCTTCCCAGAGACTATTATCCACTGTTACTATAGACACCATCTCTCCCTACTATACCTGCTATCCCATAGTTACACTCCCTTCCCAGAGACTATTATCCACTGTTACTATAGACACATCTCTCCCTACTATACCTGCTATCCCACAGTCACACTCCCTTCCCAGAGACTATTATCCACTGTTACTATAGGCACCATCTCTCCCTACTATACCTGCTATCCCACAGTCACACTCCCTTCCCAGAGACTATTATCCACTGTTACTATAGACACCATCTCTCCCTACTATACCTGCTATCCCACAGTCACACTCCCTTCCCAGAGACTATTATCCACTGTTACTATAGACACATCTCTCCCTACTATACCTGCTATCCCACAGTCACACTCCCTTCCCAGAGACTATTATCCACTGTTACTATAGGTACCATCTCTCCCTACTATACCTGCTATCCCACAGTCACACTCCCTTCCCAGAGACTATTATCCACTGTTACTATAGACACCATCTCTCCCTACTATACCTGCTATCCCATAGTTACACTCCCTTCCCAGAGACTATTATCCACTGTTACTATAGACACATCTCTCCCTACTATACCTGCTATCCCACAGTCACACTCCCTTCCCAGAGACTATTATCCACTGTTACTATAGACACATCTCTCCCTACTATACCTGCTATCCCACAGTCACACTCCCTTCCCAGAGACTATTATCCACTGTTACTATAGACACCATCTCTCCCTACTATACCTGCTATCCCACAGTCACACTCCCTTCCCAGAGACTATTATCCACTGTTACTATACGCACCATCTCTCCCTACTATACCTGCTATCCCACAGTCACACTCCCTTCCCAGAGACTATTATCCCACTGTTACTATAGACACCATCTCTCCCTACTATACCTGCTATCCCACAGTCACACTCCCTTCCCAGAGACTATTATCCACTGTTACTATTGTAGCGCACCCGTAGGTGTAGGCAGTAGTCTATATGAGTCTGCTTTCCTTAACCAGGTGACACCCCAAGGCCCCAGTAACCAGGCACACAAGATGGCAGTGCAACAGGCACAACCTGACTTTATTAAACAGCTGCAGCTGTAAGAGATGATTGGTTAGAAATAAAACAATAATATGACAATTAGTATTCTGCTAACACTGTAGTACATATGATAATTTAACAAAGACAACCCCTGTAAGACCCTTCAAACCCTGGTGTGCACACCTATGTCCTGAAACAGTTGTGTACCGATGGGGGGCCCCCTTACTGAGTTGAAAGAACTGGATGGGCTGCAAATAGCAAAGCAGTCTAAATGAATGGCAAATTCCACCTTAGGTTGCTGCTGAACTGTGCAACTGGATTATCTCCCTGGATGTAACCACAATAAAAGAACTGGTGATGTGTCCCTTGGTAAGGGTATAGATGGTGCTCCCTCTGGTGCTGTTGGAAGTGTGCAGCAATGCTGTCAGCTCTCCTTGCACAATATGTCTCACCCTCCAATGGACTAGCAGGATAATGTCTGTTTTATAACTCCCAAAGTTCCTTAAACTGGTAGCACAAGGGTTAATAACTTACAGTTGACAAAGAACCTTGCTTCTCTCCACACTGTGGCTTTCTCCTTATCAAGATGGTTGACTGTTGTACTCCTGGATCACAATGGTGCTGACAACAAAACTTCCTCCAGGGAACAGCAGCAGCACACAGCTTCAAGCAGGCTGCACACTGCAGTGTTCTCCCCTTGCAGGTTAATAGCAGTCTCTCTCTCTGGCTGGTCACTCAGCAGGCTGGAACACAAACCCAGTCTCTAGATCTCTCAGCACATCTCTCCATGCTGGCTGGTCTCCCCTCCTCCTCTTCCAGGCCCTGGTTCCTCTTCCTGTTCCTGGCTGAGAGGGCAGGGCACAGACTGTCTCCTTTATCATTGGCTGGAGAAAATCCCTTCCTTCCTGCAGTCTGAAGCATTAACTAGTTCCTCTGTAGTGGAAGGCACGAGGGGGACTACATTACCCAGCAGTCTTACAGGTGCAAACATTAAGTGTGCTACACTATAGACACCATCTCTCCCTACTATACCTGCTATCCCACAGTCACACTCCCTTCCCAGAGACTATTATCCACTGTTACTATAGACACCATCTCTCCCTACTATACCTGCTATCCCACAGCCACATTCCCTTCCCAGAGACTATTATCCCACTGTTACTATAGGCACCATCTCCCCCTACTATACCTGCTATCCCACAGTCACACTCCCTTCCCAGAGACTATTATCCACTGTTACTATAGGCACCATCTCTCCCTACTATACCTGCTATCCCACAGTCACACTCCCTTCCCAGAGACTATTATCCACTGTTACTATAGGCCCCATCTCTCCCTACTATACCTGCTATCCCACAGTCACACTCCCTTCCCAGAGACTATTATCCACTGTTACTATAGGCACCATCTCTCCCTACTATACCTGCTATCCCACAGTCACACTCCCTTCCCAGAGACTATTATCCACTGTTACTATAGACCCCATCTCTCCCTACTATACCTGCTATCCCACAGTCACACTCCCTTCCCAGAGACTATTATCCACTGTTACTATAGACCCCATCTCTCCCTACTATACCTGCTATCCCACAGTCACACTCCCTTCCCAGAGACTATTATCCACTGTTACTATAGACACATCTCTCCCTACTATACCTGCTATCCCACAGTCACACTCCCTTCCCAGAGACTATTATCCACTGTTACTATAGACACATCTCTCCCTACTATACCTGCTATCCCACAGTCACACTCCCTTCCCAGAGACTATTATCCACTGTTACTATAGGCACCATCTCTCCCTACTATACCTGCTATCCCACAGTCACACTCCCTTCCCAGAGACTATTATCCACTGTTACTATAGACCCCATCTCTCCCTACTATACCTGCTATCCCACAGTCACACTCCCTTCCCAGAGACTATTATCCACTGTTACTATAGACACATCTCTCCCTACTATACCTGCTATCCCACAGTCACACTCCCTTCCCAGAGACTATTATCCACTGTTACTATAGACACATCTCTCCCTACTATACCTGCTATCCCACAGTCACACTCCCTTCCCAGAGACTATTATCCACTGTTACTATAGGCACCATCTCTCCCTACTATACCTGCTATCCCACAGTCACACTCCCTTCCCAGAGACTATTATCCACTGTTACTATAGGCACCATCTCTCCCTACTATACCTGCTATCCCACAGTCACACTCCCTTCCCAGAGACTATTATCCACTGTTACTATAGGCACCATCTCTCCCTACTATACCTGCAATCCCACAGCCATAGTCCCTTTGGAAGGCTATTATTATCCCCACTAATACTGGGGGCACCATCTCACTTTACTATACCAGTTGTCCTTGTCCTTTGTGCTCCCCTAAATGTTAATACCCATGTGAATATTCAACATAATGTTGCCAAAAGGTAAATGTGTGTTACTTTAGTCATTGCGGTGGAGCCAAGATCATTGACCATTGAAGGTGACCCTCTATTGACAGCTCTGGATCTGTTTTTAAAATGCAGACTTGCAGGAGCACCCCACCCATTTTAAAAAAAAGCATGTGGGCCCATTAAAATTCAGAGCATACAGAACCATGGTCCTCTGGCATTCATTGTCCCAGAGTAAAACATCTTGATTGCATCTTGGTTACAGTGCTGTGTTTCCTTCATTCTGTACGTTTGAAGGCAGATATACTAATGTAACAGCAATGTATGAAGGCGACGCCTGGATTATGGAACAATGTTTTTTACTACTTTGTCCTTTCAACCTCTACCTGTTTCATGATTCTGGAGGAAGACAACAGGCTACCCTGATTTCAGTATGTCTGCCTATAATTTAGCTAATCGTTTAAATAGGTGTCTTTAAAGGAATACTATGCTCTTTTTCCTCAACCAGGGTTAACTTGCACTTATTACTCCTGCAATAAATTAATTTATTTAATGCTCTTTTTTCTCTGCATATTTAAATTTGTGGGATGTCATGTTGTTTGTTGTAACGGGGGCATAGGGCCTCCATAACTACGTTAACTTGAAACGTTTAGCAGAAAAAAATTGGCACAAAATTGACCTTGGTAAAACGCCACTCGAATTTTCCAAAGATCGATAATAAAAAAGGATTCTCAGTGGTCTTGACCTTAATTATTCCTTTTACAAACATTGAATGTCAGAAAAACTTGAAGGAACAGATTTTATCCAAGCTCATTTGTTCAAATGTGTTGAATATGTGAGTGCATGGAGCAGTGGGGAATCTGAGCTCTAACACTCGTCTGAATCATTAATCCCCTATTGTAATTGTGTTCAGAGGTTATTCATCCAGACAGTTCTAACATTATACCAACTGTCACCTCTAAAACAAGCAGCAACTTTCTATTGATTATCCATCAATGGAGCACTCTCTTTTCCAAAACACCAATTGTTCATAAAAACTTGAATGAGGCACTAGACATTGGAAGGAGCATTGGCTACTGCATGGGGGGGGCCTGAAGTTGCACCCCGGTAGGCCTAGGACCCCCAGTCCATCCCTTGCTGTATTTTACACCTGCTAGTAAACTACTTTATGTACTAAAGTAAAGTACACTTTGCACACTACAACACACACAGACAGAGTTTTAAGTCTTAACTAAGTTGATGTATGACCTTAAAATCAGTGGCAATTAGTAGGGAATTTTCTACTCGCCAGTATATTTTCCCCATACAATTGTGGTGGGGGAAAATTCTCACCATGAAGAAATGACGTATGTGGAAAATGAATGTGGAGGGGTGATTTTAGAAAATTAGATTTTTATAATGGTAGTTTTGCAGCCTGAATCTGGAGACATTTTAGAATATTCGCTGCAAAAATTGCACCTGGAGAAGACGTGAATTTATATCAGTGTTAGGAGAATTTTCACTACTGCAAAGTTAATTCTCCAAAACTTGTTGTATTTTCCTTTTGGTGACGTTGAGGGGAATCTTCATTTTTGGTGGAAGTTCTCCAAATTTTCACTTTGACCCTTTAGTAAATATACTGAAATTCATAGAAATATAACTTCCCTGCAAATATAAGCCCTTCTGCAGTAGTTAGTGAAACTAAATGACCCTGATCTTATTAATTAAACATATTTAAGATAAAGTTTTTGAACCTTGTAACTGTAATTAAATTGAATCATGGATCAGGAAGTTCATGTCATATTTCTAATTTAGCAAAACCAGAAGAGAGAAATCCTGATGAAGGATATTAAAGGACACGGCCAGAGCTTGGTTCCTAATCAAGAGAGAAGAGATTATTACTATTAGTGAGTCATAAGAAATACACAGCGTTACCCTTTACTCATCTCCGGTATAATGGCCTTGTGCTGACTGGATCATCAAGGATAATCATTAGTTAATGAGAGGGCTTGAAACTCAAGGGCTTTGGTTTCCTTAAAGGTGGGAGAAGATAATGAGACCCACATCAGCCTTTCCAACCTATGCTGCAATCAAACAGTTTTAGACCTTCTTAAAAAAACCATCATTTTGTGATTTAGACCAAATTTATCCTTTCTTAGTCATTAATTGCTCTAAAGTCCTTGTTTTTATAACAATCCTATCCGGCATGGGAGCAGTCAGTATGATTCCCCATGGTCTCCAGTCTCTGGGTTACAGCGTAGTAACATAGAGAAATTGTTTCAGTCTCTCTGCAGGGTCTGGGGTCAGATGAGAGCCACAAAGAGAACCACGTTTAGTTGATGCGGCAAATGCCCCTAACTTGTTACTTACCCTTCTGCGCAGGTCCAGTCTACGGAGCTCACCGACGCCATCTTCTTCCTGCTTTGACCGGTGCATGCGCAGTAGGAGCATTTCGCCGGTACGATCTACTGCGCATGCGCCAAAAGTCACGACTTTTGGCGCATGCGCAGTAGATCCGTACCGGCGAAATGCGCAAAAACGCCATTCAAAGCAGGAAGAAGATCGCGTGGAAGAAGATGGCGTCGGTGAACTCCCTGGACTGGACCTGCGCAGAAGGGTAAGTAACAAGTTAGGGGCATTTGCCCAGTGGGATGGGTAGGCCAGGGGGGAGGAGGGAGGGCGGGCAACACACAGGAGGGGGGGAGGGTTTTTGCGCCGACTGGGTTTCCTTCTCCTTTAAATATTTGCAGATTCCTAAAGTATCTCGATATTTGTCTCCTATTTGGCATGAAATACAAATTATGGGCAAAATGTGAGGGAGAACCATCAAAAGTTGGATGAGAAACCACTGCTGACTCCTTTCAAGTAAATAAAATGGGACAATATACTTTACAGATAGATAAAAAGTCAACCAACAAAGAATCTGAAAAATTCACTGAGCATTTTTGTAACGTTCACGTTATCAGGAGCCTTGCACAGTGATGGGGACCATTTTTTGATTTTGAGTCTCATGTAGAAGGGAAATTCTTTGCAGGTTTATTGTCTGCCTTTCGCTATTCATAAAGCCGGGATGGAAGCCGTAGAAACCATTATGTACAATAATAAAATGGGGGGGGGGGAGAAGTAACAAAAATATGATGTGCGAGTTTATTTAAGACCTGACCTGATGCTTTTGCAAATTTGACGTGAGAACGGATTGTTCACTATGAATAGGAAACCCTCAACACCTCATTGGAAAAAAAGAAGAAGAAAAGAAATCCAAGTTCTAGACCTGTTTACTTATTTCTCTGAAGTCTGCCAAACAAAACGCCGGCTGCCTCATATAACCATCAGTCACGTCCGACCCGCTGCTGAAATATTAAGAAAATATGTAAATTCTTTCAGCTTGACAGACTTTTATTCACTGATTATTGAGTGTTAGAAGATTCTCTCCGCTACAATACCACAATCCAGCTGCCGTAATGGAGCTCGGGGCAATAACACGCGCAATTTACTCTTGATCGGTTCCAGGTTACGTCGGGGTTCGAAACTCAGATATTGTTGGATTGATGGAAAGATAGATCATATTTTATCGGAATATGATTTAGAGAGATGGAATGTGTTTATTGAGACAAAATCTGCCGTTGCGAGCGAATATCGCTTTCAACCACTAATTGCTCCTCTATAGGGGTCTGATGGTTTCTGGGATTTTTTGCCATTTCCGTATGCGGTTCTTTTTTCTACCTCTTCTCAGCCTTCCAAGTTGATATCTGCCAAATAATTGCAATCCACCAAACCAAAGCTACACAAGTATTCGATATGCAGCGGCATAAAGTCACCTAATACTATTGCCACAGCACAAATTACAACTTTTAGTCGCAGATTTATTAAGGGTCGAATTGTAAATTCTAATTCTAATTTTGGAATTGTATTTTTGGTCAAAACTCACAAATTCAAATGGGGAATAATACAAACTCGATTCAAATTCGAATTTGAGATTTATCAAACCTTGACCCTGGGAAGAATTTGAATTCGACTATTCACCACTGGGCTTGGGCGAATTTGACTCTTTTTGGTTCGGCAAAAATTTGCCGCCGGCGAAATATCGATGGCGACCATTAAAGTCTATGGGGCAAATTCACTAAGATTCGTAGTTGTGCCAGCGTCCGCTTCGCCGCACTTCGCCAGGTGAATTTTTGCCAGCACTACCAAATTCACTAAAATCAGGGGAAATGAATGGTTGTGAAGTTGCGATAGCGTTATTTCACCAGGCAAAGCGAAGTTACGCTAGCGATGCTTAATTTGCATACGACGCCAAATTGAATTTACAATGGAGGAATATGTAGCAGCACTACACAAGCCTGGGAAACCTTCAAAACATTTTGCCCTACACATGTGCCCACTGTATAGTTAAGGTGCCATGAGTTAGGAAATGTAGGGGGGAAGGAGGGGAGCCCCAAAAAAAATTTCGATCTTTTTCAGCCTATCACCCCAAAAAAAGAAAAAACACCAGCATTTTTTAGGACTTTGAAAAAATGTCAACTTTTTCGGAAGCAATCCCTATCTACCCTATTGCACTTCGCCTGGTCTGAGGTGGCGAAGGAAGTCTGGCGTAAAAGGTAGCGTTCAGAATAATGTGCGCGTCAGTGAATTTGCGTAGTTACGTCCATTGCGCAAATTCGCCAGGCATATGGGTGCGAAGTAACACTAGCGAATTTACGCCAGTGTCCGTTAGTGAATCGGCAAATTAACGAAAATGCGCTACGCTATTGAATTAACGCTAGTGTTAGGTGCTTCATCCTTTAGTGAATTTGCCCCTTATTCCAAGACCAATTGCAACTGGCCTTCATATTTTATATTTTAAGGTTTTTCAGTTATATCGCTTTTTGTTCAGCAGCTTTCCAGTAAGGTGTTTTAGCAGCTAAGCGGTTGCTAGGATCTTATTTACCCCAGCAACTAGGAAGTGGTTTGAACAACAGAAAGTAAGAAAAAAAAGGAGTAACAATAGCAATAAAATTGTAGCCTCAGTGAAGGTAAACCACCCTTTTAAACCACTCACTTTGCTTCCATTACCTGTGTGAAAAATCACTGCTGATGGGAAAAGCGATGAGTCGGGAGAAACAGTAACTAGACAAGGGTTGGAACAGAAAAGGAGCGATTAAAGGCAAATTATTTTAATATTCAATTCATATTTTAATAGTTTAATATTTAATACAGGGTATTCCCTGTAATAGAGTCAAAAGGGATCATTAATAAAGTGTTAAAGCTCTAAGGGGCACATTCCATCTGTATCCGGAGTCTTGTTCCGCACTACTGTCTGCCCTTACTGCTCGCCAGAATGATTTTCAAAAAATCTATATTCTTTAACATTTCTTTTAGTTTAAACGTATTTTATTGGGTCTAGTAAAATGTAATTGTAATTACTGTTTTTCATTGGAATACACAGGTAAAAAGTTATTTAAGACTTTCATTTTTCCCTCAACTAAATTACATGAGTTGTTTAATACTAGAAAATCATTTATATTACAGTATATGGCCATAGAGCATTGGTTTTCAGCAAAATTATGAGCTAAGCAGCCCAGCTTGGAGGCCAGTTAAGGGGAGATTTGGGGTGAGTGCTTATTTGTGCCCTGGGTACCCCTGGAACTATAGCAGGGTGACTGTTACCCCAATGTTTCTATATATCTGTAACCTTGTTATGAGCTAAGGGGGCCCAGTCTGAAGGTCAGTTAGGGTGAGATTTGGGGTGAGTGCTTATTTGTACCCTGGGTACCCCTGGAACTATAGCAGGGTGACACCCCAATGTTTCTATATATCTGTAACCTTGTTATGAGCTAAGGGGGCCCAGTCTGAAGGTCAGTTAGAGGGAGATTTGGGGTGAGTGCTTATTTGTGCCCTGGGTACCCCTGGAACTATAGCAGGGTGACTGTTACCCCAATGTTTCTATATATCTGTAACCTTGTTATGAGCTAAGGGGGCCCAGCCTGAAGGTCAGTTAGGGGGAGATTTGGGGTAAGTGCTTATTTGTACCCTGGGTACCCCTGGAACTATAGCAGGGTGACTGTTACCCCAATGTTTCTATGTATCTGTAACCTTGTTATGAGCTAAGGGGGCCCAGTCTGAAGGTCAGTTAGGGGGAGATTTGGGGTGAGAGCTTATTTGTACCCTGGGTACCCCTGGAACTATAGCAGGGTGACACCCCAATGTTTCTATATATCTGTAACCTTGTTATGAGCTAAGGGGGCCCAGTCTGAAGGTCAGTAAGGGGAGATTTGGGGGTGAGTGCTTATTTGTGCCCTGGGTACCCCTGGAAGTATAGCAGGTGAGGTTCAACCCAATGTTCCTTGTTATGAGATTCAGAATATACTTGCTGTCCTGGGTGCAATGGGACAGGTGCACCAATATTCCTCTGTATCTATAACCTTGTTAAGACCCAAGTGCACTTACCTAACGTGGTCTTTGTTTAACCATAAATGGAGTGTTCAAGCCACAGAGTTGTAGTTCAGCATCACTTATGTTAGAGATAAGTAGAAGGCTACAGCTGGGCCTATTCCTATATCTGTCTAAAGGCACAAGAAGTCCTTGCCAAATCACCAGCCTGACAAGCATTTCAGATACAATTATTTCAACAGCCCTTAATCTGAAATAAAGACACTTTTCTGTTATTATTTCTAATCTGAAAATGTTCCGCTTCCAAAAAAATCCGATTTTTATGAGCAACTGGATACTTGCGAAATGAGACCGGGTTAATCATTTCCCTTCCCCAAGTCCAAGAATGGACGTTTCCCAGGAACAACAGAAATCACTTCATATTAATTCTCTGCTGGAAAAATGACTGAATCAAAGGCTACTGTCGTGACCCCAAACTTGTACAAACACTGGGGGAGACGGATGAAACATAACAGGGATTTTCTCTCTTTCTTACATTGTCAGCGACTGCGCAACTTTGGTTCCTTTAACCATTGTAGGCCTGACTGCTTATAAAAATGTAACCAAATAACATAACCCCGAACTGTCCCATTTTATACTGGACAGTCCCGACATCTCAGCCGGGTTTCTTACTGAAATGTCCCGAATTTCTCTTTGATCTCCTGCACTGACTCGAGAAAAAGATACAACATTTCTGAAACTTAATTGAGGCTTGTTTTTTGGAGCCCAGAACACTGAGCAGCTGCACTATATTTTCAACAATTTAAGAACAGCAAAGAAACAATTGTAACTATTTAAGATAAGCAGGACTCTTGGGGCAACTGAAACTAGCAGCTTAAAGGGTAATTCACTTTCATTAGCAAAACTATTGCATCAAGGGCAGGGTCACATGCTAAGATTCGGGAAGATTTAGTCACCTGGCTACAAATCACCTCTTCTTCGGGCGACCAATCTCTCCGAAAAGCCTTCCCGTCGGCTAGAATCGAAATCGCTGGCGAGATGGCACTCGGAATGCTTCGTTTTCCAAAGTCACCCGAAGTTTCCTCATGAGGCAACCTTTTAAAACCAAGCTCTCCAAATGTCATCCCGATATAGATTTTAGCTGACGGGAAGGCTTTTCGGGGAGATTAGTCGCCCGAAGAAGAAGAGATTTGTCGCAGAGTGACTAAATCTCCTGGAATCTTCGTGTGTGTGTCTCTGCCCTAGAACTCCCAGAACTGTGTTCAAACTTTGATCACCTGCCAAATTTTGTAAAATGTAAATGGTAATTAGGGGGTGTGGCCATAAAATGGGTGTGGCCAAAAAAATCGCTGCGTGAGGCACAGGTTTTTGTCCCTCTTTTTGTTTTTCAAATTTTGGGAGGTATGAAACTAAACCCTACTATGGGATGAGTGACAACACAGATATCATTGGACCAACATTGTGCATTTCTACAGCCGCCAGTGGATGATCATCAAAAGTGGAGGAAAGTCACATTTTCTAGCAGGAATATTGAACGAGAGAAAAAGAAATTCGGTAGGGTCATTAGGGCTTTTACTGACGAGCGTTTTTACCTGCGCTCCCCTGCATTCCACAGGAATAGACGCATTATATTTTTTCCAATGGGTCTGTACTCACACAGGCGCGTGTAGGCGCCGAACGCAGATTGAGACGCAACATGCTGCATTTTTCCTGCGTTCGGCGCCTACACGCGCCTGTGTGAGTACAGCCCCATTGGAAAAAATGTAATGCGTCTATTCCTGCGCTCCCCTGCGGCTGAACGCAGAAAAACGGAACGCAGGGGAGCGCAGGTAAAAACGCTCGTCAGTAGGAGCCCTTAGGCAACAGAATAAAGTGGGCAAATGTGAGAGGCTGAAACTTGGAAACTGCTATGAAAATCAAAGTCAGGGACAAGAAGCCAAATAACTAGACATGAGATTAATACAAATTTTCCAGTTTTCAGGATCACATAATAGGTGTCAGGGATTACTTGGACTGGATAAAATGCGGAAGGAATCAGAGATCACATGGATATTTAGATCAGGTGGTGGCAAACAGGTATAAGGAATCATTTGTATGGGGTCAGGTGGCAAGAATCAGCCATTTGTGTTGGATGAGGTGACACAGTTGGGAGATATATTTTGTCATTTGGTTTGTATCAGGTATGTGGAATCCTGGATCAATTGTCAATTAAACAGGTGTTAGATAACAGATCCCAGCTGAATCAGGTGTAACTTGCATAGGATCAGGTGGTATGTGGAACTGCTTGGATTGAAACACATGTAACAGGTATCAGATGTATCTTAACCTGGTGTCACATGGTACAGGGGAATTTAGAAGCCCTTATTTAATGATAGAAGGAACATGAGAAAAATGGTGGTCTCTTGACAATGGGAAAAAATAATAATAAAAATAATACTATTCTGTTATTGCAGTTAGCTGTGGCCAAATTAATGTTTTAATAACATATTGAACTATGGGTTCATTGAATACCCTGACAATATCCTTTCAAAGAGGGGGAATAACTGATGCTGTAGAGGTTAATGACACTAGTGGTATATATTTAAAGGCAAGGAGCATCCAGACTCATATCGCTCTTGTTCTGGTGGTGAAACACAAAGATCTGTGAATATATTAACCAGAAACTGAGGCCTTGGCCTTGACCAGAATTAAACTAGAGGAACTAGAGGGTTTATGAAGCTTTAGCTGCAAGTGGAACTATTTTATGTCTCCCTACTGCATAGGGGGAAACAGGCTTTTTGGGAGAAGGAACAAGAACCAGCTTGGCCATGTGGCTCAAAACTTACATGATGGAAGACATAGTAGAAGTTGAGGGAATGTAACTTAAATTTTATAGGCTTCTGTCCATGGTAAATAGTTCAGCAGCCATATGCTTCCATACAAATGAACTAAGCATTGTTTTTGCTGGTCAGGGTTTTTATTAAAGTTCCCATTTAAACATGCTAATCGTATCGTTGCACAATCACATACCAGCTTTTTCTGGGTTCCTGGTGAACCTTATTTAGTAAAAGTGGGACCCAGGACAACAAAGAGTGGCATCCCCAGTATTTATAAGAAACAGGACAGTCAAACTTTTAGTGCTTCTGTTGATGTTGAGCCAAAACTTCCAGCAGACTTTGGCAGCTAGTGGAGGCTGTGGGTTGCACTTCAATTACAACTAAGGGTAACATTGAAATAAATGTTATTGCTGTCATCTTGTCCTACTGTCTTGTTCTACTGTCCTACTGTAACTGCCTTATCCTACTGTGGGGATGAGTAAAATAGACACCCCCTTGTTAAGCAGGCAGGCAAATCCTTAGTGTTCTAGACACCTAAATGGGTCCTAACGGGAACTTGTGTCAGTGCTCTGCTTTATGCTATGCCCCTGCTGTTCTCAATAGTGATCAGTATTGTGCTAAAGTATAAACCCCTTTGTAGCCATGCTCTCAGGATCCATCTTGTGCTGGTTCTAGCCTGAGCAGGCAGGCAGAGCTTGAGTGGAACCTAGACAGGTCAGGTCCAGTAAGGATAGGCTACTCACCTTAAGAGGTCACTCTAGGAGTGACAGATAGACAGGCTATTTAGCTGAGCAGCTCAAGGCTCCGACGAGGAGAGTCAGAGGGATTAAGATTACTAATTGCCCAGAAGTAGGGACTAATTGCATAGACTTAGGGATGTAGAATTCCCCTTAGGAAAAAGGCTGAAAGCTGGGTGTACCTTCATTGCTGCTGTGTATGTTCTCTTCCCTGTGGGGACTAATACTGACCAAAGGTGCTGTGAGTATATGCCTATCCACTGTTCATGTATGATACTGTTTTCTCTATTGTACACTCCATGGAGGATTGTATTGTTTAATAAATATGTTCATGGTTAAGTTATAAGAACCACTGGTGCCCAATTATTGCACCCAGCATCAAGTTACAGTTGCACTACGCCCTGCCCTGCGAGGGCTTACTCCCTAAGATTTTAAGTCTCATCCAGAGCACAGTATTGGGAATGGAGCTTATAGAAAGAGAACGGTGCACTCATTTTACTATAGCGCTACACTACTTTCATCTTGCTCTGTTTCCATCTTGTCCTATTGTCTCCACCATGCTGTACTGTTGTTATCTTGTCCTACTGTCTCTATCTTACATAGTAACATAGTAAGTTAGGTTGAATAAAAGACACACAGCCATCAAGTTCAACCTTTTAACTATTTTTTAATCTGCCTAACTGCCAGTTGATCCAGAGGAAGGCAAAAAACCCATCTGAAGTCTCTCCAATTTGCCTCAGAGGGGGAAAAATTCCTTCCTGACTCTAAAATGGCAATGGGACCAGTCCCTGGATCAACTGGTACTATGAGTTATCTTCCATATCCCTGTATTTCCTCACTTGCTAAAAAGCCATCCAACCCCTACTTATACCTATCTAATGTATCAGCCTGTACCACTGATTCACTTCCCAGCTCTCCCTGTAACACCCCTTTCCCTCCTCTAATCTCATTGGCTCCCTCCTGTCTGCTGGGAGGAGCTACTGGTGAATAAAGCATCCGACCCTTCCTTGTACCTATCTAATGTATCAGCCTGTACCACTGATTCAGGGAGAGAATTCTACATCTTCACAGCTCTCACTGTAACAAACCCCTTCAGAATATTTAGGCGGAATCTCACAATCTTGCCTTTATCTGTGGTCATCCAAATTCTTTTTTCCACCTGCAACTGTTTTCCTGTAATAGCCTCACTATATGGAAGGACCACGAGGACCCTAAAGAGGGTTCTGCAGATGGTAATATCAGTTCAAAAGCGAATCATGTCATCCTTTATTTCTTTAAATAGTAATCTTGTATAAAAAAAAAATACTAGTTGTGGACACTATCAATGAAAGGGCCCTGTGGAGACATGTAAAGGACTTCTATAAAGCAGTAAAAAATCATCCTGCTCAAGCCCAGGCTGACCTTGTGTCTTTGGCTATGCCCTATCATTCAACAATTATGGGGGGAAGTTCAGATATACTGGAAGTCTCTGACTCAACGAGCTAACGTTTTTACGCTAACATGGGCTATTTTTGGGATACCTCCTCCTCACCTGAAACTTTCCCTCTCTGAAAGGCATCTGGCAGAAAGGTTAATGGCTGCCACTCGGAAAACCATATTGCACCATTGGCTCTCCCCATCTGCACCCCCCCTATCTCTGGTCAGACAAAAGCTACACCATATATTTCACATGGATTGGGTGGAATCCACTACAAACAAAGAACAATTTACTGACAAATTTTTCTCGACTTGGATGGGTTACATTCAAACGTTCCCACCCCATACTAGACATCTAACGATATATGCATTTAGATACACTACGTGGTATGATATGGAACTATTACTCAATAATACTAATGTCCAAGACACAGACCGGTATATTCAAAATCTCCTACGCTCCCAGGAACATCTGTCAAGAACGCCCCCCAGGAGCCACCACATAAATCAGATATTGAGAACGAGGTATTCTTGATTGTTTTTCTTTTCTCTTCCAATGTTATATATGAGGAAATTACTGTTGTGTATTATACTACCTTAGTATGTTTCACAATGATAGCTAAGAGGAGACTAATGCTCTGGCCATTACGTGTGTACGTTTGGAGGGTAATTAATGAGGCGGTATTTGGGTCGATTATGGCTGCCAATGCAGTCCTTCCAGACCAAGTCGGCCACTTGATGGCCCATGTATGGGGGCGACAGATGGGCCTGCTTGACCAATATATGGCCATAAATCAGCCAGATATCTATTGTGCAGGTCTGATTTTTCCATCCAACAGAAAATTGATGCAGTTCTCATCCATGGGGTCTGTATGCCCCTCCACATGATTCAATCATTGACCCAGCATGAGGGTGGCCAAATTGGGCCCAGATCCGCTCATTTGGCGACCTTCTCAAACGAGCAGCATATAGCTAGCTTTAGGTGCCTGAGCTGAAATTATTTATTAAAGACAATTAGATTTTATTGAAAAAAAAATATTTGTATGGCTCCTTGAAGGCCCCTGTACCAGACCGTGTCATATGCCCACCCTTGATCTTTGTCATCCTCATACCATAAAAAAAATCAAATCCCTGTATTTATTAGTTAAAACGAATATGACAATATTCTCTTTAATGGACAGGAAAGTCAGCAATGGAAATCGTCATAAGCTTCTTAGAGACACCCTGGATTATCAGTCTGGTTTTATGTATAATTGGAAAGGGAACAAATAGAACTGAGCCCAGAAAGATTTATTATTTTCCAACCATTTCCAAAAAGTGAATTACTTTATTGGAGGTGACTCCTTTCTGCGTGGCCCGGTGCTGGAGTGTGAATGTGTTTTGACTACAGTTTCCCTTTCTGAATCTGGTGATCACGTAGGTCAGATATTTCCACTCAGGGGACTTAACTGTTGCTCATATGCCCACCGACAGCAAAGACTTTATACTGTACCTTCTGTAGCAATTTATCAGGATAATTCCCAAAAATACATAGAAGGAATATGAACAGAAAAGAGAAATTTAGAGAATTTTTTTTTAAAAGACAGAAACTTCAAAACAAAAGTTAGAAACAATGAAAATATTGCGTCAATAGTTAGAGTACAACAGTGTAAATAGGCATATCAGCGACAGCCAACTTACATTTATTACAATAATAAATCCCAATATACTTTGGTGTTCCCAATATAGTGATTTAGGCCTATTTTGGGTGAGTAACTCTGTACTTCCACACCTAGGTTAAAAATCATGCCCCAAGTCAGTATTATTTGGGATTTTAACGTATCATGTCCACTTTATCACATCCCATCGGAGATTAAGGAATGATTAGATAAGTCCAACTGTAGGGAGATTGAAGGTAGGTTGTGTAGAAATATTGTTTCCCAAAGACTGTCTCTGTATTAGAGTGTCTTTCCCCCAGGCAAATAGTAGGATCCACATCAAGGGGGAACTAAGGGAACATAGTGTCCATAATTAAAGGCATAGACAGTTCACAGGCATTACTCTTATAGAACCACATGCTTAATATGTCATGGTCAGTAACCACTTCCCTCAGGGAACTGTGTACCATGTATATCAATATATCAGTAATACTGGAGAATGGCATTTTTATATATTCCCATTGAAGTAAATAATCTGAAGGTTCAAGAAGAGCGCTCTGTCATTCCAACTCATGTATTGTTATGAGGATATGAGTAATGGCTCCATATGAGTGCAAGAACAATGAGCTTCTTGTGTGCATCTACTGGTAAATGGCTATCCTAACAGGTTTTACCATTCCTTTAAATAGTGTTTTTTTATGACTGACATTCAAGCCTCATATCATTTCCCCATGGCATGAATTGGTTCAGGTTCCCCCAGTTAAACCCTATACTAACCCATCTCAGCCAACTAAAGTGCTTCTCGGCACCTTATTGACTATCACACAGTTTCGAGTTCCCGTCCATCACAGCCCGTCTATCACAACAGAGCTCTTACGTTACCCTACCCTTCCTCTCTATTGCCTTTCGTTGCCAATTTGGAAAGGCGCTTCCTCAATTTGGCTTAGCAGTTCATTGACTTGAACATTAATGACTACAGAAATGAGTTGTCCACAAATTCACAAACCTGCATTGTCAAAAGCGATTTGTGCCGGAGCTTGGAATAAAGAACTTAAGTGCACTGTGAACTAAAAACAGATGGTGGCCATATTTTTTTATGCTATTTATATACCCATCATAAAAGAAATGATATGCACATTCATCCGCTAAAGCAATAATAACAGCTGAGATTGTTTCGTCTTTGAAGCCGATTTTCATTACATTAATATGACAATTCAGCACTGAGCAGAAAGACTCAGACAATGTAATTTGTTAATCCGTGGCACCCAGTTCTAAACTGTAACGTGGAAACTCAGTATCTGACTCTCTCTGAGACATATTCAGTGATGTTACTTAGTACTGGACCTTGGTGGATTACTGCCGCTCTTTGACCATTGCTTAATCTGTAGGTCATGTTCTTTCCATGTCTTTTTCAGACACCAGCAACTGTTCCAGTGGAGTTTACAATCTAAGGTCCCTATCACTTTCACACACACTATTTTGTCACATTTTATAAGGAACCTGTCTTGTAGTGCGGAAAGAAACCATAGTACCCAAAGATGAACCACCCAGATATAAGAGCGTAGAATATCTCAGAAGCATTATCAATGAAAGAGGTAGCTTCTATTGTTTCGTTGATGGTTTAAAAAAACCGTGTCAGTATGTTCTGGTACATACTAGAACCAAGGCCGCTGTAAGGTAACAATGGGCCCAAGGCAAAGATCTCATCCATGGGCCTCAACTCAAGAAACTCTCTACGTAAAATACCAGTTTTGGTGGAAGCAAACATTTTCAGCCAAACTAAAATAATCTGTAGAAGGTTTGATGGTAGGCCCAGTTGTCATGGTGGAACCTGGGCAAATGCCCATTAATTTAAACAGTCGAGACTAGAAGAATTGCTCCTTCTCAGCCAGTTCTCAATGCATCTTTGTCTTTTTGAAATAAAAAATGGCAATACAATTATAGAAAACAGCAGTTTTGGAGCATGGACAAAGTCTACACTGTAGTTCTGTAAATAGGAAATTTCATGGCTGTGTTCCCGCCACAAAAATCTGGCAATTCCCTGCTGAAATGACAGTACGATCAGTTACAGCATAATGGGTTCCCACCCACAGTGAAATTTAGAAATGGGACAGTAGCCATGTGTCTGACTGCTGAGAAATCATTGATTTTAAGTAACAGTAATAAAAGTGATTAATTATATAAGTGATTAGTAATAAGCCACAACCAGATTCCACATATAGGAAATACTTGAATTAGCTTTTGTTTTGACTTTTGTTTTTAATATAATTGTGTCCCTAAAGAGTTGCTGGGAGAATCAGTCATAGGAAAAGAAGGAGACTGCAGGTCAGGATGGTTAGAATAAAGCATGGTGGTTTTAATAGGACAAGATGGTGGCGATAAAGCAAAATTAGCCTAATTAGGAGAGACTAAAGCAAGATGAAGACAGAAAGGCAAGATGACCATGCCAGGGAAAGATAGACAGTATGGCAAGATAGAAACAACGGGGGAAAGACAGCTAGAGCAGGGCACAATGTGACAAATAAAAGCTGGCCATACATCTGCCAATATCATTGTAGAAAACAACATTTTGTATCATATTCAGACCCCATGTGGACTTCGAATAATTGTCAATTTTAGTACCATGTCAATCAGATGTTAAAAATTCTGTTGGATAATGATAATCTCATTGCAATTTATTTCTGAATGTAAGATTTAGCTTTTTGCATTAACACATATGATCAATATCCAAATGCTCTTCAAACAACGAGATTTCATGTTTTCGGGCGTCAAATCTGAAAAAGTCACAGGTTTCGGGCATCAAATCCGAAAAAGTTTAGTTTTTTTTTGCAACAAATCAGAAAAATTAGTACTATCTGGATTTTTTCACAATTTTTTTTGCGTCTTTTCCCACACAAGACGTTTATTTTTTGATAAAATAGGGGGTGGGGGGAAAGTCCATGTGGATTTGGTCAGAATGGTTTTCAGAAAATAGTGAGAAAATTTTGGATTTTGATAAATAACCCCCCTAATGTTGCATAATCATCCTCTGATTGGCTGTTGTCTTTATTCCATTCTGATTTAAAATGCAGACAAAATAAATGTTGGCAAAGAGAGGCATGAACTTGCCATCCAGCCAATTCATTCATTCAATTTATTTTGAACATGTAATATCCATTAGGCTTGAAAATGTATTCAGTGGGGAAGCGCAAACAAGAAAACTCATGGTGCAGAATATCCAGACATGTATGTGCAAAAAGCACATCGACCGTGTCAGTATGGTAACCCCACTAAGGGTAAGGCCAGACGAGGAGATTCGGGGAGGTTTTGTCGCCTGGCGACTAATCGCCACGTCTTTTGCGTGACTATCTCCCCGAACTGCCTCAGCGTTTTTTCCCCATAGGCTACAGCGCAAAGTCGCCTGCACTAATGCACACGATGCGGCAATGTGTTTTCAATAGTCACCCAAGCCTCAACTTTGGGCAACTATTGAAACGCGTGTGCATTAGCGCAGGCGACTTTGCGCTGTAGCCTATGGGGAAAAACGCTGAGGCAGTTCGGGGAGATAGTTGCGCAAAAGATGTGGCGATTAGTCGCCAGGCAACAAAACCTCCCCGAATCTCCTCGTCTGGCCTTACCCTAATAAAGGTAATAAGAAACTTCTCTGGAGAGAATACCTACTCACCAGATTTAAGAAGTATTAAGGCCAAACAGTTAGTTCAAACTTCATAACCTTGAATAAAACAAAGATAGGAACGCCGTATAGTGAAGTATAGCTTTTTAACTGTTGATAAAAGAGCCTCCAACTGGGTATATTCACAAGATCCGAAATTAAAACAACATTGAACAAATGTTCAGTCCAAGTCCAGAAAATGAATTCCTTCTATATGTGTTTCACGTGATGCGCCACACTTCCTCAAGAGGATTTGTAATATCAATTAGTTCACCCATGCGTTATAGCAAATAAAGGGTTACTCATACGGGGTGGTCTCAAGTTATGAATCCATACAATGTTTTCAGTGCACTAAATAAGTAGTCTCTCTGCATGTACAGTAGATGGAGCTTCAGATCTTCTTCCCAGTTCAACCTGTTCTGGGCAGCATCCCGCCAGCTCCTCCTAGTTCCACCACTCATAATCCCACTCAGTCTCAGCCATCACAACACTCTTTTTACTTTGTCCCTAAGAGATCTTCAAGTCCTCACTATCCTGCCACAAGCCTGAACTAGTGGAAGAGTGTTCATCTCAAAAGCCTCCACTACATTTATGAATATGGTAGCCATGAAAAGTCATAAATGCAAATATTGATGGAACGGGACATTTAGACCTTTCAAGAATGGAAGATAATATGCATTTAAAAACAATAAAGCTTAGAACTGATTTTTCCTTTTTTTTTAATGTGATTAAGCTTAAAATTTATTCTGAAACTACCAGGAAAAAAAGATCTTCAGTAAAGTAAAAAAAGAAACACATAATGCACCATTTCAATCCACCTTCATTTTAATTTTGCCTGTGCATCTGGTTTGACGTATCCCACTGCTTCTGGCATTACACAAAAAAAGAAGGTAACCCTCCTCCAGCTGTGCCCTTTTGCCTGAAGCCAATGAAAGAAAAAAAAATATTAAATAAAAGCTGATTCGACTGGTTGCCACAAGGAGCTGTGTTTGTATTCCAAAACCATGGCATGCTCTCCATTCCGATAATGTGAAGCATATCTATCATCTGGTCCTTATTTCCCCCTTCAGGTGCCACCAGGCATTTCCAGGGCTGGTATTACCTGAGCAAGACCGACTGTGTCCTTTGTGACCTTCCCCCTGACATCTGGTTACCCTTTTTGTTCTGCAGGGCTCCTTGCCTTAATGATCAGCAGCTCTGTACAAGGCCCTTTCTTACCCCCCGCTGAATGCAATGTGTCTACAGTCTTTTATGGCCCTAACACATTCAATATTTTATGTGACTCTCCTTTTTCAGGCCACTTGTAAACTCATTATAAAAGTCCCCTTTGAGCTGTTTCTAATAAAAGAAAAGAACATTTTTCCCACATACATGTCTGCCTGATTTTCTGCCTGGTTTATGTGAAGGTTGAGGGTGGCCATATTTACAATGGAAAAAACTTTAAAAGGAATGCAGTGGCACATAGCGACCTTGGGCTTATCCTCGGCATGAGACATGAAGTTTCTCTTATAGTCCTGGAAGAAATCAATCCCATAGCAAGGAAATGCCTGCACAAAACATCAGAAACATTAATTACAGAAGCACTTCTGTGCTGGGCTGGTTTTAACTGTTTTGTGACCTTTGGGAAAGCAGGCATTATATTTATGAAAGATGTATGATTGTCTGACTTGTGACCCTTCAGTGTGTGGTGAGTGGTGGGAGTTGAACTTCACTTCAATAGCTTTCTTTCATGAGTAACAGGTTGGGCCACACATATAAGATGCTACACTTTCAATCTAGCCTTCAACATCTTGTCTTAAGTTCTCTAACTGTGGACATCTTTTACAAATTGTTGCCATCTTCTCCAACTGTTGCTGTCTTGTCCTATTGTCACAATTTTACCCTACTGTCTCCATCTTGCTTTACTGTCCCCATCTTGTCATACTTTCACCATCTTGCCCTACTGTCTCCATCTTGTCCTACTGTCGCCATCTCATTGTACTGTAAATATCTTACCCTACTGTCTCCATCTTGCTTTACTGTCTCAATCGTGTTGTACTTTCATTATCTTACCCTACTGTCTCCATCTTGCTTTACTGTCTTCATCTTTTTGTACTTTCACCATCTTACCCTACGATCTCCATCTTGCTTTATGGTCTCCATCTCGTCATACTTTCACCATTTACTGTCTCAATCTTGTTGTACTTTCACTATCTTACCCTACTGTCTCCATCTTGCTTTACTGTCTCAATCATGTTGTACTTTCACTATCCTACCCTACTGTCTCCATCTTGCTTTACTGTCTCAATCTTGTTGTACTTTCACTATCTTATAAATATTTTAGTTTGTGCAACTGCCACAATAAAAAATATATATAATACCACCTCACAACAACAAGTGTTGAATTCAAAAAAACATCAGTGAAAAATAAATATGAAAACACTCACAGTTCACCTCAGTCCCAAGGTGCAAGAAACCAAAAACACCGTGTCACAAGGATGTGAGGGTTTCCAAAAGTAAAGAGTCAAATATAAAAAAATAGAAAAATTTTATTAGGACATCAAGACCTAACGCGTTTCGTGCCTGTATGGGCACTTACTCATTAGTAAGTGCCCATACAGGCACGAAACGCGTTAGGTCTTGATGTCCTAATAAAATTTTTCTATTTTTTTATATTTGACTCTTTACTTTTGGAAACCCTCACATCCTTGTGACACGGTGTTTTTGCTTTCACTATCTTACCCTACTGTCTCCATCTTGCTTTACTGTCTCCATCTTTTTGTACTTTCACCATCTTACCCTACGATCTCCATCTTGCTTTATGGTCTCCATCTCGTCATACTTTCACCATTTTGCCCTTTTGTCTCCATCTTGCTCTAATGTCACCATCTTGTCCTACTTTTTCCATTAAGCAGTAGTTTCACCTCTTTGAGGTCTTCATATTCAGAGAGAGAAGGAGTATTCCGAAAGCAAAAGGGGTGGAGCCTCATACTAGAGAAAGAAGTGACTAAAAGAGCTTCAGTTTAACTGGCTGTAATAGAGAAATAAAAAAAATATGAATGCAGGAAGATGGGTATTTTATTCTGGTGACCGTTTAGAGTCATTTTAGGGAACTAAGTTTCCTAATACATTTTGCTCCTGTTTACTTGGTTGAGCGAAGAGTCCAGTTACTACCTTTGTTAATTTTGCATGCATCTTCTCCAGTCTAGACCTAGATGCAGGTTTACTCTGACTTTATTTGTGATTGGTAGTTTTTAACTGGTTGTTTTGAACTGGTTGTTTTGAACTGCTTGTGAGGCTACACTATATATTTTCCTAAATGAAATTCAATTGATTGCAGCTTTAACCTACATGCTAATAAAGAGATTTCTTGGGGAAATATTTATGAAACTGATAAAGACTCAACAATTATCAAACTTGGACCAGAAACAAAATCAAAGAAAATCAATCACAATGAAAACGCCACAAGATATTTTCCTCTGATAAATGTTCTGTATTATTTTTCCCAGGGGGGTCTATTTATCAAACTAGCACAGCTGCAATAGTGCAGTTAGATCAGGGCACATGCAGGGAGTGGGGGTAATGTCAAAATATAAACATGGGGAATTTAGTTGCGCTATGAATTAATCAAATCTGGTGCAACAGGCCAGTTATTGAACAGCCCCCCCCTCATAATGAAGGAAGGTTGTGGACTGTGGCCTGAAAAAAAAGAAGTACATCAGATATTTCCAACTTGATGACCCCAATGCACCCTCTAACCTTGCAGGCAAGTACCCCATTAGTTCCCCATGCAAGGTGTTTGCATTTTCCATTTAGACCCACAAAAATACAGAACACAAACACACTTAGAGCTGAAAGCCATGAGTAAGTGTGTCTGTTGGGTCGGGTCTCCTCAGTATATTTTGAACAGTTGGTATATCTGGGTCATGGGCATAAGTACTTGTTTCTGGGCCCCACAGAAAATTTAATTTAGGGCCCCAATTTAGGACATTTGTGTCTGTACGCATGCTACAAGTACTTGGCCTCTTCAGTAACGCATGCCAGAAGGGGAAGGCAGGAGCTATGTGTGGGCCAGGGGAGGGAGGCTTAGATTTTTGCCTCCAACCTCTTCAGGAACTAGGGGCAGCCAGGTACAAGAAGTAGGTGCCTGAAATGGCACCCCTTTACCTTTGCACCCTAGGCCCGTACCTCTTCTGCCAATTTAAATAAAATATAATCTTAGACCTTCTTCTTGGTACTTTCCCTTTACTCCCCCAAGCGTAAGTGTTAAAATAGGTCCAAGCAGTGGACCTGAATAACTTTGTAGTGGCAGATATTTGCACTGTTATGCATGAGATGCTACTAATGCTGTTCTAGGAGATGCATCTAAGTAGAACTGTTGTTTTTGTAGATATATAATCTAGATAAGTCTTGAATACACAATCATGCTTAGACTTCATGAGCTTAGCGTGAAGCCTTTCATATGTTTAAGGACAAAGGACTGCTCTGGTTCTATGTGTCATAAAAGATGTACAGACACTAGCACGTGGGATGCTTTTGGGCCTTTTACACGCTAGAGTTTTAAGTAGGCAAAACAATTCATGGTGCCAAAGCTCAGAAAAATAACCCCCATTGGACTTGCATGGCAATCACTTCCACATGCGTCTTCAAGTGCTGCATTTCTAGGCATCTGTCACCTTATTAGGATTGCTGAAGAGCTTGGAAGCACTTGCTGTACAAGTCAATGATTCTGGCAGTACATTTTGGCTACTTAAAAATGTGGTACTCAATGGGCCAAAAGTGCCCAATGTTCCATTAACCTAAATGGGATTGTCATTTCATAAGTGGTGCTTCTTTTATTATGTCCGCTCAAGGGATCAATTACGTCTTAAAGCACAGTGTGCAAAGTTACCCACAGTGTAGTGTTTTTCCCCAGAATTCAAGCATCATTGAGGTCGTCGGAAGGAGTTGCACCTGACACAATTGTAGCTGATGTGCAGGCTCGGATTTGTGAGAAGTCTTGGGCATAGGGTGGCACAATTTCAGGGGCAACATGCTGCCTAGACGCATCTCTACCAATTTCTACATTCACTGTGGACTGGGTGCATTGCAAATTTATTACACCTACTTACATCTCCCACGTGCAAAGTCCTCAGTTCCGATTGAGACAGGGAAGGTGTGCGCACTTGCACACTCAAGGGGGGGGTTCCAGACAGGGGTGGACGAAGGGGTGCCAGAAAAATGAATCCAGACCTGCTGATGTGTGAAGCCAATAAGGCACAAATGCTCTGAAAATGTTCCCATTGGCGGGATTTTGCTCAGTGTGAAAAGGATGTGTGCAATTTTCTAAGTCTGGTTGGCGTGATTTCCATCTTTTTATGGTGAGAATGACGTGTGTCCATTTATTTTGGCACATACTGTATGTTCTGTGGGATGGCAGGGATACCTGTAGCTCCAGTAGAGTATTAGGGATGGTGCTGCCCTAGAGCACCCCTCAGCCACCCAAGGCACAGGCCCTAGAATGCATCTATGGTAAATACACCCATAGGTAACTTTAGGGCTCCTCTGCGTCCAAAGGATCGTATTTGATCCAGAATAGGAGGAAGACAATGTTGCAGAGTGTATCTATATGGAAGTACAAGGAGCACATGTTGATGCCATTACCTTTAATCGATGATTTTTTTTTTTGTTTTTTATTTATCTAGCTATCTTTATTTATCTATGTAAAATTTAATGATTTACCACCATGGCAGTGGAGCTTCTGAACATACCTAATGTCGACTAGAACATAAATGTTCTTTATATATATATATATATATATATTTGCTATTTTCTTTTGGAAATATTCTGTCTATGGTTCCTTTGAAAGATATTGAGTCAAGCTGCCGAGAAGAAGTACACCAGTTCACACAGCAGAGAACATTCCAATTGAAGGTTGGGGCGTGTGGAACATCTCTCGGTAATTAAAAGTGATCTCCTCCCGGGATTCACTGACCTCTGTGTTACCTGTAAATCAAAGGTTTTTCTAGGCTGAATGTGGGACCCGGATTATGGGCCTGTCACTAGGTGGAAATCAATTAAAGGTATAATTCAGCAAGTGAAAATGCCCATCTCCACGCAGGTCACCTGGTCCAGCACAGATGGGGGGGGGGATTAGTATAAACCATGAAATTTCTGAAAACTTAAGAGAAAGAGTGGGATCCATGCAAGGTGCATAGGTATTTTATGTAAATATGCTATAGAATTAATTTCATATATTGAATGGGATACAATCATTTCTAACCCCACCACTAAATTATCTGTAATAATAAGTCATTTTGGAGCACTGCTCATTGCTGCCCCACACACTGTTGATGTAATAGCTTGATGGAAAGAGAACCTTGACAGTTGGCGAGATAGGCTTAACATTCTTTGAAGAGATGGTGTAAGGTATTGCTGAGAATCGAGCCAGGGACCGCTGGGTTTCTGGCTCGATACCTTAACCATTTGGCCAGATGAGCAGCCTGTAGGGTTACCTGGTCTCTGCAGTCCCAGCCCAGCTGCAGCTTGATTGGCTTCTCCAGCCCCAGCTCAGCTGCAGCCTGTTTAGCCCCAACCCAACTGCTGCCTAGTTGCAATTAGCCAATCAGGGCTGACTCTTCCCTGTTTAAGGGCAGCACTTGGAACACTCCATGCCAGAGCATTACATTGTTTCTCCCTAGTACTGCGGCAGTGCCCCTAACTAGGTAGTTCTAGCTCTTTTCCCTTATTATTCCTCTTTGTCTGCCTGCCCTTGTCCTGCTTTACCCTATCTTGTACCTTCCCAGCCTTGACCTGACCCTGCCTTGCTTGTTCCTGATTTCTGCTTCCTGTTCCACCTTGTGCCTTGCCCTGACTTTACCTTGTACTGACCTTGTCTCGCTTGTTCCTGATTCTTGCTTTCTGACCCTGCCTTGTACCTTGTACTCCTCTCTTGCTATCCTCGGCTCCAGTCCTGTCTTGCTATCTGCTCCAGACCTCTCCTGCTATCCTGCTCTAGTCTCCTTCTGCACTCTATACCCAGTTTGATCTGATCTACGCCCGCTCCAGTCTCCCTCTGCTATCTTGCTATCCAGTTTCCCTCTGCTCCAGTCCTCTCTTGCTATCCTGCTCCTGTCCTCTCCCGCTATCCACTCTAGTCTCCTTCTGCTCTAGTCTCCCTCTGCACTCTATTCCCAGTTTGATCTGATCTACACCTGCACTGTCCTGTCCCATCCAGTCTGTTCCTGTCCTGAGTCGTTGCCAGCGACTGATTTCACTTCTGCGCGCCCCTAGGCCGCGCGGTCCGACCAGGCGGCCACGCGGTCCTAGCGCCCGCCTTCCCAGCGCGCCGGCGAAAAAACGCCGGCGCAGCTGGTGCAGTTGAACGGCGGCTGGGCGGCATGCCGCCCCTATTTCTTTGCCGCCAGGGCCTATGCGGCCTTGCCGCAAATCCGCGCCTGGTCGTTGCCCTCTTCATCCTGTTCTGCACCTGATCCAGACTGACTCTTCACCCTCATCAACCTGTTCTTTCCTCCCCTATAAGTGTTCCCTAGGCACATACAGCTCCTGCTTCAAGGACTCGCCCTTTTCCTATCAGTCTCCACAGCTCCCCCTACCTAATCCTTGACAGATGGTCATCTGTGTTATAAAATGACACCATAAATCAATTCAATGTGGTATATAAGTACTAAATAATATTAAGCTGTTACATTAAGGAATACTCTCATGGATATTTCAGTCATGGGGTTACATCATGTTTTACTTACACTGGGTCTTATTTTGGTTACCCCACATTACATAATGTGGTATAGGCTTTAGTCCTCATACCTAAATGTCAGTGTGGTACAGCTTCATTTACATGGGTAACAGTGATGTTTAAGTGGTTTATATGAAGTGTATTAAACAGCTGGGCAACAGGTTACCACAACAGAACCAACTGGAACTCAGCAGGACCACCTTTCACACATAAGCTGAACAACCTTCACAAAACAACCCTGCAGGGGACTACCTTGCATCACCTCTACCCTCAGTCTGTGTACTTGGGCCCCTAACCCAATGGGCCTGATACCTGTTGCTCATCTGCACCTAATGTTCCAAATACCTGTGATTCGTGCCTGATACCTGTGGCTCATGTTCCCAGTGTGGCTCATTCACGTCCAGTGTCCTGATATCTGTGCCTGATTTCTTTGGCTTTTCTGTGCCCAATGTGTTGCATATCTGTGGCTCAAAATACCAGCACAGAGTGAAGATGGATGAGTTGATTTATTCAAAAAGAAAGTGAAAAATGACAGCAAAATATTTTTTCACTTTCAGCCTTAAAAATGTTCTCCAGCTGTCATATTATTCCGATTACTGTAATACAGTCTACTGCATTTTCTGTGAAACCATAGCTCTGAAATAATATGCTAATGGCTTGAAAAATGATCATTCCGATGTGAGCTGAAAGACTTGTGTTAAAGCCATTGTGTTCATGGACCAAAGGAGCAACAATGACACCATCACCTAATCAGTGCGCTTGTGTGTCCCCCACGTATACTGCAGGAACAAGACAAAACAAAGTAACCAAAGGAGAAATGATTAGTCTTGCTGCCCCAAGGCAACAGTGTCATGATTGGGAGTGCTAGCATATGTTTGTTTAGATCCAAGGCAAGAGCACCACCTGGTGGTCATTAATCAGAAATTCTTCTAGTATTCGCTATGTATCGCTTACAGCAGGGCTGCCTAACTGGACCCCCCCCCTTCTGTGGCCCCCCACATGCTGTGTCTGATTACCATATGTAAAATTTAAAAGGTATCACTACAGACATTAACTGGCCCCTGCATTGTCTAAACCTCAAATTCAGACTAATCCCCTGTATTGTTCACACTTATGACACCTCTATTGTTTATATCCTAAAGGCCTGTACTGTTCTACCTGAGACCCCTCTATTGTTTATATCCTAAAGCCCCTGTACTGTTCTACCTGAGACCCCTCTATTGTTTATATCCTAAAGCCCCTGTACTGTTCTACCTGAGACCCCTCTATTGTTTATATCCTAAAGCCCCTGTACTGTTCTACCTGAGACCCCTCTATTGTTTATATCCTAAAACCCCTGTACTGTTCTACCTGAGACCCCTCTATTGTTTATATCCTAAAGGCCTGTACTGTTCTACCTGAGACCCAAACTGAAACTGCCACATTGTTCTCCTGTTCACACATTATTCAAAATACTAATGGGGCACCAGCACTGTGTCACTGTATGTAGTACATATTAGAATGATAGCTTTCCCTGTTCCCTGCTCTGTTCTGCCTTCCCTCCCTGTGTGTGCCATTCTCTGCTTGCCCAGTGCTGCCTGTGTGTGCCATTCTCTGCTTGCCCAGTGCTCCTTGTGTGTGCCATTCTCTGCTTGCCCAGTGCTGCTTGTGTGTGCCATTTTCTGCTTGCCCAGTGCTGCTTGTGTGTGCCATTCCCTGCTTGCCCAGTGCTGCTTGTGTGTGCCATTCCCTGCTTGCCCAGTGCTGCTTGTGTGTGCCATTCCCTGCTTGCCCAGTGCTGCTTGTGTGTGCCATTCTCTGCTTGCCCAGTGCTGCTTGTGTGTGCCATTCTCTGCTTGCCCAGTGCTGCTTGTGTGTGCCATTCTCTGCTTGCCCAGTGCTACCTGTTGAATGTAAGCCTGTTAGGGGTTTGTTCTTAGGGTTTGTTAGCATTTGGAAATTGTTGTTAAGGGCCCCTAAGGTGTTTAATTATGTGTTGGGGGTTGTTGTATTATACACAGGGGAGGATGAGGCATATGGATTTATGGGTATATTTTAACATGACTTAAATTTTTCACATATGAGTGATGAGAGATTTCCCTACAGTGAACACCAACCATTTGGTTTTTTGTTCTACCACCGTTAATGTCGATGTGGGTGTGAATATCTTTGCAAGGCTCTGTATACATGTATAAAGGGATGAAAGCTATTTTATCCGAATTTAAAAAGAATTGTAGGAAATTCCATTGACTGCAATTACCTTACTTGCATTGCATTTCAGTGTATGATAAAACTGATTATAACATTTTCCATGATTCTGCCACCCATTTTGCCAAAAACAAATGTATCCACCCCTTTGGACCTATAAAAAACACTATTTGGAACACTATAGAAAACTCTGTTACCCCATCTATGATGAGACTTTTATGATCTAGAATGGTGAGAATAGTAAACTGATGCAAATGTAATGAACCATTCCATTGCACGTTTAAAGATAATGAAGTTGATGATGGACATTTCTTTTTTTAAAAGCAGTCTAAAATCTCTTTTGTAATACTGGGTCCCAGGGCAAAACAGACTTTGTGTGGCCCCTGAACATGTATCATGCAGGGCTAACCTACAGCCCTTCACCTAAGGATGCTAGGAATTTTACTGTTACTATAAGTGGACTGGAGCAATGCATGAATTGCAAAAATGGATTGCAATTGCAATGATTTTTTTTCCCACAATGCACCCTTCCCCCCAGAATTCCAGCAGCTTTTTTAGCAAAATATTGAGTGGCAACTTTGATACATTTTATGAAAGTTTCCAAATGGATTCACTAGTTACAACTCATCCCCTTCATTTATCTTTCTCTACTGCCTCCATCTTGCTCTACTGTCGCCATCTTTCCTATATTTGCTGTGTGACACTAGTATTTCTACTCACTACCCACATTTACAGTAAGTGCTTCTGTTAGAGCCCAAGGCAAGCTCCCATCCTTGAATACCCTCAATGCCATCACATCTTGACCTTTACTCATCTAAACACACTCCCAACGTCATATGCTTGCTTCAGAATCGGTGCTCAAGCTGGCTATACCACCAAACCAGATCCAAAATATTATTACACAAAGACATCTACTGTACATTTAAGAAGAGCAAAATAAGTCATGTTTTGACTGCATCGTTCCCATCAGTTAAAATGTTTTGCTTTGTTTGAAAAACTCGTTTCAAACACATTCCTGCGAGTTATGGAAACAAGAGCAAAGTGTTGTACCCCCAGTGCACAATAAAATAATTATAGTCTAAAGTTACCACAGATTTGGGGGGGGGGAGGTTCAGCTAAAACTTGATTCCTGATGGTATCTAAGAGCTGACTATAGACTTTGGCAGAAATTCAAGTAGAAGAAAGTTCACTTAATGGCAATAATTGTGCTTTTTTTTAATATTGCCAAGGAAATATTGCCAAGGAAAGTCCAAGGCAGGGAAGGAATGAGTTATGTGAGCGGTGAATACTACTGTGTGGGAGCAGTTCTCTGACTTTGCGTTAAAATCACCTCAAACCTCGACATGACTGGAAAACCAAACATTGGGATTCCGGCTTTACCATAAACAGCAATTTAGCCAATTTATCACAATGAAGGTTCATAAAATCCACTTTACTTGCAAGACGACATCATTTCCTGTAAATCCGTAATTCATTAAGAATATTACTAATTGTTTTCCTTAGAAATTGCTTGAACACTTCATCTTCAGATTATTTTATCCGTTTCACATGCACTTGCAGGAAAAGTGCCAACAAGTCAATGGGCAGATGTTCCCATTATACAGATTTACCAAAAACCAAAAGTTCCCTTTTTGCTAATATTTTTGTTTCCTTTTGGATGTACTTCAAAATAGTGTTGGATAAGTTGTATGGCTATAATAACCTTCATTTTAATATAAAAACACAGCTCTAAAAACTCATATTTCAGGTTCTGGTACCAAAGTAGAGTCCATCAGTAGGTAGGAACTTAGATGTCTGAGTGTAACACTCAGCTGTCCCAGTGTGGATCTCCAATATAATATACAAAATATAAGATTACTTTATGAAGGTAGTGCAGTGTGCACGTTGTTAATGAAATTTGCAGTGTTTGTTCCCACAATGTAGCCTTTTCCCCCAGAATGTCTATGTGTCAGGACCAGCAGAGCCTATTAAACAAAGAGTCCTAGCAACCATGGGCCACTGAAGTGTAGACAAAGGATTTGAAAGGAAAATAGCAAAGCATAGTTGAGGACAGGCAGAGGTCGGTAGGCAGGCTGAAGATCAGAAGTATCCGTAGACAGGCCGAGTCAAAACAAAGAATCTGTTCACAAGTTCAGGATCACAATCAGGAAAATAACTAAGGGCTGTTTACTTCCTTAGGCATCTATTTAAGGGGACGGTTTTGGTGCCAAATGTCAGGGCGCAGCGTGATGATGCTGAGCGGTAAACATAGCATATCCACGGCTGACATGGCGTGCGGGCGTCCAAATAAACGGACTGACGCGCACACAGGCAACAAGCGCAGAGAATGCACAGAAGTCTGCACACCCCTGCGCAAAGGCAAAGACCTTGCTGCATCCAATGTGCCTTACACTATGGTATCAGTAACGGCATTAGCATTGTTTGATCTGTAGGAACTTCTGACATACTCCACTGTGAGAACCCTGGAATTACCACCATGGGTGAAGACAAATCCAGGATTACCTAGCGTCAATTAGTGCTGTTGCACCCTACTCATCAGAGCAAACTGGGCTGGCACATTTGTGCTCACTGCAACTACACAGAAGTGCAAGAAGAATATTTAAGTGAGAGAACCTTTTATAAAATGCAACAATATGCAAATGAATTTGTTTGTGTCACACTTGCTTTTGCTTTTTTTTAAATGAGCCTTCTTAAATGATGGTTTATCTTTTGAAACCTCAAGAGAAGTCCATGAAAACTCTGGAATTGAATTATGGGGAAAAGGTTTTCTCATCTGGTCCCAACGTCAGGTTATAGTTTGTATGATTGTATATTTGTTGGACAGGGACAAGCAGGTGGTAGATATCATCCTCCGAAGGAAGCCACATTCTAGGTGATAAGGACCTTCACATTAACATTCTTTGTTCATTCCTAGGAAACTATTGTAGATAGACTGCCAGCCTTTATAGCTTCCTAATCAGTTCTGGTATAAATCTGAAGTGCACCCTGCTTTTTGGTTTTCTGGAGTATTGTAGCAGACACGAGATCCTTAAAACTATTTCAAATTATTTCACTCTATTCCTGCACTCCACATAATTGAGATTAGTGGAGAAGTCTCCAATTTTTATACCTTAAAAGTTAACAGAAATGTCAGGCAAATCTCAAAAATTATTCTTGTGTTTTTGTGATGAAGAAAAGTGAGAAACGCGGGCAAAGCTGCACAACATAAGCCCAAAATGAAAGCTACTTTACTTTAATATACTGTTCACTATAAAAGACCAGGCAAACCAGCTGTAATAAATAAACATATGCACCAACTAATTGCTGCTTCTAGGCCACAGCTTCACACATTTAAAACAAATCTAATTTTCCAATAGACAGCTTCTTTTTCCAATTTCCATAATTTTATAGCAGTATCACCCTAGATAAGACAATAAAGAACAATGTTTGAGTATTTCCTGATTGCGAAGTTGTTTCCATGTTCCATGAGCCCCTTAAGGTCAACGGCACAGCAGAATATTAATCGCCAGTGATAAAGATCTACTTCTGCATCGCTGGTGGTTAAACCCATGTGTTGCTTCAGTCTCCAAAAACCACTTGAAGAGGAATCGCCTGGTGTGCCATTGCCCCAAATCAGTTGGACCCCAACGTACCTGTAGTGCAACCTTGGGTTTTTAACTTTCAATAATCCCAGGGTCCCATACCTTAAACCAATACGAATAGAAACAAATAATGGCATCAAAATGTCGGCATATTGATTTGCTTCTTTCTGGATTTTTTTTTAAGGTGCCAATATTGCATTTCTCCAAGAAGGCAAAAGGTTATCAGAGAGTACAAATAACATGTCAGGCTACACAAGTTAGCAGCAGTTAACCATACAAGCCCGCGTGTATGTACTTTGGGATGAAGACAGTTGGACGTGGCCCTGAGTCTAATTGCACAATTACAATGTGTCAAACTTTGCATAAATCTTGTTTCATGTTAATGAGATTTGAGGTCTCCAGTGAGATTATGTTCCAGGTACAATCTCCTGATGAACAGCAGAACTCTCTGTTTTCATTTCACAGAGTTTTTTTACCTTCTCTCTCTTAGTTCTTTGGAAGCAATTTCATGCTGAGTGTGTCTTTTTAGATAAAATAAAGTATTTTTGGAAATATCCGCTTGTTTAAATTTTCAACGAAAACTAAATATTTTAGTAAAAGTTTACTCTGATGAAGTATAGCTGTATAGCTGACCAAATCATTTCTGAAATCTATTGTAAGCATCATACATGTATATATACATACAGTCCTACCCTGGTCCAGATTTTTTTCTTGCAGCAGTAATGGCGGTGCTCACAGGACTGGTCATAAAACCAGAAAAAATACATATTCACTCATAAATCTCCCCCTAACTGACCTTCAGGCTTGGCCCCCATAGCTCACAACAAGGTTACAGATATATAGAAACATTGGGGTAACAGTCACCCTGCTATAGTTCCAGGGGTACCCAGGGTACAAATAAGCACTCACCCCAAATCTCCCCCTAACTGGCCTTCAGACTGGGCCCCCTTAGCTCATAACAAGGTTACAGATATATAGAAACATTGGGGTGTCACCCTGCTATAGTTCCAGGGGTACCCAGGGTACAAATAAGCACTCACCCCAAATCTCCCCCTAACTGGCCTTCAGACTGGGCCCCCTTAGCTCATAAGAAGGTTACAGATATACAGAAACATTGGGGTAACAGTCACCCTGCTATAGTTCCAGGGGTACCCAGGACACAAATAAGCACTCACCCCAAATCTCCCTCTAACTGGCCTTCAGGCTGGGCCCCCTTAGCTCATAACAAGGTTACAGATATATAGAAACATTGGGGTGTCACCCTGCTATAGTTCCAGGGGTACCCAGGGTACAAATAAGCACTCACCCCAAATCTCCCCCTAACTGGCCTTCAGACTGGGCCCCCTTAGCTCATAAGAAGGTTACAGATATACAGAAACATTGGGGTAACAGTCACCCTGCTATAGTTCCAGGGGTACCAGGACACAAATAAGCACTCACCCCAAATCTCCCTCTAACTGGCCTTCAGGCTGGGCCCCCTTAGCTCATAACAAGGTTACAGATATATAGAAACATTGGGGTGTCACCCTGCTATAGTTCCAGGGGTACCCAGGGTACAAATAAGCACTCACCCCAAATCTCCCCCTAACTGGCCTTCAGACTGGGCCCCCTTAGCTCATAAGAAGGTTACAGATATACAGAAACATTGGGGTAACAGTCACCCTGCTATAGTTCCAGGGGTACCCAGGACACAAATAAGCACTCACCCCAAATCTCCCTCTAACTGGCCTTCAGGCTGGGCCGCCTTAGCTCATAACAAGGTTACAGATATATAGAAACATTGGGGTGTCACCCTGCTATAGTTCCAGGGGTACCCAGGGTACAAATAAGCACTCACCCCAAATCTCTCCCTAACTGACCTTCAGACTGGGCCCCCTTAGCTCATAACAAGGTTACAGATATATAGAAACATTGGGGTGTCACCCTGCTATAGTTCCAGGGGTACCCAGGGTACAAATAAGCACTCACCCCAAATCTCCCCCTAACTCACCTTCAGACTGGGCCCCCTTAGCTCATAACAAGGTTACAGATATATAGGAACATTGAGGTAACAGTCACCCTACTATAGTTCCAGGGGTACCCAGGGTACAAATAAGCACTCACCCCAAATCTCCCCCTAACTGGCCTTCAGACTGGGCCCCCTTAGCTCATAACAAGGTTACAGATATATAGAAACATTGAGGTAACAGTCACCCTGCTATAGTTCCAGGGGTACCCAGGGCACAAATAAACACTCACCCTAAATCTCCCCCTATCTGGCCTTCAGGCTGGGCCCCCAAAGCTCAAGGTTACAGATATTTTGCTGTAAAACACAAATAAGCATTAACTAATTTGCCTTCAAGCTGGCACCTCATTTTAACTTCAATAAACTCCTGTCTGCCTCACAGTTTGGGGGTCTATGCTTTTAACCAGATTTGCTTCTTACGGGTTAATTTCGCTAGCGTTTTCAGACATGGATTCTCTTAGTTAGCCCTGTTAGTCAGACTTTAATTGATAGCCAGGATCATTTATATAGCTTGCAGGCCCCAGACTGACCCTCATTAATTCCCATATCATGCTACTTTGACTATACAGGTTTATAAGGTCTCCCAGCGAGCAGCCTGCCAGCAAAGACTTCTGTTTTTTATGAGCCTATTTGATTTTTTGTGACTAATTTGCAAAAGCACATTAATGACTTCCATGTCTAGGTTTTATTGCCAGTAACACCAAGCAGGCAGCGTTCCCCTTTAAATGGCTTAAAGAATCTTGTAAAGGTTCTGAGCACAAAAGGTTCTGCTTTGTTTATCTTGGAACTAGTGATGGACGAATATGACCCGTTTCGCTTTGCCAAAAGAAAACAGCAAAAATTTGCCAAAATGCATTGAAGTCTAGGGACATAGGGTTGCCACCTTTTCGCCCAGTTGAGACTGGGCAGGGGGTGGGGCTGTAATGCGGAGGGGGCGGGCCATGATGTGGCAGGGCAGGCTCTGATGTCAGGGGAGGGGCTATCATGCAGCAATCGAATCGAATCATGGGGAATCCTGTCCAGTTTTCATAAGTTGTAAACCGGGCAGGAAGTTTTGACCCGGGCAGCCCTTCATAATACCGGCAAACCTCCCAACATTTTGGTAGTAAAAAGAGGGACAAAAAAGGTTTTCGCACGTAGAACGGCAATTTTTTGACCACGCCCCTCTCTGTGGCCACACCCCCTAATTACCATGTTCGTTTTACATAATTTGGCAAGTTATGAAAGTATGAAAATATTTCTCCTTATCTAAACTGTTTTTTTGTGTCTGAAAAATTGTTTACGTTTACTAAAGTGAGGTAAATCTGACTTTAAGTTTCCGCATGTTATCGCTGAGAATATTTTAACGCCAGAATATTCGCAGCGACTAAGTTTACTAAACAGCGACATGCTCAGAAGTCATTGCGATCATTTGCGGTAATTATGTTAAGGAACCAGCTTACGTTAGTGGTAATTTTAGCGAGTTGCGAATTTTCTGGCGAAAAATTTAGTTTTTGCGAATATTTATGCTATAAAATAGTCTTGTTTTATGGCGGTTATTATGGCGAATTTTTATTGTGACATTTATGGCCAGAAATGCATCTTCAAAACTCATAAACTTTATTGACTGATGATTATACCATCCAACAACATGATGCCCGCTGCCAATAATACGCCTCTGAGCCGAAACTGCTGCTGTTGCAACAGAAAGAAGCAGAAGCCAAAACATACTGTCAGCAATAGCTACAGATCTCTCTCTCCTGTCAGCAAAGAATGATGGGTAAAAAAAAACAGTATTATGGGATATTTCCTGCCCCTTGAGAATTTTCTGGCGAAAAAAATACTTTTACGCCACTACATAGGTGGCGGTAAAAGTTTGCGAATATTCTGGCGTTAATTTTGTCTTTAGCACATTTTGCTGTTTAGTAAACCAATCGTTAATGTGTACGTAGCGTTATTTTCAGCGAATGCGATAACTGGCGAACAATTATTCTTGCGCAAGAAAATTCTCAAATTTATATTTACCGCAGGTTAGTAAACTGGCGATAACATATTTGGCATATTCTGTCTATATATTGTGCGAATATTTCTAACGCACTTTAGTAAACGGACCCCAAAGTATCTTATTTGCACCTGTTCTGGGCTCTCTGCTAAAAGTCAATTAAGTGAGAAACTTTGTTTCTTTTTCTGGCTGTTCAGTGCAGAGAAAAGAGGGACTTTCCAGTACAAATGAGGGACTGCGGGTTGAGCTGTTAAAAGCGGAACTGTCCCTCCGAAAAAGGGACAGTTGGGAGGTATGTACCAGGCTGTCCGGGTCAAAACTGGACAGGTATCAACCCTATATGGGCGTCAATTTTTTTTGTCGCACAACAATCTTTTTCACCCACTGGAGTCTATGGGTGTACGTTTTGTGGCGAAATTTGGCGAAAAATTTTGATCATCAAACTGTGAGCAGCTATTCCTTCTATTGAAATGTTATTTGTCATTTTATGTCATTTCTATCTGTATATGCATCATCTATAAACTCTGTTAAAAAGGAAGATGATCAGTTATTCTATCAGTGCAACCTGACTGGATTTCTTTGTCACTTACCCATCATGCATTTCTTCCTGATGAAGTCTGACTGGATTTCTGTGTCACTTACCCATAATGCATCTTTTCCTGACGAATTCTGACTGGATTTCTCTGTCAGCTACCCATAATGTATTTTCCTGATGAAGTCTGACTGGATTTCTGTGTCACTTACCCATAATGCATCTTTTCCTGATGAAGTCTGACTGGATTTCTGTGTCACTTACCCATAATGCATCTTTTCCTGAAGAAGTCTGACTGGATTTCTGTGACACTTCCCCATAATGCATCTTTTCCTGAAGAAGTCTGACTGGATTTCTGTGTCACTTACCCATAATGCATCTTTTCCTGAAGAAGTCTGACTGGATTTCTGTGTTACTTACCCATAATGCATCTTTTCCTGAAGAAGTCTGACTGGATTTCTGTGTCACTTACCCATAATGCATCTTTTCCTGAAGAAGTCTGACTGGATTTCTGTGTCACTTACCCATAATGCATCTTTTCCTGAAGAAGTCTGACTGGATTTCTGTGTCACTTACCCATAATGCATCTTTTCCTGAAGAAGTCTGACTGGATTTCTGTGTCACTTACCCATAATGCATCTTTTCCTGAAGAAGTCTGACTGGATTTCTGTGTCAGCTACCCATAATGCACTTCTTACTGATGAAGTCTGACTGGAGTTTTGGATTGCTCACTCATAATGTATTTCTTCCTGAGCGAGTCTGTATATTTATGTACCATACACATAATACATTTCTTGACTGAGCTGACTGGATAGTGCTAGATATCGCACCCATAATGCATTTCTTTATGAACTGTGCTCACTGGATCCTCAGTTATTCATCCATAATGCAATTCTCCCTGCGCTAAGCTGACTGGATTCACTGTTATTCACCCATAATGCATTTCTTTCTAAGGTAAACTCCCTGGATTCTCTCTCACTCACCGAATCAAACTGCATTTCCCTGTGACTCGCAGGGCTGCCATCAGACATCACAGAATATTCCAACATGGCTTCTTCATTCTTCTCCAGAGAGGCTTCTTCTGCAACGCAGCCAGGCCCACCTTAAACCTCGAAATCCCCCAGGCCCGGGATGACTGTCACCCCTCGGCCCCCTGATGGTGGCCCTGGTGACTTGCCCATAATGCATTTCTTCCTAGAGTAGCCTGACTGGATTTTGGTGTGGTCACACATCCTCAGAATTTACTGAATTCTAAGTTCATTGAGCACAAACGGGCTGCATGTTCCTCTTCAGTAAAAAGTGATAACATGAATTAGACGTTATACAACTGTAATTATTGCCAAAAACTTATATCTGCTTGAAAATAGTAGGAATTAATTTCCAAAGTATTTTCTGATTTGGTACTTTCAGTCTAGTGAATCAAATACAATCCTCAGCCTCCGGTTCTAACAATCGCTAAAGGCACATTAAAACAGGTACGACTGACCCATTGAAACTAACTGTCATTCCTTGCTGCCACTTTCAAACCATTAGAAAATCCAATATTTACATGTTAATAAAATATTAATATTAGAGTGACTGTGAGAGGAAAGAGAAGCAAAGAAACCACTGGACATAGGCAGAAACAGGCAACCGCCAAGCCCCAATTAGAAATACATAAACGAAAATAAAAATACTCTTGTGATAATAGCGGTGTCCCCCCTCCCTATAAATCTGACCAAAAATGTGAGTGAGTATAAAGTGAACAGCCAGAAGGGACACAAAGCTTGATAATAGGAATAATATTGACACACTCAGACTTTATTTTCAGTAAGGATCATTTGTGCTTCGTTATATACTTTTATTACCTGGATTACTTCAGTTGATTCTTTTCCAGAAATTTGCTGTAAATTCTAAAAGCCCCTTACAGTTTCCCTCCCTTGTGTTATTGTTTCCCAGTAACTCAGTCCAGATGTGACTCGCTTGTACGATGATTTGTTCATCTAATTAGTTCTTGAAAACAAATATTATCGTAAAATTATTTTGTCAATAAACGGCCAAGGTCGTGGATTGTAAAAACTGAGCTGCTGGTGCTTTTAGGCCCCGTATAAATCGGTGGCTGCTGAAAGGCAACAGATAACACAATGCTTTCAGGAATAGTAATAGTTGGCATTTATCATCACAACCAGAATTAGGGACAAATTCACAAATTTTTGCCAGCGAACGCTCCGCCACACTTTGCACCACTTCGCCAGGCATAAATTCGTTACCAGTAAGCCAATTCACTAAAATGAGAAGTTGCATCACAGCAGCCAAACTCTGGCGAATTTTCGCTAGCATTGATTCATCAGCACAAGCGTTGCATTTCGATCGTTCGCTGTCGTTCATTTCTGTCTTGTGAAGCTTCGTTAGTACTCTTACGCTAAGGTCAATTTGAATTGGGCGGGTACATATAGGTCATAGATATGTCTTTATTAGAGATGTTGGTGCAAATGCTTGAAGTGGCCACTTATTATTATAAATATCCAAGGAAGCAAAATAAAGACAAAAGATCCTCTAATGCCCTAGACATGAGCCCACGCTAAAACAAACGTGGTGTGCCCTACAAATTTATATTAAAAAAACGAACACAAAAATCTTTAATAGTTAAATCTTTTGAAGGCAATCCCGCTTTAAATCTTAAAAAAATGTCACTGACATAAAATTGAGGAGGATTTAACTGGAAATCTTATCAGTTTACCAGGTCTAAAGTAGTGAAGGAAACTCTGGCGAAAGAGTTAACTTTCTGTAAAATTCCCACTTTAATGAATTTGCTGAGTTATTGTTCAACTGAGTGAAAAATTTGCCTGGTGATAGGGCTTGAAACTGCGCTAACAACGGTCTCTTTTATTAGCGAATTGTCTCCTACTCCTGTTAGTAAATTAGTCATTTCCCTGCGGATTGGACTCCTGGCGAAATTTCACTAGCCACGGTCATTTGGACTTTTAGTAAATCTGCTCCTTTGAGTTCAGCCAATTGGATATGATATCCAATCTACCGGATTTCACCCGAGGCTCAACCTCTGTGTTGACACTTTATATCTCTAAATGTCCACTGGGTTTTTAGTAGATTCTGAGAGTTGTAGTACATCAACAGTTAGAGGCTGCAGATTGGCTTTCCCATAGAGACCACCACTTACCTTAAAAAAGAGTACCTTACAAAATAGACTTTCTTTACAAGCCCTACAAAGATTGGAGTCCTAGGAACTTACTCCTGCTTGCACCCCCCACCCATCATTCTAAAATATAACATGAGGGTGTTACAGAACTTTCCTAATCGTTGCCCACTCACCGAAGGCAAAGAATATATAACCTGAGTGTAACTTAACGATGTACATTCTAATGGGCGCTGGTGAAATTTCCATTGCCAAAGACTTTGAGGTCCTTAAAATTCCCAGAAACCTGCAGTTATTCAATTTCCGATTGTTCTTAATTATAGGTTTAAAGCGCAAAGGTTGAAAGGAGGGCATGGGAGACACGTAAAATGAGGGGAAGTCTAGCATACTGCCATACCAACACATGTACTCATTAGTTTTATTTTGTAGCAGGTATTTGTGGAACAGCTGGGACTTGTATAAATGGGGGATAATCTTCTGTATTCACACGGAACCCACCGGCCAGTGGAGCAAGCTGTGCTGTGTCAGTGTGGTAACATATAGCCAGTAATAGGGAAAATGTAATGGTGTTGTGCCATGGGCATTCCTGCTGAATTATTGGCTGTAGTAGGATTAGCAAGTCATATTACAGTGGCTAATACCCCACATGTGTACATGTAAAACTCTAAATGAATCAGTGTGAGACAGAGTTTCAACTTCTACATTCTGTTTACTGGCCTGTGCCAGAACTAGTTTGATATGAACACCCACAATCGCCTGGGTCTTGTGGCTGCCATATAATAGGATCCCAGATAACGTCTAATAAGGTTGAAAGGCTGTGGCAACTGGCAAACCTTACAAATTTGTGCCAAATGTTCCCATTTAACAAGCAACTAGTAAAGCATCAGCTAGAGAACCTGTTGGGATAATTGTCTCTGGGAAGTGGATTTAGGATAGCAGGTATAGTAGGGAAAGCTGGTGCCTATAGTAACAGTGGATAATAGTCTCTGGGAAGGGAGTGTGACTGTAGGATAGCAGGTATAGTAGGGAGAGATGTGTCTATAGTAACAGTGGATAATAGTCTCTGGGAAGGGAGTGTGACTGTGGGATAGCAGGTATAGTAGGGAGAGATGGTGCCTATAGTAACAGTGGGATAAAAGTCTCTGGGAAGGGAGTGTGACTGTGGGATAGCAGGTATAGTAGGGAGAGATGGTGTCTATAGTAACAGTGGAATAATAGTCTCTGGGAAGGGAGTGTGACTGTGGGATAGCAGGTATAGTAGGGAGAGATGGTGCCTATAGTAACAGTGGATAATAGTCTCTGGGAAGGGAGTGTGACTGTGGGATAGCAGGTATAGTAGGGAGAGATGGTGCCTATAGTAACAGTGGATAATAGTCTCTGGGAAGGGAGTGTGACTGTGGGATAGCAGGTATAGTAGGGAGAGATGGTGTCTATAGTAACAGTGGATAATAGTCTCTGGGACGGGAGTGTGACTGTGGAATAGCAGGTATAGTAGGGAGAGATGGTGCCTATAGTAACAGTGGATAATAGTCTCTGGGAAGGGAATGTGACTGTGGGATAGCAGGTATAGTAGGGAGAGATGGTGTCTATAGTAACAGTGGATAATAGTCTCTGGGAAGGGAGTGTGACTGTGGGATAGCAGGTATAGTAGGGAGAGATGGTGTCTATAGTAACAGTGGATAATAGTCTCTGGGAAGGGAGTGTGACTGTGGGATAGCAGGTATAGTAGGGAGAGATGGTGTCTATAGTAACAGTGGATAATAGTCTCTGGGAAGGGAGTGTGACTGTGGGATAGCAGGTATAGTAGGGAGAGATGGTGTCTATAGTAACAGTGGATAATAGTCTCTGGGAAGGGAGTGTGACTGTGGGATAGCAGGTATAGTAGGGAGAGATGGTGCCTATAGTAACAGTGGATAATAGTCTCTGGGAAGGGAGTGTGACTGTGGGATAACAGGTATAGTAGGGAGAGATGGTGCTTATAGTAACAGTGGATAATAGTCTCTGGGAAGGGAGTGTGACTGTAGGATAGCAGGTATAGTAGGGAGAGATGGCGTCTATAGTAAAAGTGGGATAATAGTCTCTGGGAAGGGAGTGTGACTGTGGGATAGCAGGTATAATAGGGAGAGATGGTGTCTATAGTAACAGTGGATAATAGTCTCTGGGAAGGGAGTGTGACTGTGGGATAGCAGGTATAGTAGGGAGAGATGGTGTCTATAGTAACAGTGGATAATAGTCTCTGGGAAGGGAGTGTGACTGTGGGATAGCAGGTATAGTAGGGAGAGATGGTGCCTATAGTAACAGTGGATAATAGTCTCTGGGAAGGGAGTGTGACTGTGGGATAGCAGGTATAGTAGGGAGAGATGGTGCCTATAGTAACAGTGGGATAAAAGTCTCTGGGAAGGGAGTGTGACTGTGGGATAGCAGGTATAGTAGGGAGAGATGGTGTCTATAGTAACAGTGGGATAATAGTCTCTGGGAAGGGAGTGTGACTGTGGGATAGCAGGTATAGTAGGGAGAGATGGTGCCTATAGTAACAGTGGATAATAGTCTCTGGGAAGGGAGTGTGACTGTGGGATAGCAGGTATAGTAGGGAGAGATGGTGCCTATAGTAACAGTGGATAATAGTCTCTGGGAAGGGAGTGTGACTGTGGGATAGCAGGTATAGTAGGGAGAGATGGTGCCTATAGTAACAGTGGATAATAGTCTCTGGGAAGGGAGTGTGACTGTGGGATAGCAGGTATAGTAGGGAGAGATGGTGTCTATAGTAACAGTGGATAATAGTCTCTGGGACGGGAGTGTGACTGTGGAATAGCAGGTATAGTAGGGAGAGATGGTGCCTATAGTAACAGTGGATAATAGTCTCTGGGAAGGGAATGTGACTGTGGGATAGCAGGTATAGTAGGGAGAGATGGTGTCTATAGTAACAGTGGATAATAGTCTCTGGGAAGGGAGTGTGACTGTGGGATAGCAGGTATAGTAGGGAGAGATGGTGTCTATAGTAACAGTGGATAATAGTCTCTGGGAAGGGAGTGTGACTGTGGGATAGCAGGTATAGTAGGGAGAGATGGTGCCTATAGTAACAGTGGATAATAGTCTCTGGGAAGGGAGTGTGACTGTGGGATAACAGGTATAGTAGGGAGAGATGGTGCTTATAGTAACAGTGGATAATAGTCTCTGGGAAGGGAGTGTGACTGTAGGATAGCAGGTATAGTAGGGAGAGATGGCGTCTATAGTAAAAGTGGGATAATAGTCTCTGGGAAGGGAGTGTGACTGTGGGATAGCAGGTATAGTAGGGAGAGATGGTGTCTATAGTAACAGTGGATAATAGTCTCTGGGAAGGGAGTGTGACTGTGGGATAGCAGGTATAGTAGGGAGAGATGGTGTCTATAGTAACAGTGGATAATAGTCTCTGGGAAGGGAGTGTGACTGTGGGATAGCAGGTATAGTAGGGAGAGATGGTGCCTATAGTAACTGTGGATAATAGTCTCTGGGAAGGGAGTGTGACTGTGGGATAGCAGGTAAAGTAGGGAGAGATGGTGCCTATAGTAACAGTGGGATAAAAGTCTCTGGGAAGGGAGTGTGACTGTGGGATAGCAGGTATAGTAGGGAGAGATGGTGTCTATAGTAACAGTGGGATAATAGTCTCTGGGAAGGGAGTGTGACTGTGGGATAGCAGGTATAGTAGGGAGAGATGGTGCCTATAGTAACAGTGGATAATAGTTTCTGGGAAGGGAGTGTGACTGTGGGATAGCAGGTATAGTAGGGAGAGATGGTGCCTATAGTAACAGTGGATAATAGTCTCTGGGAAGGGAGTGTGACTGTGGGATAGCAGGTATAGTAGGGAGAGATGGTGCCTATAGTAACAGTGGATAATAGTCTCTGGGAAGGGAGTGTGACTGTGGGATAGCAGGTATAGTAGGGAGAGATGGTGTCTATAGTAACAGTGGATAATAGTCTCTGGGACGGGAGTGTGACTGTGGAATAGCAGGTATAGTAGGGAGAGATGGTGCCTATAGTAACAGTGGATAATAGTCTCTGGGAAGGGAATGTGACTGTGGGATAGCAGGTATAGTAGGGAGAGATGGTGTCTATAGTAACAGTGGATAATAGTCTCTGGGAAGGGAGTGTGACTGTGGGATAGCAGGAATAGTAGGGAGAGATGGTGTCTATAGTAACAGTGGATAATAGTCTCTGGGAAGGGAGTGTGACTGTGGGATAGCAGGTATAGTAGGGAGAGATGGTGTCTATAGTAACAGTGGATAATAGTCTCTGGGAAGGGAGTGTGACTGTGGGATAGCAGGTATAGTAGGGAGAGATGGTGTCTATAGTAACAGTGGATAATAGTCTCTGGGAAGGGAGTGTGACTGTGGGATAGCAGGTATAGTAGGGAGAGATGGTGCCTATAGTAACAGTGGATAATAGTCTCTGGGAAGGGAGTGTGACTGTGGGATAACAGGTATAGTAGGGAGAGATGGTGCTTATAGTAACAGTGGATAATAGTCTCTGGGAAGGGAGTGTGACTGTAGGATAGCAGGTATAGTAGGGAGAGATGGCGTCTATAGTAACAGTGGGATAATAGTCTCTGGGAAGGGAGTGTGACTGTGGGATAGCAGGTATAGTAGGGAGAGATGGTGTCTATAGTAACAGTGGATAATAGTCTCTGGGAAGGGAGTGTGACTGTGGGATAGCAGGTATAGTAGGGAGAGATGGTGTCTATAGTAACAGTGGATAATAGTCTCTGGGAAGGGAGTGTGACTGTGGGATAGCAGGTATAGTAGGGAGAGATGGTGTCTATAGTAACAGTGGATAATAGTCTCTGGGAAGGGAGTGTGACTGTGGGATAGCAGGTATAGTAGGGAGAGATGGTGCCTATAGTAACAGTGGATAATAGTCTCTGGGAAGGGAGTGTGACTGTGGGATAACAGGTATAGTAGGGAGAGATGGTGCTTATAGTAACAGTGGATAATAGTCTCTGGGAAGGGAGTGTGACTGTAGGATAGCAGGTATAGTAGGGAGAGATGGCGTCTATAGTAACAGTGGGATAATAGTCTCTGGGAAGGGAGTGTGACTGTGGGATAACAGGTATAGTAGGGAGAGATGGTGCTTATAGTAACAGTGGATAATAGTCTCTGGGAAGGGAGTGTGAATGTGGGATAGCAGGTATAGTAGGGAGAGATGGAATCTATAGTAACAGTGGATAATAGTCTCTGGGAAGGGAGTGTGACTGTGGGATAGCAGGTATAGTAGGGAGAGATGGTGTCTATAGTAACAGTGGATAATAGTCTCTGGGAAGGGAGTGTGACTGTGGGATAGCAGGTATAGTAGGGAGAGATGGTGTCTATAGTAACAGTGGATAATAGTCTCTGGGAAGGGAGTGTGACTGTGGGATAGCAGGTATAGTTGGGAGAGATGTGTCTATAGTAACAGTGGATAATAGTCTCTGGGAAGGGAGTGTGACTGTGGGATAGCAGGTATAGTAGGGAGAGATGGTGCCTATAGTAACAGTGGGATAATAGTCTCTGGGAAGGGAGTGTGACTGTGGGATAGCAGGTATAGTAGGGAGAGATGGTGCCTATAGTAACAGTGGATAATAGTCTCTGGGAAGGGAGTGTGACTGTGGGATAGCAGGTATAGTAGGGAGAGATGGTGCCTATAGTAAGAGTGGATAATAGTCTCTGGGAAGGGAGTGTGACTGAGGGATAGCAGGTATAGTAGGGAGAGATGGTGCCTATAGTAACAGTGGATAATAGTCTCTGGGAAGGGAGTGTGACTGTGGGATAGCAGGTATAGTAGGGAGAGATGTTGTCTATAGTAACAGTGGATAATAGTCTCTGGGAAGGGAGTGTGACTGTGGGATAGCAGGTATAGTAGGGAGAGATGGTGCCGATAGTAACAGTGGGATAATAGTCTCTGGGAAGGGAGTGTGACTGTGGGATAGCAGGTATAGTAGGGAGAGATGTGTCTATAGTAACAGTGGATAATAGTCTCTGGGAAGGGAGTGTGACTGTGGGATAGCAGGTATAGTAGAGAGAGATAGTGTCTATAGTAACAGTGGATAATAGTCTCTGGGAAGGGAGTGTGACTGTGGGATAGCAGGTATAGTAGGGAGAGATGCTGCCTATAGTAACAGTGGATAATAGTCTCTGGGAAGGGAGTGTGACTGTGGGATAGCAGGTATAGTAGGGAGAGATGTGTCTATAGTAACAGTGGATAATAGTCTCTGGGAAGGGAGTGTGACTGTGGGATAGCAGGAATAGTAGGGAGAGATGGCGTCTATAGTAACAGTGGGATAATAGTCTCTGGGAAGGGAGTGTGACTGTGGGATAGCAGGTATAGTAGGGAGAGATGGTGTCTATAGTAACAGTGGATAATAGTCTCTGGGAAGGGAGTGTGACTGTGGGATAGCAGGTATAGTAGGGAGAGATGGTGTCTATAGTAACAGTGGATAATAGTCTCTGGGAAGGGAGTGTGACTGTGGGATAGCAGGTATAGTAGGGAGAGATGGTGTCTATAGTAACAGTGGATAATAGTCTCTGGGAAGGGAGTGTGACTGTGGGATAGCAAGTATAGTAGGGAGAGATGGTGCCTATAGTAACAGTGGATAATAGTCTCTGGGAAGGGAGTGTGACTGTGGGATAACAGGTATAGTAGGGAGAGATGGTGCTTATAGTAACAGTGGATAATAGTCTCTGGGAAGGGAGTGTGACTGTAGGATAGCAGGTATAGTAGGGAGAGATGGCGTCTATAGTAACAGTGGGATAATAGTCTCTGGGAAGGGAGTGTGACTGTGGGATAACAGGTATAGTAGGGAGAGATGGTGCTTATAGTAACAGTGGATAATAGTCTCTGGGAAGGGAGTGTGAATGTGGGATAGCAGGTATAGTAGGGAGAGATGGAATCTATAGTAACAGTGGATAATAGTCTCTGGGAAGGGAGTGTGACTGTGGGATAGCAGGTATAGTAGGGAGAGATGGTGTCTATAGTAACAGTGGATAATAGTCTCTGGGAAGGGAGTGTGACTGTGGGATAGCAGGTATAGTAGGGAGAGATGGTGTCTATAGTAACAGTGGATAATAGTCTCTGGGAAGGGAGTGTGACTGTGGGATAGCAGGTATAGTTGGGAGAGATGTGTCTATAGTAACAGTGGATAATAGTCTCTGGGAAGGGAGTGTGACTGTGGGATAGCAGGTATAGTAGGGAGAGATGGTGCCTATAGTAACAGTGGGATAATAGTCTCTGGGAAGGGAGTGTGACTGTGGGATAGCAGGTATAGTAGGGAGAGATGGTGCCTATAGTAACAGTGGATAATAGTCTCTGGGAAGGGAGTGTGACTGTGGGATAGCAGGTATAGTAGGGAGAGATGGTGCCTATAGTAAGAGTGGATAATAGTCTCTGGGAAGGGAGTGTGACTGAGGGATAGCAGGTATAGTAGGGAGAGATGGTGCCTTTAGTAACAGTGGATAATAGTCTCTGGGAAGGGAGTGTGACTGTGGGATAGCAGGTATAGTAGGGAGAGATGTTGTCTATAGTAACAGTGGATAATAGTCTCTGGGAAGGGAGTGTGACTGTGGGATAGCAGGTATAGTAGGGAGAGATGGTGCCTATAGTAACAGTGGGATAATAGTCTCTGGGAAGGGTGTGTGACTGTGGGATAGCAGGTATAGTAGGGAGAGATGTGTCTATAGTAACAGTGGATAATAGTCTCTGGGAAGGGAGTGTGACTGTGGGATAGCAGGTATAGTAGAGAGAGATAGTGTCTATAGTAACAGTGGATAATAGTCTCTGGGAAGGGAGTGTGACTGTGGGATAGCAGGTATAGTAGGGAGAGATGCTGCCTATAGTAACAGTGGATAATAGTCTCTGGGAAGGGAGTGTGACTGTGGGATAGCAGGTATAGTAGGGAGAGATGTGTCTATAGTAACAGTGGATAATAGTCTCTGGGAAGGGAGTGTGACTGTGGGATAGCAGGAATAGTAGGGAGAGATGGTGCCTATAGTAACAGTGGGATAATAGTCTCTGGGAAGGGAGTGTGACTGTGGGATAGCAGGTATAGTAGGGAGAGATGGTGTCTATAGTAACAGTGGATAATAGTCTCTGGGAAGGGAGTGTGACTGTGGGATAGCAGGTATAGTAGGGAGAGATGGTGTCTATAGTAACAGTGGATAATAGTCTCTGGGAAGGGAGTGTGACTGTGGGATAGCAGGTATAGTAGGGAGAGATGGTGCCTATAGTAACAGTGGATAATAGTCTCTGGGAAGGGAGTGTGACTGTGGGATAGCAGGTATAGTAGGGAGAGATGGTGCCTATAGTAACAGTGGATAATAGTCTCTGGGAAGGGAGTGTGACTGTGGGATAGCAGGTATAGTACGGAGAGATGGTGCCTATAGTAACAGAGGGATAATAGTCTCTGGGAAGGGAGTGTGACTGTGGGATAGCAGGTATAGTAAGGAGAGATGGTGTCTATAGTAACAGTGGATAATAGTCTCTGGGAAGGGAGTGTGACTGTGGGATAGCAGGTATAGTAGGGAGAGATGGTGTCTATAGTAACAGTGGGATAATAGTCTCTGGGAAGGGAGTGTGACTGTGGGATAGCAGGTATAGTAGGGAAAGCTGGTGCCTATAGTAACAGTGGATAATAGTCTCTGGGAAGGGAGTGTGACTGTGGGATAGCAGGTATAGTAGGGAGAGATGTGTCTATAGTAACAGTGGATAATAGTCTCTGGGAAGGGAGTGTGACTGTGGGATAGCAGGTATAGTAGGGAGAGATGGTGCCTATAGTAACAGTGGGATAATAGTCTCTGGGAAGGGAGTGTTACTGTGGGATAGCAGGTATAGTAGGGAGAGATGGTGCCTATAGTAACAGTGGGATAAAAGTCTCTGGGAAGGGAGTGTGACTGTGGGATAGCAGGTATAGTAGGGAGAGATGGTGTCTATAGTAACAGTGGATAATAGTCTCTGGGAAGGGAGTGTGACTGTGGGATAGCAGGTATAGTAGGGAGAGATGGTGCCTATAGTAACAGTGGATAATAGTCTCTGGGAAGGGAGTGTGACTGTGGGATAGCAGGTATAGTAGGGAGAGATGGTGCCTATAGTAACAGTGGGATAAAAGTCTCTGGGAAGGGAGTGTGACTGTGGGATAGCAGGTATAGTAGGGAGAGATGGTGTCTATAGTAACAGTGGGATAATAGTCTCTGGGAAGGGAGTGTGACTGTGGGATAGCAGGTATAGTAGGGAGAAATGGTGCCTATAGTAACAGTGGATAATAGTCTCTGGTAAGGGAGTGTGACTGTGGGATAGCAGGTATAGTAGGGAGAGATGGTGCCTATAGTAACAGTGGATAATAGTCTCTGGGAAGGGAGTGTGACTGTGGGATAGCAGGTATAGTAGGGAGAGATGGTGTCTATAGTAACAGTGGATAATAGTCTCTGGGACGGGAGTGTGACTGTGGAATAGCAGGTATAGTAGGGAGAGATGGTGCCTATAGTAACAGAGGATAATAGTCTCTGGGAAGGGAATGTGACTGTGGGATAGCAGGTATAGTAGGGAGAGATGGTGTCTATAGTAACAGTGGATAATAGTCTCTGGGAAGGGAGTGTGACTGTGGGATAGCAGGTATAGTAGGGAGAGATGGTGTCTATAGTAACAGTGGATAATAGTCTCTGGGAAGGGAGTGTGACTGTGGGATAGCAGGTATAGTAGGGAGAGATGGTGTCTATAGTAACAGTGGATAATAGTCTCTGGGAAGGGAGTGTGACTGTGGGATAGCAGGTATAGTAGGGAGAGATGGTGTCTATAGTAACAGTGGATAATAGTCTCTGGGAAGGGAGTGTGACTGTGGGATAGCAGGTATAGTAGGGAGAGATGGTGCCTATAGTAACAGTGGATAATAGTCTCTGGGAAGGGAGTGTGACTGTGGGATAACAGGTATAGTAGGGAGAGATGGTGCTTATAGTAACAGTGGATAATAGTCTCTGGGAAGGGAGTGTGACTGTAGGATAGCAGGTATAGTAGGGAGAGATGGCGTCTATAGTAACAGTGGGATAATAGTCTCTGGGAAGGGAGTGTGACTGTGGGATAACAGGTATAGTAGGAGAGATGGTGCTTATAGTAACAGTGGATAATAGTCTCTGGAAGGGAGTGTGAATGTGGGATAGCAGGTATAGTAGGGAGAGATGGTATCTATAGTAACAGTGGATAATAGTCTCTGGGAAGGGAGTGTGACTGTGGGATAGCAGGTATAGTAGGGAGAGATGGTGTCTATAGTAACAGTGGATAATAGTCTCTGGGAAGGGAGTGTGACTGTGGGATAGCAGGTATAGTAGGGAGAGATGGTGTCTATAGTAACAGTGGATAATAGTCTCTGGGAAGGGAGTGTGACTGTGGGATAGCAGGTATAGTAGGGAGAGATGGTGCCTATAGTAACAGTGGATAATAGTCTCTGGGAAGGGAGTGTGACTGTGGGATAACAGGTATAGTAGGGAGAGATGGTGCTTATAGTAACAGTGGATAATAGTCTCTGGGAAGGGAGTGTGACTGTAGGATAGCAGGTATAGTAGGGAGAGATGGCGTCTATAGTAACAGTGGGATAATAGTCTCTGGGAAGGGAGTGTGACTGTGGGATAACAGGTATAGTAGGGAGAGATGGTGCTTATAGTAACAGTGGATAATAGTCTCTGGGAAGGGAGTGTGAATGTGGGATAGCAGGTATAGTAGGGAGAGATGGTATCTATAGTAACAGTGGATAATAGTCTCTGGGAAGGGAGTGTGACTGTGGGATAGCAGGTATAGTAGGGAGAGATGGTGTCTATAGTAACAGTGGATAATAGTCTCTGGGAAGGGAGTGTGACTGTGGGATAGCAGGTATAGTAGGGAGAGATGGTGTCTATAGTAACAGTGGATAATAGTCTCTTGGAAGGGAGTGTGACTGTGGGATAGCAGGTATAGTAGGGAGAGATGGTGTCTATAGTAACAGTGGATAATAGTCTCTGGGAAGGGAGTGTGACTGTGGGATAGCAAGTATAGTAGGGAGAGATGGTGCCTATAGTAACAGTGGATAATAGTCTCTGGGAAGGAGTGTGACTGTGGGATAACAGGTATAGTAGGGAGAGATGGTGCTTATAGTAACAGTGGATAATAGTCTCTGGGAAGGGAGTGTGACTGTAGGATAGCAGGTATAGTAGGGAGAGATGGCGTCTATAGTAACAGTGGGATAATAGTCTCTGGGAAGGGAGTGTGACTGTGGATAACAGGTATAGTAGGGAGAGATGGTGCTTATAGTAACAGTGGATAATAGTCTCTGGGAAGGGAGTGTGAATGTGGGATAGCAGGTATAGTAGGGAGAGATGGTATCTATAGTAACAGTGGATAATAGTCTCTGGGAAGGGAGTGTGACTGTGGGATAGCAGGTATAGTAGGGAGAGATGGTGTCTATAGTAACAGTGGATAATAGTCTCTGGGAAGGGAGTGTGACTGTGGGATAGCAGGTATAGTAGGGAGAGATGGTGTCCTATAGTAACAGTGGATAATAGTCTCTGGGAAGGGAGTGTGACTGTGGGATAGCAGGTATAGTAGGGAGAGATGTGTCTATAGTAACAGTGGATAATAGTCTCTGGGAAGGAGTGTGACTGTGGGATAGCAGGTATAGTAGGAGAGATGGTGCCTATAGTAACAGTGGGATAATAGTCTCTGGGAAGGGAGTGTGACTGTGGGATAGCAGGTATAGTAGGGAGAGATGGTGCCTATAGTAACAGTGGATAATAGTCTCTGGGAAGGGAGTGTGCCTGTGGGATAGCAGGTATAGTAGGGAGAGATGGTGCCTATAGTAAGAGTGGATAATAGTCTCTGGGAAGGGAGTGTGACTGTGGGATAGCAGGTATAGTAGGGAGAGATGGTGCCTATAGTAACAGTGGGATAATAGTCTCTGGGAAGGGAGTGTGACTGTGGGATAGCAGGTATAGTAGGGAGAGATGTGTCTATAGTAACAGTGGATAATAGTCTCTGGGAAGGGAGTGTGACTGTGGGATAGCAGGTATAGTAGGGAGAGATGGTGTCTATAGTAACAGTGGATAATAGTCTCTGGGAAGGGAGTGTGACTGTGGGATAGCAGGTATAGTAGGGAGAGATGGTGCCTATAGTAACAGTGGATAATAGTCTCTGGGAAGGGAGTGTGACTGTGGGATAGCAGGTATAGTAGGGAGAGATGGTGTCTATAGTAACAGTGGATAATAGTCTCTGGGAAGGGAGTGTGACTGTGGGATAGCAGGTATAGTAGGGAGAGATGGTGCCTATAGTAACAGTGGATAATAGTCTCTGGGAAGGGAGTGTGACTGTGGGGATAGCAGGTATAGTAGGGAGAGATGGTGTCTATAGTAACAGTGGATAATAGTCTCTGGGAAGGGAGTGTGACTGTGGGATAGCAGGTATAGTAGGGAGAGATGGTGTCTATAGTAACAGTGGATAATAGTCTCTGGGAAGGGAGTGTGACTGTGGGATAGCAGGTATAGTAGGGAGAGATGGTGCCTATAGTAACAGTGGATAATAGTCTCTGGGAAGGGAGTGTGACTGTGGGATAGCAGGTATAGTAGGGAGAGATGGTGTCTATAGTAACAGTGGATAATAGTCTCTGGGAAGGGAGTGTGACTGTGGGATAGCAGGTATAGTAGGGAGAGATGGTGTCTATAGTAACAGTGGATAATAGTCTCTGGGAAGGGAGTGTGACTGTGGGATAGCAGGTATAGTAGGGAGAGATGGTGTCTATAGTAACAGTGGATAATAGTCTCTGGGAAGGGAGTGTGACTGTGGGATAGCAGGTATAGTAGGGAGAGATGGTGTCTATAGTAACAGTGGATAATAGTCCTCTGGGAAGGGAGTGTGACTGTGGGATAGCAGGTATAGTAGGGAGAGATGGTGTCTATAGTAACAGTGGATAATAGTCCTCGGGAAAGGGAGTGTGATTGGTGGATAGCAGGTATAGTACGGAGAGATGGGTCTATAGTAACAGTCGGGTAATAGTCTCCTGGGAAGGGGAGTGAGACTGTGGGATTAGCAGGTATAGTAGGGAGAGATGGTGGGTTGGGATCTATAGTAACAGTGGATAAATAGCTCTCGGGGAAGGGAGTAGTGATTGTGGGAATAGCAGGTATAGTAGGGAGAGGATGTGTCTATAGTAACAGA